>OW052230.1:34040433-34681007 GCA_932527175.1 Operophtera brumata | reverse complement strand
ACATCGATACAAGTCCATAGAAATCGGAGAAAGAAAAGATAGCCGATCGGAAAACATCGATAGAAATATTATTTTGTTAGCATCAAGCGGACAATAGAAATCGTTTGCAACATATTTAGCTGATCGCACCACACGTAAACAGGTTATAAACAGGTCCAATTTAAAAAAAAAAACTGTCGAGAAAAGGTTTAGATCGTGTTTTTGTTCTTGATTTATTTAGATTAGATCCGGAAATAATTACCGTGTTGATATCAAGTTTGTAACCTTTACTGTGTCTATACTGTTACTAAGTGAGCGTGTAACGTAACGATTCAAAATGTTAACAAATCATCATATAGGATATTCGTAGTAAACCTAATGATATTTTTGAGATGCTATCAATTACAATTTATGTGTTAGGTCTCATAATTGACGCTAAATCAGTTTTCGCTAACTCAAGAAGTGTTGATGACCGTGATGAGCAAATAACACGAAAAAATTGCAATTTCGCGCCACAAGCGGGACGATCCTCCTCAAAATGCGACGTTGAAAACGAGATACATATCAAAATGATGCTGATGAATGGCATAAACCTTCATATATGAGTTAAGGGGAGATATCGACAAAGGTAACGGCTTACAGTCCACTGATAAGCAGCCATACATTTTCAAAATCTCGACCAGCCATCTAGTCTGCACACTCTCGGCCAATGTGCTTTTCAAGGATACACGTGTATTTTTAAAAATGTTTAATATACGTCTGTATTCTGTATTTTCTTTTTAATAACGAAACATATTTATTCTCAAACGCTGGAGGCAACATTAAAACTAGACTCGTGCGCAAAATAAAGAAATAAAATATTTGTTCCCAAAATGAATGAACAACGAGCTCCGTGGCCCGGCGGGCGAGAACCCGGCTGAGATGAGAGAGGTGCAGGTTCGTTTCCCGCTGTAGGATAAATATTGCATATTCTGAAAATATTTTTCCCGGGTTGGGTACATTTGTTGTTCCTGATACACGATATAGTTAATCCTAGAGTTAATAAATAAATAAATAATGCTGGACAGTTCACACAATAGTATTTAGCCCCCAGCTAAGCAGAGCTTGTGTTATGGGTACTAGATAACTGATATACTTAATACAATATATTACATACATAGATATTTTTTATTATACATAGATAATACCCAGTACACCCTGAACAAATATCTGCAGATCGCACAAATATATGTTCCGAGGTGGGCGAATCGAATCCGCAACCTCCTGCGTCGCAGGCCAAGCTTCGCCCGCTACGCCACATAGGTCGTCAGAATAAGGAGTCAGAGTAGAATAAGGTATATGAATGTCTGTTGGGTGTTCTTACATTATAAGTATAATACTTCGTATATACTCACGGACAAATGGGATGACGTCAAATGGCGTGAAGTGGTGGTTTATGGCGAAACCGCAACTTCTCGCATCTCAGCAGGAGGCCAATTCTCGGATTGTAGAGATTATCTCTAAATTAGAGATAATGTCGAAGCATGAATGTCTAAAAAAAAATGTCACGAAAATGTCACAATAACCATCAAATCGTATTCGATTTGAATGATTTTGGTCGACTTATGTCTATTTGTGACATCACGAGAATAGCAAATTAAGACTTTATTCGACATTCGCCATCTTTTTTCGACATATGTCTAATTCGACTTAATCTCTAAAGCACGAGAATTGCTCTCCTGGCTCCTCGCATGCCGCACCACAGAGGCTGTCAAAGTACCTACATAAGTTTACATATTGGACACAAACCTTTTTCCCCAAAAGGCAGAGCTTCAATGGGCCTCTTTTCACAGTGGGTTGCACCTACGTGGAATATAGACCTGACCAGTGGTGAACTCATCGCCGCCATTGCTTCCCACGACTGACTATGTAACAATTTGTTCCAGTAATAACACATTCCATAATAAGCTAGCAGCCAGGACAAAACCTATACCTACGAATCTTATCAACAAGTCCGGTAATCCCTTAGTCGGGTTTAACGACATCAACGGGAGGAGACGGATGGGTCTATTCTGAGACCGGACACACCATAAATAAAAAAATAATAAATAAATAATAAATAATACTACAGTTCACACAACATTATCTAGCCCCAAGCTAAGCAGAGCTTGTGTTATGGGTACTAGATAACTGATATACTTAATACAATATATTACATAGATAGATATTTTTTATTATACATAGAAAATACCCAGAACACCCTGAACAAATATCTGCGATCGCACAAATATTTGTTCCGAGGCGGGAATCGAACCCGCAACCTCCTGCGTCGCAGGCCAAGCTTCGCCCGCCGCGCCACAGAGGTCACCATAGCACATAAAAGTTTTTTTAATTTTTTTTTTAGACACCCTTTTCTAAAATTATTAATTGGAGCCATGAGCTACAAAAAATTATCCCAAACTCAGCCATTAATCTTCGAGGAGTTCTTGTGTGCATCTTCCGTCTCCATAATCAGATCAGCTCGTTGTTACCATAATATCTCGACCTCGACGACCTCAGTGGCGCGGCGGGCGAACGTTCGCCTGCGACGCAGGTTCGATTCCCGCCTCGGAACAAATATTTGTGCTATCTGCAGATATTTGTTCATGGTGTTCTGGGTATTTTCTATATATAATAAAAAATATGTATCTATGTAATATATTGTATTAAGTACATCAGTTGTCTAGTACCCATAATACAAGCTCTGCTTAGCTTGGGGCTAGATAATGTTGTGTGAACTGTCCAGCATTATTATTATTGTTTTTTTTGATCTGAATCAGCTCGGCTCCGAAGATCCGGAAAATCCGAAGCGCACGGGCCTAAGCCAAGTGCGCACCAGTTGGTTCGATTGTTGTGCCTGAGGAAGGCGAAAGGTCAATTTGTAAAAATTTACGGACTATCCTACATGTATTCAAAATTACGGCTTTTTGAAGGAGAGTATAAGTGTGTTTTGGTAGATCTAATAGAGCGAGGGCCTGGAACAGTTGATTGGGGATAACGCCTGTTGAAGATAAAACAATTGGTATAATAGAAACTTTCTCTAATCGCCACATCCGGGTGATTTCGTCCTTCAATTCAACGTATTTAGAGAGTTTATTATTATTAATATTGTATTGCCATGTTCGGAACCTGACAGGTGTGTCAAATTTCAGTTCAATCGGGTATCGAAGTGGTCGAAAATTAGATTCCAATATTTGGTTACATTGTTTGTTAGTTAGAAGTGAAGCTAATATTTCGAACATATATATCCAAACTTCTATGCTTACTGAAATAAAATTTAAAACCGTTATTCAAATTCTGCGTTTAAACTAATCTTAATCCACATCTTTCATAATAAAAAGCTGATTCACGTAGTGCCAATAAATCGCGGTTATACGAATCACTTATCTTTCAATGTTACCATATAAAAGCAGTAAATTACGGTATTATTCAATAAAATAGTGCTATTTCCGTAATATGTAGCCATAACCGTTGAATTTTCTGATACGGGTCGGACCCTATATGTCCGCACGCATGCGCACCGCATCCATTAATAAAGGGTGTATCCGGGATGTTAGCTACAATGCGCGTGCAAGGATTGCATCCGGTTGTCATCCATACAAAACCGCTTATTATCTTCCGTGTTGATGTACGGACATGATGGGGTCTGACCCTTAATGCGCTGCGAACCCAGACCACTGTTGACCTGTCAATTTACGTTTAGCGTTTCCTTGTCACTGATTTATACTATACGGGCAAATTATGGGTTTGTTTTTATGCGTTCTCGCAAGAAAATATGAAAACATACTCAGTATTGAATGAATAATGCAGATAAAACGCTTTTGATGTCATACGTTGACGGTAATTGTGTGACTGGTAAGTGACAGCTCACATCTATTTAAACTGTGATTCAGAAGTACGGAGTTATATTTATTCTGCTTTTATTGAAATAGGTTCACCTTGCTGGAATGAAACACGGTTCTGAAGTTTACCTCAGTCAAAACAAGATGTCGCCACTAGTAGAATAGAACGCACGATTTATCCATGTCAAAGTCAAAGTCAAAAAGTATTTTATTCATTGAAACCACAAGAATCATTGTGAATCGTCTTAAAAAATAAATTTACATTTACTCCTGTTCCAACGCAACCAGACCCAGAAGAATCAGGCAACAAACATGGTCTTTGATGATCCTTCTTACTACTAGGTGGGGAGCGCCTGTGTGGTGCCTCGAGAACAAGTGGAAGCTGATTCAAAGAAAAAAGGAAAACCAACTTAAAAGCCTTACTTAGTAGGCAGTCAAAGTAAGATGATAGAGAAAATAAGCAAAAGTTCATAAGGCAGCACTTTCTACGCTTGATATACTCATAAATAACACATCAATAATAAATTATATGTAGGTACAGACATTGCTAATTGACAAATTAGGTGTCGAGGGGCAGAGCGACATCAGGCCACGCGGCTTTATCATTAACATAGACATGTAGTGTGTAAATACGCTTTCTTAATTAAATTATTCTTTATTTAGGATTTAAATCTTCGAATCGAAAGTTTAGAAGCACTTTCTGGAAGTTTATTATAGAACCGAACAGAATTCCCCATAAAAGACCCACTTACTTTTTTAAATCTAAATTTGGGAATATTCAGTTTATTTTTATTTCTCGTGTTAAAACAATGCACGTCACTTTTTTTCATAACCCTATCTAAGTGTTTATGTGTATATAATAAGGTTTCGTAGATGTATTGCAATATTACCGTAAGAATGTTAATTTCCTTAAAACGCTCCGTCAAGGAGTCACGTGGCTTCTTTTTATAAATGGCACGTATTGCCCGTTTTTTCAAACTAATATTGCTTGGATGTCTGCTGCTTTCCCCCACAGTATGATGCCATATGACATAACACTATGGAAGTAGCCAAAATAAACTAGTCTAGCTGTAGCTTCATCAGTAAGCTGCCTTTTCGTACAAACTGCATATGTAGCGGAACTAAGTCTATCCGCGAGTGCCTCAATTTGTGGTCCCCACTGCAAACTTGCATCAATATTAAGTCCTAAGAAAACAGTAGAGTTTACAAGATTGAGTGTCTCACCATTTACTTTAATATTAGTTGGGTAATGTTTTACATTTGGCAAACTGAATTTAATTCATTTAGTTTTTTTTGTTTTTTTTAAGCAACATATTATTTACAGTGAACCAATCAAGAACTCGCGATAGTGATTCATTTACATCATGGTAATTAGCTTTTGACCTATCAACTTTGAAAATTAAAGAAGTATCGTCAGCAAATAAAACTATATCACATTATGTATTTTACATAAAAAGGGAGATCGTTAATGTATACTAAAAATAGAAAAGGGCCTAGTATTGAACCCTGGGGCACTCCCATGTCAATAGACGATCCTGAAGACCTCCCACCGCCAACGTCAACTTTTTGTACTCTATTGGATAAGTAAGAATTTACAAGGTTAATTGCCTGATTTTGGATGCCATAATGTTTTAACTTCAAAATTAGAGTAGCATGACTCACGCAGTCGAATGCTTTGGATAGGTCGCAGAATACTCCGATCACGTCTTGCGAGTTTTCCCATGCTTGAAATATGTGTTCCAAAAGCATGGTACCAGCATCAGCTGTTGATCGGCCCTTGGTAAAACCAAATTGATGTTTATGAAGTAGTCTGTGGAGGTTGAAGTGTGACAATAATTGAGTAAGAATAAGTTTTTCAAAGATTTTACTTAACGCGGGCAATATAGAAATCGGCCTATAGTTAGCTGGATCTTTTGCATTTCCAGACTTGAACAAAGGAATTAATTTACTATGTTTCATAAGATCTGGAAAGATTCCGTCGTCAACACATCTATTAAAAATGTAAGCTAAGCATGGAGCAATAGTAGGGGTTTATTGGGCATTATAGCTCATTATTTGCGTCTCGCGACGCAAATAATAAGCTATAATGCCCAATAAACACATGAGATTTAGTTATAATTAAACTCACCAACGTTAGCAGAACGAAGTGTCACAATTCTACATTAAACAACTCGATGACGATGGTTCTTTCACGTTATTGCGATCGATTGTTCAGCTAATACTGTATCACTAGACTGTTTGTTCTATATTTAAAGAGCAGCAATAAAAAAATACTTTCATTTGGGAGTGTGTGTCGAGTTTGAACGTGTTATTTGTTATCAAATTGAATAACAAAATATGTCACTGAATCCCAAATATCCTCTTTATTCTACTGAAAGCACACGCTTAAGAAGCTTCGATAACTGGCCACGTGGTTTAACTCAAAGAAAATGTGATATGGTGGATGCTGGATTTTATTATATAGGATTTAGTGATAAAGTGGTTTGCTTCTGCTGCGGTGGAGGGTTAAAGGACTGGCTTCCCGAAAACCAACCATGGGAGGAGCATGCACGCTGGTACCAGTTTTGCCCATATGTTTTATTGGTTAAAGGGTATTTATATGTGCAAAGAATTATAAGTAAGGAGTGTGAAATAAATGAATTGGATGAACAATCTGTACCAAATGATTTAGAAGATGATGAAAAACGAAAATGTGAGACACTGTCAGAAACATTACAATTAACCTGCAAAATTTGTCTAATAGAAAAGTTAAATACCTGCTTCACACCTTGTGGTCATGCCATAGCTTGTGCAAAGTGCGTCTTATCCATGAACAGTAAATGTCCAATTTGCAGAGCAGTATACAGAAAAGTAATTAGATTATATTTCTGAGTATATGGTGATACTATATATATAACAGAGGTATAGAACATGTTTTATTATTTTCGTAACATAGCTCATGTAAGTTCAATCAATAATGAAATTTGTAAAACAACCACTAACATTAAATATTGGAAATATATGTTCTGACTCAAAAAATAAGGAAATCCGCCATGGCAGACTTTTACCCAACACAATCCGATGTATTATTTGCGGTCCATCTAATTGTGGCAAAACTAATTTGATGATTGGTCTTATTCTACATGAAAATGGATTGCGTTACAAAAATATATACGTGTATTCCAAAACTCTTCACCAAGCCAAATATATATTTTTGGAAAATGTTTTAAAATTAGTTCCAAGCGTATCATTTGAAAAGTTTCATGAAAATGAAGCAGTACTCAGTCCGAATGAAGCTAAATGCAATTCAATCATAGTTTTTGATGATGTAGCGTGTGAGAATCAAAATAGTATGCGCGATTACTTTGCCATGGGTCGACATAAGTATATAGATTGTTTCTATTTGAACCAGACATATAGCAAAGTTCCTAAACAACTTGTTAGGGACAATGCTAACCTTATTATCCTTTTCAAACAAGATGATACAAACATGAAACACGTCTATGACGAACATGTTAGTACAGATATGTCTTGGTTAGAATTTAAGGAAATGTGTTCCCAAATTTGGAGTGAACCTTATAACTACTTAGTTATAAATAAGGATTGTGTAAAAAATAAAGGTTGTTATAGAAAAAAAATTGACACTTTTGTAGAGTTTAACTAATGGTACCTACTTCTAGTATATAATATGATGACAAACCTAGTTTATCTTCATTATTGTTTCGGTAAACTATCAGATGACTACATTATTTCTGCTTTCAAATGGAAAAAGAATCATCTTTAAAGCGTAAAGTTGTAGATGCTGCGGAAGCTGTAAAAAGAAAAGTTAAGAAAATACGGAATATTGAGACCGATAGTAAAAAAGCATAAGAAAATGTTTTTGAGCCAATTACAAATCCCCTAAATAAGCTTCTGGATACTAGTAAATATAATAATTTCAATGAACCGTCTTTACCAGCGATCAAATTCAAAAATGATGATGTAAATGAAACTTTTAATGATTCACGCATGAATAAAACTCTTTTGAAGAGGAACTCTATACTTTCTAACGATAATGATGATATTAGTAATGAAAACACAGACAATGAAGATGAAGAAGAGGTTGAAAATTCAAGTAATCTAAGCAATGAATCATTTAGAACGATTGAATCAGCTGTGAGTAATCCAAGTCGTGAAATATCGTCTTGGTCTCTATCTTCTGAAGCTTATGTTGATGTTCCTTTTGGTGTAAGGAATAATAAAGGAAAACTTATGATGGGTTCAGAGCGAGTGAATATTTCCGATGAAATAATTAGTATAGCTGGACGCAACTATAAAAATACAGCTGGCCTAAAAGAACTGTTGCTTAAAAAACTACCAGACTTAGATATCGTAACATCAGAAGATATCGAAAACTATAAGATAATGTTAATGGCAACAAATGCTCACCGAAGGGATTATGATCCGAGTAAGCCTATCAAAAGTAATAAGGGTAGAAAATACTTAAGTGTTATTAAACCATTATTTAACTCGCACCAAATTTCTTCGAGTACTGAGGGTAGCCTTCCTCGTGGCTCAGGACTACCGTTGATGAAAACGTGGAAGAAAAATGTGGATTTTGTCTATTGGGATGATCCAAACGAGTTAGTTACTAGGTTAAAATTGTTAATTGCTTCACGGAATGCTGGTAACACTGGAGTGGATAACGAAATAATATCAATTATTGAAGAGTTGCGGGAGTGTGGAATCATAAATTGTAAATAAATACACCAATCTTTACAAAGTTCTTTCACTATAGTTTTATCCTTTGAACCTTATATTACAATAATGAATATTGATAAATTTGGTCATCATATACATAAACGTATGCGTTTTTCGGAACTATTTGACTTAACCGATAAAACACTACTTAAATCAGAAACTGGTGAATATGACTTGAAGTTGTCAAGATTAAAAGGTGTTAAGACACCTTTAGCAGCTGATGAGGTGGTCAACAAAGAATACGTAGATAAAATTAGTAATGATTTTTACAGTAAGAGTAAGAAAGAAAATCGAAATATGGTTGATACTTTAAAAAGTGAAATTCTAAAATTATTGGATCAGTACCAACTGAAGTCTGTAACTGCTGCACGTAAAACCAATAAATTACAGTAAAAATGAGTAAACAAGAAGTGGTTCATGAAATACACAAAGCAGCACGAAAAAACTTCATTCGGCGTTCAGTTGTTTTAAAAGGAATCGATGACTTGTGGCAAGCAGACCTGATTGACTTACAAAATTTGAAAAGATATAATAGAGGTTTCAAATTCATTTTAGTAATTATAGACTGTTTCTCAAAATTTGCTTGGGTAGTTCCTCTAAAAACTAAAACTAAATCTGAAGTAACGAATGCTTTTAAAAATGTTATGATTGGAGCTAAAAGACATCCTGCTCACTTACAAACGGACAAAGGGACTGAGTTTTTTAACAACAACTTTCAAACGCTAATGATATCATTCAAAATAAACCATTACTCAACTTATTCTGTTAAAAAAGCTTCCATAGTTGAAAGATTGATTAGAACACTAAAAAATAACTTGTTTAAGTATTTTAGTTTACATGGTAGTTACAAATGGATTGGAGAACCACTTAAGGTCGTAATTTGTTCATATAATGAAACAAAACATAGGGTTACTAAACATAAACCAATGGATGTTAATCGAGAAAATGAGAACGTTGTAATGAAGAATATAAACCATTCACGTATCAAATGTCGTAAACTAATAAATAATAAGTTTAACGTGGACGACTATGTTCGAATCAGCAAATATAAATCATATTTTCATAAGGGTTACTCTCCTAATTGGTCTACTGAATTGTTCAGGATTAGGTGTGTAAATAATACAATGCCGGTTACTTATTACATTGAGGATTTGCATAAACAATCAATATTAGGAACTTTTTACGAACAAGAGCTTCAAAAGACTAAATGTTCTGATGTATATCTTATAGAGAAAATTCTTAAGAAAAGTGGTAACAAACTTTTTGTAAAGTGGTTGGGTCTGAGTGATGCTGAAAACAGTTGGATCAATAAAAATGCTTTAGTGTTATGATTTTTCTCATTACGGCAAGAGTGATGAAAGGAACAGGACTGGTTAATAATATAATAAATAATTTACCGTTCGAGCTTCACTTACCTGGATATAATTATTGTGGACCTGGAACCAAACTCGAAAAACGATTACTACGAGGTGATAAAGGAATAAATCAGTTAGACAACGCTTGTATGCAACACGACATAGCGTACTCAAATACCGATTTAACTCATCGTCACAAGGCTGATATAAAGTTGGTAAACATGGCTAACCAAAGATTTAAGTCAAAAGATGCTAGCAAAGGTGAAAAACTTGCTTTATGGTTAGTTGGCAAGGTAATTAAAGCTAAACTAAAGGTTGGTGCAGGTTTGAGGAAAAGAAAGTTTAAAACTGTTGTGTCAAAAATTCATTCATAAGTTAAGAAAAACAAGTCTAAAGGCATAAAGAGTACCATAAAACATGCATACGCTGCAGCAAAGAAATTGTTACCCAAAAAATGCAAAATTCGTTTACCCCGTGTAATACCGCTGCCAAAAAAAGGAGGTATTTTACCTTTTCCAATTTTTGCTGGACTGTCAGCGTTAGGCGCTTTGGCTGGAGGTGCAGCTGGTATAGCTAAAACTGTAAGCAATTATAAATCCGCTCAACAAAATCTGAATGAATTGGAGCGTCATAACAAAACTATGGAATCAATAGCACTGGGAAAAGGTTTGTATATAAAACCTTATAAAAAAGGTGGAGGATTAATCATCAAACAATCAAAAAACTGAATAAGAGGCTACCTAAACGTGCGCTTACCAATCTGGATATTCTAGAGCATGCAAGCGACATACCATATTTCAGAGGAGTTTATATGAAAGATAAATTACCTAAGACACAAAAACGTATTGAATGTGGTGTTGTAAACTTAGATAATTCTGTTGGTGTAGGAACTCATTGGGTGGCCTACATAAAAATAAATAACCGTATCGAGTATTTTGATAGTTATGGTAATCTTAAACCTCCGGTAGAATTGAGGCAATATTTTAATTATAGAAATATTTTTTACAACTACACTAATTACCAAAAGTTTAACACAGTGAATTGTGGTCATTTATGTTTATCATACCTGAGAAATTTTTGGAATAAAAAATAAAGTTTATATATATATATAGTAGAATAATCTGTTTTTTATCACTTCCACAATGAGTTTCACTCTGTCAGTTACAGGCAAAACATCTCTTTTATCGACAAACTATTATCCTGCTCTACAACTTGACGGTGAATATGAATGTGCTCTGTTGTATCTATCTTCTTTTAATTCTATTCCAAATATCGACAAAAAAAAACAAATTTTACTATGGATCAAGTGATGTTATCAACATACCAGAAGGAGCGTATGAGTTTCAAGATATAAGTGACTATTTGCAGTCTCAAATAAAAAAAGCTACTTTAAAACAACATTGCAACAATAACACGCTAAAAACATAAATTTTTTGCACTAAAGATATAAATTTTGAAAAAAATGATTCCATTGGTAATTTACTAGGATTTGGCAAAAGTATTCTCAAATCAAATATAATGCATGAGTCACAGTTTCCAGTGAACATTTTATCAACAACTGTAGTGAGGATAGAATGTGACATTGTGAGCGGCTCTTATATTAACGGGAAATCTAGCCATATTATATATGAATTTGCACCCAACGTACCACCGGGATATCGCATAATTGAAATACCTAAGAACGCTATCTACTTTCCTGTTAATCAGGATATAGTAAATTGTATAAATATAAGGATACTGGACGTAAATGACAATCTAGTTAATCTACGCGGCGAAGAAATACAGTTATACTTTCATTTAAAACGAAAATGATTAATTACAATAAAAGCGTGTCTCTACAGCTTATGAATACCAGTCTCCATCGAACTATCCGCAAAGAAGCATACGCTAGAAAAAGTACTAAACTAACAATAGAAAACAAGAAATTTCTGAAATTAATTGGATTACTAAAATGAATATTTTGGACATCGCAACCAACCCTCTCTTCGATAATAGTATAGAAGGTATTGAGTTTCATTCATACAAGCCGTACATAACTACTTTTAATAGAAATGATGAAATTCGCATCCCCATCAATCAACAGGATTTATACGTTTTACCGTCAGCTAGTACTTTGTACCTGGAAGGTGTTGTAAATGTTTATAAAAATGATTTAAAGGAAAAAGTTCCTAGTATTCACTTTACAAACAACCCTTTACTTTACCTATTTCAAGACATTCGCTACGAGTTGAACGGAGTTGAAATTGATAAAATAAAAAATGCTGGTATTACAACAACCATGAAATCATTGATATCGATGAACGAAAATGAATCCAAAGTTGCTAAAGCCTGGGGTTGGGATATTAAAGGCACAAGTAATCAACACGGAGGGAGTTTTTCGGCTTCAATACCTCTTAATCATATCATTGGTTTCGCTGAAGATTATAAAAAAGTAATAATAAACTGTAAACATGAACTAATACTCTTGCGCAGCAATACAAATCTAAACGCAATAAAACTAAACACCGATGAAATTATAGACGATATAGTTATTCATAACATTGTCTGGCGAGTGCCTCATGTCAAAGTATCAGACAAAGAGAGAATTAACTTGCTTAAAATATTAGAAAAAGATAGACCAATTCCATTAGCATTTAGAAATTGGGATTTGTATGAATATCCTTTATTACCGCAAAGTACAAAACATACTTGGTCTATTAAAACTTCGTCACAGATTGAAAAACCTAGATTTGTAATCATAGGCTTCCAAACGAATAGAAAAAATAACGCTGCGAAAGATATGTCAGAATTCGATCACTGTGACATACGAAATGTTAAAGTGTATCTTAATTCAACATACTTTCCTTATGAAAACCTTAATGTTAACATGACTGACGAAAAATTTTCTTTATTATACGAGCAGTATGTTAGATTTCAACAGTCGTATTACGGACGTAGATCAGAGCCATTGTTGAATTCACACGAATTTAAAGAGAAAGCACCACTTTTTGTTATTGACTGCTCAAGACAAAACGATAATTTGAAAACAGGTCCTGTAGTTAACGTACAAGTGGAGCTTGAGAGTAACGTAGAATTACCTGACCATACTTCGGCATACTGTCTCATTCTCAACGACTGCATTATTGAATACAACCCCTTGAGCAATATCGTTAAAAAGATATCATGAATAAAAATTCTATAATTGTCGACGTTCAAGGATTTAAAGACAGCAAAAATAATTTTATTGTTAAGGAGTTTGCTTTGGCTACTTCAGGAAATACTCAAGTGTTTTTAGTTAAACCTCCGTATCCATTCTCAAAATTATCAAACGAAGAGAAAAGACATGTACGTTGGATAGAAAAAAAACTAGGTATTTATTGGAGTGAAGGCTACATTGATTACCAAGAGTTTAAGCGTATTATAAAAGGAGTTTTGTCTAATAAAATAGTAATTCTAAAAGGAATTGAAAAAAGAGGGTGGGTCAAAGAACTTTGTAACGTTAGTACAGTTGTAGATTTGGAGGATAAAGAATGTAATAATTTTAAGAAACTTCACAGTGAATATTCTACTGATGATGTAAATTTAAATTGTATTTTTCATAAGAACGAATGTGCATTAAAAAATGTAAAATGCTTAAAAAGTTGGTGCATACATAATTGTAATATACACTCAAACATTATATAGTTATTTTATATATTTATCAACATCAAATAATTTGTTATGAAATAAATGGATTATGTAGTACTTTTAACTGAGTTTTATTTTACTTTTTTATAAAATACCATACAACAATCACACGTTATATGTATATAGTCCTCATCCCACACTAGGATTCCGTGTTTAGAGTTTGAGGTGTAACTACATGTACAAAAACCTAGAACCACAACCTTACCTCATAACATAGACTGAGCATCGCTTTTGGATGACAGTTCAACTTATGAAGTAACTTTCAATTAATCTGTGTGCGTTGTATGATTTAATTTAAAAATTTCTGCTTTTAATCCGCTATCACAGGATATATAATAGTATAAGTACCGCTATCTGAATATATGTAACTGTGGCTAAACGTGGCAGTGCACCGCTCTGCGCTCCATGTAGCTACAGCTATAATATGGAAAACAACTAAAGCAGGCGGCGCAATGAACAGCAGAATAGTTATCAAAACCAATACTCAGTCTGTTACGCGGTAATGTAGACGGAACAAATATATCTTGCAGATTATGTCAACATTTGTCATGCAGCGGGAATCGAACCCACAACTTTCTCGTCTCTGTCAGCTGCTTGCCTACCACGGGTGTATAGATAAAGGTTAAGAAAACATTTAATTGAATTATTTTACCTCTTTAATTAAGTAATTTGTAGGTAAGTATAAAACATAAAAATACAATTTTAATATAATAGACCTACTCTTAAACATAATAACCATCACATAATTTCTTCGATATCTTATGAATAACACTCTCAGTCTCTGCCAAAATATCATCATTATGATCTTTTACCACGTACTGTGCTCTCAGTACCACGTTCGAGTCAGTATCACTATTTGCTTCGCTGTCTAACTGCGAGGGTATGGTTAAGTCTATCACTTTGATTTTGATTAACCTCGTTCCTTTTTCAGTTTCTCTAGTTATCACGAAGGATTTTCCATGAAGTTTCATCTTTTTTGAATTATCACGTCTCTGTTTACTTTTCCGCAAAGTTGACCTCGGTATGCATGTTGCAGTCGCTTTGTTCCGTTTACACAACTCAGGATATTCTTCGTCGAATCCTTGCAAGGGGTCCTGGCCGTATTGCGAAAAACAAATAACGGTGTCGTCAGTCATTTTCTGAAACAAATTAAAAATAACGTTACTAATCTTGCATACAGTACATTCCTTTACATGTTTTATATCATAATATTAAAATAAAAAACAAAACTTACCTTGAAGGTCTTCTCTCGAATGCGGTGCAGAATAAAATGAAATAGGTGCCTTGTAGAATGTTATCATAAAAGGTAGACATTTGATACGTACGTACGTAAAACAAGGTCGAAACTTGCTCAGATGGTGTTAGTTACGTTTAGAAGTCGACGAGCATCAATATAATATGATGCCCCTTTGCCTTGCAGGAGACCTAGTCTGAGTTTTACATTCATGATATCAATTACGAATGCGACCTCTGTGGTGCGGCGGGCGAAGGTTGGTCTGTGATGCAGGAGGTTGCGGGTTCGATTCCCGCCTCAGAACAAATATTTGTACAATCTGCAAATATTGGTTCAGGGAGTTCTGGTTATTTTATATGTATAGTAAAAAATATCTATGTATGTAATGTATTGTATTAAGTATCTAGTACCCATAACACAAGCTCTGCTTAGCTTACGCCTAGTTAATGTTGTATGAACTGTTCAGCAATATTTATTTATTTACTATTTTAATGCCACAATCTTCAGTCAAGTAACTTTCAATGAAACTGTGTGCGCTAGAATGGAAACAGCATATGTAAATTAATTGATAGATATTGCGGTAGAACTAACGATCGTTGTAATTGTCTTCGTCACGATGAATGGTAAAAAACTTAGACTAGCCCTTCAGTTGTATAGCAAATCAGCATATTCTGCTTAAAGACAAGTATTGACTTGAATATGATTTTATACACACCTGTGCGGTGTCGGCTAGCATAAAAATAGGTAATCTGAAACTCTGTATCGAGCAAGGCACGTGCGGATGTACCTGGAAAACATTATTGGCATGAATTTCATATATTATGAAGGTATCTATATTATCTATCTACGATTGTACTGTAATAATTTGAAACAATAGTTCTTAGGATGTTGAAAGTAAAATATTATATTATAATTCGTTAGTTAATCCGAATAATCGATATAGACACCTACTTACCTATGAGTGTGTCTGAAAAGTTTTCTGGTAGAGATCGCCACTCAGCGATAAGACCGTCCATTGTTTATCATACAGAGACTTTTCACTACCTATTGAATCGCTCAATAAAGTATTTTCCATCTATCTTTTATGTATGAGACGGGTCATCATCATCAGCCGTTAGATGTCCACTGCTGGACGATGCCTTTCCCATGGAATGCAATGGAGGGATATGTCATAATCACTACGCTTAGCAACCAATTGGAGGTAATGAGCCTGGTAGTGAGGGTTTAGTAATAAAAAGCAGTAAAATATTTTAACTGTCCATATTTATTGTATAAATTACAAAGCAATACTTATGTCTAGCATTATCCTATTTTTTCATTAAAATATTATCAATATAGTTATAAAGGACGCTGCTTACCATGTATACAACTACTACCAATTACAACTTATTTTATTACCGAGTAATCATGTCAAATAAGAAAATTATGGTGACCCCACGATAAAGTAGATATTTTATCTCGTAGAATGATGCGTTTATCATCATTTGAGGATAGTGCCACTTTGTTCAGTTCTTGTGTAAAAATTTGATGTTTAATGGATTTAAATAAAATGTTTTTCTTTGATTCAATACTGTTATTCAACAGGACTTGCTCATAATCTTCAAATTTCATTTTTATAATTGCGTTTTTCGTGACTCCCTTAGCTTTTTTACATTCATCGTCTATAGTTTTAATACAATATAGTTTAGACCTTAGTCCCACAAACTCAACAATAACTTTACCACCAAACTCATCTTTGAATAATCCGGGAACCTTTTTATTAGAGCGCACCATCTCATAATCATTGTTTTCCGAATAATTACTAGTATCGAAATATGGTAGGAAATTATATTTTATATCTCTATATAAATCTTTAGTATGAACTGAATACAAGAAACTATCAGTGTCTGTGTAACATAGTCTTAAATTCTGTCCGTAAAATGGTTTCATTACTGAATAATGAAAATCGTACATATGACTTTTCGAAATTTCTAATACCGTAAATCCTATGTAAATAGGTTTGTCAAGTACTACTGATTCTGGTTTCATTTGAATAGCTACAAAGTTTTCTGTGAAAATTGTTGAACTTTGATAGTTTGGTCTGGCTATTAATTGTTCGGCATTATATGTCTTTTTAGTTATGTTTCTGCTATCATTCCACTGATTAACCAATTTTATATTAAGTCTTTTTTCGGTATCTTCTAACGTTTTACCGAAAATTGAATTATTAAGTAACTTGAAAAAATCTTGTTCAAACACAGATTTTGCTTTAGTTCGTAGTTCTGTATTTAGGTCAATATATTGTTTTAAGAATGGACTTTGCTTAAACTCAATGACTCTATGAACTTTTTTTAATAATAATCCATGTTTCAAACAAGTTTTAAGATGAACGTAATGAATTACGTACTGAAATTTATCGTACAAATTTGGTATCAACTTTGCATTCTTCGAACCTGGAGGTATAAATTTTTGGGGGCAAAATGGAATATCGTTATGTAAATTATGCAAATTATCAGGGTACTCCAAGTCTACTTCTAATATATAACCATAGTCAGAGTCATTTGGTACGCTTGAAATGTTAAGCAAAACAATTTCGGATTCAGTTAAAAGCTTAAAATCAGAACATGGCATATATGCGCACATAGCATAGCCATATAAATTGTTACAATCGATGTACATCAAATAATTATCTGGAGCAGATCTGTCATAATTTAACAGGTATTTGTTATTAGCGCTGGCGTACCTAGTAGAGCATAAACAAACCCCCCCTCTAATGCCCTTTTTAATCATTCTTATTATCTCTAAGTCATTGATAAGTTCTAATTTTATTTTAGTTTTAAGTAACATTGCGTCAAAACTTAGACTTGGCGCTGTCATATAAAAGGCTGGGTCTAAGCGATAGTTATTTTTACATGTGAGACGAAATTTTTCAAATATATCTCCCAGCAGCAGTACGTCTGATTTAAGATATAAATCTGTGTATTCACCTAAATTTTGTATATTGAAAGTTTTCCAAACACATTTTGCATGATCATAATCCGCTTGTGAGATACCTTGATCGCATAAAACATTAAAAAAACAGTGTTTTGGAGGCAACTGTTCTTCTTCATAAGAACTCCAACTAGTCACGTGTTCATATGGATAAACACCTTTACGTTTTAATAAATTTAATTTAGTTTTTTCCGGAAATGAGCGAGATAAATGAAGAAAGTCATTTTTATTCAAATTGGCTACCAATTTTTCTAAACTGCTACCCAAAAACTTAAACGAGTCTACAAAACGGACTGCTATATACTGTTGATCACATGTAATAAATAATTTTGTAAAAGAAATGTAATTTTCTTTAGTTTTAGCAATAACTTTGATTCTACCTTGCATTTCTCCTAACTGACGTATGAACAAGTGAGAGTCGTATCCAGACAAATTATGAAAAAATACTGGCACAAACTTTGGTATCTGGAACTGTACGTTACAGTAAGAATGAGCAGCTCCGCGATATTGTCCTGTTAAGTGACAGTGGTCTCTAACTTTATCGTCCAACAATAGCTTATTACATAGAAAGCAATATTTTGAATGTGAAAAATTCTTTGAGTCTTCATCATTAAATATCATTGGAACAGTATTTCTAAGAAGGTTATGAATTTCAGATACGTCATTTTGAAGATATTTCAGGAATATATCAACACAATCGTGACCTCGATAAGAAACGTATTTATTGAACGAGCTGTCGTATGAACATACAATATAATATCCAAACGCAGCAGGAATGTGTTTGTTTAAAGTGTTGGTTTTACTCGAACTTGGTCCGTCTTTATCTGGCTCTAACATTGATTCAAAGTCCGCATAAATAACAAATGGTAAATCTTGCATCCTCTCGTAGTGCCTAAATTCCAAAAGACTTCCCTTTTCAGGCAGAATTGTCGTGACGCCACTGCATATATGAGCCTTAAGTTGAATTTCATTACTAAAATATAACATACATTCGTCACAGAAAAATATTTTTCCATGATGTTTTGTAAGTTGCGGTCTAAGTAGTTTGCTTAAATTTTTAATCAAACAATAATGGCTTCGATTTCCCTTCTCCAAGAATAACAAATTAATATGATGTTTCTTTTTGCAATGTGATTTGTAAAGAGGGCCAACAATACTCGAATTATTTTTCAAACCATAGACATTAATACTGAAGTCTCGATTATTTTTTTCGAAAGCCTTAATGTCAGAAAAACCAACAGGAAAAGTCATATTTTTTGTATTTAAAATTTCACTAAAATGGGGGTACGAAGAAGTTCTGTTGCTATTTTTAGCAGGAAATAACGCTGCCATAATTGACCATAAGAAACAGAAATTGTCGACGTTGCGTATATTAATACATGCTCGTCTATTCATCAAACATCGCGGCAGCTCAATAAAACTGGAGGCTCTTAAAGGATTGTACTTATTGATATTAACTTCTAAATACAAGTTTCTAATGAAACTCCAACCACTATCTTTTTCCTGAAATTGATCAATTTTTGTACATATATTTTGAACCGCTTTTAAGTAAATCTCTTTAAAATCAGAGTTTTTGTAAAATACTATATTTTCCGTAGCGAAGGACTTTACTTCTATAGTATCATTTTTTGGCAAGGTAAACTCTGCGAATAATTCGAAATTACCTTTAATTGTTTCGTGAACAAGCACATTGCAGCCTTGCATCTATAAGCCGGCGCACGGGATTGCGAAGCTGGCTGAGGAACTGTGCTGGCGGCGCGGCCTGCATGTATGCGTCGGCGTCCTGCTCACGCCTGTTTGCCTCTACGTCACTAGATAACGAGCGTGTTCCTACTCTGTACGATGCTATTCGACTACGAAATGCACTGCTTATTTTTTCTATGCCGTCACTGATTTCTACAGCACTGTTATTTTTATGCAAATTAGTTCTGAGATGAGATGAGAAGCTCTTACTTTTAACCTGAATGTCGCAAACTGTACAATATATATTTTTATTTGACATGATTACTATGTTCAATTAATCTAGGTATACTAAGACTAAAAACCAAGTAAAAGCCTGGTTAAATTGGATCAAGATAATGATTGAAAATCGTACAATAAGATATTGAAAAAAATTATGAAAGATCTACTATCTAAATAAAGTAAAAATCCTCTGTATATAGGTATTTATTTTATTAATCAACGCATTACTTGTTAATTTTTCTTTTTATCAGCGAAAAATGTGCCCTCCTCCTTAAATTATAATTTACAAATATTTATAATTTTTTTCAAAGATTCTACATGAGGTGTGCCGTTGTCACAACAGAATTTAAGATTTAACGAAGCCTTCTCCCAACGGTCTTTTGGTTCAACCAACTTAATATCTTCGGTGTTGTATACCCGAAGCTCCACGAATAGATCACCTTGGTGTTGAGCCGTGCGACGCACCACGCCGCCTGCGACGCGCCGGGTGATGGATGATACCGGCGGAGCCTTCCGTGCTCTTCGAGCGACCTCCGAGTCAGATTCGCTCCCTGAGTCACAGTCACCCAGCCACCCAAGTATGTCCTTTTTGGAACTCTTTGATTTTTTAGCCTTACTGCGCCTGACAGCGGCTTTAGGCTTTACGCTTTTCTTCACACTGTAACAAAAATATTTGAGTGAAAATAACTAGAAAGTTAACATATTTGCTATCAAATTAAGATGAACATTTACCTAGTAGACACATCAACCTCGTCATCTGAATCAATAACGCTTGGGCTTGGTACTTGGTGGGTCTTCTGCCTGGCTGACGCTTTCCCTTTCAAATTTTTCTTCGCACTGAAACAAGGATACATTTTATAAATATAAATAATAGTGAAAATCATTAGCAAAAACATATGTTTTTATTAAATGTGAAAGTGATTCACCTAGTTATTGGATCAACGTCATCATCCGAGTCAAAAACGCTTGAGGTGGGCGCTCGGCGTAATTTCTTAGACTTCAAATTATTGAAATATTCGGTGTCCGACCTCAAACATAAATAAGTGTTAATAAACAACTTAAAAGAGCTTAATCCTAGACTTAAAGAGACTAATAAAGTATGTCAGTGGTAGCGATTATATGCATCATTCCTTAAATTTAAACTGCACTAAAATGATTACGTTCCCTTATTATTAAGTTTATTTAAAAGAACTCGCGATAGTGTAAGCGCACTTTAAATTTAGGTAACACTGCACAGAATCCCTATCTGTCCGCGACTCGCGATGATGATTAGATGATCTTAGAAAGTAATTTTAAGACAAACATGAATAGGTATCATAACTTAAAATAGTTGGCTGAAATAAACGATTCTCTTTATTATTAGCAATAGGCAGGCTTTAGTTACTTAGAACATTGTGAATAAAGGACGTTGGTGCCACCATAGGTTAGGGGTAGGCAGGTAGATGCGTTTCTTTAACCTCACCTTCCTGTCAGGGTATGAACCGCCCGGTATACCAGACAGGTAACCAGACGCGAAGGTCTGGAGGTAAGTCTGGGGGCGAGGTTCTGGTCAAGGTGCCAGAGTACCACAGGTAGTACCTACTGGTACACAGGTACCAGCAGGTAAAAGGTAAAGTAGGTACTTAGGTAACTAAAGGTAATTGGCACAGACTTGGTAAAGGATTCTCAGCTGGTGGTACGTGGGCACGTCAAGAGTAAAGACCTGGTGAGCTGCTAAGCCCAGGATAGCTGGTCTCCGTCAGTAGTGGCACGCGCGAAGGTCTGGCGCATACTGAGCGGAGACACGGCGGACCGCTGCTAATATTTATAAACTCGGTCCGGCGCGCCCACTGTACTAAGGTCGCATCATTGAAATCCTCCTACCAAGGCCAATTATCGTCTAGACAGCGTCACGCTAGTGTCGACGCGTGCGCAAGAGTAGGCAGCGTCTTGTTGACCGGATAAACCGAAAGGCAAGTCCGGCCAACAAGAAATATAAGGCTTTCTAAGTACATTTACTATGTAATAATGTAAAACTAGCGGATAAGAATCGATATAGCCACCTAACGAGGGACCTATGTACAAAGATTAAACATATGGTAGGTAGCTATACCTAATAGGTACGTAGAAATAGTAACCAATGTACTTAGATGTAAGAAAATAAAGAGATATGGTCAGAAAGGTTGGCATACTGAGGTCCAAGGGACAGCAAAAATAGGGCTGTTTACGTTCAACTTTCACCGCTCTCGTTGCGGTAACGCCCAGGGGTTCCTAAGCAAATTGACTTGTGGAAGCATCAATGAGTGTTTTCCTATATGCGAGAAGAAGAAAGAAATAGTCTGGAAGAGCGAAACAGTATGAGGTGCAGCCCATTGAACGCTTCCACAAGTCATCCAGTACTACGAACAGGAACGGACCCGACGAATGCACGGTCTGCCAGCCTCGCTAAGCACCATTCAACCAACGGAAGTATCGTTTCAATTCGGAAGAATCCCACACCCCAATCGACTGTAGGCAGGACGAGGCATCACGGCTCGGGGCGATACAGGCTCCCTGAAGGTCATCTACCTTCCTGTCTCCCATCATCTACTCCGGACAGCGGAACGGGACCAGCCAAAACTAGGCAGGCGCCATCACCATCTACGCCTGGAGCACGTACCTACGGCAAGCAATATAGGTATCGTAGCTCGGCGCTACCCTGCCGCCCCACATTATATATCTGGTCCTTCGAGCGCCGGATACCGTACTGCTGGAAACCAGAGCGGAACCAGGAGCTGCTGTGACAACCACATCGAGGGGAAGCGGATCTTCTGACCAGCCAGTACTGTCCAAGTGGATCATACCACGACCGAAGTACTGGCGCTGCGTATCTAATCGAAACTCATTCGATTACTGTTCAATTTCAGTTACCTACGGGTGCTCCCTGATAGCGGACCACTGGACCACTGGACCACTGGACCAACGGAGCAAACCGGATCGGACCGAAGCGGATCGGACTGAAGCGGATCAAGCCTGAAGCGGATCAAGCCTGAAGCGGATCGAGCCAAAGCGGATCGAGCCAAAGCGGATCAAGCCAAAGCGGATCGAACCGAACCGGATCAAAGCGGACCGAACCGGATCATCGACCTGGGCCATCGGAACATCGGACCTGGACTGACGTACTGGCGTTTATGTAAGTCGTTGCTGATACAGACACACCAGTCACGGGATGCCAGTAACCAGGAGCCAAGCAGGAACATCACGTCGACCACCGATGGAGGAGCCAGTGGTACCCCAGCCAACCCCGACGGAGGCGTCGAGGCCTACACCAGCCCGACCGGAGGTTCCGGTCCGACCAGCTGTAGGTCAGGGACTGATGTCCGAGGACTCGGACTTCAGAATCTCAGGGGTAGCCAGTAGCTCGGATACTACTAAAGGTACGATGACAACAGCGACAGGTACCACTGATAACACCATGGAAGCGCAGCCAAGTGAGAGGAGAACGAGAACAGTTGGTAAGTCCAAGGCCCGCCCTGCCTCAAAGAGTGCCTCGCTGGCGGAGAAGGCGAGGAAGAGACGTGAGGTAGAGCTGCGAGCAGAACTCAACCGCCAGGTGCTTAGACAAGCCCAGGCCGCCGCCGACCTAGCGAGGACGGACATGGAGCTGTTGAGATTGGACGAGGAGGACGCGGCAGACTTGGACTCTGCTGTGGACGAACCTGAAGGTAGATCTGAAGGTGTCCGAGATTGGGTGGAAGCTACGGTAGGCAGGATGTCTGGTGGAGGACATCAAGGGGAAGAAGGGACGTCCGCGGAGGGGCGACCAGGTGACGTACTCGCGAAGGAGTGCGCCATAAAACTTCAGGATCCAACTGCCACCGCCGGCGTGAAGCCAGAGGACACAGCACCTAAAGGTATGGAGGCTAGTGGCACTGATGCTCTAGCCGAAGCGATCGTGAGGGCCATCACATCCGCGCCGAGATCAGGGACTGCACATCAACCGGTGTACATGCATGAACTTCCAGTCTTTGACGGCAGCTGTGGGGAATAGTTGGCCTTCAGAACGGTGTACGAAGACACCGCGCCGCTATTCAGTTCCGTGCAGAATATGGCACGGCTGAGGAAGGCGATCAGAGGACCGGCCAAAGAAGCGGTAAGGAGTATTTTATATTCTGAGTGCGCACCTAGTGAGGTGCTAGAGTCACTACGCCGCAGGTATGGGAGGCCGGACGCCCTAGTTCTAGCAGAATTGGAAAAGGTAAAGAACCTGCCAAGAACAACGGAGAACGCGCGAGATGTGTGTGTGTTTGCCAGCGTGATCAACAACACCGTCGCGACGATCAATGGGCTAAAGAAACCGCATTATCTGAAATCACCGGAAATGATCAAGGTAATAATTGATAAATTACCCATGGTACTGAAGTACCGGTGGTACGACTTCGCAGCAGTTCACGAGGACCCGGACTTATCGCTGATATCACAGTTCCTGAACAGGGAAGCTGAGAGATGCGGCCCGTATGCCTCCCAGGAGGCCACAGCTAAGAAGGTAATACACCCTCAGCGTCAAAGCGCACATGCCGCTAAGGAAAGAGAGACGCAGCTACATACGTGCCCGCATTGCGAAGGAAGTCACTCACTAGAGGAGTGTAAGAAGTTCCGGCAAGCTAGCGTGAATGACAGGTGGGTCATAGTGAAGAAAGCTAGTCTGTGCTTTAAGTGTCTGAGAAGCAGACACAGGAAGAAGAGCTGTCGAAGGCCACCGTGTAAGCAATGTAGAAGATGGCATCATCACCTACTGCACGAAGAGGGTAAGCAGCCAGACCATGGGCCCAAGGATCAGAGCAGTTCAGATAATAGCAAGGAAGGGGCCAAGGAAGTGGCCAACAACGTTCATCTAAGCCAGGTGAACGCTACGAAGGGCGCGAGAGCGTATTTAAAGATGGTGCCTGTAGAGATATACGGGCCCAAGGGGACGGCCAAGGTAATGGCCCTTTTGGACGAGGGTTCAACAGTGACCCTTCTCGACTCGGCGGTGGCAGAGGAAATTGGACTTCACGGACCCAAGGAAGCTCTCTCAATAGAGACAGTCGGCGGTAGAGTCATCAAGAAGGACGACTCTATGCGGGTGAACTTGAAGCTTAGAGGCCTCCACCAGAGTCAACGGCGTAAGATCTGCGGGGCTCGCACTATAGATCGGTTGCGACTGACGCCTCAACGGATCGACAAGTCAAGGTTAGAAGAGTGTATGCATCTGCAGAAACTGGTAAGCAGGCTACACTACGCAGAGGAAGCTCCGAGACTGCTCATCGGGCAGGACAACTGGGAGCTGATAGTATCACGAGCGACACGTAAAGGTAAACGTAATCAGCCAGCTGCCTCACTGACGCACCTAGGATGGGTGCTTCACGGTCTGGATGGAGGAGCGGCTCAGAAGATGAACTACCTTACCTGCGCACACGTCTCTACTCGTGATGATGAGCTGGACCAGCTCATCAAGGAACACTTCGCGATTGAATCATTGGGGGTTCAACCGCGTCGACCGAGCACGGACTCTGAAGAACGAGCCGTGCAGATACTACTGAAGAATACTCGAAGGTTAGAGAACGGACGCTTCGAAACAGGTTTGCTCTGGAAGAGCGATCTAGAGTCGATGCCGGACAACTATGAGTCCGCGCTCAGCAGACTTCGGAACATAGAGCGGAAACTTGACAAGGATCTAGAGCTGAAATCGGAGTACCAAAGGCAGGTAGAGAACCTCTTCAACAGCGGATATGCCGAGGAGGTGACTCACGAGTCGTCGTCAACAAGGAAATGGTACCTACCTCACTTCGCCGTGACGCATCCCACTAAGAAAAAGAAAAGGTTAGTCTTTGATGCGGCGGCTAAGTTCAAAGGGAAGAGTCTCAACGACGCTCTACTAGCGGGACCGGACTTGCTTCAGTCACTGTTTGGAGTGCTTCTTCGCTTCAGACAGAGACCGGTCGCCGTGGTATCCGATATTAAAGAAATGTTCCTTCAAGTCAAAATCAGGTATGAAGATAGAGACAGCTTGCGTTTCCTCTGGAGAGGAGCGGAGCGAACCGGAGCGCCGAAAGAGTATCGTATGACGTCGGTCATCTTCGGCGCCGCTTGTTCACCGAGTCTAGCTATCTACGTGAAGAACCTGAACGCCCGAGAGTTCCAGGAAAGATACCCCGAAGCAGGTAGAGCAGTGGTAAGAAACCATTACATGGACGATTATCTTCACTGCTTTGAAACGGAGGTAGAGGCGCTTCGAGTATCGAAAGAGGTAGAGACCATCCACCAAAAGGCCGGGTTCCAGCTGAGGGGATGGGCATCGAACAGAGAGAGAGTCCAGAAAGGACTCACCACAGAGGTAACCACGCAGGTAGAGCTCGGGTCGAAAGAGGAAAGAACCCTCGGGCTGCGTTGGTTCACAGAGAAGGACGAGATGGGATTCAGGACCCATCTAAGAAACGTAAGAGAGGTCGTCGATCAAATGGAGACTCCGACGAAGCGTCAAGTCACGAGCGCCGTAATGTCAACCTTCGATCCCTTGGACTTAGCGTCGCCTGTGCTAATCCAAGGGAAGAGACTGCTACAAGACATCTGGAGGAGCGGCGTCGGTTGGGACGAAAAGGTAAAGCAGACGGACGAGTCTTCATGGCAAACGTATCTTCAGAATTTACACCTACTCGACGATCTACGAGTCCCTAGATGCGTCTCGCCTTACCAAACGGAGGGAGAGCTACATGTCTTCACAGACGCTAGTGAGGTAGCTTACGCGTGTGCAGTCTACTGGAGACAGAGAAACCAAGAAGGTCAGTATACGGTGACTCTACTAGCCGGGAAGGCTAGAGTCACTCCGTTGAAACCAGTCTCTATACCACGACTAGAGCTGCAGGCTGCACTGTTGGGAGCGAGGTTAGCGCACTCTATCGACCGGGAAATGGACTTAAAGGCGACAAGTAAGACTTATTGGACAGACTCTAGCACGGTGCTCTCTTGGATCAAAACGGATCCAAGAACCTTCAAGTCTTTCGTGGCACATCGTCTGGCGGAAATCGAAGATACGACGAGACCTCAACAATGGCGCTGGGTACCTACAGGTCAGAACCCAGCGGATGACTCTACTAGAGACATCCCTAAGGACTTCAACGGGGGGCATCGATGGTTCATTGGCCCGGAGTTCTTAGGAAAGGAAGAAGAAGAATGGCCGGCAGTACGCTCGTTCAAGCGAGAGCAATCAGGAGAGGAAAGAGAGCTGCACATCACTGCGGCAGCTCGGGTCTGTGAGTACTCTACCCCTGACCCTACTAGATTCTCGAGGTGGACGAGACTCCTGAGAGCGACTGCCCGGATATACCAGTTTATCGACTTATGCCGCTGTAAGGTAGAGCTCGTGCAAGCTGCAAAGGAGCAGGACCCTACTTGGAAAAGGGTCTCTAAGAAAAAGAGAGAGCAGCTCTACAAGAGGCCTACAGAAAAGAAAACTGGTAAGAAGTTTCTGTCTCTAGACGCTACCTACGTAGAGAGAGCCGAACGGGAACTTCTAATGAGAAGTCAACGAGAGAGCTGCCTTGAGGACTCAGGCAAGTTAAAGAAATTGGATATCGTCAAGGAAGGGGGACTCCTGCGAATACGGGGGAGGATCGACGCAGCGGTGGGGTTAGATCGCGACTACAAGCGACCTATCATACTGGATAGTAAGAACTACTTAACTCGATTGCTCATCACTCATTTTCATGAAAAATTCAATCATGGAAATCACGCCACAGTAATAAACGAGGTACGTCAAAGGTACTGGGTGCTGGGGCTTCGGTCGGCGGTGAGAGCAACGAGACATGGCTGCCAATGGTGTCGAGTCCACAGAGAGGGGCCTCAACGACTTCCGACGGGGGACTTGCCTAGAGAGCGACTTAAGGTGGGAGAGCCGCCCTTCACTAATACGGGTGTGGACTACTTCGGCCCCATGACAGTGACGGTGGGACGCCGCCACGAGAAGAGATGGGGGGCCTTGTTTACCTGCTTAGCTACAAGGGCGGTGCACTTGGAGCTGGCTGCTTCTCTGTCCACAGACTCAATGTTATTAGCACTACGAAGGATGGCGGCCAGACGGGGGATGCCGCGTACCATGTTCAGCGACAACGGGACGAACTTCGTCGGCGCTGACAGGGAGCTACGGGGGGCTGTCGAAGAACTCAATTCCGACAGCGGCCTCGCGGGAGAGGCCAAAACCATGGGCCTGCGCTGGAAGTACATCAGCCCGGGGGCCCCGAATCAAGGGGGAGCATGGGAGCGTCTTGTTCGATCAGTCAAGACGGCTCTAGCGGTGACACTGAGAGAGCGTCACCCCAAGGAAGAGGTCTTACATACGCTACTGCTAGAGGCCGAGCACGTGATCAATTCGCGACCACTCATCACCACTGATGACACAGAAGAGGAGGCGCTTACACCAAATCACTTCCTCATGGGGAAATCCTGCGGAGCTCTAGAGATGGGGGCTTACACCGAAGCGGACCTCAGCGGCCGGCGCTCATGGCGGACGGCGCAGAGACTAGCCGACCACTTTTGGGCTAGATGGGTGCGAGAGTACCTACCAACTCTCGTACCTAGACGAAACAACCACAACATCACTGAACGAGACTTGCAGTGTGGGGACACGATCCTCATAGTGGACCCCACACTCCCAAGAAACACCTGGCCTCGAGGCATCGTGGTCCGTACCTACCCTGGACCCGATGGCCGAACGAGGAACATCGAGGCACGCACTTCGCATGGGACGTTCAAGCGACCCTGCTCCAAGGCGATACTCCTGGTCCCTGGAGACAACCCTCATGTCTCTCAGGGAGCCAGTGAGACAGAAGACACCGGTCATCGTGTACCCCGAGCTAGGACTTCACTTCACTCCGGGGGGCTGAGCGACGGTCTTCCCACTACAACGACGCCTCTACATATCGAGAGCCAGAGCGACGGTCATCCCACCACGACTCTACCGAGCAGCGAGTAAGCGGCCAGAGGACAATGCCGCGCATCGGGGGGAGGATGTCCGCGACTCGCGATGATGATTAGATGATCTTAGAAAGTAATTTTAAGACAAACATGAATAGGTATCATAACTTAAAATAGTTGGCTGAAATAAACGATTCTCTTTATTATTAGCAATAGGCAGGCTTTAGTTACTTAGAACATTGTGAATAAAGGACGTTGGTGCCACCATAGGTTAGGGGTAGGCAGGTAGATGCGTTTCTTTAACCTCACCTTCCTGTCAGGGTATGAACCGCCCGGTATACCAGACAGGTAACCAGACGCGAAGGTCTGGAGGTAAGTCTGGGGGCGAGGTTCTGGTCAAGGTGCCAGAGTACCACAGGTAGTACCTACTGGTACACAGGTACCAGCAGGTAAAAGGTAAAGTAGGTACTTAGGTAACTAAAGGTAATTGGCACAGACTTGGTAAAGGATTCTCAGCTGGTGGTACGTGGGCACGTCAAGAGTAAAGACCTGGTGAGCTGCTAAGCCCAGGATAGCTGGTCTCCGTCAGTAGTGGCACGCGCGAAGGTCTGGCGCATACTGAGCGGAGACACGGCGGACCGCTGCTAATATTTATAAACTCGGTCCGGCGCGCCCACTGTACTAAGGTCGCATCATTGAAATCCTCCTACCAAGGCCAATTATCGTCTAGACAGCGTCACGCTAGTGTCGACGCGTGCGCAAGAGTAGGCAGCGTCTTGTTGACCGGATAAACCGAAAGGCAAGTCCGGCCAACAAGAAATATAAGGCTTTCTAAGTACATTTACTATGTAATAATGTAAAACTAGCGGATAAGAATCGATATAGCCACCTAACGAGGGACCTATGTACAAAGATTAAACATATGGTAGGTAGCTATACCTAATAGGTACGTAGAAATAGTAACCAATGTACTTAGATGTAAGAAAATAAAGAGATATGGTCAGAAAGGTTGGCATACTGAGGTCCAAGGGACAGCAAAAATAGGGCTGTTTACGTTCAACTTTCACCGCTCTCGTTGCGGTAACGCCCAGGGGTTCCTAAGCAAATTGACTTGTGGAAGCATCAATGAGTGTTTTCCTATATGCGAGAAGAAGAAAGAAATAGTCTGGAAGAGCGAAACAGTATGAGGTGCAGCCCATTGAACGCTTCCACAAGTCATCCAGTACTACGAACAGGAACGGACCCGACGAATGCACGGTCTGCCAGCCTCGCTAAGCACCATTCAACCAACGGAAGTATCGTTTCAATTCGGAAGAATCCCACACCCCAATCGACTGTAGGCAGGACGAGGCATCACGGCTCGGGGCGATACAGGCTCCCTGAAGGTCATCTACCTTCCTGTCTCCCATCATCTACTCCGGACAGCGGAACGGGACCAGCCAAAACTAGGCAGGCGCCATCACCATCTACGCCTGGAGCACGTACCTACGGCAAGCAATATAGGTATCGTAGCTCGGCGCTACCCTGCCGCCCCACATTATATACTATCACTGTTGTTATTAATTAAATAAACTTACGAACATCTTATATTGATGTATAGAGCACCGTAGCGTTCACCTCGAGCAAGACGGTTGGTGATGGTGGCACAAGATGTGCGGAGTACAGCAGGGCAGGTGGTAGGGCGGAGCGGCAGCAGTGGGCGGGCGGAGAATCACTGGGATGGCACTCGGACAGCACTTGATTCTGATCGCTCGATGAATAGACTGATTTTAATTCGAATCCATCCAGTAACTTTTGTTATATGGAAAAATTTGCCGATGCATGCACAAACTCTAATCATATGTGGTAAACATTTTATCGATAATGTTTAATCAAAAGTATATTTTACTAGTTGAGCCCCGCGGTGTTACCCGCGTAAGTCTCGATCCCGTGGGAATATCGCGATAAATATAGATGCGTATGTGTTATTCCAGGAGTCCAGTTATCTCCATTCCAAATTTCATCCATATCCGTCCAGCCGTTTCAGCGTGAAGAGGTAACAAACATACTACACACACAAACACACAAACTTTTGCATTTATAATATTAGTGTGATTTTGCACGTTACGAATTATTGTAAATAAGAATTAAATATGATAATGATATTGAAATAAAGTAACATCATCATTACTGTCAGTTCTAATTGACGACTAATGAACATTTAAAAAACGAATTAAACGTTTTCTGACCTATATTCACACCTTTTCATTAATCATAATCATTATCATCAGCTATCACATTATTTAAATAAATATATATTGATTTACCGCCCTCTGATAAAAATGTTTATAATCCATATTGCTAAGTTTTTATAAAATAATTATGATTTTAGTTATCATAACAAATATATCAAATTCGTTGATTGTTATTCGACGACATGAGGAAGCCGCCTCAAACAATGTCGCAATATTGCATGCTTAAGCAGTGTACACACTAATTCATATTATTGTTATTGTTTGAGAACGAATTTTATGAACGAAAAAGTATTGACTTTTCTAACTCGTTAATAGGTTTTGATAAATTTAAAGTGATAGATCGGTTCTACCTTCTTATAGTCTATATCAAATTAAGTATTTCTATGTATAATACCTACTAGGTCTGAATTCCACATTCCACTAAAGCCACATTATATTTTCATTCAATGTTAAAAGAGATGATGATGATGTTACATTTATTGGTGCACACCTACTTGGATTCGAACCCACACCTTGCGTTGGAGGATATAATAAATGTAGACAGACTAGTTGAACGTTGCATCGTTCTTAATATAGCAGTGCCAGTGTGTATGGAGTCTTAGTTTAAAATAGGGTAACCATAAGTTGTAGTGTGTTCGGCCTAAGAATACACCCTCTGTCTGCTCCCGTGGATATCGTAAAAGCTGACTATGGGATTATCCCAGAAGATGGACAGAAGCATCCACCTGAGTACTCAACACCAATACTACGATCACCAATCCGCCTGCCAAGCGCATGGCAATTCCTCCCATTGCATTATATGGGGAGGCCTCGTCCAACAGCGGACGTAACGATTAACCATAAGCTTGCATTTTCAGGATATTAGGTAGGTACCTAATCTTTGATGTCAAAAAACATAGTATTACGCTCCGTCTGCCTCGATGGTTTTTGAGAAAAAAACTATGATCGCTGATCTTGTTTTCATGTCTGTTTAACTCTTCAGAATAATCATCTAATATTTTTTCATTCGTCATTTCATGTTTCATCTTAAAATAATAATGAACAGCGGACTGTCCTGCAAAATACGTAAAGCTTGGTATTATATGAGTATCCATAACAGCATACGTTATTGTGTACTCAGCAAAGAAGCACAATTTTAACGACTACCTAAGTATAAACATGAAACCTTATGCATATCCGTATTCTGTATCGCTTAACCATAATCTGTTTAATTATTATTATCTCACTGCTGGAGTACTGGGATTCGGAAACGACTTTCAAAGAGAGTGAATGGGTACCACCACGCTACCCGAGGTAGATGTGGTAGATAAATAGATAGATAAATCATTTTTGCATTCACCTTAAATAAAATTATACATCATACATTGGTTACAAACTAGTTCAGGGTGTGGTGGATGTTCGTGTATACGAATTTTTAGTTCTAAGGCACGTAGGTTTTTCACTGTTTGCCTTCACGGTTTTTAGCATAGCATTTCTTTAGCGCATTAGCGCACGTAAATGTTTTGTACACTTGTACACTTGCACCATTTGAACGCTCCACTGTAGGTAAACTGCGATATGAATGCGATATCGATGCGATGTTGCAAAAAATGATCAGAATATGATCATTATACGTCACCTTAATTTTCCATCATTTCATTTAGTTCCGTGTTACTGTTCAACGAACAACATCTACTTACTGAAGTGTTAGTTTTATTGATAAATTTGACTTGGGTTCGTCTTGTGAGGGAATGAACATCTCTAGGTGTCAATAATTTGGCACGAGCAAACGGCCTAGTGATACGATTTTCCCTGAGCAATCGGCCGCAATGACGTAACCTTCTAATGATACTTTGTGAGGGAACATATCGTTAGTGATATTATCTAATATGTAGATACACTCAACGAAATATTCTCTGAGCAATCGGCCACATTGTGTTGTCAAAATCAACAATCTTTCACACCAATACCAGTGATTCGTTCGTTGATACAAGTTGTTTAATGTAGAATTGTGACACTTCGTTCTGCTAACGTTGGTGAGTTTAATTATAACGAAATCTCATGGGTTTATTGGGCATTATAGCTTATTATTTGCGTCGCATGACGCAAATAATGAGCTATAATGCCCAATAAACCCCTACTAGCAATATCAATAATTACCTATCACCTCTGTAGATATTCCCCAAAGATCTTCAGTATTTTTAATATTAAGTGACTTAATATTAAAAACGTATTCCTCACACGTTTTCACGAGCTCCCTCAACCCGCAGACCGAAGCACTCAGCAGCACCATATCATCAGCATAACTAATATTATAAACACAAACATCATCAATATGACATCCGATATAGCGACTGCTGAGCGCCTCGATCAGCGCATTCAGATAGAGGTTAAAAAGGGTGGGTGTGGTCAACCCCCCCTGTCTCTCCCCACGCTGCAGCTGATAAGGTTCCGACATTGCATCCCCCCACCGCACACTGTTGATCTGGTGCTCGTACCAATATTTAAAGATATTAACAACCTCAGGTGGTAAATTTATGGCCTCCAGCTTCTTCCATAGTAAATTATAAGCTACCAGATCAAAAGCCTTAGACAAGTCAAGAAAGCAGGCGTATATCGGAGTCCCACGATCCGTGTAGTATCGAACGGTATGCTTAAGACACAGTATCGCACTGTCAGTAGACAGCTTAGGTCGAAACCCAAACTGGTTATCGTGCAAAGTGACGTACTGATCCAGCTGTGTATTAAGCATACCGTCAAACACCTGCGCAATGATGGTAGCCAGCGATATAGGACGGTAGTTTGTCCTGTCACCCAGATCTCCACTCCTGTTCTTGACCACAGGCACCACAACAGTCTTCATCAAGTCAGCGGGCAGATATGAGTGACTCACGCACAGTGAGAAAAACATAGCCAGTACCCCAGAGATATGAGGACCCGCATGCTGGAGGTGCTCAATACTAATAACATCGTGGCCCGGTGATTTGCCTTTGGAGAGAGTTTTAATAATTCGAGCTACTTTCTTGGCTGTAAATGTATAATTCAGATCCTCATTTGGCATCTCAGCAGTGAGAACCTCCCCCTGCCGACCTAGTGGTGACTTAACTATAAAATGCCCCCTGAAAATATCCGCATTACTATTAGGATCATTCACACCATGCACACTTATCAGTCGACTCGGACGTACATTTACCTTGTTGGTACTCCGCCAAAAATCGCGAAAGTTCCTACTTGCATGTTTCTTAGCCAAGGCATCCATTTTGATAGGATTTTTAGGTTCACCTACCAAATTACAAGTAAATATAGCATTGTGACCGTAATGATCCGAGGTGAAATGTTTAATTACTGCTTTATCAATTGGAACACTACTGCAATATATATTATCCAAACAGGTGGCTGACGTAAGTGTGACCCTTGTAGGTTCTTTGAAAAGGAGACGTAAATTAAATCATTTAAATAAGTTAAGTATTCTCTCAGATAGAGGATTCACAGGAATATCTATATGGAAATATCCGCAGACTATTAACATTTTACTACGTCCAAAAGTTTTAAGCAATACTTCTTCCATAGTGGATTCAAATAACGCGAAGTCGGCATCAGGGGGACGGTAAACACTCACAATGATATGCCGCTCAAGCTCAACACACGACAGCTCAATAGTACTCTCAATAGAGAGATTTGCAACATCTTTACATTCTTTGAATTTTAAATTATTTCGAGCAACAATTAAGGATCCGCCACTTATGGCGTTCTTGCGTTTGAATGAACTTACAATATTATAATTCTTATAATAAGGGAGTAAATCAAATTGTAATAACCAGTGTTCAGTAGCATACATGACATCAACATTAAACATGTTTAAAAATAATTCTAATTCTAATATTTTACTGGGAAGGCCTCGCACATTTTGATGTACTACATGTAATGTGCCTGGCTTTCTCATTGTCGGACTCGTCAGTTTTAACAAACATTGTCAGCTGAGCCCTCCTGCTTGTGTGCCCCCATTAGTAACTACAGGCTCGTCGGTTAACTGCGTTATAGTACTCATAACGGGATCAAAAATATTAAATGCTAACAACTTAGCAATTATCAGTTTACTATGTCTACTAAGATGCACAGTATATCTGGTCAAAATAAAATTACTAATAAAATTATTAGTATCAAAAAACAAAACGTCTCTATGACGACATGTCAAATTATACAATATTAAATTAATTATAAATGTAATTCCTTGGTTGAAGAGCTCATTGCGCCGCGACCCCCCTTGGTATTTGTTCTCTTTTTTATCTACGTGTATGATGGACCAAACAGATGGTCCATGTTAAGCGGTCACGAGGCCCTGAGACATAAAGATGGAAAGTCTCATGTACCTGTAATTTTACTGACACGTATAACCTTCAATATAACCCTGTGACCCTGAAAATGTGTGTGTGCGGGAGGGTGTGCGTGTTTGTAAAGACAGACGGACGCTGTAGACTATAGGGTCCCAAATGGCACTCTTTGGGTAACGGAACCCTAAAATAAAATAGGTAAGTATTTAAGACAACGTACCTACTTATGTAAATACTCAATGCGCAATACTCAATTTATTTATTGCTTTCACATGGTTACATAATAGTTGTTACATATACTAAGGTAGACTCGCACATGAACCCTGTGTGTCTAGGGCATAGCAATGGAGAGGAAGACTGAGGTTCTTAGGCCCCTTTCGTAGGTAAGTATTATTATTTTTATCGTGTAGTTTATTAGTATTATTTATGTCAGCTGATTATTTTTTTTTATTTTTTTTATAATTTTTAATATCAGTTGGTTTATATTTATTTACATATATACGTGCCTGCTCCTGGCTACTCTAAAAAATCTTTAATATTATAATAGCATTTTTCCAATAAGACGAACTTGAGTGTTTTTATAAATAGTTGATCTCTTTGTATGTCATAAATAAATTTTAATATAACAGCGTTGCTTTGAGTTGATTATACGAGTAATCCTTGATAGAAGTGATTGCAGCGGACTGAGCCGTGCAGTCAACAACTCGTTAAATCAGCTTTGGAGTGAATTAACGGATCGACTTGATGGGCTCGTTCTAAATTAACGAGAGCGATGTTGCAGCAGAGGCCATCATTAATTTATAAGGAGCATTTTGATTCCTTGCTTAAAATCGAGATGGAGCTCTATTAAAAGAAGATACTCGGATTAGAAGGTTGGTTATCTTATAAAACATGACCGCTTTTTGAAAACCGTCATACAAGGAAAAACCTTGACTTTGGCGAAATTGTTTGGAGCACTCCTCAGAAGGCATTATAAGAAGAAGAGAGGGGTGGGGAGGGGAGGAAGATGAAGACTGCGAATATGTCAGATAAAGGAGAAGGCGTTTATTGCCCAGGTCGCTGTCATAACTAATGGCATGGTAAAAGGATTCAATCTGCCATTTTTGAAAGAAACGTCATATTTTAATATAACAAAAAAAAGGACCGATTAACAGGGACCGTTGATGGGCTCTACCACCTGCCTGGAAATCATGTCTGCATGGGGCTCACGTTAGTGCGAGAGACGAAGCTGATAGAGATACAGTGTGTGTTGCCTGTCTCTCTGGAATGCCATACGGTGTTGATGGTAGTGACAGCGATGAGGCACCACAATCCACTGCGCCGACGACGATGACGAAACGAACACAAGCTATATTCCTACCCGCGCGCCCCACTACACGAGCCGAGCGGGCTGCAGCTCGCACTGAGCGGATTAGTGCTAAGCGAGACGCGGGAGGAGTGCGTCGCGTTCACTCACCTTGAAAAAGACTCTCGAAACGGGTCGAAACTATGTCGGTGCTTACATTGATTTAACGGTACGTGAAAATTTCCCGTTTTTATAAAATAATTAAACGTCATATCTATTTAACTACATTTTAATGTGTTTTTTCGAGTAATTTCATGTAATTTTGGTGGCATTTTAACCGGTGTAACTAGGATAAATAATAGCACATGTGTGATGTATAGTTAAATTTAAGTGTATTGCGTGTCTTTTAGAAATGGTGGATTTTTTCTTGTAACAACTCTGTTTTTTTGCCATTATTTAAACTGGGTTATGACTTGACGGAGACTCTTGACGACTTGACTATAAAAAGTATAATTATATCACTTTATATTGGCGAAATTGTTTGGGGCACTCCTCAGAAGCCATTATAAGAAGAGAAGAAGAAGGAAATAAAAGAGAGCGCATTGGAAAGAGCAGGGAATTGCATCGGTTACACCGACAAGAGCATCCGACATCTTAAATTAATGTAGTTAAATAAATTGGGAATCTATGTTTGGCGATAATTACACAAAATTAAATACGGTGGTTATAGGCACAACTCAAAGTTTTAATAAGCTGGACGCCAATTTGTGTCAGTGATGCGTGGCTGGTACTAAGAGGCACACATTAGTTTTATTTTTCTTTGTTTCTGTGTGTGTGTGTCATTTTGTGTGGAATTTTGTTTGCTGGCACAAATAAATGTTTTTTCTTTCTTTCTTTTTTTACATGTTTTGGCTAAAAATAGACCCCTACGTCTCCTCCCGTGGATGACGTAAAAGCCAACTAAGGTTTTACATCAGGGGATGAGCAGCAGCGTTCACCTGAGTACTCAGCCCTACCCGTCTCCTCCCGTGGATGTATTAAAAGCCGTACTAAAGGGATTGCTCCAGGGCATGGGCAGCATAAGCATCCACCTGAGTGTTTTACACCAAGTGTGGTGATTATGGCAAATCCCCCCCATTGCATACTATGGGGGAGGCCTCGTCCAGCAGTGGACGTCTAGAGGCTGCCGATGATGATGGTGAAACACATGGCTTACAAATATTAATTACGTATTTCAAAATGGAATGAGCTCCCATCAAATTAACCTTATTTTTTTTAATTGGTGTGTTCCTGGAAAGGAATTTATCAATTATTGGAAAACTGATTTACGAAACAAAAAAATCACCCTTCCAATAAGTTCTTTTCAATACCCGTTTTTTGTAATCTCTTCATTTTGTCCGGTATTGAAAAGAAACGTTTTTATATAAATTTCGTATAGAATAAGGCAAGTTTGATAAAGAATAAAGCCCGCAGCTCCCTCGGGGCAGAAGACTCGGTACAATCTAAATGTAACGTTGAAGTAGTTATATAACCATTTGTTTCGCTTTAATTCCTTCAGATGTAATTATGTTTGTGATTCGTTTGCAGACGCAAATCAATTAAGTAAGATTTGTTATCTAAATCTGATTTTCTTACGAGCAAAATTCTCTGTACCTAAATCTAGTTGAGTTTAAATCAAATGAAGTGCCTGTGTCAGATCTTGTTTACAAAGTATCTAAAAAAAACATTCAAAGTAAACTCCAGATAATTTTCATTGTTCAATTAACATTAGGAAAACTTATAGATACACATCGGTGTCTAGCACGCATAATCTTAATGTCTCAGGGTGGCGGGCGCAGGGCAATGCCACATAGAGTGCGTCCTAGGTGGACGTGACCTATGAGGTAATGCACTGTTCATAGGCAGTGGTTACCGCTTATCATCAGGTGGGCCATCTGCTTGTTCCGTCATTCAGTAGTATAAAAAAAAAAAAAAAAACGAATGCGAAAGTTTGTGTATTAGGTCTTTGTTACTTCTTCACGCTGAAATGGCTGGACGGATTTGGATGAAATTTAGAATAGAGATAACTGTAATAACACATAGGCACATTTTTATCCCGATATGCCCATGGGATCGAGACTGATGCGGGTGAAACCGCGGGGCGCTGCTAGTAAAAAAATAAAACACGCTATCAGCGGTCATTCCAAAAGCATTTTTGCGTGCTGGTGATCCTAGAAATGGCTAAAGCGACACCTAACATAACTTAAAACAATCTCGCAAACACCATCTCTCATATAAAGAAAACTGTATCTAAATCGGTCAAACCGTTTTGGAGATAAATGGGAACATTTGTTAGCACAAACAAACCTTCATATAACTACTTTTCCGTTCCGATGTGGGTAATCTACCTACTCGTACAAAGATACCTAAAGTACCTAATTATTATTTATTAAGAGTGAATAGGAACTCATAAAATGAAATCATAATTATTTTTATTATATAACCTACAAAAATTTATAAAAAAAACAGATTATGCATAAAAAATTGTAAGTTCATAAACTAAAACATGACTACTGAAAAATCACGCTCTAAAATGTATGAAACAAGAAAATGTTATCATGATAGTTATATAAAATTTACATGTAACCCAAAAATTTCGTTCCAGCGGGACTGGAACCCGCAACCTCGCCTGTGATCGGCTATGCCTTTACCAATTCGGCCATAGAACGCTGAAGACGAAATTTGTGGGAACATTTTTGGGTTACATTTAAAAATGTTATCCATAAAGTGTGGTTTACACTTGAAATATAATAAACCATGATAGTGATGTTCAGAGGATCGCCATGGTCATATTCGGTTCAGCCGTTTCAACGTGATTACATACATACATACATAGACACACGCCTTTTTCCCCGAAGGGGTAGGCAGAGCCACAATAGGCCTCTTTTCACAGTGGGTTGCACCATCGTGGAATATAGACGTGACAAGTGGTGAGCTCATCGCCGCCATTGCTTCCCACGACTGACTCGGCTAACGCTTTCTATCAGTAATAACACATTCCATAATAAGCTACCAGCCAGGACAAATCTTATACCAACGAATCTTATCAACAAGTCCGGGTAATCCCTTAGTCGGCTTTTACGACATCCACGGGAGGAGACGGAGGGGTCTATTCTCAGGCCGGACACACCACACGTTAAATAGCAAAAATACAACCAAATATCCAAACATCCTAACTTTGACATTTATGATATTAGTGGGATAGTTTTCTAAACAATCTTCTATGAAATTCTTTTTTCTGATGACGATACTGTTGATGAAAAAATTAGTAATCAGAACCACGAGCAAGTCAAAATAACTCCAATCCCGAGGAGTTCCGTTATCTTCAGTTCCATCTGATCTAATCAGCACACTGTCACCATGAAAAATGACAAATGGTATGAGAGGTATCCAAAAATTCAGTTGAATCGGATATTGCAAACTGGGTTGAAATTGGCTTTGCAATATTTGAATTCAAATGTATACAAAAACTGGCTGAATACCCGTGGATCGCTTCGTTGAAACCCAAATAATTTCTATATTCTATTCTGTGGCGCACTCTGCTCAGCGTTCCGTTACTTATCGGAATTTCATAACGAAAATATATTATTTTTCCTAAAAATGTAGTACACGACACAAGATCTGTACACGAAAAATGTAATATACGGTGTTTGGTGAATGTAAGGTTTCCTTTGTCAGAGTGAATCACCTGTACCTCTAGAACAGGGGTCACCAAATGGCGGATCGCGGTCCGCATCCGGACCGCCGACCCATTTTGTGCGGACCGCGAGAACACAGCAACTTGTACTACAGAGTACGTAATTTAATAAAAATTTCATTATCATTGTTTCCAAATTTTTCTAAATTTTTCTCCAAAGTTCAGACAGATAGTCTGCAACAAAAAAAAACTCATAGGTATGTAAAAAAGTACCTTATAAGTTATTTCCGTAATAACATTTGTATAATAAATATTCTCATGAGACTTATGGGTCATGTGGACATGACCTATGAGATAATGCACTGTTCATAGGCAGAGGTTACCACTTAACATCAGGTGGGCCATCAGCTTGATCCGTCATACCAAGAAGTATAAAAAAAATATTTTGCATTTCACTTCTTAAAACGGACCCCGAGCGAATCTAATTGCTGACCCCTGCTCTAGAATCTAGAGTGACTTCAGAAGGGAATCTTGTATCAGAATCATAATTAGTCTTTATTGTTAACTACATAGGGTGATAGGTTTTTGTAAAGTACAAACAGACTGCCCATTTCGGACATACAATATTAAATAAAGTTATTCTATCTAATATACAAAAATTGTTAAAGGAGTATACAGTTACCTTCTTAAATAGTAACATAATTATATAGCCAAGCACTTAGCAATATCAATACTCCTTCACCTAATGTATAAAAAAATATACAAATACTTTTAATTTTCTGCGTTTGGACACTATATAGGTAGGATTCCATACAGTGGACGCATATTCAAGGACACTTTTCAGAGCGAGAGAGTGATTTTGGAACTGTGTGTTTCGCTTCAGGGATCCTAACATTTGGCGAGGCCTCCCAATTGAATGCAATGGAGGGATTTTCCAAAATTTCCGAGCAGATTGGTGATCGCAGTATTGGCGTTGAGTACTCAGGAGGATGCTATTGCCCATGCCCAGTCGGCTCTTACGACATCCACGGGAAGAGACGGTGGGGTCTATTCATAGGCCGGACACAAATGCAAAAGAAAAAACACTGTGTCCATGGGAGGATAATACGAGTTTTATAGTAACACGGTTAGTCTAAGACAAGTAATTAATTATGTAAAAATTAAAAAACCCTCAACTCAATGAAACTGCTGAACCGCTTTTGATCAAACATAGCTAAGAACAATCCCGACAAATTCACATTTCAAACAAAAAAAAAACGAAATCGGTTCATCCGTTCGGGAGCTACGATGCCACAGTCAGACACACACACACACACACACACACACACACACACACACAACAACAAGACACGTCAAACTTATAACACCCCGTCGTTTTTGCGTCGGGGGTTAACAAGTTACATGACATGACATGTTTAATTTGAATTTGTTGACATTTGTAATTTATTAGGTATCTTATCTGTTTGATCTAGACATAAAAGTATATTCTTGACATGTATTATTTGAAATTGTTGACATTTGTAATTTATTAGATATATTTTTTGTATTATATGCATGTTGAAATTTAGCATTTATTTAGCTCATGCATGAAGTAATATTTATATCCCAGACATGGGAAATGTGAAACATCCTAATTAATTTTAAGAACTTGTATACTACCACATTTAAACAAATAAATGATTTATGATTATGATTACATAAAAAGAACCTGGAACTCTCTTCCGGCTTCTTTGTTCCCTTTATCATAAAACTTGGGCGTCTTCAAACGAAGAGTTAATAGGCATCTTCTAGGCGAGCGTGCTTAAATAGGCCTCATCGTCACTTCCCATCAGGTGAGATGTAGCCAAACGCAAGCCTATTTTAGGTAAAAAAAAAAAAAAAAAAACTTATCAAAATTATGAAGACAATGAATAGTTTCTACCGCATATTATAATAATTGCATTTAGTTCACTAGATTTCCTTCTTTCATGTGAAAATTATTGAGGAGCGTTTGTCTTCGGTCCTTTGTTCGAAGTCTTTGGAACCGCTCTATCGATTGCAATTAATGCTTGATGTAATTACTGACCCATTGGTCATGATTCCGATTATATCAAAATCTAATATATTATGAAGATAAATAAATAAATAAATAATGCTAGACAGTTTACACAAAATTATCTAGCCCCAAGCTAAGCAGAGCTTGTGTTATAGGTACTAGACAACTGATATACTTAATACAATATATTACATAGATAGATATTTTTTATTATATATAGAAATTACCCAGAACACCCTGAACAAATATCTGCAGATCGCACAAATATTTGTTCCGAGGTGGGAATCGAACCCGCAAACTCCTACGTCGCAGGCGAACGTTCGCCCGCCGCGCTACAGAGGTCGTCAAATAGGTCGATCATTTAGAGTCTGCCTTAGTTGATGTTTGATGTTGCGTATAACGACTTATGACTGTGAACTCGTACTAACAACGAATAAACAGCTCAGACAGAGACAAAACAAAAACCGGCCTAGTGCGAGTCGGACTCGCGCACGAAGGGTTCAGGTTTTTTGTATGGGAGCCCCCTTAAATATTTGTTTTATTCTGTTTTTTAGTAATTGTTGTTATTGCGGCAACATCATCTGTGAACATTTCAACTGTCTAACTATCGCGGTTCTTGTGATACAGCCTGGTGGCAGAAGGACAGGCAGACAGACGGATAGCCGAGTAATATGGTCCCGTTTTACCCTTTGGGTACGGAACTCTATAAATCACGTTGACTTTATGATTGTAGTCATGATATCGAATATTACAACAATACAAAAATTTCATTTAAATCAGATCATCCGTTCATATAGCCAGATATGGCCAGCAAAATTATAACAGCCCTCTTTTAAGTCAAAGGATAATAAAAATATCAGATAACAAGAAGATTAATTTAGGGTCTGCCTCAGTGGATATTTGGTGTTCCGTCCGCTTTTAACTGAGAACTCTGACCAACAAGGAAATAAGTTTATTGCAAAAAATATATTTTTCAATACAAGCTTTTATAAAATTAGTGATCGTAACAGTGTGCTGATCAAAATGAGCCTAAACACGAGCAGTCTACTATTATCCCTCGAGGAGTTCCGTGGTCCACCTTTCGTCTCAATCATTAGACCAGCTCGCTGTTACCATAATATTGCATTGTCATCGGAACTTGACAGGTATGCAGAATATAATCTCAATCGGTTGAGGATAACTGCTTTAAAATTCAGTTGCAAGATTCCACCCGGACATACATTGCAATTTTTAATTAAAAGCTTGTAACTTGTAAAAACAGCTCAAATAGAGACAAAACAAAACATCACATTAACATTATTTTAAGTACCTAAGTAGGTACATAGAAAGGCATCACGTTTTTATTAACGATCTCAATTTCAGATCGACATCTATCATGAATGATTTTGATGTGAACGGCTGGCTATTTACTAAAACCCAACTCCGTTGATTGTATTTATCAAAAAGCAATCACTAAAAGTGATTTCATAAACATTTTACTATGGCTCCCAAGTAGCTCTCATCTACTGCTTTTATGGAACATAGAATCGAATTCAATTTCACTGAATTCATGATAAAATATACTAGAATGTCAAGGGTTGTATTTATGTGGCAAACTGTATAAAAACACAATCTTAAAAGGCAAAGTAAACGCCTTCAGGATATAAGCTGCGGGTAAAACGAGTGGGTACTAGAACGAAAAACCCAAGAGGCAGCTTACTCACAAAATATTATAAGTGCTCTAGGTTTCTGTTCAGTAATAAGTAGGAACACATGAAAGTATTACAACTCCCACTTTGATCGTATACGCGGAAAAACATAAATAGATACCTACTATCTCATACATGTAATATCACTCGCAGTCTCCGGTATCTACGCGTACATTATATGTATATGTAGTTTCGGAAATGAGACCAGACATTCAAGGCAGAACTTTAAAGAACAGAAGGCAAATACTACATATTATTATTTTAATAGATATGCAGATGCAGCCGAGGGAAAGATATCTTCCCGCGCCCGCAAAGTTTTTCTTCCTTCACTCGTATAATCTCAGGAAATAACTGGCATTACTTTGGCGAAGAAATTTTAACACCGTAACTTTGTTTTCAGCTTATTAAAAACGTTATTGTTATAGATATCCTGTTTTTAATGGACCTCTTTTCGGTAAAATATTTTAGGTTATTATCATCATCATCAGCCGTTAGACGTCCACCGTTGGACGAGGCCTCCCCAATAGAATACAATGAGGGATTTCCCATAATCTCACAAAGCGGATTGGTGATTGTAGTATTGGTGTTGAGTACTCAAGTGGATGCTGCTGCCATCTCTTAGTTGATTTCTACGACATCTACGGAGACGGATGGATGCACCTTTCTTAGGTGTATCACGGCATTTTGTATCTGTGATTTCCCGAATGGTAGGTACTTATCTAAGTGTTCTACATTCGTTGTATCGCATATGAAAGTAATGGAGGCGAAGAGTTCACCACTGGTCACGTCTGGGTTCCTAAAATTGTGCTATCCCCACAGTGAAAAGAGGTACTTATTGTGGCTCTGCCTACTCCTTCGGGGAAAAAGGCGTGTATTTAGGTCTATGTAATTCAAAATGGTTGATAAACCAGCGCATAATAAGAGCGCAATGTCTGATCCCTGTTAATTATATTGCTTATTATTTTGGTAAGCTTGTTGAAAAAATATTTCTTATCAAATTTTCCTCGATTGACGTCAATATAGCTCCTCAGTCATCCCCGCGGGCTCGATCTGCAAATAATTTTATTTGCATTTTTCTCGAAGACCACCAGACATTTTTCTCAAAAAATTAATGAGACATTCTTGAGTAACAAAATAAATGCTTCAAGCTAAAATATTTTGTAAAGATTCCAACATAATTGAATGTTATATATAGGTCTAGTAAAAAAATGATAAAATCGTTTAACTTGAAAAGACGGTATTGTGTTTCAAGTTATATAATACTAAGTTAAATTCTGTTGATTTTAAGGACCGGTTTGAAACATAATTGAACGCATGCCACGTTAACGTTAAATCATGTCAAAACAAGGTCCAATTTATATACAAAATGAAAATGTGTTATAATGAGAAAAGGTGAGCCTCCGACTCGTCGCGGCTCATATAATGTTTCCTTTTTGTAGACCAAATTTATGACGTCGGGCACGTAGCGTGTAAAAATGGAGGATGTGTACGAATATGCAGGTTTAATTTTAGGTTCTTTTGTAAGGGAATGAATAAGAGGTAAGTCTTTAATTATGAGCAAACTAACCCGTGCCGCATTTTTTAATTAGCTCCATATAAAACAACACTTGAAAGCAAAGCTGGCAGCCTTTGGCGAAAACTGCTCCCATTCAACTGAGAGCTCGCTGGGTTTTTCGGCAGTTTTGATTCCAATCTCTGTTTCAAAGAAGTACTTTAACGCTTTGAATGCTCGTTTAACGGGCGCGGAATATAAATCAACAACTCGAGTGGAAACAATGGCTACCAGCAATAATTTAAGGTTAAAAAGCCTTTGCTGTCAGCAAATCGAAACACGGAATGGGCGGCGTTGACACTTGCTGACATGAACAAGTAATGTAGCATCTACATAGCTATACAGGATCGAAATAACATACAGCAAGATATTCATGAGTAGTGGAATGCACGCGAATTCGTCCGCGTGGAGTTTTTTCCGTATTAAATTCAACACGCCGGGGGATTTTGAAAATTACTTTTAGAGGTTAAAACTAGGCCACAAAATAAATTTGCACTCCAAATTTCAGATCAGTAAGACTTCCGGCTAAGCTGTGTTTAAGTCAGTGGGCGAGGCAGTCAGTTAGTTAGTCTCGTTACGATTTCGTGTGTTTTGCGTACAAACTCATTTTAGGGTTTGTCACATTGATATTGATCCATTTAGTAGTTTCATATGTGTAAATCTGTTAAATTCCTTGAAGCACATGTGATTCTACATTTATTTAGGTAATCGTTCTCTGTACTGTAAACAGCTTTATATCAATTGTTAGTGTAAATTTAATTTTGCGATAATTTTTAAATAAAATAAACATTACCAACCCTGTTTTGAAACGCATAACCTCCCGTCTTGGTAATTTTTAGTTCGTACAGAATTCATATTACGTATTAGAATTCTAATAGCTTCTTTGTATCCACATTCAATATAATACGCTCAGTCTTCTATAACTGTCGGATTTCGGCATCCCTGTGCAATTCATCTAGGAATTGTTTTCCGTTCGATTGGGTTCGTAATAAATAAATTGGCTACAATAGTGGTGAATAAAATAGGGGTAACATTTCGTGTGCACAAATCTTCGCGTGCATTTCTATTGTGAACGGCACATTTTTCCAATAGTATGTGGACTGTGTGGAGGTGTTCCGTGGCGGGTTTAATCGACTAAACTTGAATGCATTGTGGGCTTGTAGGCAACAATGGATTACCGCCTTTGTACCGTCGTACTTTGCAACGCTCGCGATTTACACGACACGAGAATAATCGCTCGATAAGAATATCTCAAGTTTGAATAATATTGGCAGTGATGCTGTTTTTTTTTATTGGTTGGTGTTTTTTCAGTCTAAAAGGAAATTACCTTAGTTTATTCTAAGTTTTGGTTAACTTTAACTCTAGTTAACTAACTAGTTTAACTATTCAGTGTAGAAGGATACGTCATCTTATAAATGATATGCTAGCTTTATAAAAAAGCGGCCAAGTGCGAGACGGACTCACCCATGAAGGGTTCCGTAGCAGCAAGTAATATAATATAAAAGTCCTTGGATTGTTCACGATTGGCGTATTAAAAAAACTACTTACTAGATCTTGTTTAAACCAATTTTCGGTGGAAGTTTACATGGTAATGTACATCATATATTTTTTTTAGCTTTATCATTCTCTTATTTTAGAAGTTACGGGGTGTGGGGGGGGGGGGGGGTTACACACGTTTTACCAATTTGGAAGTGTCTCTCGCGCAAACTATTCAGTTTAGGAAAAATTATATTAGAAACCTCAATATCATTTTTGAAGACCTATTCATAGATACCCCACACATATGAGATGGGTATCAATACGGGTTTGATAAAAAAAAAAAATTAGGTCTAAGTATAACCCAAAAAATTATATATTTTTTTCTTGTTTTGCGTGAAAATCTTAATGCGGTTCACAGAATATATCTACTTACTAAGTTTCACAGCATAGTTCTTATAGTTTCGGAAAAAAGTGGCTGTGGCATAGACGGACAGACAGACAGACAGACATGACGAATCCATAAGGGTTCCGTTTTTTGCCATTTGGCTACGGAACCCTAAAAACCACCATAGAAGGGAAATAGAAGGAAAACGTGGAAGAGGAAGACTGCGAATAAGTGACTTGGGCGAGATAAATAATATAAGGTCGCTGTCATGTCGTATAAGGAGGTAAAACAGACCGCAATGGAAAAAGAAAAAATGGAGGGAATTTCATAGGTTGTATCGACAAGAGCCGATCTACGACGACCTCTGTGGCGCGGCGGGTGAAGGTTCGCCTGCGACGCAGGAGGTTGCGGGTTCGATTCCCGCCTCTGAACAAATATTTGTACGATCTGCAGATATTTGTTCAGGGTGTTTTGGGTATTTTATATGTCGGAGAGAAGTCATTTGATGAATCTGGAGAAAAGATCTACTGAGATTGAAGGCTTATAAATACCACGTGTACGGCTGCGAACAATCGTATTCTGTCGTGTCGCGCCACCCAAACGAATGCGCCCGAGACTTGTTTACGCAAAGAAGCAAGGCGATCGACGCTCGGATATAAAAGGAGCGTGCGGAAGCAACAGAATTCATTATAACATCAACGTTGGCCGAGTGCACACGTTTTAATCAACAAAATCAAGTTAAAAGTCAGTTTGAGGTCAAGTAATAAAATCTTAGTGAAACCTCTTTTTTGTTCTCCTCATTTGCACGAGACCCACTCGAAAGCCCCTGAGTTGCCTTATGCCGTTCTGAGATATAGTGATCATCACTCATCCGTCATCAGAAGTGGGATTGGAAGTAAATTCAATCCCAACCACTTCCTCATCAGCTCATTCACCACCTGATGTAACACAACGAAGTAACATGATAGTCACACAACAGCATGTGCTGTTGCCTATACTTAAATCATCAATGAGTGGTATACCACAACTATTGCCATTATCATCACCACCACCATCACATCGAATTAACATCTATGCCACGCAATAGCAGGACATGCTGTTGAATACGCTTACGATTAACCCATCGATAGGTGGGGTACCACCACAATTTCTCATGCAAATGATGCAGAAAATGACAGACCGTTTGTGCAATCCGCCTCCTGAGACAAAGAATGACTTTGACATCCGTAGATAGAACGTTTGAACGTTGGTAGCCTGCTGAAAAGACTGGCCAAAATAAAACAGTATCCTGGAGAACGATCGCTATCTAGTAAAGAGAGTCATTGGCAGAAAACGACCACGAAAATTTGCCCACGACCAGCTTCGTCGAGCTCCACAACCTGGCGATCAAGATACCGTATCGGCGGCAGAAGATGAATCACCAGCTTCTCAAGACACCGCTGCATCACCGAGCGAGCCTGTGCCGTCCACCCCACGAGCTGGGCTGCCTGAGCAACTAACTCGAGATACAAGTGATGAAGGCACACTATCAGAATAAAATTTCAAGTTAAGTACCAAACTACACTGCCATCGTAAAACTCATCCTTTTAATCTTAACATTTGAGAACCCCTGTGTTTAACACAGCACCAACCTAGACCTAATTCCTAATAGAGCCTCTGTGCACCACGGCGTACAAGACCGCTCAGAGCACAGCATCAACTCTTTCCCTTATTCAACGAGTCTACGAGAATCCACGAGAATTTGTAACCTAACATTTTAGAACCCCTGTGTTTAACACAGCACCAACCTAGAACTAATTCCTAATAGAGCCTCTGTGCACCACGGCGTACAAGACCGCTCAGAGCACAGCATCAACTCTTTCCCTTATTCAACGAGTCTACGAGAATCCACGAGAATTTGTAACCTAACATTTTAGAACCCCTGTGTTTAACGCAGCACCAACCTAGACCTCATTCCTAATAGAGCACAGCATCAGCTTTTTCCCTTATTCAACGAGTCTACGAGAATCCACGAGAATTTGTAACCTAACATTTTAGAACCCCTGTGTTTAACGCAGCACCAACCAAGACCTCATTCCTAATAGAGCCTCTGTGTACCACGGCGTACAAGACCGCCCAGAGCACAGCATCAGCTTTTTCCCTTATTCAACGAGTCTACGAGAATCCACGAGTACAAGTACCACAGAGTACAAGTACCACAGAGTACAAGTACCACAGAGTACAAGTACCACAGAGTACAAGTACCACAGAGTACAAGTACCACAGAGTACAAGTACCACAGAGTACAATATCTCCGAGTATAAATTCCACGAGTATAAGTACCACAGAGTACAAATTCTACGAGTATAAACAATATTCCAACACATGATTGATGTGCTTTGGTACCAGTAACAAAATACAATAGCGCAACACAAGTTGCCTACAGATACCAATCTCAGAAAAAAAACACCTCATTGTTTCAGACACTCGCAAGACACAAACCAGGCTGGTGCAGAGCGCGCACTGCCTGTCAGTATGGCCGTGGCGGTCATGAATAATCAAAAATGCTAAGAATAGCTAAGAAACGTGAAAAGGAAAAGAAGAAAAAAAGAAAAGAAGAAAAAAAAAACATGATGAGCATTCCGACGGGATGACTGGCATGACTTTGTCACAGTATTCCGACATGAGAGACTACCTGATTTGGCGGGTTGACGATTATGATGAGAAGGAATTGAGTGCTGATGTCACACTGTTTGGATTAGCTGAACACAATGACCGAGCAAGAAGAAGTCATTGTAGTTGTAGTATTGTGCGTACCACTAGAGTCTTTTAGCAAAATCGCGAAAAAAAAATGAAACCCCACCGAGACGTTTCTTGCTAGTTCTTTTACTCGAGATGGGCCGGTTAGGGTTGAGAACAAGCGTAATCTTTATCTAAATCATGATTAGTATATGTGAGTTTGACCACATAAAATGAAAAAGCAACAATAATAATTTTAAAATGAAACATTAAGTATTCTTATCTGAACTCATTGACAGACCCATTTTTATTTTAATGTGAGTTTTGAGGCTCTGAGTAATGATCAAAATTAGCTCTGAGGCTATGAGGTCTAACGAGTGTTTCAGTACAATATTATTCATGTGATGAGTTGTGAGGCTCTGAGTTAATGATCAAAATTAGCGCTGAGGCTATGAGATCTGACGGCAAAAAGCTTATTACAACTTTTTGATTGTGTTATTTGACGAGATAAAATTGCTTAGTGTTGTTTCAAACAAAATAAAATAAATAAAAACGAAGTGTGAAATGCGAATGTGGGCCTAAATGTGACTAAGGCGCAGGGACGCGCCTGTTGTCAGTATGGCCGTGTCGGAGAGTAGTCATTTGATGAATCTGGAGAAAAGATCTACTGAGATTGAAGGCTTATAAATACCACGTGTACGGCTGCGAACAATCGTATTCTGTCGTGTCGCGCCACCCAAACGAATGCGCCCGAGACTTGTTTACGCAAAGAAGCAAGGCGATCGACGCTCGGATATAAAAGGAGCGTGCGGAAGCAACAGAATTCATTATAACATCGGCGTTGGCCGAGTGCACACGTTTTAATCAACAAAATCAAGTTAAAAGTCAGTTTGAGGTCAAGTAATAAAATCTTAGTGAAACCTCTTTTGTGTTCTCCTCATTTGCACGAGACCCACTCGAAAGCCCCTGAGTTGCCTTATGCCGTTCTGAGATATAGTGATCATCACTCATCCGTCATATATGTATAATAAAAAATATCTAAAAAAATATGGGGAATATAAATTTATTTACAGAAATAATAATACAACCTATAATATAATACATGCCGTCTTTTGTTTTTGTATTATCCTGTCCATCCAAAGGTTGTCTGGAAGAGATCGATTTTAGCGATAAGTCCGCCCATTGTACATTACTGTTATTATTTTTGTTCTTTTATCTTTTTATTTTTCTATTTGGTGTGCAATAAAGTGTTTATCTATTATACAACTAATCATGGTATGTACAAAATGTAATATATTGTATTAAGTATATCAGTTATCTAGTACCCATAGCACAAGCTCTGCTTAGCTTGGGGCTAGATAATGTTGTATGAACTGTCCAGAATTATTTATTATTTATTTATGAATTAATAGGTAGATACTAGAAATAACATCGCATTTCTACCTACCTACTAAAATAAAAAAATGTGTCCAAGTAAGAACCAGTTTACATAACACCCACCAGTCACAAACGATGAACAATGAACGGTTCACTATAAATTTAAAACAGATACTTTTATTTTTCTTTGATCTACAGTATTAAATTGGATGTTGGTGTTTATTTTCAAAATCATTAAGGAAAATATTGCGAATATTGCAAATCCCTGCCGTGCCTATTATAATAGATACCGTGAAATGTAATTATGAAGCTCGAGTGATCTACTGACGTTAAAATTATAAGCCGTGCTTGTGCTGTGATGTGACCCGGATTATGCGTATAAGACCCTATAAATTATTGTATAGGTACCTATAAAATGAATAAATAAAAACACTCATATTGATCAGTCACTCACTTGATATTGAAATTTTCACAGATGATGTATTTCTGTTGCCGCTATAACAACATATATTAAAAAACAGAATAAAATAAATATTGAAGGGGGCTCTCATACAACAAAACGTGTTTTTTTGCCGTTTTTATAGACAATGTTACGGAACACGTCGTGCGCAAGTCCAACTCGCACTTGGCTGGTTTTTTTATTAGCTACTACCTACATATATGTATGGCTGTTTACTCCACGTGGCCCTTATACAACCACGTAGACAAAAACAAAGGTTTTACATGATAGACCATTCGGTTTTTTTTATACTTCTTGAATGACGGAACAAGCTGATGGCCCACCTGATGTTAAGCGGTAACCTCTGCCTTTGAACAGTGCATTACCTCATAGGGCACGCCCACCTTGGACGCACCCTATGTGGCATTGCACTGCGCCCGCCACCCTGAGACATAAAGATGAAAAGTCTCATGTGCCTGTAATTTCGCCGGCACCCTTACCCTTTAAACCGGAACACAGCAATGCGAGCACTACTGCTTTGCGGTAGAAATAGGCATGGTGGTAGAACTTCCCCGGACGAACTCTTACACAAAAAAGCTGTACTACTACTACTGACTGATCTACTGACGTTAAAATTATAAGCCGTGCGTGTGCTGTGATGTGACCCGCATTATGCCTATAAGACCCTATTAATTATTGTATAGGTACCTATCAAATTAATAAATACCAAAACTCATTGATGGGTCGTATGAAAAATGGCTGCATTTTAAAACTTCTATAAGATAGACTTCACATAGCTGAACTTATACATAAAAGCACTTAATTCTTCTTCTTCTTTATATAATGGCTTCTGAGGAGTGCTCCACACAATTACGCCAATGTCAAGTGAAATTATTAATTAAATTTGTATAGTCAATTCGTCAAGAGTCTCTGTCAAGTCATAACCCAGTTTAAATAGTGGCAGAAAAGCTGAGTTATTACATAGGGAAAAATCCACCATTTCGAAAAGACACACAATGCACTTAAATTTCACTAGATCACACATGTGCTATTTATCCAAGTTACTCCGGTTAAAATGCCACTAAAATTACACGAAATAACCCGAAAAAATACATTAAATGACGACGATGACGGCTCGGTACCAGCCTTACCTCATTAGTATACCCTCTATTCGTACTAAACGATTCAGTTCTACCTTTATAATGAGAACTGCTAAGGCGTGGAATACCCTACCGTCGTCTGTCTTTCCTGAAAACTATAATCTGGGTCTCTTCAAGGCTAGAGTGAATAGGTGCCTTCTTAACCTTTGTGCTTCATCTTCGGCCACATCGTCACTTACCAACTGGTGAGATCGTGTTCAAACAAAGGTCTATCACAGTTAAAAAAAAAGAAGTTTCTTTCAAAAATGCCAGATTGACTCTCAATCATATTACTAAAGCTGATAGATGAACGATTTTTCAACAACTTGATAAGTCTAACAAGTTTTTCGTGCAACTCATGCGAGCTTTATTAGGCCGATCGCTAAAAACCTCATTAGCAGTACTAAAACTACCTCCATAACAGAAGGCGTAAATGTTTCGTTCATAGAGTTTAAATTTAACCTAATTTTCGAACCAATTAAGGTGTACCTAGTTTAGAATTTTATTTCTCGAGCGACTTTTATCGGCTAACGTCATTAGCGCAGTCCACCAGTAAACTCGTTGACGATGGAAAGAGATAGAGCAAGGTAGATTGACTTTGGCTAAAGATATAGAGGACGCCACATGTGAAACGAACAAACGTCATGTGGCGCAGCAACAACCATCTCCTTTTCATCATAGGACGAGCAGGCGTACGGCTCAGTACCATCCTTACCTCATTAGTATACCTTCTATTCGTACTAAACGTTTCAGTTCTACCTTCATAATGCGAATTGCTAAGGAGTAGAATATACTACCGTCGTCTGTCGTTCCTGAAAACTATAATCTGGGTCTCTTAAAAGCTGGACTGAATAGGTGTTTTCTAGACCTTTGTGCTCCATTTTCGGCCACATCGTCACTTACCAACAGGTGAGATCGTGGCCAAACAAAAATTTATCAATGTTAAAAAAAAACACACGAATACCTTAATAATTACTGTTGTGGTGTATCCAGCCTGAGAGTATACCTCTCCATCTCCTTCCATGGATGTCGTAAAAGCCGACTTAGGGGTTATACTAGCTAGAGGACGGGAGCAGCATCCACCTGAGTAAGTATTCAACGCCAATACTGTGATCACCAATCCGCCTGTCAAGCGTGATGATGATGACAAATCCCCTCATTGCACTCAATGATGGAGCCCTAGTCCAGCAGTGGAGGCCTAAAGGTGTGTGATGAACATGATTACACGAATTACACAGGACTTGAGTAATATAGATAAACTTTAAAAGGGGTGTTTTTTTATTTTTTATACTACTTGAATGACGAAACAGGCAGATGGCCCATTGCACCTGATGTTAAGCGGTAACCTCTGCATATGATCAGTGCATTACCTCATAGGTCATCCGTGATCAATTTACCCTTTAGTAAAAAAAAACTCAGTAGCCAGGTAATTTAAAAAAAACCGGCTAAGTGCGAGTCGGACTCGCGCACGAAGGGTTGCGTACCATTATCTATAACAAGCAATTAATATTGTTAAAATTAAAAAACCCTCAACGCAATGGAACGGCTGAACCGATTTTGATCAAACATAGCTAAGAACACTCCCGTATAATTCACCTTTCAAACAAAAAACAAAATCAAAATAAATTCATCCGTTGGGGAGCTACGATGCGACAGACAGACACACACACACACAGCCCCGTCAAACTTATAACACCCCGTCGTTTTTGCATCGGGGTCAAAAAAAATACGTTTGTTGTATGGGAGCCCCCATAAATATTTATTGTATTCTGTTTTTTAGTATTTGTTGTTATAGCGGCAACAGAAATACATCATCTGTGAAAATTTCTACTGTCTTACAATCACGGTACATGAGGAGACAGCCTGGTGACACCAATATGACGACCTCTGTGGCGCGGCGGGCAAAGCTTGGCCTGCGACGCAGGAGCTTGCGGGTTCGATTCCCGCCTCGGAACAAATTATTGTGCGATAGCAGATATTTGTTCAGGGTGTTTTGGGTATTTTCTATGTATAATAAAAAATATCTATCTATGTAATATATTGTATTAAGTATATCAGTTATCTAGTACCCATAACACAAGCTCTGTTTAACTAGATAATGTTGTGAGAACTGTCCAGCATTATTTATTATTTATTTATTTATTATATTCTATAAAAATGGCAAAAAAACACGTTTTTTGTATGGGAGCCCCCATAAATATTTATTATATTCTGTTTTTTAGGATTTGTTGTTATAGCGGCAACAGAAATACATATCATCTGTGAAAATTTCAATTGTTTAACTATCACTGTTCATGAGATACAGCCTGTTGACAGACGTCCAGACAGACAGACAGACAGACGGACAGTCGAGCCGTCCCATTTTACCCTTTGAGTACGGAACCCTAAAAATGCACTAGATTTCAGCAGTGTACAAGTAATGATAGACTGTATGGTTCCTCTTCTTTACAGTATCCATTGCTGAAGGTCGTTCTTTCTTGAAAAGCTTTAATGTTTTTTTTTATACTACTTGAATGACGGAACAGGCAGATGGCCCACCTGAATGTTAAGCGGTAACCTCTGCCTATGAACAGTGCATTATCTCATAGGTCACGTCCACCTAGGACGCACCCTATGTGGCATTGCACTGTGCCCGCCACCCTGAGACATAAAGATGAAAAGTCTCATGTGCCTGTTATATCACCGGCACCCTTACCATTCAAACCGGAACACAGCAATGCGAGCACTACTGCTTTGCGGCAGAAATAGGTATGGATATGGAGATATGAGTAAACTGCTTGTACGTCACTCTGTCTTCGGCTTGTCCTACGGTAGTAACGGGAAGGCCCATCAAAGCCTTGTCTTGGTTAGATCCGCGGTTAAGTGATCTACCGTGAGATTTTTCCCCTCTATTCCCCTACTACTACCTGTTTGTTGGGATTGTCTGGCTGTCATCGAGTAATATGGGCTAACTAACTTAGGAATCGTTAGTAAGTAATAGTGGTTGGTGGTTAGGTTCTTAAATACCCGTAAATTTTTAAGAGCATATTAATCCTGTATATTAACATATAAAAAAACACCAAAATCTATTTCTCGGCATAAATTTTCCTGCATTCCACTGCTGGTCAGGATCATAAAAAAGGCATGTCTATCTTTCTTCATCCGGTACGAGTAATCAAATCAACCAGGGAATAGTCGGTGCTTGATAGAGTTTGATGACGTGCTTGAGAGAATACTGCCTTAATTCTATTAATCAAGAGTAACAAGTAATTAATCTTGTAAAAATAAAAAAAAAAAACCCCAACGCTGAACGGCTGAACCGATTTTGATCAAACAAAGCTAAGAACACTCCCGACATATACACCTTTCAAACAAAAACAAAAAAAAAAAATGGTTTATCCGTTCGGGAGCTACGATGGGACAGACAGACACACACACACACACACTCAAAACACGTCAAACTTATAACACCCCTTCGCTTTTTGTCGGGGGTTAAAAACGCCATAAAACAAAATAAAAACATCACGAGATCTTTCCAGACTTCAAATATATAAATAAATAAATAATACTGGACAGTTCACACAACATTATATAGCCCCAAGCTAAGCAAAGCTTGTGATATGGGTACTAGATAACTGATACATATATACTTAATACAATATATTACGTAGTTTTTTTTTATTATGCATAGAAAATACCCAGAACACCCTGAACAAATATCTGCGATCGCACAAATATTTGTTCCGAGGCTGGACCAAACCCGCAACCTTCTTCGTCGCAGGCCAAGCTTCGCCCGCCGCGCCACACAGGTTGTCAGAGGTTGGTTATATCATTTAGTTCGTGTCTGTTTGTGGTGAATTATTTAAGGTGAATGCTCACGTTTGCGGCGCGAGATTCAAATTTTTTGGTGTTTTTTGCCCTTTACAGGTCATCAACACTTCTTCAGATGACGAAAGTCGAGTTCGCGACAACTAGGAGACCTAACACACATGTTTTAATTGATTGTATCTCATAAATATCATCAGTTTAGCTACGATACCTCTAAACAAACAAAAACACTGTAAAAATGTGTTTAGGGGTATCATAGCTAAACTGATGATATTTATGAGATACTATCAATAAAAAAATGTGTGTTAAGTCTCCTAGTTGTCGCGAACTTAACTTTCGTTATCTGAAGAAGTGTTGATGAGCTGTAATGGGCAAAAAACACCAAAAAAATTGAATTTCGCGCCGCAAGCGTGCGCATCCACCTTAACACGTTCTCCTTGTGATGTTCTGATGATAAAGATAAAGAGAAAGATAAAAATATATTTATTTCGTAACCAAATACAACAAATTCGAATATTTAAAGTAGGCGTTCAAATCAAAGTTACAAAAAAGGCAACCACTCAGCATGTGCTATGGCAGAGTTAGTGCCATAGCGCTGGTCTTCCGTGGCCGCACATACGAGCGCATAGTGGCTGCTGCGGTACACAATGTCATTAACTATTAAATAACTTACTTTACTATACTATACTATAAACCTAAATAATATAAACTTGTCATCTTGTCAGCTTGTTGTGAGATAATCTCATTAAAAACACACTTCACTATCAGCAATTACAATTGAGGATTAAAACGACTGCCAGCCTTGTCCGTGGGTAGTTTTTGGGATACTAGCAAATTTTTCTTTAATTTTTTTTTAAATTAATAAACGGATTATATTACGGTTATATTATGCAGGTTTCGTAAAACTACATAAATAGAAGGTTGACAACGGAACTCCTCGATGATGTGTGAGCTCAATTTGAAAAGCAAGAGGTTCCTACTAATTTTATAATCATCATCATTATCAGTCAAAAGACTAATTTCATAAAGATTTATTGATTAGACTCACTAATTGAATCATAAAAAACAAGATTTATTGAAAAATATATTTTTCATGTAACGAAAGAGAAATGAACAGACGAATAAAATCAACATGGGGTAAATACTGAGCCATGAAAGAAATCTTCAAGAGCAAACTACCCATAAAACTGAAAAGTAAAGCTATGGAGATATGTTTAATACCCTGCCTAACCTATGGATGTCAAACCTGGGCAACTACAAAGAAGATGCTAGAGAGGCTCAGAATTTGCCAGAGGGGTATAGAGAGAAGTTTTTTAGGCATCAAGCTCAAAGACCGAGTCAAAAATACTGTTATTCGACGGAAAATCAAAACTAAGGATGTGGTCAAAAGGGTAATGTGCCTAAAGTGGAAATGGGCAGGACACATACAAAGAATGAAGCAAAATAGATGGCCTTACATTATTTCTAACTGGATACCCCTAAGCATAAAAAGGAAAAGAGGAAGACCAAACACAAGGTGGAATGATGACATCATTCAGGTAGCTGGAAAACTCTGGTCGAGAAGAGCAAGAGTTAGGGAAGACTGGCGAACCTTGGAGGAGGCTTATACCACCAAGGGCGGTCTACACTAAAGTTAGTTAAAAAAGTGTATTTTTTTTTTTTTATTTTGTATTTTGTGTAAAAGCTCATTTTTTTTTTTTTTATATTTTTCGGTAAATCTTGTTTGAGAAACAAAACGTTTGAGCTAGCATTTTCAGGAGTGATAAATGGGAATAAAATGGTTATCAGTACATAGTGATGAATAGCTTTCTTTGAGATTATTGCCTTCTATATGAATGACCTCGTTTCACTTAAGAGCAGACCGTAGACTTAGTCAAAGTTGCTTATCTTTTATGTTTATGTATCAATAGTATTGGTGGGAGGGGGAATTGGGGGGGGGGGGGGGGGACTTTTCATCCCGACACTACCCGTGCAAAGCTGGGTTGAGTCACTAGTATTTTTATTTATATAATATTATGTTAGTTTCTAAGTTATTTATGTTTCTATGGGCTTATTGTTTAGGTTTAGTGCAATTCTCAATAAAAAAAAAAAAAAAAAAAAAACTCTCAAAATCATGGTAAATATCCCGTTTCTAGTGAAAATTAATTCTCAATGAGCCTGAAATAAAGATTTGTGATTTGATAATATAAAATTTTCACTGATGTGTCTATTTCAGAGTGTTGAAATATCTTAGTTTCACTTACTGCACTGATTACACTTTAATGTCATGGTTTGTTTGGTCTCAACCAGTTAGGTATCTAATTTGTTTTTGAAAGCATTTATTGATGTGGCAGTAACAACATCTTCTGGTAAAAGATTCCGATTATGGACTGAGTTACTAAGTTCCTGTTACTAAGGAAGTGCTGGGCAGTGTTTGTATTGAATAAAATTAAGAATTAAAAGGTCAAGCAAGTTCGTCAACTGTAGATCCATCAAGTCCCACGATCCATGTTCCGTGTCTACTTACAAGAATGCTACATTTATTGGGAGGGAGGGAATAGAGCAGTTTGTTTATTCTTTGTCAATGAAACATTTTCCTCATAGTCCGATTTATTATTAGATTGTTTCGTTGACATTGTGAACCTGTTTAAGTAGTGATATATATTTGTATAACCACTGAGTTTTTTTATTGCGTGAATGACGGAACAATCCTACCTGATGTTAAGCGGTAACCTCTGCCTTTAACAATGCATTAAGACTGCGCCACCGCCAGGCAGAAATCTTCATTAAAAAAAAACGCAACGCCCCGTTAGAAAAAGCGGTTTTTATTGAATATCTCGTGAAATATAGATAATTTTAAAACTGGTGAATCCTCCGTTTTATTGTATTGATCTTATTTATCCAATTTTTGACCCAATAATCTTTACCATATTGACAAACAGTCGAATCTAGACAAAAGTTAAAGGTAACTATGTATGTTTTTTTAATATGGAGTTTTTTTTTCTGTCGTGTTTCTGTCTGAGTGATCCCTCGGTATTATAATGTAGTATCCATGCATATTTTTAATTTGAATATTGTACTCGATTTAAAAATTTAATCTAAGATTGGTAATTTTGGGTTACCTTAATGCTGTGGTAGTCACCAAAGTGCGGTTTTTTCCATGTGACGTTTTCTTCTTCGAGTAGTGAATATAAATGCATTAAAAAAAATTATGTTGCTTATTAGACATTGCACTTTATTTTCAATAATTTAAATAATTCTAAGTATATTATAACTATATGAAAAAAACCAAAGTGAAGCTTTTTTTATTTAAAATGTAACTACTTCTAAATGGCATAGAATGTTAGTATTTTTATTTCCCACAAATATTTAATTTTTATTTTATGTCCGACATAAGAATAGACCCCTCCGTCTCCTCCCGTGGATGACGTAAAAGCCGACTAAGGGATTACCCGGACTTGTTGATAAGATTCGTTGGTATAAGATTTGTCCTGGCTGCTAGCTTATTATGGAATGTGTTATTACTGGAAGAAAGCGTTAGCTGAGTCAGTCGTGAGAAGCAATGGCGGCGATGAGCTCACCACTTTTCACGTCTATATTCCACGATGGTGCAACCCACTGTGAAAAGAGGCCTATTGTGGCTCTGCCTACCCCTTCGGGGAAAAAGGCGTGTGTCTATGTATGTATGTATTTAATACTCACAGGTCACATCGCACCCTATGTAGCATTGCACTGCGTCCGCCACCTGAGACATAATATAGATGAGAAGTCTCATGTGCCTGTAATTTCACCGGCACCCATACCTTTCAGGCCGGAACACAGCAATGCGGACACTACTGCTTTGCAGCAGAAAAAGGTACCTATATGGGTATACTCTGTGGTACGGCGGGCGAACGTTCGCTTGCGACGCAGGAGGTTGCGGGTTCGATTCCCGCCTCGGAACAAATATTTGTGCGATCTGCAGATATTTGTTCCGGGTGTTCTGGGTATTTTCTATATATAATAAAAATATCTATCTATGTATTATATTGTATTAAGTATATCAGTTATCTAGTACCCATAACACAAGCTCTGGCTTAGCTTGGGGCTAGATAAACTTGTGTTCCAGCATTATTTATTTATTTATTTATTTATTTATACTTCCCCGGGCGACCTTTCACAAAATAGCTTTACTACTACTAAAAACATACAATAGTTTTTAGCCATAACGCACACAAATACGTTAGCTTGAAATTAAGTGTTTGTTATCTCGTAGAAAGGAAAACCCATAGTAGCTTATCTCATTTAAGGCTGCTTTCAAATTCTACTTGGAGCGCTATTTACCCTTTCGCTATTAATACGTAGGTTGAATTGAAATAAGCATTCCTTGGAAATTTAATCCTATGGAAAACTGGAATACTATGTCAAGTTTTTCAATTGTTTAATGGTGAATTCACCTGCTATCGTCTATAGTGTAGTTCAGTTTAGTTCTCGAACAAGTGGCCTTTGCGGAGTAGACCACAATTTCGCAGGCTCAGCTTTTGCACGAAAGATATTCCGAAGTATGGAAAGTGCACGGTGTGCTAATTTAAAAAATAACTAAGCAAATATATTAAGTTGATCTACCAAATTCTATCTACAACGATGACGTTTAGTCGACCATTTAGATGTGAGGTTTCATGTGCACCGACCGCGACCACACTCGAATACAGGACCATCTCACGACGTTCGACCGTGGTCGCGGTCAGTGCTCATGAGGAAGGAACGCCAAATGGTCCGCTAAATGGTGACATCAGAAGGAGAATGTATGTGGTCGTAATTGTAAAAGATAATATAAGTAGTAGTAGTAGTGTAGTAGTTTTAGTAGTAGTAGAGCTTTTTTGTGAAAGAGTTCGTCCGGGGAAGTACTACCACCATACCTATTTCTGCCGCAAAGCAGTAGTGCTCGCATTGCTGTGTTCCGGTTTGAAGGGTAGGGGTGCCGGTGAAATTACAGGCACATGAGACTTTTCATCTTTATGTCTCAGGGTGGCGGGCGCAGTGCAATGCCACATAGGGTGCGTCCTTGGTGGACGTGACCTATGAGGTAATGCACTGTTCATAGGCAGAGGTTACCGCTTAACATCAGGTGGGCCTCTTGCTTGTTCCGTCATCCAAGTAGTATAAAAAAAAAAGAAAAAAAAAAGTAGTTCAAAAAGAGAGCTATAAAAACGTATTGATGATGATGTTTTGTTTGAACAACAAATGTTTTTTTTTCTTTTTTTTTAACTTTGTGAATGACGGCACATGCAGATGGCCCACCTGATGTTAAGCGGTAACCTCTGCCTTTAATAATGCATTACCTCATTGGTCACGTCCACCTAGGACGCACCCTATGTGACATTGCACTGCGCCAGCCACCCTGAGACATATAAAGATGTGCCTGTTATTTCATCGACTACCATACCGTTCAAACTGGAACACAGCAATGCAAGCACTACTGCTTTGCGGCAGAAATAGGTATGGTGGTAGAACATCCTCGGACGAACTCTTTCACAAAAAATCTCTACTACTACAGGTCTATCGCTTAACTGAGTCGGTCCCTGAGGAATGGGAGCGATACAAGACGGTCCTTACGGAGGGATGTTTTCGTTTACATTATGTCACACGTCATCTGATAATTTGAGATACGAAAACACCCCTCCCGTACCGCTCCCATACCTCAGGAACTGACTCAGTTAAGGGGCCCCAATTCGATTTGAACTAAAATCTAGTAGGTTCGTACAATTCAATTTTTGAAATAGAGGTTCTGTGTAAAATGAGAGCTTGTGCCAGATCCTGTGGTTGGAATTTGGAAAATTACGCTACTTACTTGCGAAACGGCAATAAACGCGCAAAATATTCTAAAACTTGTACCAGCACGTACGTTTTTTTGAAAAAGTCTTTCTAGTTTGTGAAAAAAATGTTTGTAATTTAGATTCTACACAACATGGGCTAGATACCTGATCTTTTTTTTTTTACTTTTACAGTTTGTAAGAACATTATGAACATACAAAGTTCAGGTAAAATTGCGCAAATAAGCTGTTTTTTGAAGGCTTATACAGAATTTAGAGGTAAACAAAAAAAAACATAAAAAGATCACGTACGTAGATATATTCTTCAAGATACATATTTGTACAAAACATCTGACGAAAAAATTGTTACAACTTTATAATCATGTACGAGCTGAGCACCAGCGTTTTTATCGAAAGTACTGGAATTGACTGCTCTTAAGCGCTGGACCTGTACTAAACCCGATACTACTACTAGATGACCCGTCTCGGTCCGACGCTGTTGTTGAGGTACTTCGTTTTGGTTATACTATGGCTGAAGTACTGGGGCTTTTCTCTTATTGTTATTATTCAGTTAGCAAAGGGATAGCTACTGACGCGAGAAACTAACTTGACTTGTTGTCCCGTTCTTATGTTATTGTATTAACTCAGTTGAACTGGAGGTATTTTACGGTAAGATAACCTAACAGATATAGGGAAAGGTGGACAAAATTACATACCTTCTTCTAAATCAGTGTTTTTAATAATGTAATCAACTTATTTATACCTTGGTTAAGTACCGTATATAAATTAAAGTAATCAATTAAGGTGGGGTATAACGCAAAATTACCATGGAACCTACATTATAATACCGAGAGACAGAAACACGATAGGACGAAATTATCTTGATAAAAACAATCACAAAGTTACCTCTAACTTTTAGCTAGCTTCGATTGTTTATCAATGTGGTACAGATTATTGGGTCAAAAATTGTATAAATAAAATCAATACAATAAAACGGAGGGTTCACCCACGGGGGTTTTTAAAATTGTCTATATTTCACGAGATATAGGCACTAACTGGCGAGATATTTGCACTGTTCATAGGTAGAGGTTACCGCTTAACATCAGGTGGGCCATCTGCTTGTTCCGTCATTCAAGTAGTATAAAAAAAAACGCTTTTTCGAGCGGCGCGTGGCGTTTTTTTGTATGAAGATTTCTGCCTAGCGCAGTCTTAACGTGGGGTGTAACGCAAAATTACCAATCTTACTTAGATTTGATTTTTATAAAATCAAGTACAACTTAAAAAAAAAAAAACGATAACTACCTATAACAATGTTAAATTATAACTAAGCATGGATACTACATTATAATTTCGAAGGATCACTGTACCAGAAACACGATAGGACAATATTTTCTCGATATACAAAAAAAACACAAAGTTAACTCTAGTTTTTGGCTAGATTCGATTGTTTATTAAAATGGAGCATATTATTGGGTAATAAATCAGATAAATAAAATCATCAGAACGAAGCTAAGGGCTTACTGTAGGGGTTTAGTAAAATTATCTATATATTACGAGATATTCAATCAAAATGCTTTTTCGTGTGACGCGTGGCGTTATTTTTGTATGAATATATCTGTCAAGCTTATTTTTTTTTTTTTTTTTTTTTTTAACATTGATAGACCTTTGTTTGACCACGATCTCACCTGTTGGTAAGTGACGATGTGGCCGAAGATGGAGCACAAAGGTCTAGAAGGCACCTATTCACTCTAGACTTGAAGAGACCCAGATTATAGTTTTCAGGAAAGACAGACGACGGCAGTGTATTCCACTCCTTAGCAGTTCGCATTATAAAGGTAGAACCGAAACGTTTTGTGCGAATAGAAGGTATACTAATGAGGTAAGGATGGTACTGAGCCGTACGCCTGCTCATCCTCTGATGAAAAGGAGATGGTGGGATCAGATCGTGCAGTTCCTGGGAGCATTCCCCGAAATGTAACCTATAGAAGATTGAAAGGCATGCAACCTTACGGCGGTGCTCGAGACTCTGGATCTTAGTCTCCGCCATATGTTGCTCACCTATAAGCCTGAAAGCTCTACGTTCGATCGAGTCCAAGGCAGCAAGCTGGTATTTGGCCGAACCATCCCAAACATGGCAGCAGTACTCCATACCAGCCCGGACTTGTGCTTTATACAAACTGAGAAGCTGTCCTGGTGTGAAGTAACGCTTTACCTTATTCAGGATGCCTAGCTTCATGGCAGCTGTTTTTGCCTTAGACTCGATGTAAGAGCCAAAGTTGAGAGTAGGCGTGAGCGAAACACCTAAGAGCTCGAGGTGATCTCCTATAGCTACAGGTACATCGCGGAATACAGGAACTTGGAGAAACGGACTTTTTTTCGCCGAGAAGAGACAAGCCTGCGTTTTAGAGGCATTGAACTTGACTAGATTGGCATCACCCCAGTCGGATACAGCCTTGAGAGTCAAATTCAGACGCTGCAGCATCTCATCTCTTAACTCCTGAATTTCATTCTTCCTAGCTCGCGCAGTAGAAACATATCTCTCCACAACTGTGCTGTCGTCTGCATACCCAATGATACCGGGCATTAGCAGATCGTTAATGTGCAACAGAAACAGTGTGGCAGATAGCACTGACCCCTGAGGTACCCCGGCGTTAATAGCCAATTGATCCGACGAGCAGCCGTCAATAACTACTCGAATGGATCTTTCCCTCAGAAAGTCTGCGAGCCAGGAGCAGAGTTGAACTGGCAGTCCGTAGGCAGGAAGCTTGCCAATAAGGCTAGCGTGCCAAACCCTATCAAAGGCCTTCGAGACGTCTAATGAAACAGCTAGTGCTTCACCGTATTTCTCGATGGCCTCGCTCCAAATGTGCGTGGCATACACAAGAAGGTCCCCAGTAGACCGGTTTCGGCGAAATCCGTATTGGCGATCACTGAGGAGGTCGTTACCTTCGAGGTATGCAAGGAGCTTCCTATTCAGTACACGCTCCATACATTTACAAAGTAGGGAGGTGACCGAAATAGGGCGGTAGTTTGAAGGGTCAGCACGACTGCCTTTCTTGGGTACAGGCTGCACGTTTGCGAGCTTCCAAGATTTAGGGACTTCACCAGTTTTAAAAGAGAGGCGGAAAAGTCGCGTTAATACTGGAGACAACTCAGGGGCACAGGTTTTCAACACTATAGCCGAGATACCATCCGGACCGCTAGCTTTATTCACGTCGAGACCACGTAGCGTTCTGAGCACTTCCTTTTGCTGGATGCGAATTTCCTGCATTGAAGCTTCGCACCGAGGAAGGCTGGGTGGAATTTCGCCAGAAGTTTCAAGACGTGAAGCCTCCGCAAATTGAGTAGCAAATAAATTTGCTTTCTCAACCGCAGCGTGAGCTAGGGACCCGTCCGGTTTCAGTAGTGGAGGGAGTGAAGGGCGGCTGAAGTTCGCTTCCACGGACTTAGCCAGAGACCAGAAAGCTTTACTTCCCGCAGGGTATGCGGCAAGCTTAGCACCCAGACGGCCAATCCGATCGAAGCGAGCCTTCCGTATCACCTTCTTGCAAGACTTGGCGGCTTTGTTAAAGGCTTTCTTCTTAAGCCGTGCATCCGAGGTTTTACCGTTTCTTGCGTCAACCCAGGCTAGGTAAGCCACATGTTTTAGCGCTTCTGCACTAGCACACGCGGGACTGAACCATGGGCGAGCATTGCCTGAAGGTGAAGCATCGGAGAATGGAATAAAATACTCCATTGCTCTTTTGATCACCTCCGAAACGGCATCAGCACAGACCGTCGGGTCACAAGAAGAAAAGCAGGTTTGCCGCCAAGGATAAGAAGCGAAGAAATGTCGCATCTCATCCCAATCTGCTGACTTGTAACGCCACACTCGCCTACTTCCTCTGGGTGAGGGATCGGGTGGCGAGTATGACGATACAGACCTCACCACACAGTGATCTGATGTACCCAAAGGAGGCAAAACTGATACTGAGTGGTGATCCGGCTCGTTCGTCAGCAGAAGGTCCAAGCAGTTGGCTGTGTGGTCCTCAACGTCTGGAATTCTGGTTGCCTCATGGACCAGCTGAGTGAGATTTAGCGTGAGTGCAAGTTTGCACGCCTCTCTCCCAGCATGGTCGGTGAGCTGGTATGGGAACAGCCACTGTTGATGGTGGGCATTAAAGTCCCCCAGAATCACCAGTTGGGCATCAGGATAACGTTGTTGGGCCACATCCGCCGCTTCACATATGTAGTTGAACAACCTGGTTGTCTCGTAGTCTCCAGAGTGAGACCGATATAAGCCAGCATAGATAATTTTATCTAAGCCGGTGTCCACCAAAGTCCATAAAACTGAAAAATTGGGTTCTTCAAGGTCACGAAGACGCAGACAGCAAATGTCTTCCCGGACAAATAGACAGATACCAGCTTTGGGTTTAAAGTTGTGCTCCAGAGCATAGCCTGGGTATGTGAGGTATGCTGTATCGGCAGGACATAGAATCTGCGTCTCCGTGAGGAATAATAAGTGAGGCTTAGCGGTCTCTAGGTGGTGGTGGACCGGATCGAGATTGGAGTGCAGCCCTCGAATATTCGAGAGGTGCACTTGAAGCGAGAGGAAGTGCTTCCGCTGTAGAAACGACTTATTATTTTTGAACTTTTTCATGGTTGTTATGAGTGTTTAGGTTAGTGGGAAAAACGGCTGTTGAGCGAGGCACTGGTCAGCGAAAACCAAGAGACAAACAGCAGGCTCCTGCGCCAGTGGGAGACTAGACTGGAGACTGCGGGGACGCCCGAACCCCCCCAGGAATGGCCATCGGGTCCTCTCATCCGGTCGCCAACCGGCACGATGGAGCATTCTGGGATTTTTCGCGAGGCGGCGGGGCAGCCTTTCATGAGTGGCTAACTCACTAGTTGGGCCCCCTACAACCTGCGGTCGGCCAGCGGAGAACCGTGCTTCGGATCCCGCTACCCTCCAAGCCTAGCCACCCGGCACACTTGCACCGCTGCGGTCTCTAAAACGCACATGCTGAATCCAGTGCACGAACTGCTCAAACCCGTCACTTCCACGATTGCTACACTGGACATCAGTCCGAAACACGACAATGTCGCTTCACGGACTGGCTTTGTCCAGTGGGTGGTGACAAGCCACGGCCGAAGCCTACCACCAGAAATGTTGTTACCCGTTTGGCACCACCCAGAGATCACGTGTAGGGACGCAAGGGTATTTTCCTACGGACGCGGGTAACTTCGATCTCCAATATAATATCAAATATAATATAATATCATAATACTAATACAAAAAAATAAATAAAACGTTTAGCATAATTTGTTTTGTTCGTCCTGTGTTGGTAAGATGACATACACCATGTGGACAAAACCATGTGGCATACCAACATTGCACAGGAAATTAGTTCTCTACTTGAGTTCGCATTTAAAAGCCGTCGTCTTTTTTGGAACATCTGCACAATGCATGAGCACAATTCTTGCAGCTCATGCACCTTATCCAAACTTGCTTTGGCTTGGACCTGGAGTACAGGTCATTGCAATAGATACAAGGGCAATCTTCGTCATCGTTGGCTGCAGTATTCCTTTGCATGGACGAGAAATCTTCGCTGGATTATTCATAGACGTTTGATGTTTGAATAAGTTTGCATCATATTGAAAACAAAACGAAAATAACCTTAAAGCGGTTACTTGTGATTTTGTATAGATAAAGTTGGGTGTGTTACAGATAACTTAACTTAACGCTTAACTGAGTCAGTCCCTGAGGTATAGTAGCGGTACGGGAGGGGTGTTTTCGTCCCTTAAATTGTCAGATGGCATATTGTGACATAATTTAAACGAAAACACCCCTCCTGTACCGCTCCCATACCTCAGGAACTGACTCAGTTAAACGCTAGACCAGCCCCCTTATTTGATTTGACCAAACGTGACATAACGCGGGCTCGTTACGTGGAAGCATCGTTCAGAATACATCGTGACGTCACACGTTATTCTCAAGTAATTTCCTATAGTCATAGTGCATAGCCGCCCTGTAGTTTTGTTATACATATGTAATTACTTGAAGAATATCAGCCCTTGGATTTATATTAATGTGTTCAATCCTTGTTCAAAATTATATGTTGAATTTTGAACTTGACTTCCTCAGGTTAAATTTACGATCGCCCAGTAGATGACGCAATTCATATAACTATGGCACCTCAAACGTTGATCAAATTTGATTGCAACATAAATTAATTGAACATAGGAAACCCCTAGGCCATAAATAGAAAATTTCCCGTTCCAAGAATACCTGATTTTATTAAACGCGCGCTGACGGCGATTACTCATGCAGATTGGTAATTGATTGTGAGGTTCAAACAGCGCGTTTAAAATTAATGCAAAAATATACTTTACTGGTTGGATGAGCTTTACAAAGAGCTGTATAATTATCATTTTTAATGTGACTGCTGAATGTCGACAATTTGTTTCAGATATTCAATGTGCCAATAAATGGTATAATCCAGTCTGTATAGGGACATAAAATGGTGTTTATCTACTCTCATATTGTTTTTTATTTGTGATTTTTATTTTATTGTTTTTTTTTTGACATGTAAATTGGTTTTACGAATAAATTGTATTTCTGTTATTCTGAAAAAATTCGAATTATAAACTTCAAAACATTTTATATTGAAAAACTTTATAGACACGACACCGAAATTAAAAAATAGAATCATATATATATACACACATAATAATATCATATATCATATAAAAATAGTGTTATAATACCTATTTATGTGCAGTTTCATACACTACTTTAAAAGTATTATAAATAACACTTTTGCTATAACAAAATAAGGATATAATATAACTTTTTTCCGTTATAATACAAGTGAGCCAGACCAAGGAGGACTTTTACTCTTATTCGTTTATTTTTATAGTCTGTGGTTACTTGCTCTACATGGTATGCGCAGTAGAATCGTGTCTTTTCTTTTGATTAATCATTTCACGCCATTTATTTACGTTATTATTTTACAAGTGCTTTGTTAGTCAAATAACAGTTTTATTGCATGACTTTAGATAAAGTAGTATATGAAACTGCACATAACTAAGTATTAAAACACTCGTGTGGTTCAATTAAAAACCTCGACAAGAAAATCGTGTTTTAATAACCCCTGTTAGGTAACAGTTTCAAAATCTACTTATTACTTTGAAAAAGGTGGTGTAGTAACGATTTTTGTATTAAGTTAAGAGAGGTCCTAAAACAAAATATCTACCTACCTACGACACTAGGGATGGTGTGGGATCACGGCTATGTATGTGAGTGTTGCGTGTTATGTTATGTTACCATATAAAATATACTTACCTACTTTTATACTCCTCACTCATTGTTTTTTTTTTTTTTTGTTATGGCTCGAAATACTTTCTTGCGGCCCGCCTGATGGTAAGCGGTTACCGTCGCCTATTGATATCTGCAACACCAGAAGCCCAATTCTCGTAATAAAAAATAGTCAAATTAAAGTTCGGATCATGTTACGATCTAGTGTCGATGTCACAAACGTCAAAAATGGTATTCTGCTCACCTGACAATACAACGCGGAATGTGATTATATCGAAATGTGACTATAACTTGAATGTTTCAAAGATCTGAGAATTCTCTCTTTCACTCTTTACAATTATTATATAGCACTATCCTACTCTAATATGTGGTCGCAAGAACCGAAAGTAGATTATGTTGTTGTTATGAGGGAGCAGAATACCAATTTCTCAGTCAATTTACAATACAATCTCGTTTCGGTCAACTTGCAGTGCGGTTATAAAATAAATAAGAGAATTGGACTTCTGAGGTATTGCCAATGCGTTGCCTGCCTTGAAGGACACTTTTTACATATTTTTTGAAGTATGGGGGCGAAAAGATCTCGTAAAGCGAGCTGTACGAGATACCCACGTGTCGATGATGTGAGAATGAGCTCCCTTGCATTGTCGAGAAGTGCGATGATAGAACCTGGATGCGGGTATGAGATTGAACAGCTCCTCAGAGCACTCCCCATTGTAAAGCCGATAGAACACACAGAGCGAGCCGATGTCTCGGCGCAGGCTCATTTACACGCTAATTTCTAGCATATCATTGATGTGCATGATGAAAAGCATTGTAATATGGAACTGACTGTACTTTTAGTATTGTAGAATGTTGTGTTGTATAAGCTAAACATGAAGTTAGTACTTAGAGTTCAGGTACTCTAAACATATTATATTCTAGTCATAACGAGGTTTAGGTAAATAAATTGTAGTAGGTGACCGCAATTTAAAGTTTTAATGAGTTAGACCGCGTGCAAAGATAAGGTACCTCTAGTATTATACATACATACACAGACACACTCCTTTCTCCCCGAAGGGGTAAGCAGAGCCTCAATTTATAGTTAATTTAAATCATATATAATTTTACGTAAAACTAACAACCGTAGAAGCTGTACTAAAAACTCCTAATAAAAAAATACGGTCAAGTACGAATAGCTCGCACCCTGAGGCTTCTGTACCGTCGTTTTGGCATAACTTTGCGTACCATGCCGAATTATAGTGATTTTGTAGCGCTTTTTCCCATTCTGGGGATCAATAATTCAATAAAAAACCAACATCAAAGATAGGAACTTATCCCCAATACAAGATTATATAAAATTAGAAATTATAACCGTGTTCTGATAAAAATAAGCCTAAACACGGCCAGACTACTATTATCTATCGAGGAATTCTCCGTTGTCCACCTTCCGTCTCCATCATCAGATCTGCTTGCTATAAAATTAGTGAGCGGAACCGTATGCTAATCAAAATAGCCTAAACATGGCCAGTCTACTATTATTTATAGAGGAGTTCCTCATCTCCATCATCAGATCAGCTCGTTGTCACCATAATATTGAATTGCTATCGGAACTTGACAAAGTTTCATCTCAATCGGATGTCATGAAGTGGTATTAATTCAGTTTGCAAGATATGACCAAAACAAACAATCTACGAGTAGCATACATTCCAACAAACATTGCAAGTTAATTAAAGTCTACCTAACTAATTTAAAGCTTGTAAAAAGCAATTAACGTGTCCCTAACATAATTATGTATTTTTGTCATGATTGAGCATCACCATAGCTATGAGCCTCTTAAACTAAAATTAAAACTAAAACACCTCTAAAACTAGGTCCTCAATTAAAAGTTCAGGAATTTTAATAAAATTGAACACTAACTTAAATTGGGTTTTCCAGGTAAAGATTATACGTATCTAAAATATTCTGCGCCTAGATGGTATTAAATAAAGATAATAGCTGTTACGGTCGATTTCTCTCAGAAAAAGTTCTGGTAACTGTAGAGGCTAAGTTTTGTGGACAGTTCAAATGTCTTTTCGGTTCTGTGAACTTAGTTTTTTTATTTCTTAAGACTTATTTTTAACCCCCGACGCAAAAACGACGAGGTGTTATAAGTTTGACGTATCTATGTGTGTGTGTGTGTGTGTGTGTCTGTGGCATCGTGGCTCCAGAACGGATGAACCGTTTTTTTTTTTGTTAAAATGGTGAATTTGTCGGGTGTATTCTTAGCTATGTTTGATAAAAATCAGTTCAGCCGTTTCATTGCAAAGAGGGTTTTTTAATTTTTACAAAACTAATTACTTGTGGTAATGCAAAATTATTATTAATACAATTATTTGAACAGTGGTATAAAAAGTTTGGGTTTTTCTGAAGCTGATGCACGACTCTATAGTCAGAGGCAATATCAGTTCAAAGTCAAGATGGCGGGACCACGTTACATGATATACGAGAAGAGATGGTACTGATGCATCTTGTCTGAGGCCCGACATCGCCTCTGATTTTAGGGCGTACATTTGACCCTTGAGTAAGCCCCTGCTTACAATTGAAGACCCTTATTATTTATTAGGACTATACATTGTTTTGTCCAGTAACAAAAAAGTTCAAAATGGCGGCCACTTTTTTTCAATTCTGATAACAATTTCGTGTTGTGTCACAAGGACACTCAGATATCGATTTTGAAAGCAATCGGTCTAGTAATCGCTACTCTTACTAACTCGATCACCGTTCGACTCTATAATTAGATATTCAGTGGCTCGCTACGATTCACGCTGATCTCGTGAGTTAGTTTGCTGTAGGAGAACTAGACTGGGACATTTTTTGGGAACCGCAAAAATGAAGCTGTAATGTCCATCTACACAAATCACACTTTGAAAGGAGAAAAATCTTTTCCTAAGCTATTGATTCATCATCATCATCATCACCCACAGCCTGACTTCACCCACTGCTGAGTATATGCCTCTCTTTGCCTGTGCCATTCCTTACGGTCCCGTGCCACTCTCATCCAGGTTCAGCCCGCGACGCATGCGATATCATCTCCCCATCTCGCTGCTGGCCGACCAACGTTTCTTACCCAGTTCTTGGGCGCCATTCAGTTAGCGCCTTACTTCACCTATCATCACCTCGTCTTGCCAGGTGTCCTGCCCAACTCCATTTTATTATTCACCAAGCTATTGATTCACAGCAAGATAAATGTTGCATATTGCTCCAACTGTAATTACGCTAGATATTAGCACGATATATCCCTCACAAGCATCCAATCTGTGTTCATGGAAGGCAGATGGCATAGCAATGAGTCCCAGCCATGTTACATCAAATCAGAAATGGAGGGAATTAGCCATGATTATAATGAGCATGCAACTTAATACGATTCTAACGACAGTATCTCTGGATGGGCAATTTGCTAAAACGTTATACCTAAATTATGATTATTTTATGATTATTTGTTATTTTGAGTAGTAACTGTGTTTAAATATTAAATTTGTATAGAAATTGTATAATAATATATTAGAATTTTAATTTTAATTTGTGAAATTTTGTAATTGTATTGATATGTCACTTGCCCAGTGTGAAAAACTATGTAACAAGGTGAAATAAATGAAATGAAATGAATGAATTAGTGAATGAATGAATTAGTGAGTTCGAACGTGTTGTAGAAACCTTAGTTGCTGAAAAACACTTGCTAGAAATATAATTAGAATTAGGCGATTTTTATTCCCGTGGCTAGGGTATAATAAATGAAAAACCTTTGAATTTTATAAAAGTTGAAACATTACCAAACGTGTCATAGTGGACGGTGTACAAAGCAAATATTGATAGAAAACCGCAAACCGATGGCTCAGTCGCAAAACGTCCTCTTCTCATAATCTTTTTCTCAATATCACCACTTCGCAAAATGTATGTACAGGATAGCCGTTTGGTACACGGGTACTTTAGATTAAAACAATCATTTTGAGCGGTAGTTCTTAAAAATATTCCCATGGGCAGTAATGACGTTATCAATTTTCATCATCATCTTCATCATTGGCAGCTCTAATAATAGTCCACTGCTGGGTATAAGCCTCCTCCCTCAAACGGTTCTGTGCGATTCGCATCCAGGTCTTTCCCTCTATGGCCTCTATATCATCTGCCATAAATCAATGTTATTCAAGTTAATTAATTAGATCATTAATTTGTTTAATTTCAATATCAAGTTGTGTGTATCATAGTGTAAAGTATACTTTTGACATGAATTCGTTGAACGTCTTCCTCGTGATCTCAACGGGCATTTCAGGAAAATATCGTTACCAAAAACGTGTACATGCGTGAGCAGAAGTTACAAAAGTAACAGTTATATCGTTGAACACATCCATCTAGCGACAACAACAAATATATTATAACTGACCCTCTCTGATGACATTTGACAGTCCATGCAAGTGAGCACTAAAAATGAGACATGGCGCGGTTACTGCTTTCTTAGAATCAAGCTAGCAACCAAACTACTTGTCCGTTTGGGACAAATTAAACTGTATTTTACACACAAACATATTTTAAATATTATGACAATACGAGCAGATTTGATGGTGGAGTCAATGATGAAGGTGGACAACGGAACTCCTCGATGATTCTTCTCTTCCTATAATGGCTTCTGAGTAGTGCTCAAATCAGTAGTTCAACAAATTTGCACCGTAGTACACTGTTTTGTATAGCTGTGAATTTCTATGGTGAATTTACACCATTACACCTAATTTACACTACCCCTCATATTAGCCAGACAGACAGTGTTAGTGCTCATTTTGATCAGCTGAAGCTCAGGGCTGTATCCACCCGGGGATGTAAAGAATGCGGGGCATCTAGGCGCGGTGAGATATAGGGGATCTCTTTGGATGACGCTGAGGATCAGAGATCCTCTAATAAACCTGATAAACCTCCTTGGAAATCATCGAATTCACGAAAAATAGCAGTTTTTTTTAACTGCTTGAATGACGGAACAAGCAAATGGCCCACCTGGTGCTAAGTGGTAACCTTTGTTTTTAATAGTGCATTACCACATAGGTCACGTCCACCTAGGACGCACCCTATGTGGCATTGCACTTGGCCCGCCACCCTGAGAGATAAAGATGTAAAGACTCATGTGCCTGTAATTTCAACGGCACCCTTCAACCCCTTCAAACCTCTTCTACCCTTCAAACCAGAACACAGCAATGCGAGCACTACTACTTTGCGGCAGAAATAGGTATGGTAGACTACCACCATAAAGAGTTCGTCCGGTTAAGAACTAACATAACCGAACGAACTCTTTCACAAAAAAGCCCTACTACTATCAAAATCTCCCGACTTATGTAGCCCGACTTCTGTAATACATACCTCGATTTTTTTATTACCATTATTTTTCTTTGAGTTGTATTGATGAGTTATATAAAACAGCAAAACAATGCCTGTTTACTATGCCTTAAGCAAAGCCACACAATTTACTGAGGTCCCAGTGGGATTAAACCCGTGGCTTCCTTTTCTGTAGTTTCGCCTCGGAGGGCGAGGGTAAATATGTAGGTATTGTTTATTCTATATCTTCGTCCTGTCCCTTTAAGAAACCTCGGTCCTTCATTTTATGTAAAAGTCAACTTTTCTTTCAACAGTTTTCCTTGAGTTTATATTGTCATTCAGAACACAATAACACAGATAAGGAAAGAGGTGGGTAAATAAAAACCAGACAATTAGGCTACTAAAGAAATATTTATATGTAAATTTCCTTTTTTGGGTTTTCAGAATGTCACGTTTTTTATGTCTTTGGTCCATTTTAGCCCTTAAGGCGCAGTTCCGAGCAAAACGCTGTTATTTGGTTGCTATGTTATTTTTAACAGATGACTTTAGAAACAGTTTTAATCCCCTCTTCTTCACGTTTAAAATCCATTATATAAACACTCAAGAGACCGCTAAAATTTATATTTTAGTGAAATCTTTTTTTTTCATTATCCTTAAGGTTTATTTAAACGAATCCTTCAGGAAAATAATTGGTATCGTAAGATCAAACAATTTCGCATATTTTTTTCCCAAATTAAGCTTGTTAGTGGTTGAAAAATTTAAATTGTTTAAAAATTGTGTTTTACTAATTTTTCATGTGGCTCGGTGTCTAATTTCAACTTTGATAAAATAATACATAATGCTGACAAGTTCACACAACATTATCTAGCCCCAAGCTAAGCAGAGCTTGTGTTATGGGTACTATTTTTTTATAATACATAGAAAATACCCAGAACACCTTAAACAAATAACTGCAGATCGTATTTGTTCCGAGGCGGGAATCGAACCCACAACCTCCTGCATCGCAGGTGAACCTTCGCCCACCGAACCACAGAGGGCGTGTAACACATGTCAGGTGTTAATGTAACATTATTGTTTTAATTTTTTAAAGAGAACACGTTGTGATAACTGTATTTGGTGAGGCAGCGCCTTAAATGCAACAATCATTTGTAGAAACTTTTCAACAACAACTTTATGTCTTAAGAAGCTGAAACTTTAAAGAGCTACAAACTTCATTTTCTTCGGAATCCTTTTTCCGAAACTTTTGTGTACTGCGATAGTTTATGTACTGGAACAGAAGAAGGGAAGGAAAATTAATCAAAACAACGCTTCATAACAAAGAGGGCTCCAATCTGCCGATGTCAATGAGTGAATTGTCATATTCCAACATCATTGGGCTCTTGACCCAATTGCGAGGCGTCGAGTTCAGGTTACAAGTGCCTTACTAAGTAAACATGGAGATATGCCCCATTAGAAAACTGCTGAAACAGGTGCCTGTAGATCAGGTTGCGCCTAGTGACGGTGTCGTCTGGGGGTAACTGTGCGTGCACTACTCTCGGCGACCGAGCATAGTCAGCTAGCAGTATTCTCTCCGCTGCAGCGCGCACTGAACCCGCTAGGTGCTGCGCGTCTGCCGCGCCGCACTCCGCTAGGCGGTGGACGGTAAGGCCACGGAGAAAAAAATACTTGGAAGAAAGATACACTCAAATCTGTACACCTCACATTGCCTAGCATGGTCCTTGTTACATCAATAATAATAATAGTAGAAGGGAGGCAAAATTAATCAAAACAAGGCTTCATTAGAGGGCTCCAATCTGCCGATGTCAATGAGTGAATTGTCATATCCCAACATCATTGGGCTCTTGACCCAATTGCGAGGCGTCGAGTTCAGGTTACAAGTGCCTTACTAAGTAAACGTGGAGATATGCCCCATTAGAAACACTTGTCTAGTGTGCGCCGCAAATATTGCACTCAGCTTTTGATGGACAGTCCATTATGCAAGACGTTTCCGCTTAGGTTTCAGTATCTATTTTTATGAGCGTTAGATGTTAGAAGTGCTATCGCTTATGTGAGCTTTACTTGTTTATTATCTTTTGAATGTACGTGCTAATGCAGTGGGGCTATCAGTACTTAGACGTTGCTTGTTTAATTAAAGTGGGAAATAAATAAAAGAATAAATCCTTTATTTCTCATTTAACACATAAAGTTAAAATAATGACACTTTTAAATTACAGTATTCATTATATAAATTAAATTGAATTAATTTTATTCTATCTTAGGTAATTATTATAAAACTATTACTTGGACACCATGAGTGTAGGCCTCCTCCATGCAATTCCAATCTTTACGATCCTGAGCGAGTCTAGTCCAGCCCCTTATTGCGTAATTCCAAACCTACTGTCAGGGTACACAAATCGAACACCAGTGTTCATGCCAGACTACCATCTCGAGGAATTGCCGAAGGATTTTTTCGATGTGCAGTGACGTCAGACTGAGCTTTGGTTTTGGTACGAATGACACTAGTCACTGGGCTTGAAACTGGCTCATAGTGGGACGTCACAAATTTGCCGCTGTCAAGTAGTTACACAATACGAAACTGACAGAAAAGTGCCCAGACTGGGCTATAAATGTAAAAGTTTTACTGATGTTCAGTGGGGATCAATGGAATTGCGCAATTACCCCACTGGTGGGTTACTATGAGCTCTTATTGCCATGCAGTTGTTAAACTATTCAGTACAAAATATTGGTTCCGTGATGTCCGCAACTATATTTAAAGGCACAATCGCAGAGGGTCTACAGACTTCTGCGATTAAAGTTATTCAACGATGAAAAATGTCAACGATGAAACGATATTTTGTACTGAATAGTTTTTGAACTGAATGGATATAAGAGCTCATAGTAACCCCCCTGGTCCTCGCTGCAACCTCAACCACGTCATCGTACCACCTTCTCCTCGGTCTACCTTGTGTTCGTGTCGCGTCTTGAGGGCACCAGTGCAGGATACGCTCGCTCCATCGCCCATCCTATGCTCTAGCGACAAGTGAAAGTTGGTAATACCTACCTAAAATGAAATATAACTGTATAGCTTCAGGCAAAAGCATATTGTGGCAGTCTATAATAATAACAATATTATTTATTACTTCTTATTGTATTTCAATCCCTTTGGGTAAATAAAACTCTTATTATTTTTTCCATTTTCCTTATAATCTTCACCCAGTTTTCACAAAGACAAGTCAAATAAGATTTTGCTTAAAGTCTGACCTAAATATTAAGTAGGAGTAAGCAGCGATTGAAACAATCAGTATTCTGAGAAGCCATCTTAACAGGCGAGGCTCTGAGCTAACAGAAAGCTACGCGTTATTGAGACAGAGTCATTCAGACACGCTCGACCCAAATCACATGTTTAATAACAGTGGTATAGGTATCTATTGAATGTGAACTTTTGTGACTTAGTTTAGAGACACATCTACTAAAAGTTCAGCTAAATACGCTCGCAGAATTAAATAACCTATGGATTTTGACGACCTCTGTGGCGCGGCTGGCGATGGTTCGCCTGTGACGCAGGAGGTTGCGGGTTCGATTCCCGCTTCGGAACAAATAATTGTGCGATCTGCAGATATTTGTTCAGGATGTTCTGGGTGTTTTCTATGTATAATAAAAAATATCTATCTATGTAATGTATTGTATTAATTATATCAGTTAACTAGTACCCATAACACAAGCTCTGGCTTAGCTTTGGGCTAGATAATGTTGTGCAAATTTGTGCAGAATTATTTATTTACTTACATTAGCCGAAATTACGTAGCGTTCGACGTTGTGTTTTGTCGATCCTTTGGTCTAGTGTGGTCTAGTGACTGTTTCCGTGAGAACGCATCAATGTATTTTACAATATTATATTAACTTGCAATGTATGTCCGGGTGGAATCATGCAACTGAATTTTAAAGCGGTTATCCTCAACCGATTGAGATGAAATTTGGCATACCTATCAAGTTCCGATGACAATACAATATGATGGTGACACCGAGCTGATCTGATGATGGAGACGGAAGGTGGACAACGGAACTCCTCGATGGATAGGTAACAGTAGACTGGCCGTGTTTAGGATACTAATTTGATAAAAGCTTGTATTTTTTTTTCATAAAAACTTATTATCTACCTACATTAGTGTGATGTCTTCATATGTCAAATGTCAAAATGAAACATTGCAGCAGCAGTAGCGTATAATATAAGAAAATTGATACTGGCTCCTGAACTAGCAGGTCAATGTTTCCGATTCAGTGGTAGGAAATGCTCGTTCAATATGTCACAGACAGTACTGATTGACATGTTTATTGCAGAAGTACAAAGGTAAATCGTTTTGTCCCATGATTACCACTTTTGTCACTAGGGAATACAATCTCGACCGATTATTTAAATCCCGGGATTTCGGGATGTTTCGTAGCTAATCCCGGAATAAATTTTTACGTAGTTTAACGGAATGAAAGCATGGCAATCAGTCAAAGTTCTCATCTATCTTCATACCTACCTTATTATATTATCGCTAAAGGGGAAATTGAGAACTTAGTCCAGTCAAATTGTGTTTTTTGGTTGATAATTCTATGGTACTTTTGATTTATTCCATTTTATATGTTTTTTGGGGTGATTAATCCAAATTTGAAGATTGCTAACAAAATTTGGTAATGAAATATATATATAATTTTCTGGCGGAGTTTTGCATATAAATAGGAAATTATTAACTTTTTATGTAACATTACATTACAAAATGAAACACAGGAACTCGGTGACTGGAGGTGGCTCAAGACCTTTCGTCCTGACCTTTCTATGCTAGAAACCTATGTCCAGCAGTATACTTCTAATAAGCTGCTGAGTTAATGAATCTCGATATTGCCCGGTATCCCGGGATCCCGGGACTTTGGGTCCAGATATTGAATTCTCTAGGTACATCACTGACATGTAAATCGATAAGCTATGGTACCTCTTTCCATTTGACTTTTATTTTGGTTCCATAATGTTATACTTACTCACATTAGGTACAGCTTGTTCACCGTAAGTTGGCACCTGCCTTGGTTGCACGCCAACCAAGGCAGGTGCCAACTTACGGTGAACGGGCTGTAATCAAGTAATCATTTAAATCAAGTAATGATGAGTCTTGCTTATAGTGAGAATAGTTAGTTTGTATTTAAGTGGGTATTCTGTCCTTTTCAGGGCGGCGAGTCCCACATAATTCCGGTCCTCCCCGGACCGGTTTATTCGTAAACGAATTTTTAATCTGAAGACAAAAAAAAAAGGTATCTATGTTGCTTTTATTTAATGTTGTTTTGTTAGATACTTGTTTTATTTTTAATTTTAGTTTTGACTTTAATCATTAACATTTTTTTTTTCACTTTATTATAAATTGACTGTGTATGCACCAGTCTCTTAAGCGTAGCGTGTATATCTAACTATTGACTACGTGCTTTAGGTTTGAATTTTGTATTTTTAAGTTGACCTTCGGTTTTTATTGGTTGATTTTTGTATCTAAATTCTCGATTTAATTATTATGTGTTAATTTCAAATGTACCTATTTTTATGTAGATACCCTTTAATTAGTGTAATTGATAACTGTTTGTCGTTCTAATTAAAGTAAAATATGAATAAATAAATAAATATATCCCTCTCAATTATCGCGAGTCTACTTCAGTGGAGGTGTTCAGGTCTAGAATCTATAATCATTTCCTCAGTAAGATCGATTAATGAGCAATTTTATTAATACATTTCATTTAGAATTATATTAATGGTATGTATTATAATATTAATGATATGTATTAGTTTATTTTATATTTTAGGCAGTAATTTAAGTACTTATATTATTATTATTATTTTTTTTTTTAATTTTCTTAGACTTATCCAATATTTCCCTTCTTGTGCACTACCGATACATATTTTTTCCGCAATACACCAAGGTTATCTGGAAGAGAATGCTTTCTAGCATTAAGTTCGCCTTTGTACTTCTTTGTTTTATGTGCAATAAAGAATTTTCTATCTATCTATAAATCATTCAAAATGGCTTGATCAATATTAAGGTCCAAAACTGTTTACCACGCAAGCACAGTTTTACAATTTACATAATAGATTGTGTAACTGTGTGCATGTAAGAGTTTGAGAATGAAAAAGAGAATTAAAAATTAATTACAAAGTTAACGAATTTTAACACTTTTTTTTTTTTTTTTAAGTCTTTTTTTTTCTTGTGATCTGCCTTTCCGGGCATTGAGCAAGAGTTTTGTGCTTCTTTCGTGCTTGACATGAATGGTATACGCCCAGTGGCATATCCACGACTCTTATTCAGTAAATATTCTTTTAGATACTAGATGAGGTATTGAGGGGCTCTCCTCTTTATCCTTCTGAAAGTTGTGGACTTTTTCATGAGACTGTTTGCAAGCTGGTTAGGGTGTTGCTCCATTCGTTTGGCATAGGATTTGAGCTTGTTGCAAATATCTTGTTTGACTGTTGGCATCTCTAGGAAATAACAAATAACACAAATATTTAAATTTAATAATAATAGTTTTCAAATGTATTTTATCTACACTCATATCATAATATCCTGATTAGGAACTCACAAAATAAATAGTGTTTAATGTTATTTTTTATACATATAGGGTACCTTCGTCAATAATAAGAAAACAACATGAATGTACAGTTTTTAATTTTACACAGTTTTTTAAAAAAAAACAGTTTTATTAAATAAATATTTTTAAATAGTTTATAGTCTATGGTTCGCGGTAGATACATGAATGTAGGGTAGATAGAATGGTGTTTTTGAACGCTTATTTATTTGACGCCATTTACGTTATTATAATATACTAGCAGCGCCCCGCGGTTTCACCCGCGTAAGTCTCAATCCCGTGGGAATATCGGGATAAAAATGTGCCTATGTGTTATTCCGGGAGTCCAGTTATCTCCATTCCAAATTTCATGCAAATCCGTCCAGTCGTTTCAGCGTGAAGAAGTAACAAACACACTACACATACACACACAAACTTTCGCCTTTATAATATTAGTGTGATGTGATGTGATGTGATGTGATGTGATTTTTCATGTCCTTTGTTGGTCGAACGGTAGTTTTATTGTATGAGTTAAGATATTCTATGAAACTGCCATAACTTTATTATATGCATTTGGATTTTTATTATTACTTTTTTAAACCCCGACGCAAAAACGACGGGGAGTTATAAGTTTGACGTGTCCATTTGTGTGTGTGTGTGTGTGTGTGTGTGTGTGTGTCTGTCTGTGGCATCGTAGTTCTCGAAAGGTGAATTTGTCGGGAGTGTTCTTAGCTATGTTTGATCAAAATCGGTTCTGCCGTTTCATTGTGTTGAGGGTTTTTATAATTTTTACAAAACTAATTACTTATTTTATGATTACTGACTATAAGTAGCTCTAGCTACTGACTATAAGTAGCTCTAGCTACTGACTATAAGTAGCTCTAGCTACTGACTATAAGTAGCTCTAGCTACTCACTATAAGTAGCTCGTGTGTTAATTTAATGTCGGGATTGTGACTCCACGTTGTATAAACTCACACCGCACAAAGTTCTGCGAATAACATAAGTGAGTAGATACAATTTAGTATTGTCACAACTGAACTGCTAATTGGTTTGTACCAGCAATTCCACTTCGAGCTTAATTAAACTTTTATCAAGAAGGTAATTGGGTATTTAACAAGGTGATCATTGTGCTTCAGAGCTTTTACGTGTTCGTATGAAAGTCATTATTCAAATTTCAAAGCCATTAGCTATATTTTTCACTAGAAACGGGATATTTACCATGATTTTAAAGTTTTAGTTGTTCCCGATATTTCGGCACAGTTGCATGCGCCATGATCACGGGAGAACTAACTGAAGTCTTTGCGAGTAGATGTTATTGGCAGATATATCAATCTACCCTCTTTCTCACTATTTCATTACGAACGATACCACTACCACAGATTACTTAATAGTTACTCCGTAAACCACTATCATGGTAAATATCCCGTTTCTAGTGAAAAGTATGTACATAACCGTGATAGTTTCAAAAATGCCATTATCTGTGTTTGGTCTTCTATAAAGAATTGATCTATCTACCTAACGTGATAGCGAAAAGGTGTTCTCAAACTATCAATACCAAGACAACTTCCATTGCATTGGGGTTGTATTTTTATTTCTACTGATCTAAATTTGAGCCTTTCAGGATCGAGACCTTGTGGAGTCCCGCAGTCATCCGCGTTTCCGACATTATCTCAGGGTTATCTGGTCGAAAGGACGCGTGATCCGAAAACTGGCTCTTATCTGGCTAAACGCATTGGTATTGCCATGCAACGTGGCAATTCAGCCAGCATATTAAATAAGCTGCCGTCTGATAGTAATTTGGATCAGTTGAGCTATCTTTACATTATTTGGAACGGTCTTTAGATACGAGAAGGTAGCTCTATACCATTTGTATTTTTTTAAATTTATTTGTACCTATTAGTTGTATTTTTCTGCTGTAAGCAATACATAGAGCTTCCATTTAATCGTACAAAGAGACAAAGAGCAGACCTGTGTGTCGAAAAAATATACAGTGATGTGCAAAATTGGAAATTCTAGCCGTATTTCCATTTTAGCGCATCCAGAGTATTTGTGCATTCAACGCCAACTGACTCAAACATTTTTCATACCTACACGATAATTTAAAACTCTCCACATAAACCTTTTTAAATACGTGGGACATTGAATTCTCATTGCTTTTTTGTAGTCTTCATACAACAAATTGCAAAACGACTAAAGGAATGCCTGGGATCACATAACCCTTACGGCGTTATTATAAAAAAACTAAGTTTGTCCTGGTTTAAACCCGAACTAAGTAGTCTAGGTTTGTCACGGTATTAAAGTTATATACAACTTTAACACAAAGGCAGATGGTTTATTTTCTAAACTACACATTTCCGACGTGTCAAACTGACGGATCTTGTGTCAAAGTGTCACATCACAATCGATATGCAAACTTCTATCCAACAAGTTATCAACTGTCAATTTTTAGACCATTGTAAAACTAGGGGGCTGCTTGGTTTAAGAAAAACCAGAGATAGTCCGAGACTTTGACATTTTTGACATAATATCGAACTATCTAGCTCTATAGTTGACTTCGGAAAACAAACCATCTGCCTTTGTATTAAAGTTGTATATAGCTTAAATACCGCTACAAGCCTAGACTACGTAGTTCGGGTTTAAACCAGGACTAATTTAGTCGGTTCAATAGTGCAACTCAGAATCCAACGATACCGGGTTCGATCCTAGGCTCCGCACCAATGACTTTTCTAAGTTATGTGGGGATTTCTATCGCTCTGTGCTTCGGAGGGCACGTTAAACTGTCGGTCCCGGCTGTTATTGATTAATAGCAGTCGATAAGCCATGTCAGAGGCCCTCGGGCGGCTTGACAAACTCTGACACCAGAGGCCAGCACTACCTCATACGAAACGACGACGATGATTTAGTTTTTTGTAATAAGGCCCTTACTGTCTTTTAAGATAAATCAATGAACATCAAAGCTATTCTTATTTCACTATGACGAGCCAAAGCGGAAACATGAGCTGAGTTGCTGCGTATCTAAAAACCGTATATCTGGTCTCGTCTTTCATTCGCACAGTGCCCCAGAGATGGATTTCAGGTGGTTGCTTTAGCTTGCGGCGCGAAATTCATTTTTTTCGTGTTTTTTGCTCATCACAGCTCATCAACACTTCTTCAGATAGCGAAAACTATGTTGCCGGTTATTATATGACCTAACACACAAGTTTTAATTTATAGTATCACATAAATATCAATAGTTTAGCTACGATTGTGCTTCAATGGTTTTTACAGTGTTTTTTTGTTTCAAGCCCGCAAACATAGACAATCAAATGATATTTATGTGATACTATAAATTAAAACTTGTGTGTTAGGTCATATAATTACCGGCAACATAGTTTTCGCTATCTCGATAAGTGTTGATGAGCTGTGATGAGCAAAAAATGGAAAAAAAAACAATTTCGCGTCACAAGCGAAAGCAATCACTTTAACCGGTCGTCTTACTCCTCTCGTATGCAAGAAGAGTCGTTCATGTCCCTTAGAAATAAGGTGACACTTTACAAAACTTGCATACGACCTATCATGACTTACGCCTTTGTGGTGTTTGCTCATTCCCAACATGTCCGAAATATCCAGTAGTAGTCCAAAACCGTTTCTTGCGTAAGGCCAACTTATATGTGAAGTTTTTATACCTTATTCCTTTGTTTTAAGATACTATGCTACTTAAAAGGACTTATTGTTTTTTGTCCATTCTTTCGATGGTGCCATAAACATACGGGGTGTTTTTTTCACATTTAAGTCGTTTCGATTCCCAGACGAAGCAAGTAGTTTTTAGTAAAACTTTGAATGCGCTGCATGCATTAAAAGTTTTATTAAAAATTACTAACTTTTAAAATAAAATAAAGCCTTGTGCAGCAAAATATTCTATCTATAATATTTAAGGTATTTACCCTTCATAACGCATAGTCTTCGGATGCACTGTATACCTTGAAACACAAACATCAATATGTACCGTATCTGTGGCCTATCCAAGAAACATAGAATATAGAATTCTAAGCCAAGAAATGAGTTGCAGAAACTCTTTTTAAATGCTTTTAATTAACTTGCAATCTTTGATTCGTGATTGTTTAAGTCAAATCTTGCAAGCTGAATTATAATCACTTCCATCCAATTGAGCTGAAATTTTGCATACCTGTCAAGTCCCGATGTCAATACAATTAGAACCACTTCTTAACATCCATTGAGCTGAAATTTTGCATAACTGTCAAGTCCCGATGTCAATACAATTAGAACCACTTCTTAACATCCATTGAGCTGAAATTTTGCATACCTGTCAAGTCCCGATGTCAATACAATTAGAACCACTTCTTAACATCCAATTGAGCTGAAATTTTGCATACCTGTCAAGTCCCGATGTCAATACAATTAGAACCACTTCTTAACATCCATTGAGCTGAAATTTTGCAAGTCCCGATGTCAATACAATATTATGGTGACAGTGAGCTGGTTTGATGATGGAGACGGAAGGTGGACAACGGCACTCCTAGATAGATATTAGTGGACTGGCAGTGTTTCAGCTCATTTTGATCAGCGCCCAAAACGGCTCGTTCCGTTCACTAATTTCAGAAAAGCTTAGTATGAAAAAAATATTTTTCAACAAAAGCTTTGCTTTTCCTGATAAAGTACTTTCCCAGCGCTTGGCAATAATTGGCGTACTCTATAACTTACTAATGAGTGCTGTCATTAGTAAGTTATAGAGTCTGTTTTTAACAACCATTTGACACGGGACTATGGTGCGTGTAGCACGGATTTTGTATGGATACACTGATGAGTGTAGCGTACATATTTTAAACCTCATTTTCTGTACAAAAAAACAAGGTAGGTAGAAGACGCGCTACAGACCATTCATCGTAAGTTGGCACTTGCCATAGAGTATTTACAGGTGCCATCTTACGGTGAACGAGCCGGACCGTTCACCATAAAGTTGGCACCTGCCTTGGAGTATTTACAGGTGCCATCTTACGGTGAACGAGCCGGACCGTTCACCGTAAAGTTGGCACCTGCCTTGGAGTATTTACAGGTGCCATCTTACGGTGAACGAGCCGGACCGTTCACCGTAAGTTGGCACCTGCCATGGATTATTTACATGTGCCATATTACGGTGAACGAGCTTTAATACAGCTATTTTTATTTTCGTGAATTCGATGATTTCCAAGGAGGTTATCAGGTTTGTTAGGGGATCTCTTTGGATGGCATATCTCTTCTCATTTCTGTGGTCTCGGCTCCCTCGAACCTTGGCACCCGCCCTCAGAGAGATACTCACCTCGGTAGATATATCGAGATAGAGTCTCGGCACCTCCGGTGCTGAGGCGCCCTGATATCTTGGCACCCCATTCACCCCCGGGGCCCTGACCATGAGCTTACAAAATTACCCCCCTACACTGCCACACTACTATTAATCATCGAGGAGTTCCGTTGTCCACCTTCTGTCTCCATCATCAGCTCAGCTCGCTATCACCATAATATTGTATTGTCATTGAAATTTGACAGGTATGCCAAATTTCAGAACAATCAATTTGACGACTTGACTATAAAAAACATAGAATTATATCACTGACATTGGCGAAATTGTTTGGAGCACTCCTCAGAAGCCATTATTCTAAGAAGAGATGAGAGTGGGTGGAACTGGTTTACAATTCAATCGCAAGATTTGACGGGTGCTCACTCCCGCTGTCTATGACCTCATCGTGGAGATGGGAGGTCTAACATATATTTTTGTATTGGCGTCAGATTGTTCTTCATAACAATATACTATCTGATTTGTAACCTATAATCTTTAGGAGTATGTATATTTCAAATGTCAAAATCCGTGTTTCACTTAACCGTATGTAGAAATAAATAAATAAATAAAATATGCTGGACAGTTCACACAACATCCGTCTCAATTGCTTGTAAAAACTCGGACTGCAGCTTCTGGATGCTCTTTGATAGCAGCATGAATGGTGATGAAACTTCAACTTACCATACATCAATCGCCCTGCATCCCGTCCTGTAATTCCGGCAATTCTTCGAACGGCAGTTAACTGGGTACATAAAACAACAGTGTTTTGTTGTTACAGGATTTTTTACTGCCAAACGGCCACGATACACGCCACTGTTTGTGCTCTCAGCTAAGCTAATGGATCACGGATGTGGCCGCCATTTCAGTTTTGAGTGTATAGTACTTGACCTACTTGTCCATCAAAACGCTAGGTATGCAAATAGGATTGTATTCATATGAATACGTGGTCATTGCTTAGCGATGGTAGCCTAACGGTTCAATAGTGCAACTCAGAATCCAACGATACCGGGTTCGATCCTAGGCTCCGCACCAATGACTTTTCTAAGTTATGTGCGGATTTCTATCGCTCTGTGCTTCGGAGGGCACGTTAAACTGTCGGTCCCGGCTGTTATTGATTAATAGCAGTCAATAAGCCATGTCAGAGGCCATCGGGCGGCTTGACAAACTCTGACACTAGAGGCCAGCACTACCTCATACGAAACGACGACGATTGCTTAGTTGCAACTTTCCCCTTATCTTGTTTCAAAGTGAATACCACTAGCCCGCTTCATACAAAACGAAGTTAGATCCTTCTTTCTGTGTTGACAATTTCGACAGAGTTTGATCCTCGTTTGGTTATTCATTATTTCTAGTCTGTTCAAAGCTGAACATGCATTTCTAAAGGTGAGTAACACTAGAGCATTTACTTGTAACAGAACAACGATCCGCTCTAATGTGTCACCCTTTCATGAAACGAACATTTCGATGCTTTTTTACAATACAACTTTATTTTACAAACCATAGAGCGAAATTTGACATTTCATCGAGCAAATACAATGTGCTACGCAGTATGAGGTGCGCGAGCGAGACGTAAATAGAAAGGTTTGTTACTCACTTGCCTTGAGCATTACTTCGAACACAGCGTTGAGCATTCGCAGAAACGTTACATAACATTACATGGAAATGCTCGAGAAAATGCTCTAGTGTATACTCACCTTTACACTACGCGATTTAGTTCGGTGGTATTAGCAGTTACCGCATGTCTACCAGCAACCTTCAACCTAAGCAGAACGTGACAAGATATAATAGGCAAACTAGCGTTAGTGTGTGCTAGACCTTGTATAGTTAAGAGTATAAATAAGTGTTAATTATGAAAATACATCAGACGTTACCAAACAATTGGTTGTCTAATTTCCACCAGCACGGTCATGGCTACTATCTGACGGCCGGACCTCATACCCTGCTGAACCGCTGAGGATCTGCCTTACCGCTGATGCATCCTACCTCATCATACACCTCTCACGTGGCGAAGACACCCCTCAATCAGTCTTGTGAACCTGCCTGACTAACGTTAGAAAACCCATATATATACCTGGATCCTACCAACACTCCGTCTGCTACCTTAGGTCTCCTGGTAGCAGATATCCCGCACTTGCTATATCTATTTATTTATCATCACTCTCTGGTCAGAGCTAGGGATTTGGCCACCAGGGACAAAAGGGGACTAGGACGCTAGGAACTTGGGGATCAGGCTGTAGGTCTACTGCCTTACCGTAGAGATATTGCATGTGCAGTCGGGGTCCAAGGGTAAACCTACCTGATTGTACATTTTGGTCCTTCGAGAGACTTACATCTACACCTAGTGGTTTGACAGTTTTCTATTAAGTTGTATAGATTCAAACAAGCATGAGTTATAAGGTTTCCATGCAAATCTTTTAGTTAGTGAGATTTGGAACCTATATCATTTTAAGACACTGACAACCTACTTGTGTATTATTGATCATGTGTACAAAATGACATGCAGTTTTATAAGATGACATTCAAAATAGGGCAGACTCCGTTTGTGTGTAGAGGTTATTAATTAGTATGTGGCAGAGGGTTCTGTTTGGGGTTTCGTGGAATAAGTTTTGTACCAATCAGTCCATACTCCAAGAACTCGGCATCAAGCAGCGACTATCAGCTACTGTGCAATCTCGCATCCTTACTTTCTTCGGGCACGTGTCGCGACGCGGAGAGGTGTCCATTGAATGCCTTGTTGTACAGGGTTGGGTTGATGGCACACGAGCACAGGCAGATGGTCCATGAGATGGACTGACCAAATCAAGGCAGCTTTGGACGGTCCATGCATGAATGCACCAGGAAAGCTGCGGTGCGAGATGAGTGGCGAAGGATTGTGAAGCGAGCCACAGACCCTGAAGTGACGACCACGACCACTCTGCCAAGAGTGTAACGACGAAGAAGAAGAGAGGGTTCAAGCGCCCTATATTGAATTCTTAACTATTTTCAAAAACTCCAGCGTCAGGAGTCGCGTTACGATCCGTCTTGATTTTTAGTAAGCAGAATATTATGATACTGTGTGGTGTCGTGTAAACTTGTGTATCCACTCAGTATATCACTGGAGTGTCCAAGTCCAATTGAGTAGTGTTCATCCATATTGTTATAGGTATATTGGTATATTTTATAAGTAGGTATTCGAATTATACATAATATGAAAGTTTTTTTTATTAGAACTTTCATCTTTTATTACTTTTGAATAATTTAGCTTTGTGGGTACACCGCCGTCCATTATAGCGTGTAAGGAGTGGAATACACTACCGTCGTCTGTCTTTCCCGAAAACTATAATCTGGGTCTCTTTAAGGCTAGAGTAGGTGCCTTCTAAACCATTGTGCTTCATATTCGTCCACATCGTCACTTACCAACAGGTGAGATCGAGCTCAAACAAAGGTCTATCATAGTTTTAAAAAAAAATTGCTCAATTCGAGCCGTCCAAAAGTTGCCTAAAAGAGATGGCTCTCAGGGATAAGAGGCCATTGTCTTGCCTTTTTAGGGTTCCGTAGTCAAAGACAAGGAACCCTTATGGATTCGTCATGTCTGTCTGTCTGTCTGTCTGTCCGTGTATGTCACAGCCTTATTTTTCCGAAACTATAAGAGCTACTGTTGAAACTTGGTAGGTAGATGTATTCTGTGAACCGCATTAAGATTTTTACACAAAAATTGAAAAAAAAAACAATTATTTTTGGGGTTCCCCATACTTAGAACTGAAACTCATAAAAAAATAACATCAAACCCATACGTGTGGGGTATCTATGGATAGGTCTTCTTCAAAAACGATATTGAGGTTTCAAATATTTTTTTTTAATAAACTGAATAGTTTGCGCGAGAGACACTTCCAAAGTGCTAAAAAGTGTCCCCCCCCCCCCCCCATAAATTTTAAAATAAGAGAATTATAAAACTAAAAAAGAAAAGAAGATGTACAATACCATGAAAACTTCCAACCACAATTGGTTTGAACGAGATATAGTAAGTAGTGTTTTTTAATACGTCATAAATCGTAATCCATCCAAGAACTTTTATATTATGTTACTTGCTGCTACGGAACCCTTCATGGGCGAGTCCGACTCGCACTTGGCCTCTTTTTTTAATATGTTATTATTATTTTTGTATTGTTTCTGTCTGGTGATCAATAAAGAGTTTGTCTATCTATCTTAATTTATCCATAAGAAAGCAGAAGTGAAAAATGTGTGAAAAATTACATCATGTCGTCTATGTGCGGTTTCTATATTGTTTGGTTTTACGTAGGCAGAGTATTTGCGATGGTTTAAAAGCTGATAGATCCTTTTTAGGGTTCCCTAGTCAAAGAAAAGGAACCCTTATGGATTCGTCATGTCTGTCTGTCTGTCTGTCTCTCTGTCTGTCTGTCTGTCTGCCCGTGTATGTCACAGCCTTTTTTTTCCGAAACTATAAGAGCTATACTGTTGAAACTTGGTAGGTAGATGTATTCTGTGAACTGCATTAAGATTTTTACACAAAAATAAAAAAAAAAAACAATTATTTTTGGGGTTCCCCATACTTAAAACTGAAACTCAATTTTTTTTTCATCAAACCTTTACGTGTCCGACACGCACTTGGCCGCTTTTTCTAGTTTGTTACTTACGTATTATTTCACTATCTTAAGTTTCATAACAGTTCTTACTAACCAGTCTAGCTTTCAGACCGTTTTCAATAGCTTAACTCATTAAAAACTTTCATACTGAAACTATGCAAAAACTTATGTAGATTCTCTTTCCAGCCACGGGATTTGGTGTCATTTAAGCTACGGAAAGAGAATACATCTCCTTGAGAAATCACGGCTCGTTGCGAACTTGTCGCTGAATAATTCATTTAATCCAGTAATAGGGACAGCGCTCAACTCGGACATAAAGCACATTAACTTCTTGTGTAGCATGTTTTACGTTTAGTACAACAATAGAATACATTTTCAACCAATATATGTCAATACCGAGTCCCTAGATGATGCCTGGTTGTAGATTATCTCTGTTGGGAGGTTTGGTAAACCTTATTTATAAACATGGAATCAGAAATCTGGTTTAGCTTGTGACACCTAAACAGTACATTTGCATTTAATACATACATTGACACACGCCTTTTTCCTGAAAGGGTAGGTAGAGCCTCAAATAGGCCTCTTTTCACCGTGGGTTGCACCATCATGGGATCTCACGCATAATGGACCGCCCATAGAGTTCGAATGCGGAAAAGGGAGTTCTTTAACATTTTTAACCATCGTCGGATATAGACAAGTAGTGAGCTCATCGCCGCCATTGCTTCCAACGACTGAGTCTGCTAACGCTTTCTTCCAGTAATAATACATTCCTAACAGCCAGAACAAATCTTATACCCACTAATCTTACAAACAAGTCCGGGTAATCCGTTAGTCGGCTTTAGCCGCATCCACGGGAGGAGATGGAGGGGTCTATTCTTGGGTCGGACACACGTCGGACATGCGAAGAGAATAAAAAAAGCTAATTTTAATACTTATCCCTGAGCTGATCCTGATCGATAGGTCATTTCCAATTGCTAAAAATGGAGTAATTGATACAAGGATTTATTTAATTTGAAATGTATGTAGGTAAGTTAGTTTGTTTAGGTAAATTCTTGATAGCTGTACGACCATCATTCCACTCAGGGGGTCAGTGGCTCGCGAACTACTTTTTGACATCCGATTGAGCTGAAATTTGGCATACCTGTCAAGTTCCGATGGCAATACAATGATATGGTGACATCGAGCTGATCTGATGATGGAGGCGGAAGATGCACAACGGAACTCCTCGATGATTAACAGTAGCCTAGAGTAGTTTTAGTAGTAGTAGACCTTTTTTGTGAAAGAGTTGGTCCGGGGAAGTACTACCTCCATACTTATTTCTGCCGCAAAGCAGCTTGCATTGCTGTGTTCCGGTATGAAGGGTATGGGTGCCGTTGAAATTACAGGCACATGAGACTTTTCATCTTTCTGTCTTAGGGCGCATCGCAATGCCATATAAGGTGCGTATGTGGTAATGCGTTGTTAAAGGCAGAGGTTACCGCTTAACATCAGTTGGGTCAACTGCTTGTTCGGTCTAACACATAGTTAAAAAAAAAACCTGGCAGTGTTTGTGCTCAATATTTTGATCAGCTCACGGTTCCGATCACTCATTTCATAAAAGCTTGGTTTGAATAAGATATTTTTCAACAAAAAAACCTAATACTATAAAATATCCATAATATCCACATCTATTATTATTTTGTTGTGCGATCTTCAAATATTTGTTCAGTGTGTTCTGGGTATTTTTTATGTATAATAAAAAATATCTATCTATGTAATGTATTATATAAAGTAGTAGTAGAGCTTTTTTGTGAAAGAGTTCGTCCGGGGAAGTACTACCACCATACCTATTTATGCCGTAAAGCAGTAGTGCTCGCATTGCTGTGTTCCGGTTTGAAGGGTAAGTGTGCCGGTGAAATTACAGGCACATGAGACTTTTCATCTATGTCTCAGGGTGGCGGGCGCAGTGCAATGCCACAGAGGGTGCGTCCTAGGTGGACGTGACCTATGAGGTAATGCACTGTTCATAGGCAGAGGTTACCGCTTAACATTAGGTGGGCCTCTTGCTTTTTCCGTCATCTAAGTAGTATACAAAAAACAAAACAGTTATCTAGTACCCATAACACAAGCTCTGCATAGCTTGGGCCTAGATAATGTTGTGTGAACTGTCCAGCATTATTTATTTTATTTATTTGTTTATTATTCAGTCGTACAGATATGGTTATTTGACATTTTATTCATTCACATCAATTGACTCTATCAAAGATTGCAAGTTGCTGAGTTGGTGGTTTTAAGGAACTGAAACACGAGTTATTTTAAAAGTTTTTATTACCCAACTACAGTCCTTATGCTAGTTTCAAATTATTTTCAATGAGTTAAACAACAGTTATTGATGGATTTGATACATTATTTGTTATTATTATTAAACTACATTGTTTTGATATTTTACTTTAATAGTTGTAGCATTTAGGTATACTAAACTAAAAGTAGGTAGGTACATAAAGTATAAATATTAATTTGCCAGATTTAAATTCCATGGTAAAGAAAACAGTTAGCTTTATACATTTATGTCTTTAGTCTACATTATTCTTGCACATTAAGATTTTATACATATTAATACATTTATTTTTCTAAAATGTACACTTAAATCTATGATAATAATCACAATAGAAGTTTTTCCTTGTAATCCAACAAGGTTTACGTTACACGTTTTGGCATGAAAGAATAAAAAGGTGACAACCATTTAGACAACAATTTTGATAGTACTGTAATAAATTAACAAATAAATAATTAGATTATTTAGATAATTTTAACAATTCAAAAAGCTCATGAACTAACATTTAAGGTGTAAAGATAGTTTTGCTAATTAACTCGTGGTAAAACCAATCAATAATTACAAACACGAATTTATTACAAAAATCCAATTAGCTTCGGCTGTCTATTCCATTAAACAAATCGACCTGCCCAGAAGAATCCTGGTGACGTAAAACTTTTTCGATTATAAAACATTCGTTATTGATATAGCTAGTGCCTAGTCGTTATATTCATGCTGCCAAACTTCTTATAGAAGCTTCAATAAGGATGAAGAAAGTTTTCATACCGACATGAGTGGCATTTTATTCACAATCATAAGGGAATAGAATGGGATAAATTCGACCCCTTATCGCTTTTTCAGTTTTCAAAGTTTACGTATTCCTGGTCACAGCTACCTTTTATTCCTGTTTACACGGCACTTTGGTTTTATCCGTTATGGTGTTTATGTCCATCTCAGTAGTCTGCACTTCCACACTAGGAACATTAAAATTATCATACGATATATACTGGGGTGGTTGTTGTTCATCGGCTTTTGCGATCACTGGACGCTTTTTAGTTTTCAAATAACCTAATGCCGATAGCAATACGACAAACACTAAAAATCCAATAATACACCCGACAAACAAACCGAGTCTTCTGGCGACTATATCGGCAATACCCCTGTACGTATTCGAAAAGGGGCTTTCCATCGCCATGCCGAACAATTCTATTGTACTCACGTTCGTGCATTTACTCAGAATGGAGTCGTTCATAAGAGGTTTCAGATGATTTAATAAGATTTCGTCTCCGTATGAATTAATCGTCGACTTTTCGGGCAGTACCGCAATTCTGGCATCTGGTGTAGAAGAGCTGTACGTTGATGGGCCGAAGCTGCCAACCGCTATCACACAGATTGTATATCGGGAGCCCGGTGTCAAATGGTTTAACTTCGTCGTTCTGGCCGTAGTATTCAGTAACGGTTTTCCTCTTATCTGCGAAAGAATATAAGAAGTCGATATTTATATGCAGTTCGGTTTAAACGCTTCATGTATGGTTTGCTGAAAAAGTTTGCGGGCGTGACCGTAAACCATCGCTGAAAAGAAAGATTTAAATGGATTCACAGCACAGCCGAACATCCACGAGCGAGAAACATAAATATTGTTTATGGACCATTGAAGTGATGCACAGCCTTTATATTCAAATGTTTGTTGTTATATTTGCCGTGTGCGTTTTATAACAACGTTTTGGTCAAAATTATTAGCATTTAGTCAAAACACAGGTGCAATTTATTTAGCAAGAAAGATAACGTTCAAAATAATAAAAAGTGAGCACTCACTATGCTTGGGTTATGCTCTCCAAAATAAGCCACTTGATATCCGCTCAAGCCATTCTGGTTCCGACTTTGCCAAGTCACAATAACGGAATATGTCTGGATGTCTTGTATAGCGATACGGATTACGACGGGCACGTCGCACAGTTTCTGCGAGGGAAGCTTTATAAAGCTATAACCATGAAGTTCTTCTGGATGTTCACATTGCAGGTTCCTACTGCCTTTAATGACTATTTTCTGATGGTCTTGCATCCATTTCCATAAGTCTTGGGATTCACAGTTACATGTAAGAGGATTTTCTGAAATAAAGGATATAAATTATAGACAGTTAAAGTAATTTATAAAAACACATCTACAAGACGATCAACGTACCATCAAATGATAGACTTTTAACTTGGGTTTCCAAAGACATCAGTAATTTTATTTGTATAACTTCGAAATAGTTTCGGCTCAAATCTATGTATGTAATCTTGTTTAAACTGCGAAATGCATCCGAAGATATGGCTGACAGCCAGTTGCCATTCAAGTTCAATTCTGTGAGACTTTGTAGCCCTCGAAATATATCTCTATTTATTTTCGTTATATGGTTAAAAGAGATGTCCAACTTTAGCAAACTCTGCAAGTCTGATGTAAACTCTTCCAGCTCCCTTATTGTATTTTGTGATATATTCAAAAGCCGCGTAGAGTATAATCCTTGAAGTCTCTCTCTTGGAATATTTTCCAATTTGTTTTGGCTTAAGTCGAGTATTTCCAGATTATGCAGTTTCGAGAACGCTCCGGGTGATAATCGAATTATAGAGTTTTGTGTTAAATATAATCTCTTGAGGGATGGAAAATTTTCAAAATCTTTGCTGGTTATTATCGACAAGTTCGTATTTGTAATTACCAATTCTTCGAGTAGCGGGAATAGTTTCGATGGATATGTTTGCAGTATTTGTACCAAAGAATTCGACGACATGTTTAGTGTGGTTAATGCTGGTAGTACTGCCTCTGATAGACCATTGCTAGGAATGTGTTTAAAAAGATTAAATGAAAGGTCTATTTCCATCAGGCCTAAAGAGTGTTGGAAAAAATTCGGGGGAAGAACTGTTAACATATTCTTACTCAAATTTAATGTAACTAAATTCTTCAGAGCTGGTGAATTAAAGCCGTTCAACAGAGATATTCGATTAAAACACAAGTTCAAAGTTCTCAAATTTTGTAAACCAATAAATTTGAAGAAATCTACGCTGTGTAACTGGTTGTGGCTCAAATCCAAAATTTCTAATGATGTCACATTAAAGAGAGCGACATGTGGAAAATCTGTAAAATTATTTCCTTTCAAGTTTAGCTCTTGCAAAATGGTTGTGTATGCAAATATATCTTTATGTAAGTCTCTTAAGCTGTTAAAAGCTAAATTGACTCTCAACAGATTTTGGTTCTTTATGAAAGTAGCCGGAGGCAATTGAGATATATTCGAAGATTCTAATGACAAAGTTTGTAATGATGGAAGATGAGAAAACGTTTTGTTTTTGAGCTCAGTAAGGTTATTTCTTGATAGTATCAGTGATTTTAGACCAGGTATCTGCACTTGAATAATATCTTCCCAAGTTAACAGATTACTGCTCATTTCCAAGTCACTTAAATTTGGCAAACTTTTGAAAGAGTCTGTTTCAATTATGGATACCGAGTTTTTATTAAGTCGAAGTTGTTTAATTGGCAGTGAAGAAATATCAAAGTCTAAAACGATGATTTCGTTATTTGACAAGTCTAAAACTTTTAATTTGGCTAGGTATTGAAAAGTGTCTTTTGCCACTTGATTGATGTTATTATTCTGTAAATAGAGTTCTTCTAGAGACACAACTTTAAAAAATGTTTCGTTACTTAGCTTTATCAGCTTGTTGTTACTTAAATCGATATACTTTACTTTCTTTAAATGCAAAAATGTCTTATTTTCTATATGTACAATACTGTTGTTTTTTAAATACAGCCTTTGTATATTTACCAAGTCGTTAAAAAGATTAGCCGTTAACACTTTTATGTTATTTTCGCTCAGCCACATTATTTGCACATTTACTTGACCTGCGAGTGAAGTGTTTTTCAAAAGTGACAGATGATTTGCACCGAGTTGTATAGAAACTAATGAAGAATCTCTGTTTGGGAACACATCTCCTATCGTTGTTAGACGATTGCCTTGCAAATTAATGTGCTGTAAACTTTTAAGTGTGATAAAAGCTTGTGAATCAATGTTCTGTATAAAATTATTTTGTAAATGCAATTCTAGTAGTCCCGGCAAAGGGCTAAACACGTTTCTTTTGATTTGATTCATTTGATTATTTTGTAAACGGATTTCTCTTAACTCCTTCAGCTTATCGAATACCAACTCATCTAATTCGTTTATTTCGTTATTATCTAAGCTTAATGTCACTAACCTATGATTAGATTGGAAAATGCTACGAGGAAGATTTTTCAAAAAGTTTGTTCCCATGTGTAGTTGTGTTAAATTTTGTAATGAGAAAAAACAACGTTGTTGTAAGTATTGTATTGCATTGTGTTCAAGATTGAGAACAGTGAGTGCAACAGCATTTACAAATGCATCGTCAGAAATTTCTAAAATATTGTTCTCGGATAGGAAAATCTCTGAGAGTTGACGAAGGTTTGAAAATACACCGTTAACGCGGTGAAGATGATTATGACTTAAATCTATTGTCCGAATGTTACGATTCTTTTGAAATATGTTTTTTGCAATACTTGTTATTTTATTTCTACTTAAATCTATTGTTTCTAAGTTTTCTAGTGAGTAAAATGCTTGTTCATCTATTTTTTGGATTTGATTACTAAAAAACGTTAATATCTTAATTTTAGGCATACATCTAAACCAATTCTTGTCTATGTTAGTAAACTGATTTGAGTTTAGATCTAATGTTTGTAAATTTGGTATTGTTACGTTTATGCTGCCAGGAATAGAGTTTATTTTGTTCCAAGCCAGTCTCAAGTTGCTTAGTTTATTGAGTTTGCCCAAAGATTTCAATGGAAAAATCTCTAGAAAATTTTCCGTTACATCCAATTCAGTCAGATGTTCTTCCAAGCTGTAAAATGCATTTTCAGAGATGTTGACTATCTTATTTCCTTTCAGGTTAAGTTTCTTCAGCTTGAGGTTTCTGAAAGTGTTTGCTTGAATGTCTTTGATGTCGTTGAGCTGTAAATCAAGAGCTTCGACGCTGGAGAGTTCGAAGAATGATTCGTGTGGAATTGTGTTCAATTTGCTGGAAATTATGCTCAAGGATCCCAGCGAATCTCGGATCGTTGTAAAAGCGTTAGGATTTATTTTGTTTATGGCTGATTGTGAAATTTGTAAATTGATGATTCTAATTTTTGGAGGGAAAAGGTCCGCTTTTAATTCCGACGTTGAGCTTTCGAGATCGTAAATGGACAGTGACTGGATGGTTCCTCTTATCTTTGAGAGGACATTTTTAACAACACTGGGGGTGGCGCTGGGACACTCCAAAAACAGACCTGAAAAAAATCTTGGTTAATGAGGCCTGCCGTAATATTGTACACAGAAGAGTAAGTTTGATATAGGTTACGTCTTATCATACCTTCTTTGAAGTTATAACAAGGGCAAATTGGGTTCTCTGCTAGGCTTGGACATTGCGAATGTTCTTCTCCTTGCAGTATCGGAATATGGATGATAAGTAGAAACGCGTACACGCTGCATTTGAGACGTGACAGTCGAGTGATAACGCCCATATTGATGCGACGTCATTTCAGTAACATTGTGCATTCGTTGTCCAGTGCGGTGGAATGCGTGACTCTGCAACAAAGATAAATCTATTATAGTTGCCATATTTATAGTTATCTAGGAATAATAAGAATCGGCATAATTCATCCATAATGTGACGGTTATTTGAACTATACAGGGCGTCCCGAGACTATGCGACATGAAGAAAGAGTAAAATTGTAAAAAAAAAAAAAATTTAGATAGGATGTTTTGCTGAAAGGATACTTTATTTTATTTTTTAAAGTTGGTAATTCTCCTTACGAAGATTTTCTAAAAATTACTTGCTTCGTCTTGGAATCAAACCGAACATTTAATGGAATCAAACATTTATTTATTTTATTCTTTTGTTATAGGATGTTACTTAAGAGGTTCTTTTTTCTCATATTAAATTTGGTTCGATTCTCAGACGAAGCAAGTAATTTTTATAAAATCTTTAATTGTAATATCACTAAGTTTTAAAAATAAAATAAAGTAACCTTTCAACAAAATATCTTTAATTTACAATATTTAAGGTACATTCCCTTCATGTCGCATAGTCTTGGGACGGCCTGTATATAGTTGGGGGTGGGACGAAATGATGTCGTCGATTTGACGTGCCGATCGTCCGAGCAGACGAGCGAGTAGCCGGCTAAGTCACGAGAGAGGAGGGTTCAATTCTCGCTGTAGGACATTTTTTTTTTTTTTATACTACTAGAATGACGGAACAAGCAAATGGCCCACCTGATGTTAAGCGGTAACCTCTGCCTATGAACAGTGCATTACCTCATAGGTCACGTTCACCAAGGACGCGCCCTATGTGGCATTGCACTGCGCCCGCCACCCTGAGACATAAAGATGAAAATTCTCATGTGCCTGTAATTTCACCGGCACCCTTACCCTTCAAACCGGAACACAGCAATGCGAGCACTACTGCTTTGCGGCAGAAATATTATGTTATGTTATGTAAATGCGTGAAGAATTTTCCTTAGACACAATTTAAAACATCCTATTAATATTATAAACGCGAAAGTTTGTAAGGATGGATGGATGTATCTCTGTTACTCTTTCACGTAAAAACTACTGGATGGATTTGGATGAAATTTGGAATGGAGATAACTGGACTCCCAAAATAACACATAGGCACATTTTATCCCAATATTCCCACGGGATCGCGACTTAAGCGGGTGAAACCGCGGGGCGCTGCTTGTTTTATATAAATTGACATAAACTGTAGTACCACAAAGTTATACGAAAGTGAATTGGAGGCCAAGTCCAGTTGAAGGTTGTGGAGGGAGCGAAATTAGGAATCGATTTGTTCTTGAAACGTTTATTTTAGACAAAGCGCCCCTAGCGGGGACTGAAAAATAATAAAGTACGAAATTACCTTCCCTTCCTAACTTTCCTCAAAGTCGTGGTCGCTGAGAACTTTTGCAAAAGAAAATATTTCACTGAACCCTCCTGTTTTTACTCGACTGCGGTAATACTATAGGAGGGCTATGGTTTTAGCAGTCTGGTATGTATGGGTGTGTGTATGTACGTTTCTTCCTCTGAGGGCCTAGTCTAGAAATATAATAAGCAACCACACAAGTGTGTGGCAAGGTGGTTGCTTTTTCATATTAAGGCGCGATAGGTTCTCAAATGTCTCTTGAATTTTAAAGTTTTTGATAAGAATTTTCATAGTTTTCTATGAAGAAAAAAATATATGATATTCTTGAGCTTTTTATCTAGTGAAATCAATAATTCAATACAATATTTGAATTACTTCACTCGATAAAAAAAAATAACAAAGATACCTCCTTTTTAAAATTTAAATGCTATTTTTCACTCACTTCTCTCACGTTTTAATTTTTGATACATTTGGTTACATGTTAGTTATTATTTGAGTTAGTGAATTCATCAACAAAATTAAACATGACTTTGAACGACATTTTTATATAATTTTTTTATACATATAAACACGGTATCAGAGCGTGCGCTCGCCTTCTTCGCCTCATACAAAAATGTTCGTTGAACCTATAGCGCCTTAATGTGTTTTTCCATGTACATATGAGCGAAGAGTCTTTATATTTAAATAATGTAAATAAATCATATTTTTTTTATCTAAATCATATTTGGTTGAAGAAAACAAAGGATAAATTGCGAAAATAACATCGAAGTTTTAGTTCATACTTGGAATTTCGATTTCATTTTCGCTTTAGGGTTCTATAGCCACAAGGTGCCAACGGGACCCTATTACTAAGCCTCCGCTGTCCGTTCGTCTTTCCGTCTGTCTGTCAGCAGGCTTTATCTCATGAATCGGTAGACAGTTTTTTTTATAGAGTATGTATTTCTATTGCCGCTATAATAAGAAATAATAACATTTTAAATCGTTTTTTTTCGGAGTTTCTTGCTCGACTATAAACCGGATGATCTGTTTTGAGCTATGTAATACTTTAAATCCAGAAAAATAACCACTAAAAGGGAGAAATGGGTATCAAAGGTTATATGGAAAGAAGCATAGATAAAGCTGGGTACGGTAGACTCAATTGAAACTTCCCCAAAAGATTAAAACTTTTGGGTTATCGTGACTTGACTTTGGAACCCTACACTTCGTGGTCTGATACACACTTGGCCACCTTGGCTTTTACGGGACACTTATCACAAGTCAAATTGACAGGGTTCTATGAAAAATTACGAATTCGACATAAAGTTTAGTATCTCGTTAGCGATAGGTAAGTGGCTGATGAAAGAGAGTTGTCTGGTATTTCCCTTAGGCCTATTATATTGAAATTTTGCGCGAAAGTAAGTGATGTAGTACAAACATAGACAAATTTCCACATTTAGAATTATTTGATAGAGATTTCAAACGATTTTCTACGCAATATTCACTTTATTATCCAATTCCAGTAGCAAAAAGTAATTAATTTTGTAAAAATTCAAAAAACTCTCAACGCAATTAAACGGCTGAACCGATTTTGATCAAACATAGCTAAGAAAACTCCCGACTAATTCACCTATCAAACAAACAAAAAACGGTTTATCCGTTTGGGAGCTACGATGCCACAGACAGACACACACACAGACATGTCAAACTTATAACACCCCGTTGTTTTTGCGTCGGGGGTTAAAAATTACGGAAGCACGGAATCCTCAAGACGCAAGCGTCACTCGTACTTGTCCTTAATTATTTACTAACTGACACACCGTGATGTCGAAGAACCAAGCTTTTTAACCACTGAAATTAAAGAAAATCCAATAAAATAAAATAATGTGCATCGCCAATTTGTACATTCATTTACCAACCATGGTTTTGTACTTTGTTTTATTATTCCATTTCCCGAACTATTTACATTTAATTTGGAAACAAAGTGAAATTACGAAATAAAATTGAATCCCGTAGCTTGTAATTAAAAGAGAAAATTAGATTATTCATTGCTAAAGGAACGCTACAAAGCTGGTAGTCGCGACCAGGAGGGCAATTCTCGGATTGTAGAGATTATCTCTAAATTAGAGATAATGTCGAAGCATAAATGTCTACAAAAAATGTCACGAAAATGTCACAATAACCATCAAATCGTATTCGATTTGAATGATTTTGGTCGACTTATGTCTATTTGTGACATCACGAGAATAGCAAATTAAGATTTTATTCGACATTCGCCATCATTTTTCGACATATGTCTAGTTCGACTTAATCTCTAAAGCACGAGAATTGCCCTCCAGAGTTGGCAAAATGAAAAATCTGAAGAGCCGGAAAAACTTCTCAAATAACTTTTCAATTAAAAATACTGACTTCCGCAATAATTGTATTACACTGTCTGGGTGATGATTTGATTGGTAAAAAATATAAAAATATATCATTCCAAGCGGTTCCAACCCACTATTTCCAACGTTGTATACTAAATCGGTTGGTTGCGTAGATATTCTCGGACTTTTGGAAAATTACTAATTCGATTTAATACATTTTCTAACAACATTCGCAGGATCATTCACAGCTAAAATTCACTTATATTAAACCTACTCTTGGTGGCATACTGGCCCATAAAATATAACGACGAATTTATAAACTCATTATTTTTTTTGTCGTTTTTAATTTCATGTTGGTAGCCATAGGCTAAAATTGATGATACAAAGGATGCAAGTAAATGAAGTTGGAAATTACGTTTATAGCGAAAAATCTGGCACAAACCGTGCTACTAGGAAACACGAATTCAAATCGTTGCACCGTGTTTTGTCTCATTCAATCGAATTTGAAACTGTCCGAGAATGCAAAAGACAAAAAACTATGTAACTATTCCAAGGATGATCGTAATGGATGATACTAAAGTTTCACAGTTTCAGGGTTAGTCCTATTATTAAAAAAAAAACTTTTAGATTTTGTAATAATATTGTACTGTGAAATCATTTTCATGTTATCAGTTCTACAGAATGTCATTGATCAAATCCAAATAAAAGGCCAGACGAGTAATGTCATTGCAATATTGTAGGATATTCAGAAATACCACAGATTAAATAATAGTATGTATTACGAGTCGGAAATCCATTTTATTTGTCGGATATTGGTTTAAAAACCAGGAATTCTTGCATCCCTAGTCGCAACTTGGAATTAATATTACGGCAATCCGACAGAAGTGGAAGTTGCGATGGGGCCATTCATCACGCGATTATTCCGAAATCACAATATAATTAGGGTAAACCAGTTAACCAAAAAAGGCAGACTCATTCCATCTCAACTGTACTGCGTGTGCTGCGTCTCATACACTCCAAGTACTCAAAGCTTTGCAGCTTTTCCAGAAAAGTAAACCTATATAGGAGTGGCAATGTTATGTAGAGCTGTAGCTTTCATTATTGGCTGAGAATGACGGACGCAGTGCAATGCCACGTAGGGTGAGGGTGCAATGCAATGTCTTAAATTAAACTCATTAAAAATCAAACAAAATATCGGAAGCAATGTATAATACTGTATATAATATGACATAATAGTGTCCGCCCGCGGCTTCGCTCGCGTTTTATCAGAATAAAAAGTGGTCTATAGTTCAATCCGGGTCATAATCTACCTGTATCATCAAAATAGTTTCAGCCGTTTCGGTGTGATTGAGTAACAAACATCCAAACATCTAAACATCCAAACATCGTAACTTTGACATTTAATATGATATTAGTGGTATTAAGACTATATATTTGACTGATGGGTGATATGTCTCGTATATTAAGACTATATATTTGACTGATGGGTGCTATGTCTCGTATATTAAGACTATATATTTGACTGATGGGTGCTATGTCTCGTATAATTTTTTATACAAAAAAAGGAGTAATTTGTTCTTGTTGTATTTGTGTTATTCTTTCTGTAAATCAATTTGTACTTTAACCCTTTTTTAAGGTATTTAGGTAGTACGTGTTCATGATCCACAATCACAGGCAATATTTTAAATATTTTTTTGTGTCAAGAAAAAAAATTGACACTTTTAAATATTTTGTGTTAATCAAAAAAGTTTGTTGTTAATCGTGCCATGTCTGTGCGCAACCGAAGTCCGTGCTGAAAACCAGCGATGCAGTTTACTGCAGCATTATGCTGAGCACGGACCCTTTTTGACAGCACTATACACGGCACAGTTTATATCTTAGCATGTAAATTGTACCGTGTATGGTTTTTATCAAAATAAACTTTTATTTTACTTTACTTTACTCTTCCGGGTATGTTTCAAGGATGCAAAATAGTGAAATATTTGAAAATGTCAGGTGTGTGCTCTTCAAATAAGCCAGCTGTTTCGGTTTGGCTGTGGTTAAATGCGGGACCATTCGTCATAGTTAATGTCTCTTAATTAAATTTTATTGGTCACAATATTTTGTGGATGTTGCTAATTCCCTAATTTTTGCAAACATGCATTAATGCCAAATAGGTCGAAAGAATGCGTCGCGGTAAGAAAACGGGGTGTTGATTTGTCAGCGATACAGAGTGCCAACATGTCTGGCCCGTGCCAAGAAAATTACGAAAAAATGCCATTTAGTGAAGGTTTTATTTGCAAATATTGCACAAAAGTTTCATAAATTCATCTACTTACTGTAGATAAATATAAAGAGGGAGTACGAAGGGGAAAAATGAGTTTAATTTCAGCCAGGCTCAAATTTCAGATGCAACGGATGCAAGTAAATCACGTAGGAAATGACGTTTACAACGAAAAATGTACTTCTCGGACACACTGAGCTCACACTGAGGGCTGTTTCTTTGTAATCTGTAAAACGAATAAATTAACAACAAAAATATTTAACTTAATAGAAAGCTAAGCACTAAGGCTGTATTAAATATATGTTTTCAGTTCGAATCTCAATATTTCTCAATATGTTCTCTCAGAGAACAATGTTGTCATTTTTTGTCATAGCTTGCCGAAACTCATGGTAATAGCGCAGCTTGTTTTAGAGAATATTTTATTCAATTCAATTTCAATTCAATTCATTTATTTATTTCAGGTAACAGTGAAAAATGTACATTGTACCTAGACAAAGGCCCATAGCAATATATACCTTACAACTAACATACATATAAAGATAAAGATATACTTAAAACTATCACTTAATGTAAGTAGATTGTGTTAGTAATTATTGTAGGTCTATCATCAGTAGATATGACCTACTTATTCTATGCTTGGTTGTTTTTTATTTTTATATAATTGTGTGCATGCAACATAGCTAATAATATAATTATTCACTGGCTTGATATATTGTTTTATATTTCTTTTAATTTTTTCTTTTTTTTGTATTATTTAACTGAGGTTTTGTTATTGTTGGATAAAGTATCCAGTATTTAGTACTTATGTATATATTTCATGTTTTTTGGATATATTTTCTTGTTTTTTTTTTATATAATGCCACATCGTTATACTCCGAGTGCGGTGCGAGGTTCTGGCGTAGGTGACGTCACTGCTTGGCATCAGCTGAAAATCAGCGCTGAGTAGGTGGGATAATCTGCCTACTCCGTATTATGCTGAGCTGATGCCATTTTGGCGCAACTTTTTGTTTTATTTGTTAATTTGTTACGGACAGATTGGATGCGTGGGACATTTATTTATTTATTTTCAACTAATAAACATTGTTTTTCATTATTATTTTTTTAAATTTAATTTTATTTTATTCTATTTATAACTTAAGTGTCTAAATTATGTTTTTGTATCTGTTTTTGTATGTTTTTGGTTGTTATTTTTTATTTATTTTTCTGTTTTTTGTCCTACTTTTTCCTAGCTTTCTGTTTGTTCTGTTTGTTTTTTTTGTTTGTGCCAAATAAATGTTTTTCATTTCATTTTTTTTCATAGCTTTGGATTTCTGTTGTGGTGTTGTACTTGTTTCTTAATAAATAAATAATAATAATAATAAATAATATTTTGAAAATCAAGTCGGAATAAATTAATGTTTATTTATTTTATTTACATAAGGGAATGCATTTCGAAACCACTATTGAGGGCTGCACTTTTTGTGACGTGTTGTTCACACGCTAGAGAAGGTTTCCGATTCTAGGCGGACTACGCGTGGTCAAAGTCGCGAGCGGGTTTCTAGTTGCTTTATATTTGACAAAGTTATTGAAAGGGAGCAAAACAAGCTAACTAGCACAGTTATAAATCAATGGGGCAAGTAATTATAGGCTCTTTTGTGAAACAGTTTAAGAGTTACTTTTAAGAGGCAGAACGCCCTCTAAACAGCTGCCTAAAACATTGTCTGTGACCATCAGTCTGTCAGTGCAGGTAACAAAAAACAAAACACCCCCTATTTATCTCTACTAAACAAATCCAGTTAATTAACAAACTTAAATGAATTTTAAGTAATTAGAATGCTGTCTGTTTTCTAAGCCAAATGATACGTTCACCAAAAGTATCGAAGCATCTATTCCGAGATTGGAAAAGTTGGTACGAATTCAAAGTTTGCTAGTAGCTTCTTGGCTCCAGAATGAATTATCTTAATTACTTGGCTTCCTTAACATGTTTTTAAATGGAAAATTTAGCGATGGGTAATAAAACTTTTTTGTTCTTGTTACAATTCGTAACTTTTTAATTTTATTAGCTCGTGTTTGAGAGGAATAATATTATGTCTTAAAACTCGGAACAAGGATGCTTTAGCCCTTATTCAGTATCTTGAAAGTTCAGGCTTAGCAGAAGATAACTTATTATAGGAAAATATATAGAAGACAGTCTCATTATAGAAAAAATATATCTGGCCAAGTTAGTGTCGAACAACGCATTGTGTAAAGTCAAGTCAGTTTTTGCTTCATTACTCAAGAAGTTTCACCTTGATCCACTTACATGGGAAATTACTAGTTTCTAGGTAAGCCATTCAGAAATGGCAGGGGTGAAGGACCGCATAGTAAACCACTTCGGTGGGGTACAATTGCCTTGTTGGCTAGTATAAATTGTGTAGAAAACACTGCCTCATATAACAAGACCTTTCTAATGATAAATCCAATGAATGCGCTAAAAAATTAACCCCCACTTTAAACTATTCCTGAAATTCAAAAATTATGACGTATTTTTGACGACCTCTGTGGTGCGGCGGGTGAAGTTTCGCCTGCGACGCAGCAGGTTGCGGGTTCGATTCCCGCCTCGGAACAAATATTTGTGCGATCTGCAGATATTTGTTCAGGGTGTTCTGGGTATTTTCTATGTATAATAAAAAATATCTATCTATGTAATATATTGTATTAAGTATATCAGTTGTCTAGTACCCATAACACAAGCTCTGCTTAGCTTGGGGCTAGATAATATTGTGTGAACTGTACATCATTATTTATTTATTTATTTATTTTCTCTAAATATTCCCGTACCAAAGTACCAAACATGCATTTTGGCTGAGCTGACGGACTGACGGACGGCCCAGACGAGCTTATAGGTACTCCAGGTTCTTTATCAGACCCAGAAACCTAAAAACCCTAGTGGAATGCCCGCGACTTTGACCGCTAGTTTTTTTTTCTACAAACCTCAACACTCAGCACCCTCTTAGGGATTTAATTTCGGGAACTCCTTTCTTAGTGCACCCCTATACTACAAAATAACATACCTTCCTAATTTCAGGCCTCTAGGACTTACGGTTTAGGTAGTGAGTTGATAGTCAATCAGTAAGTGAGTCAGTCAGTCACGCAAAGATTTTATATTTTAATATAGATCATCTCTGAAAAGTTCACGCTTAGCGTTAGATGACCTGATAGAAAAAGATTATAGAAGACAGCCAGGTTATAAAAAAAAATATTACTGAGTATTTTAATTACTTAATTAATTCTCGTTTTCTATGATAAGGTAAGCTATTTCTTTTAATAGTGAGGTCCTCTCGATTTTGCAGAAAATAAAGACGTTAGATAGAAACATTTTACGTAGACCATTTCCTTTTTCACATCGCAGGTGGGTGTGCTAATGAAAAACCGACAAGACTTAGCGCTTAGCTGAGGAAAATACTCACCAATTTTGTTCCTAGACAGAAAAACTAAATCTCTATTATTGACGAAATAAAGCTGTGGAAACAGTTTTCTTGTGTCTCAATGTTGTCTTCAATGATATAAATCCATCCTAGACATTATAATTTAAAAGAGGTGGGCAACCGCTGAGACAGGTCAAAAATAAATGAACCATGGCCCGTTCATAGAAGTAATTAGTACGGTTCTAAATGTTGTTTTGCCCAATTTTTCTAAATAACTTGTATTATTTTTAAAGTTGGGAAGCAAAAGTTGTATTTCTAAATAATTAGATAAATCAACTCATTGCATTTGCGTGAAACAAAACGCAACAAGCTTCATTACTTTCCCACAACTTCTACGCAAGAAATTAAATTAGCTTTTTCATAAGTTCAAACTCTACTGACAAATAAATGTTATTACACTATAGAGGAATTTATGAGCGACAAAGTTATTACAATTTGAATTAGTTTATATACATAACTATAAATTGTTAATATTAATTATTTAGCTATTTATTTGGATTTTGACATTTTAATAATTAATTAATTCTTGTTTTTTTTTTTTTTTTTTTTTATGATTGTATTGTTAATAAAAATATTGCATGCCTCAGGTAGGAATACATTGATACTTATAATAATATTTGACATCTTTTATAACATGTATTTCAAGTAATAAAAATACTTTGACGTTGACTTTGACTTTGAAACAATTATTTGCAGAAAGAATAATACAACTGATACAAGGTATATACAAAATACATATGAAACAGTTGTGCTACCTGAAGACCGCTGCTAGCGATCTAAAGGTAGCTCAACTGATCCAAATCACTACCAGACGGAAGCGTCCCTAAGATGCTGGCTGCATTGCCACGCTGAATGGCAATACTAATTTTCATTATATTAACATATATTATCAATAACCAAAAGTATCTCAACTGTACGTAACGTTAGTCAAAAAAGTTGGGTCAAACAATGTATGCCATGTTCTTTAAAGTATTGCACGTCCCATAATATTGATGTAGTTAGATCCGTATCTATATATATAAAACAAAGTCGTGTTAGTTACACCACTTATAACTCAAGAACGGGTGAACCGATTTGGCTGAACATTGGTGCGGAGGTAGCTTAGAACTAGGAGATTGACATAGATAGATAGATAGATAGACAATTCTTTATTGCACAAGACAAAAAGCAGTACATAGGCGAACTTAATGCTAATTAGCATTTTCTTCCAGCTAACCTTTGTGTAATGTAGAGTGGGTGGTAGTGCTATTAAAATTAATTATAGGTTGAGATTAAATGATAAACATAACTAAATACCTACTCTAAATAACTAGCTATATAAATACCTAACATAATATAATATATATAAAAAATTCAATAAATAACATAAGCTCAATTTTGTTGGACATTTTGCAATGACAAAAAGTATTGGTACAGTTTGGACTTGAAGACTCCCATGGAAGCGGCTTTCCTAACTTCTACTGGAAGAGAGTTCCACAAGCGGATCGAAGTGACCGTAAAAGAGAATGAGTAAAAAGAGGTCTTATGGGCAGGGGTCATGAGTAGAAGATGTTGAGAGGATCGAGATAGATGGTCAGGAGAAAAAAGGGGAGGGAAAAGTTCTTTTAAATAGTTTGGAGAAAGAGGATTGTGGAGGATGTTGTAAAAGAGACAGAGTAAGTGTGTATCCCAACGATATCGAATTTTAGCCATTTTAACTGTGAGCGGTAGTGTGAAATGTGGTCGTACTTACGTAGACCATAAATGTACCTGATGCAGAGATTAGAGACATAGGGGGGAGGGGAGGAGGGGGGGACTTCACCGGGGGCTACCCGTGCGAAGCCGGGACGAGTCGCTAGTTTTAAATAATTTTAAAAGTATGAATGAATTGAATTGACGTGATCAATGCTTCGTAGGGACGATAGGTACCGCGAATTCTATGCCAGAAAATTGGAGCCTAGGAAAGGGCTAGGTAACAAAGACTCAAAGGTACTGAAACAGCTTACATCGTTTACTACGCAACTCTTTGTCTAAAACAAAGCTCGCATTAGCGGTTTACAGAACTTATCAGGTTTCTGAACAAACTAGATTCCGTTCAGTTAATTATGTTGCATGTATTCAAGTATCTGTAGGGATGTATCGGAATTGCAATAGGATTCCAGCGTTTGTTATGGCTGAAACAACTTTGCTTACTTCCTAACATAGTTTTCCGATTGGAATTAGGGATTTGATGTTTGTCATGTTTACCATTATTGCACAAACAGGAAACCTGTTAATGTATTTCCAAGTAGGTTTTTAAAATACATTTATTTACATAAAGAATAATACAAGGTATGTACAAAATACATATGAAACAGTTGTGCTACCTGAAGACCGCTACAAGCGATCTAAAGGTAGCTCAACTGATCCAAATCACTACCTGACGGAAGCGTCCCTAAGATGCTGGCTGCATTGCCACGCTGAATGGCAATACTAATGCGTTGAGCCAGATAAGAGCCAGCTCTCGGGTCACGCGTCGCTTCGACCAGATGCCCTGAAAGAATTTTGAAAGCGCGATGGGCCCCGGAACCCCACGGACCCAGAGTCTCGACCCCGAAAGGCTCAAATAAGTAAGCTCTGTCGAGACTTGCATATTCGCGTCTATAGGTAGGTTAGTATTACCATATTAATTATCATCCACTATCAGTTTGATGTCCAGTTCTAGTGTTGGATATAGGCCTCTCTTATATAATGCCACGACAAATTATAATGATCCGCCTCCATCCACTGACTTCTTCCAACCGCTATGTAATCATCGGTTGATTTATTGGAAAGCAGCTCCCAAGAAGGCTAACTAGAAAATTACCCAATACAAATCAAATAAAATATGTTTTTCTTTAACTTATTCATAAAAAACCGGCCAAGTGCGTGTCGGAATTGCGTACGAATGGTTCCATACCATTATCTATAAAAACGGCAAAAAAATACGTTTGTTGTAAGGGAGCCCCCTTATATATTTATTTTATTCTGTTTTTTAGTATTTGTTGTTATAGAAACAATAAAAATACATCATCTGTGAAAATTTTAACTGTCTAACTATCACGGTTCATGAGATACAGCCTGGTGACAGACGGGCAGCGGAGTCTTAGTAATGGGGTCCCGTTTTACCCTAAGGACACGGAACCCTACAAATGGGTAGGTAGGTACTTACGTAAAATTTTGTAAAAGAGAGTTCAGTCATAATATAGCATCGAGCAACGCAGGCCTCCGTACCGTAATATAGTAAGCACGAACGGTACAAAGAAAACTTTTCTGTTCTTAAAATGCGGACTACAAGAAAAACAATAAAAGTATAAATTATTTTAAAACCATTCTCTGTAATTTACTTAGCTTTGTTGAATAAAAAACGGTCCCATCGCTACAGTTAGGTAGTGCGGCAAGGCGATTTAAGCATTTAAAGCTCACACACCGCCACGGGCGGCTCTTACAAGTTCATTTATGAGGTTTCTTTGTAACTGCACTCGCAAAGTAGGTATTAGGTATCGGAAAACCGCTGGAGAGTTTATGACTTCCTTTACTTTCAAGTAAAAATAGCAGACTCAAGTTTAAGTGTGCAGAGTTGAAAGGTGTGCATTTGAGTTAACGCTTCCAACCTATGTTTACAATGTTTTAAGAGGATTATCTGAGTCCATAAAATTTATCTGGTTATAAACCGTGTGTTAAAATAGTGAAACGCTTTCAGAGTTCCATATTTGAAACAAAATGTGTGAAGCAAACATATTTATTTCAACTTAAAATGGAAGCTCTTTGATGTAAAGTCTCTTAGCTATACATTGTGTGAGAACCCTATCCGATACTGACAAGCTAAGGCCAAACCGACGCGTTTAGGCCACGTCTATGGACCGCATCCGCGGTGGCGTGCACGGTGGCGATCAATGGTAAGACAATGGATCGCCAACGTGCACGCCCGCGGATGCGAGCTAATCGTGTCGGTTTGGCCTTAGCTTTAAGCCTCTACCCGGACTATTAGCTGTCCTATTAGTGAGATTCCTTGGAATTAGATTAGTCCTGGCTGCTAGTTTATTATGGAATGTGTTATTACTGGAGGAAAGCGTTAGCTGAGTCAGTTGTATTATCTAAAACTGACCGTGGTGTGTCCGGCCTATGAATAGACCCCTCCGTCTACTCCCGTGGATGTTATAAAAGCCGCCTAAGCTAGGGATTACTCGAACTGTTAGTGAGTATTCGTTAGTATAAGATTTGTCCTGGCTGCCAGCTTAAGGAATGTGTTATTGTTGTTATTGTTTGTGTGTTGTGTCGTTGTCGTAGATGTTTCTTTTTTGTTTCTTTTTTTGTTATATTTTTGATTGTTTTGTGTCAGGTGTGTTATTGTCCGTGACGTCACCAAATGGCTCTGTCGGAAGACCAGCGTTGGTTGTAACGTGTTTACAACTGGCTCATGCTGAGACAGATACCATTTTGTGACACAATGCAAAAATTTTACTTTGTAATCAATTTTATTTTAGTTTAGTTTTTGATTGAGTTACAAATAAAATATTTTCTTTCTTTCTTTTCTTTCTTATTACTGGAGAAAACGGTTTCAGCCGTGGTAAGAAATGGCGGCGATGAGCTCACCCCTTGTCACGTCTATATTCCCACGATAGTGCAACCTACAGTGAAGAGGCTGATTGAGGCTCTGCCTACCCTTTCGTGTAAAAAGGCGAGTGTCTATTATGTATGTAAATTATATAAGTAACTTTATTAGTAGTACCTAAATCATGCCTGAGATTACACATCCATTTAATTGTGCCGTCTGGATTAACTGCTCAATATCATTTGATAGTGCGATTAGTGAATGGTAGGGACCCTCGCCAATGCCACGGAAAGATGATTACATTGACAAATGGTCCGTCCCTAGGGGCCGGGTCACTAATCTGCTACTGAATGTAGTCTAACTAATTGTCTCCTAACCAATGTTCTACTCATTTATATTTCTCTTTATGTATTTTTGTTATACAATTACCAAACAAGCTTTTATTTTCTTAGATACTTTTTTTTTATACAACTTGGAATGACGGATCAAGCAGATGGACCACCTGATGTTAAGCTGTAACCTCTGCCTATGAACAGTGCATTATCACATAGGTCACGTCCACCTAGGATGCACCCTATGTGGCATTGCACTGCGCCCGCCACCCTGAGACATAAATATAAAAGTCTCATGTGCCTGTAATTTCACCGGTAACCATACCCTTGAAACCTGAACACAGCAATGCGAGCATTACTGCTTTGCGGCTGAAATAGGTATGGTGGTAGTACTTCCCCGGACGAACTCTTTCACATAAAAGCTCTTCTTCTTATCTTAAGTAATGGCTTCTGTGCGTTATTTGCAATAATTTAGCCAATGCAAAGTGATATAATAATATATTTTTATAGTCAAGTCGTCAAGAGTCTCCATCAAGTCATAACCCAGTTTAAATAGTGGCAAAAAAACTGAGTTTTTACGGGGAAAAATCCACCATTTCCAAAAGACACGCAATACACTTAAAATTTCACTACATCTCACATGTGCCATTTATCCAAGTTACACCGGTTAAAATGCCACTAAAATAACACGAAATAACTCGAAAAAAGACATAAAAATGTAATAAAATAAAAATGACAACGTTTCTTAAAAAAATGGCAAAGTCAAAGTCAAAAGTATTTCATTCATTGAAATCACAAGTATCATTTTGAATTGTCTTAAAAAATAAATTTACATTTACTCCGCAGATTCAAACACCCATAAAAGCTCTACTACTACTACTACTACATGGTGTGTAGAAGTAGTTTTTCACAGCTTAATCAAATTTGCCTCACCATAATATACTCTTTTAAAATTAATAATTCAGGGACGTTGACTTTGTGCCCTACAAGTTTCAGCCCACATTCTTGACACTGCGACCCATCACTCTTACAAGCTGCGCTGCTTAACTAGTACTCTATCATTTATTCTGTGGCTGCTGTAAAGGATCTACAATATCTACATAAATATGTACTATCCTATACTATTAAACAAGCAAGAATTTGTATATATATTTGTAATAACGTTTTTGAAAACGACTCTAGCAATTTCGATGAAATTTGAGTTTTTGGGGGCGAAAAATCGATCTATTGTAGACTCATGTCTGGAAAAATTCGCCTATATGCCAATCTTTGTTAGTCACGGAATATTTCATAGTTTGCTATTCGTCGGCAGGTCGGCAGAGCAAACGAAATAGAATTTTGAAAATTCAAATGACTTTTTTTTTATAATGATGGGTTTTCACGTCCGTTTCACATCATGCTTAAAGCCATGAAAATAGATGGCGCCAGCTCTGTAATTAACTGTCAAAATAAAGCGAAATGTCAAAGTCAACAACGTAGTGATTTAGATTCGTGTTATTTTGTTACTATCACACAAAAGCACAGACAATGCATTTGTTTATTTTAAACAACAAAATTTGAGTAAGCTCCGCTCCATCTATCGAACCAAATCGGACTACTATTTTAATTCGAAAATGAAAAGCCCTCATTGCTTTGACTGGCTGCATGAAGATGGACATTAGAGATTATAGGGGTAGAAACTTATGTACTAAATGTAACCGATATTTTGCCACAAAGAATAGGTAATTCCAGTAAAACATTTCAGCTTGTTTTACAGCTCAAACCCCAAAACCATTAAAAAGAACTTGCAAGGTTTAGGCAGCTGAGGCAACGACAAAAAACGAGCAAGATACCGCAAACTGTTTTACCAAAGTAGATTATAACCTCGCTATCTTTTGCCGGCTAAAAAATAATTTTACTAGTACGATTAGTATTCCACCTTCGTGCAGACACAGTTGTTACGTCCTTGTGCTCGGGAATTCACAAAATTGATTCAAGTCTTGTAACGAAATGTATGAAAACTGTTTACCTCCGTCAAAATAAACAAGTGGAGCTTTCCTTCTTTAGCAGATCAAAAGATTTCCTACGTTTTCGTGTAGCTATGAAATCAAAATAATATTTTCATCAAACAGTCAGGGTATATAAAAATATGGCGTTTGTCTGCTTTATGTATTGACAAGAAAGATCCAGCTTAGATTTATTAATGGTTAGTTCATTGTTAGTATGGAAATGAGATAAAGAAGATAAAGATAAAGATAAAGATAAAGATAATTTATTGGCTTAAACATATGTACAAATTGATGGTATAAATATTAATAGGACACAATATGTTTGGCCGCTGCCGGCGTGCAAATGGAGAGAATGGCATGCCAATTTAGTTAGTTTAAATTATTTATTTTTACATAGAAAATTTAAAAACACAACCAATTAATTTAAAATATTATCATTCAAATTCAATTATTAAATACAATTATTATGAGTCTATGTTACATTAAATAAAAATAAAAATTAGACAAATTACTAAAAATACATTTAAAAAAAAAAAAAAAACATTAATTAGGTACATTATATTAAAATTAAAATTTGTCATTCAGGAATGAGACTGCGCATAAGGTATAGGATGCGGGTTCAAGTCCGGAAATGTGCTTCAGGTAGATACTCACACTAAAGGCGCGAAATTCATATTTTTTTTGGTGTTTATTGCCCATTTTTTTAGAGTTTTTTTTTTGTTTAGGGGGATCGTAGCTAAACGGATTATATTTATGAAATACTATCAGTTAGTAGTAGTAGAGCTTTTTTGTGAAAGAGCTCGTCCGGGGAAGTACTACCACCATACCTATTTCTGCCGCAAAGCAGCAGTGCTCGCATTGCTGTGTTCCGGTTTGAAGGGTAAGGGTGCCGGTGAAATTACAGGCACATGAGACTTTTCATCTTTATGTCTCAGGGTGGCGGGCGCAATGCAATGCCACATAGGGTGCGTCCTAGGTGGACGTGACCTATGAGGTAATGTACTGTTCATAGGCAGAGGTTACCGCTTAACATCAGGTGGGCCTCTTGCTTGTTCCGTCATCCAAGTAGTATAAAAAAAAATAAAAAAAAAAAAAATGCGTGTTACGTCTCCTAGTTCTCTCGAAATCAACTTTCGCTATCTGAATAAATGTTGATGTGCTGTAATTGGCAATAAACATCAAAAATAAAAATAAAAACGCGCCTCAAGCGTGAGTATCCACCATTGGTATATGACCATCGGAGTCATATACATATTGGTGTGAGGGAAAAAGAAGTCAAGAAAGGGATATAAATAGACAAAAAACCCTGTCTGTGTCTAGACTAGAGTAATTAGATTTACAAAACTAATGTACCAGCAACACAGACCTACCTATATCTTGAAGCCGTTAGATATACGACGAATTTTATTTATAGCATTGCCATATTTTAACTGAAAAGCGAATTTAGGTAACCCTTTTCCGATAAACTACTTTTGATCGATAAAGCGATACTTTTACATCGATAAAGCGATGGTAGCCTAACAGTTCAATAGTTCAACTCAGAATCCAACGATACCGGGTTCGATCCTAGGCTCCAATGACTTTTCTAAGTTATGTGCGGATTTCCATCGCTCTGTGCTTCGGAGGGCACGTTAAGCTGTCGGTCCCGGCTGTTATTGATTAATAGCAGTCGATAAGCCATGTCAGAGGCCCTCGGGCGGCTTGACAAACTCAGACACCAGAGGCCAGCACTACCTCATACGAAACGAAACGAACTTTTTCTAATGGTTCAAAATAGTTTGCGAGACAAAACTTTGAGGAACCTATGTCGGTGATACAATAGATATTTTTATTAAATTGTTTTACTTGTATAAATTAATTTTTAATTATTTACTAGCAACGGGATATTTACCATGATTTTTGAGTTTTGATTGTTCCCGATATTTCGGCACAGTTGCATGCGCCATGATCACGGGAGAACTAACTAAAGTCTTTGCGAGTAGATGTTATTGGCAGATATATCGATCTACCCTATTCCTCACTTTTTTTATACGAACGATACCACTACCATCGGTTTCATTGTCACACTTCACTCCACCTCGACACAAGACACTAACGGTATCCGGACGCGTAGCAGGTACCTACTACACTTTTTCGATTCTTACACATTCTCACCACCGGCTTCCATACTCCAAATAATTGAAAACCATCTTCTCTATTGAAATTTCTGTGCTTAGTAATCTCAATTGCCTCTTGTACCATTCATGGTATGTAATGTCGCTCTGTTGAGATTACCTGAGGATTGTGTAGCTCGATCCAATGATTAGAGCCAGATTACAAAAGGTGTTCATGGTAAATACCGCGTTTCTAGTCAAAAGTATGTACACTTTTTTTTTTATTCTACTTGAATGACGGAACAAGCTGATGGCCCACCTGATGTTAAGCGGTAACCTCTACCTATGAACAGTGCATTACCTTATAGGTCACGTCTACCTAGGACGTGCCCTATGTGGCATTGCACTGCGCCCGCCACCCTGAGACATAAAGATGAAAAGTCTCATGTGCCTGTAATTTCACCGGCACCCTTACCCTTCAAACCGGAACACAGCAATACGAGCACTACTGCTTTGCGGCAGAAATAGGTATGGTGGTAGTACTTCCCTGGACGATTTTTTTCACAAAAAAGCTCTACTACTACTCATAACCATACATAACCATGGTAGATTCAAAAAGTAAATTAATTCTTGTAAAATAAGTAGTTTATTCATTTTGTAATGATCACACATAGCTAAGAACACTCCCAACAAATTCACCTTTAAAACAAAAAACAGAAAAAACGAAATACGATGCCCCAGACAGACACACACACACACACACATACACAAAGACACGTCAAACTTATAACACCCCGTCGTTTTTGCGTCGGGGGTTAATAAACTATAGCAAGAGCTCTTTTGTGCTTTGTTTTTAATTCAAATAAAACACTAGTATTGAAATTATATATCTAATCTATCACCAATGTTAGTTCCTCAAAGTTTTGTATGTAAAGAACGGTTTTGGACCATCCACCTTCAAGTAAAAAATCCTGAATAATATAAGTTGTAATAAGTTGTACTTGAAATTTACATTGATAATTACATACATACACGCCTTTTTCCCCAAAGTGGTAGGCAGAGGTTCCTCAATAGTCGTCCTCAATGCCACCAAAATTACAGGAATATAGACGTGACAAGTGGTGAGCTCATCACCGCTTTCCCAAGACTAGCACGGCCTACGCTCTCTACTAGTAATAATACTTTCCTAAATTTTTATTGTTAATGTTATTTTCTATGTATAATAAAAAATATCTATCTATGTAATATATTGTATTAAGTATATCAGTTATCTAGTACCCATAACACAAGCTCTGCTTAGCTTGGGGCTAGATAATGTTGTGTGAACTGTGTCCAGTATTATTATATTATTATTATTATTATAAATAAGCCAGCAGCCAGGACAAATGTTATAATAACATAGTGTTTACAAGGCTTTTATGTTTTGGTTTATCCTTGTTCGTCACACGCCGTCAGGCAAGTCACTGGATGGAGGTGGCTCAAGACCATTCTATGGGGAAGCACCACGCAGTGTACTTCTACATGATGATGATGGTGATGTTATTCAACGTGTTCCCAATGAACTCACCAATCATTTAAGTGTAGCCCATTTTAATTCAGCAAAATTATTTTATGCTAAGTATAACTTTTTTATTTCATAAAGATTTTGCTGTATACAAATATTATAAGTTATTAAACTTACGGGAGAGAAAATGCGAAATAATATTGAAATCTTATTTCACATTTTCTGTACTGTAAGTAATGTTTAATAACTTAGCTATAATAAGATTAATCTGCAAAACATGTCTGTAAATTTTTTGTAGCTGTTAGAGCTACAAAAATTTAACATGAAATGTTTTGATAAGGCTATGATGAATATTTAGTAATTATTAAACCTAAGATATATATAGATATTCTACTGTAGATATTATATTTAGTTACTATGTACCTCTGGTGCGACCCACTGTGAAAAGCGGCCTATTTTGAGGCTCTGCCTACCCCTTTGGGGAAAAAGGCGTGTGTCTATGTATGTATGTATGTATGTACCTCTGCAACTGATTGATCATCATTTATTTTCAAAATCAAAATATAATTAGTTGTATTGCTCTCGACCAATGTTCCATATGAGTTCAGCTCCTCTCCATCCAACGGTTGTCTGGAAGAGATCGCTTTTTAGCGATAAGACCGCCCATTGTACATTTCGTTTCTTGTTTAATTGTTATGTGTTGATTTTAACTAGTTTTTAAGGTGTGCAATAAAGTATTTTCATTCATTCATTCATTCATTCGAACCCAAGTACAGGGTAGCGCAAAACGTATCATCCAATTTTCTTTGCTGTAATTCTAAAAATAGAAATCTAATGATTTTTTGAAGACATTAAAAAACGTAGAACGTGTACATCAAGTTTCGTCAAGAGTCGTTAAAAAATACGACTGTACGCGAGTGTGTACCAACATACATAACATCCATACAGATGAAAGCTAATTTTGCCATTTGTTGCAAGGACGCTTCTAGAAGGTCAATAATAATATAATCATCATAATAAAAATAATAAATACAATCTTATACATTTTGGCCACCCGGTACATATCGAGTAGGGTATTGAATCCAATCTAGAACTGCGTTCGACACTCGACGCTTTTGTGGAATTTTTCTGCGATGTATCCTAACAAATGGTGCTTATCTGTCACTCCAGAGATACGGGCGCACTGACGAGTGTCGAGTGTCACAGATAAAAGAATACTATCGAGTGTCAAAGCTTGTCAGTTGATCTATTTTGTGTTTTATATCCACTGCCCGCTATCTGCTTCATTCTATCACAATTTTCAACTCGATGCTACTGATGGTTTATTTCGAGCTTGTCTGTCTTTGTGGTTCAGCAAGTAACGTGTGTTGGACATAACCCAGTTTATGAGAGGATAAATATAGGACGAGTAACCCCAGTTCTTTTCATCTGTATGCATACGGTGGGGTTTCGTAATTATGCAAATATCTTATATTTTATCCAGCTTATGTTAATATACTCGTATCATGACAATGATATGGGTTGATATGTCAGTATATAATTATAAATTTTTACAAGCTTTTATTGTATTGTATTGTATTTATATATTGCTTACATGTAGGTACTATATTGTTATACTAGCAGCGCCCCGCGGTTTCACCCGCGTAAGTCTCGATCCCGTGGGAATATCGGGATAAAAATATGCCTATGTGTTATTCCAGTACTTCAGTTATCTCCATTCCAAATTACATCCAAATCCGTTCAGCCGTTTCAGCGTGAATAAGTAACAAACACACACACTCACAAACTTTCGCATTTATAATATTAAGTGTGATGTATATTAGTATAAGGTCTTATTTATACTGTTAGTTATGTAGTAGGTACATGAGCCCCGTTAGGGCACTGGAATTTTTGTGATCACGACCACATAATAATAATGAAATAATAATATTTTATGTAACTTACAATGTATGTATGTTTGTCTGAGTGGAAGCCGGATGGAATCTTGCAACTGAATTTTAAAGCAGTTATGTATCCTGAACCGATGAGCAGCAATTTGGCTTATCTGTCAAGTTCCGATGACAATATAATATTATGGTGACAGCGAGCTGATCTGATGATGGAGACGGAAGGTCAACAGTGGAACTCCTCGATGGATAATAGTAGACTGGCCGTGTTTAGGCTCATTTTGATCAGCACACGGTTATGATCACTAATTTTATAAAAGCTATAATAAAAGTTATAAAAATATATTTATCAAAAAAAAAAACAAGACTACTAAGACGCACGGGCATTGAGGTACCTACTTATTTTATTACTAGCTGTGCCCACGAGTTTGTTCGCATTGTAAATTAATAAGCAAGTTATCAAAATGGAACATACATTACAATTCAAGTAAGAAATCCTGTTTCAATCCTTTAAATTTTAATTGAAATCCTTTGGCCCGTTACGGTGCCTATTCGAGACAAATTTTCGGCCATTAAAAAATACATATTACATCTAATTGCACTGATCTTGATCATTTATAAAAAAATATAATTAAAAAGTTTGCTCAGATAACATAAAAGTTTCACAGATATCACCGAAAAAAGGAATTCAATCAAAAAAGAAAAAGTCTGTCACATAATTCTGAAAGTTTAGTTAAACTGCGGGCGAAAACTTCGCCAAACGACTACAATGAATTGACGACGACCGACGAAACGAGGATTCATTACCGCTCTAGAGCAAGTCAAAGAAAATCTAACAGACAGATTTAGCATTACATTTTTTTAAATCATCCTATTTAATATTACACCAAATAATTTACTTGATATATGCATTAAGCGCTGTAGGTACTCACCAATTAAAATTGGTCTCAAACTCCATAGTTCCAATGCATCGTCACAGTAACCGTATAATCAATCAACAAGCAAAACTTTAGCACGAGCACAGTATTTGAATGTGGTGCGTTGTTCGCGAGCAGAGTTCGTCAGCGCGCTGTGCGAGTCCGATGAGAGCGGGTGGGTCGACTAGTGCGCTCCCGTCCCTGTAGCTGACTGGAGCAGGGATCTCGGAGTCTGCGTAATAGAACGGCATCCCTACAGATTGCTATATGGGAATAAACGCTAATAAATTACGAACTTTGTACACGCGTAAGGCGAACGGGACCGAGTTCTTGATTAGTTTCAAGTCAGCCGCTAATGTGTCGAACAAGCGCACTAAACTGTGCTAACTAAACCATGTAACTGCTGTAGCAGATCAGTCGATCCGACTCGTTCTACCTCGTCTTTATTTAGATAGGTGTCGGTGAAAGGGCAGTCTTTCAATATATCGCCGTCGAGAGCTATTCGGAGGTGTGAGGTTGAAATATCTTATGATCTTTCACCGCTTTATGTTGGTTTCCGTCTCAGTGCCGCCCGGTGTCTCGCTCTCAGATAGTTTACATGTGACTACTCCAAAATAGCTTGCGGCGTTGTTTGCATGCTCGGTTTCATTGTATACAACTGTTCGTTAATGTAGCTCAGATGGTTTTCTCTTCGAATTTGATAATTTTGCGCAAGATAATTATCAGTCGTAACTTTAGAGGGGTTTTTTTTTTTAATGCTATCTACTATGGTAGATAGTGTGGTACCTGATGAGTGTTAATCTGTGGTGTACCCAGCCTAAACACCGTCTCTTCCCGTGGATGTTTTTAAAGCCAGAGATTTTGCCAGGGCGTGGAAAACAGCTTCCATTTGATTACTCAACACCAATACTGCGGTTAACCATCCACCTGCCAAGCGTAGAGATTATGGAAAATCCCCCCCATTACATTCCTTGGGGGAGTCCTCGACCAGCAGTGGATGTCTAAAGGCTGCTGCTGATGGTGATGATCTATCTACTTCATCATCAGACTGCTGGGCATAGGCCTGCCCCATAAAATTCCATGTCAAACGGTCATGAGCCGCCGGCATCCATTGCCTTACAATGACCTCACCTTCTACCTACTTAATATTATTACAATGAGGTTAACTCATTTTCACTCGAGTCTGGTCAAAAGAGTAGGTATATTTGTATGTAAAACAGGAAATAACCCTTAAACTTTTCTATATTCACTTGTGAAGGCGTTGTGTGTAAAAAATGTGTCAGCCAGGGCCCCGAAAATGTCCTTCTCAGGTCATTCAAGTACGTCCCTTCGCTTAGTATTCATCTAGCGATCCGCTAAAGTAAAATACACTATAACATCTGTTTCTTGAAAAAGCGTACAAACTTGAACAGGTAGTCTGAATGTTAACGAGCTAGTAAGGAGCAGAATCGGTTTTAGAGTCGGGGATGTTTAATACAGCGTATTTATATTGGTGTAAAAGTTAATTAAAACTCGGGTTAACGGTTCTTATGAATGAGATGACTTTTTGAATAAACATGGGGCAGTGTTTTTTTTTCATCTATTCTATTTTCATAATGCAAAATGGGTTATTTGCGTAGCCCTTCCGGGTGGCTGAGGCGGCGGCGAGCCGGCGGCCGCAAATGACAAGTTTCTTTGGCAAGTCATTTCCACGTTTGGCCTCTTCAGACTCTTCTCTGTAGATAGTTTGTTCAGCCTTGTATTAATGTGATTGATCGAGACGTGACCTTTTGGAACCTCTTACCTTCTATAGTACAAATTATTGGAACCCAAGAATGTGACAGGTAGGTACTCGGTTCCTTTGCGTTTAAATTTTGCGATGTCCGCAGAGGGCAAATAATTCATAAGTGCTCCCTAGTTTATAGACCAAATTTTTACACTTATTGATGTAAATAAATATCTTGAATCTTGAATCCTCACCTGTTGGTAAGTGAGGATGAGCCGAAGATGAAGCACAAAGGTCTAGAAGGCACCTATTCACTCTTGACTTGAAGAGACCCAGATTATAGTTTTCAGGAAAGACAGACGACGGTAGTGTATTCCACTCCTTAGCAGTTCGCATTATAAAGGTAGAACTGAAACGTTTTGTGCGAATAGAAGGTATACCAATGAGGTAAGGATGGTACTGAGCCGTACGCCTGCTCGTCCTATGATGAAAAGGAGATGGTGGGATCAGATCGTGCAGTTCCTGGGAGCTTTCACCGAAATGTAACCTATAGAAGATCGCAAGGCATGCAACCTTACGGCGGTGCTCGAGACTCTGGATCTTAGTCTCCGCCATATGTTGCTCACCTATAAGCCTGAAAGCTCTACGTTCGATCAAGTCCAAGGCAGCAAGCTGGTGTTTGGCCGAGCCATCCCAAACATGGCAGCAGTACTCCATACCCACATTACACACACTCACACACTCACACACACATACACATACACACACTGCCACACACAGTCACATATTCCACACATACAAACAAATAGGTATTCATTATTATGCTACCTAGATCTTTCATTTTCATTAATAGATTAATTCCTACTTTTAATTTTTAATTTTGTTTGGATTGTATAAACGGAGGTAGGCGTTAATATTCGCGACACAGTTTTATAACTTCTGCGAATGTTATCGTTCTTTTATTGTTATTGGTTGTTATGTTTTTGTTCCAAATAAATATATATTTGATTTGATATACAGTTGTGGTCATATAATTAAGAACGATTTGAAGTTCTAGAAGTTTTTTATTTAAATCGTATCATACACAGAGATGTGTACCTTCTGAGAAGCAACTAGTTATGTTATATAATAGTCACATTAATAGAGCAACCTGACTTAAAAATAAAGTATGAAATCGCTAACTATTTTTTGCACATTTTATTGATTTTATCAAAGTAACACATTCAAATAGTACTGAAACTGGACAAATAATTAAGAACGATTTATTTAACTGCTCGGGAATTGTTTTGTATGACACTTAGATTTAAAAAATCACAATATTATGTAGCACAGGAAATATAAAAAGAAATTTAATAAATATTTAACTAAAATTAATAGTTAATAGCATATCCACGGCTTTTAATTACAGCTTTACACCGGCGAGGCATTGACTCTATTAATTTTTGACATTTCGCAAGAGAAATAGAGTTCCATTCTTCTAAAAAAACGTCATACAGCTCTCTTAAATTTCCACACTTTGTATTTGAAACCTTTTTATTTACTACAAACCACAGAAACTCTATTGGGTTTAGATCTGGACTGTTAGCAGGCCAGTCTAAGACAGAAACTAATTGCGCTGTAAGAAATTCCTTTACGGTGCGTGCAGTGTGCTTTGGATCATTGTCATGCTGGAATGTCCAAATGACCGGTAGAACGTCTTCAGCGTATGGTAACATTGTTTCTTCCAGTATATTTTTGTATTGGAACTGATCCATGTTACCTTCTATCAACTTTACAGGTCCTACACCATGTCCAGAAAAGCAACCCCAAATTTTCACATTTCCACCACCGTGCTTTAATGTAACTTTCGTGTACTTTGGGTCGAATGCTGTATTCGGGGGACGTCGTACATATCGTTTTCCATCAGAACATACTCTGTTTATTTTCGTCTCGTCAGAAAAAAGTACATTTTTCCACTGTTGCACAGTCCAGTTTTCATACTTTCTCGCAAATGCAAGCCGGGCTTGCCTGTGGCAAAGTTTTAACATGGGTACCTTTCTTGCTATCCTACCGTGCAATTTTTCTTCTACCAAACGTCTTCGAATAGTGCGTGCTGAGATTGCTGAAGGGTTGTTTTCACCAAAATATTCTTTTCTAAGCTCATTGGACCCTTTAAAAGGATTTTGTTTTGCCATACGAACGATGTTTCGGTCATCTCGAGGAGTTGTATTTCTCTGTTTAGGTACACGTGGAACATTCGAAGTAGTTTGATACGTAGCAAAATGCTTTACAGCGTGGAAAACCATCGTTTTTGAACATTGCAGATGGTCGGCTATCTTTTTATGAGACCAATTCTTCCGGCGAAGTTTTATTATTACTTCCCTTGTAGATTTATCACAACTTTTATTTTTTCCCATTGTTTTTTCTAAAGAAGCAATCACCTTTAATCTTTTACAGCACGTAATGGCGCCAAAATTATACAAACAGTAACAAATCGACTGAGTGTTCTCTATTTAAATTTGAATAAAGGTATAAACTACTTAGCGTTCTTAATTACGTGACCAGCCAGTAATAAGGAATACTTTGTTTAAAAGTAGTGTAAAAAGTTTGCCTATTGATTTTTAGCCAATCATGTGTATCAATGAATACAGTGGTAATATGGAAATGTTTTACGATACCGAGAGAAATAAAAACAAATGCATACAATTAGTTTTGCATCTTAGTTGGAAAAAATCTTCCCTTTATATCAGCGTTCTTAATTATATGGCCACCACTGTATATTTGATACCAGCCCGGACTTGTGCTTTATATAAACTGAGAAGCTGTTGCTAATTGTTACGGAATCGGACAACGCATGTAAGAAGGGCCCTTCTGGATGGCCTAACGACGTTTTAAAGATCGCAGAAAGTCGGTGGATGGAGGCGGCTCAAAATGTGGCATTCTATGATAGAAGGCGTTCAGAAGTGGACTGAATTTTTTGACTAATTCTCTATGAAGTTTATTAATTTATTTGTTTTAACAATTAAACCGACGTGATTCTAAATAAAATAAAATAAACATAAATTAACTAGAAAATAAGCTTAATATCCACACATTTCAACAACACGATAATAAATGTATATTCTGCTCCATCATCATCATCATCAGCAGTCCACGCGGACGAAGCCTCGGGCGTTCCAATATACAGGGTGGAATTTTGTAATGCTACCTGAAGGGAAAGTACTCCTTACTGCAGATAGAAAATTTTACTCAAAAATACATGCCTTTATTTTCGAAATAAAGAAAACGGCATTCAAAGATTTACGAAAACTTGCTTGCCACATCCGGGAATCGAACCGACTAAAATCTGTAAAATTACATTACCTGTATATTTATATGAGTTTGATTGCTGATTGGATTGAGTACATTTTGTCCATTTTTTGTTTGTGTACATTTTGTTTTATTGGCCTGAAATAAAAATTATGTTAAATTACCTAGTAATTAAACAGAGAAGAAGACAATAATTGCACGCAAGATATCGCTATTAGAAATAAGGCCTTAAGGCGCTATAGGTTCAACGAACATTTTTGTATGAGGCGAAGAAGGCGAGCGCAGGCTCTGATACCGTGTTTTTATGTATAAAAAAATTATATAAAAATGTCGTTCAAAGTTTTGTTTAATTTTGTTGATGAATTCACTAACTCAAATAATAACTAACATGTAACCAAATGTTTCAAAAATTAAAACGTGAGAGAATTGAGTGAAAAATAGCATTTAAATTTTAAAAAGGAGGTATCTTTGTTATTTTTTTAATCGAGTGAAGTAATTCAAATATTGTATTGAATTATTGATTTCACTAGATAAAAAGCTCAAAAATATCATATATTTTTTTCTTCATAAAAAACTATGAAAATTCTTATCAAAAACTTTAAAATTCAAGAGACATTTGAGAACCTATCGCGCCTTAAGGCAGGAAATATTTCCTTTTTAGTAAAAAAAACTATTGATTTTTTTCTGATTGGTGAATAGAAAGTTAATTTATCCAACTAAATACCTCCGTATAAAGGAAACTGTCGCGGGTTCTATCCTCACTCCGTCGGTATTTTTGGAATAAATATTAACAAAAATAATGTTTGTGAACCCGTTCATGAAAACACGGCGTTACCCACCTTCGGTATCGGTTCAACGTATGTCCTCTATAAGTTGACATATCCCGAGGGAAATAAGGAAAAGCAGGAAATACGCTTGAGAACTCACACAGAATATGTCTTCATGATTTATTATTCATGGCGTATTCTATGAGGATTTAATTTGGGCTATTTATTTTGTTTTGGACAGTCGCGCGAGATGATAATCTCGTTGCGGCCTAAGGTATGGAAATTAATCAAGAGAGGTACAATTTTGAGATGATTAAAATTTAACTTAGCTTAGCTTCATAGTTGTCATAAATTATAATATCAAGATGTGGTCAATTTGCATTTTGTCGTAGCACCAAACAAGACCGTATATGACCGTATATGACTCGTTGGTGTTTAAGATTGGATTTTGATACCGAAAACCTGGCAGTAATATTATTACGTCATCCGCCCTGTTCTCACGCTAGTAATACTTATAGGTTTATGAATAAGTTGAGCTCTTTTGTGAAAGAGTTTGTCCGGGGAAGTACTACTACCATACCTATACTAAATCTACCAATAATTTGCCGTATTTTAAACCTAGGCTTAAGCATTGGCTAGTCGACCAGCCTTTCTAACAGTTTTGTAGAATTTATAAATTCGTAATTATTTAAATTAGCTTTGACATTATTGTAATCTGTTTGTATTTTTATATTGTTAATGTTAATTTATTTTATGTGAATGTGTTAGTCAATAGCTACTCTACTTGTAATCCAATAACCCTGCTTAAACTAGGAAATTTGTAGGTACCATTGACGTGTAATATCTGAATTGTTTACCAATAAAATACTATTAACTATTCACTACTATTGACTATTGCCTATTTCTGCAGCAAAGCAGTTGCTCGCCTTGCGGTGCTAGGTGCCAGTGAAATTACAGGCACATGAAACTATTCATCTTTATGTCTCAGGGTGGCGGGCGCAGTGCAATGCCACATAGGGTGCGTCCTAGGTGGAGATGACCTATGAGACAATGCACAGTTCATAGGCAAAGGGTACTGCTTAACATAATCAAGTTGGCCATCTACTTATTCGTCATTTCAAATTATATTAAAAAAAACGTATCGTTTAGTAATAAAAAGTTGCCTAACTAAATAACCTAAATTTTTCGGCTTGTTTCACATTAAAACCCTTTCGAAATAAACCAGTCGAATTCTAGTTTCTGTAAGATTTATCGAGTCTTAACAAAACGTAAACAAATTAAAACGGGTTGGGGAAAGAAACACATAAATCTTTTAGGTAAATAGATAAACTTTTTCTCCCGACTGACCTTTGTGCCCGTAAGCGTAAACATTTCTATTTCATACTCCGCTGAAGTTTGTTGAGCTCTCCTCCACAGTAATAATTATAAAGTTGCCGCTAAAGTGTTTGATGTCGTTTACTTACTGCAAATATAAGTTTCGATCTCGAAACGGGGTTAATAACCAGCTACAGAGGGAAATGAAAAAAAAAACTAAATGTAGGAAATTCCTTGCGCAACAAATTCTAGTAATTGAGTGCGCCGAGCCCGGATGTTTGTATAGCTTGGAAGAAGTTTTTATCAGCGACGATTGGCGCGCCCCTAGTGTCGCGCTAACTGCAACCTACTTACCCACATAAAACCGTATAACTAGCTGAAGTACTGTAACCGTAAATGGCCTTTATTGCACTGCTCTGTGGGCTGATATTGCCCTGCTAACGGGGGAGAACTGTTCAAGTTCCAACATTGTTATTTTGTACCGTGTTTTCTCTATAGGTATAATATAATTTACTTATACTATTTACATTAAAGCGTCGTGATTTTGTGAAATTATTATTTTATATTTCGATTACCTACTCAAATTATTTAATGGGCAGATGAAGTTTTTTTTTTATACTACTTGGATGACGGAACAAGCAAGAAGCCCACCTGATGTTAAGCGGTAACCTCGGCCTATGAACAGTGCATTACCTCATAGGTCACGCCCACCTAGGACGCACCCTATGTGGCATTGCACTGCGCCCGCCACCCTGAGACATAGATGAAAAGTCTCATGTGCCTGTAATTTCACCGGCACCCTTACCCTTAAAACCGGAACACAGCAATGCGAGCACTACTGCTTTGCGGCAGAAATAGGTATGCACATTTTTGTCCCATAAAATATATAATTATATTTGACGATACCAGGCTTTTTTAGGGTTAAGTTTTTTTTTTGGAGCATGGTTCATGGATACCGCAGAAGGACAATGCGGGTATATCGGAATCTGCCTATTGGTGACATACCGACTAAAACCCCCTCCTCATACAATCTCTCAAATCTTCTCAATTGCTGAAGACTACAAGTATGGGTAGATTTCGTTGAATTACGTTAATTATTTGTTTGAACAAAATGGTTCAAACTGAGTTCATAAGAGTCTAGGCTTATCGACTTGTATACGACTTAAATAGAAAATCAAAAATACTTAGTTATACGGAATCAACTAGATAGTCCGAGGCTATGTCAAAAATTACAAAACCGGGGGCGTTTCTCGGATTGTAGACATTGATTTCGAATAGAGATATGTCGATACAAGATGGCGATTGTTGAATAAAATCTCTCATTCGCCATCTTGTTTCGACATATCTCTATATTCGACATCAATGTCTACTATACGAGAATCGCCCCCCAGGGGATTTCTCTGGGTTTTCTCAAAGTAGACCCCTAATTTAGCAATGGTCCACAAATTGAGAGTTAATTGCTATTTGGAGGTTTGAATTTTGACATCTCAACTGTGATGGCACTTTCATACAGTTTGTACTAGGACACGTTGGAATATCGCGGAAGGATTTCGTTCCCGTGGTCTGGCAAACATGGCGCGAGAGGAACACCGGAGTGTTTTTAGTGGGTATTCTGCCCTTTTCAGGGCGGCGAGTCCCACATAATTCCGGTTCTCCCCGGACCGGTTTATTCGTAAACGAATTCTCACTCTGAAGACAAAAAATAAAGAAGGATACGTTGGAATGTGAGTGGTGCGAGAATTTGTTGGAAAATAAACCATCTGCTTTTGTGTTAAAGTCGCTTACACCAAAGGTCGATATATGACGCCTAGACTGGTAGGCCTGGTCTAAACTCACGACTCTTTTGTAATAAGACCGTAAAGTTTACCTTCTCTTTTTTAAGACGCTTTTATTAGCTTGGGTTGTATCTATGTATGTATGTAACTGAATCTTTGAGCATAATTTTCACCAATTTCCAGAAGGCTGATTAATTTGAAACTTTGCATAGAGAGAGAGAGAGAGAGAGAGAGAGAGTTAGAGTTAGAGTTAGAGTTAGAGTTAGAGTTAGAGCTAGAGTTAGAGTTGGAGAGAGAGAGAGAGAGAGAGAGAGAGAGAAATCGAACTAAAAAATGAAAAATAAATAATAGTTTAAAAAAATTCAAAAACACTCTTTTATAGCTAACCGAACTAAAAAATAGAAAATAATTTTAAATTTCAAAGAGTTTATATTACAGTAGTAGAAGATCGAACAGTAAGTCAGTTTTTTTTTAAAGCGTGGGTGCATTTTACTACTTTTCATAACTCTCCTCTAAGATAGTTGCCAACAGAATGATTGTTACATTCACCTTAACAAGCACCCCACGCTTTTTAAAAAAAATTAAAAAAACTGATTGATTGTTCAATCTTCTACTACTGTAATATAAACTCTTTGAAATTGAAAATTATTTTCTATTTTTTAGTTCGGTTAGCTAAAAAGTGTTTTTTTAATTTTTTTAAAATATTGTTTATTTCGTATTGGCAGCCATGACAACATTTTTGAAGCAACGGACGCATGGAAAAGACGTAGGAAAAGAAAAATTTACAGCTCGGGCACACTGAGCCTATTCTCTTATATTTTTGAGTGAAAACACAGTTTCAAAATACAGAAAGTGGGCTCAATTGACCAAATTTTGTCCAAATAATTAAATCGTACCGCAGCTTTCAAGGGCTAACTCAATAAATTTCATTTTGTGGCCAAAGTGAATGGTCGTAGATTCTGTAAGTAGTTTTGTACGCACTAAAAGCTTTCCCGATGCGAGTTCCGAATGACCAACACTTGGGCTATTCAATTAAACTTGTAATTATATTATCTGGATGTTGTACAACGGTCCGAATTGCGGTCACTTTGTTGCAATCATTTTATTTGTGGATCGCGATGCCGATCAAATAATTTAGATTGAGTTATCAATAAACCATTTTTTATATTTTTATTAAAGTGGTTAAAGCTGGTAGGGGTTGGGTCCCCGATTATAAAGGTACCACTCTTGTTAATCTTTGAATAATTTTAAGCAGATCACCACACTATGAGGTAATAATAACATGCCAAATGTGACTTATTAAAGTGGCCCTACTTTAGTCGACAATTACGATATCCATGGGAGGAGACGGAGTCTATTCTTAGGCTGGACACACCACAGCCTAAAAGATTACAGCAATTGACTGTCTATAGTTGCCACCAAGACGCAACGCGTGTCAATCTTTATTGGCAAAAGGATGCTGCCAATTCTTAAGACAATTGGATCATTCTTCATTGCGACTCAATTGGTATAATCATTTTGTCGAAGTGCCTACTATATATATATATTTTTAGCTATATTTTATCTCCAGAGAGTCCGTAACTAACTTTGATGTCCCTTCTTTATAACATTATTTTTAATTCTACCCTACATCTTATAGCCAGGAGCGTTGCGAGGTTTTTTACCAGGCATATTTTCCAAATTTGTTTTATTCCGAATTTCTGCAGCAATAATCGTTTAATCTGTACGTTTACACTTTTCCGTAAGAACCTAAAAATCACTCAATATTTTCTCAAACTAAGGTACCTATAAAATCAATACTTGTCTATGGATATGAATGAAATGAAATGAAATGAAATGAAATGAAATGAAAAACATTTATTTGGCACAAACAAAAAAAACAAAAACAAAAAATAATGAATGTGAAATACTTACCTATAAAATCATTACTTGTCTATGGATATGAAACTTACCTATAAAATCATTACTTGTCTATGGATATGAAACTTACCTATAAAATCATTACTTGTCTATGGATATGAATGTGCAGTACTTACTTACTTATTTATAAAATCATTACTTGTCTATGAATATGAATGTGAAGTACCTATTGAACAATCATTTATTGTCTATAAAAATGAATGTGAAGTACTAACACCTATAAAATCATTTCTTGACTATAAAAATGAATGTGAAGTACTAACACCTTTAAAATCATTTCTTGTCTATAAAAATGAATGTGAAGTATTAACACCTATAAAATTATTTCTTGACTTTAAAAATGAATGTAAAGTACTAACACCTATAAAATCATTTCTTGACTATAAAAATGAATGTGAAGTACTAACACCTATAAAATAATTTCTTGTCTATAAAAATGAATGTGAAGTAATAACACCTACAAAATCATTTCTTGACTATAAAAATGAATGAGAAGTACTAACACCTATAAAATCATTTCTTGACTATAAAAATGAATGTGAAGTACTAACACCTATAAAATCATTTCTTGAATATAAAAATGAATGTGAAGTACTTACCTATAAAATCAGTTCTTGACTATAAAAATGAATGTGAAGTACTAACACCTATAAAATCATTTCTTGAATATAAAAATGAATGTGAAGTACTTACCTATAAAATCAGTTTTTGTCTATAAAAATGGATGTGAAGTAAGTTACCTATAAAATCATTACTTGTCTATGGATATGAATGTGAAGTACCTATAAAATCATTACTTGTCTATAAAAAATAATATGAAGTACTAACACCTATAAAACCATCTCTTGTCTATAAAAATGGATGTGAAGTAAGTTACCTATAAAATCATTACTTGTCTATGGATATGAATGTGAAGTACCTATAAAATCATTACTTGTCTACTTGTCTATAAAAATGTATATGAAGTACTAACACCTATAAAATCATTTCTTGTCTATAAAAATGGATGTGAAGTAAGTTACCTATAAAATCATTACTAGTCTATGATGATGATGATGAAAACAGAAAAACCGTTATGGCTTAATTTAAGGGGAAGTTTACGTACGATAGGTTATTTGTTGGAAAGCCCCAATTAAGGGCAAAGCTTTCTGGACTTAATCCAATAAACCTACTCATTTAGTACGGAACGAGAGGTAAATAATTTTAGGGAGATATGTGATATGTATTGCGCTTGCTGAGCGTGGATTACAACAGAAGATCTCCGGAATGTGGATTCGATTTCACGTCAAGCCCTGATTAGCTTTATGCGAGGAATATCATTTATGTTGGAGCGTTTGTTTTTCTTGTATACAAGTTGCTAGGAATCCATATAACACCATTTAAGTCGGTTTTTACTGGTTTCTCTTTTTTACCCGTCTGCGGCAAAGCCAAAAGGAAGGGTTATGTTTTTGGCAGTCTAAAGTATGTTTGTATTTCCGTATGTTCCACCGTAGCGCCTAAACTACTCGTCCAATGACATAGGCCATATTGTATTATCAACAAAATCAATATGACAGGTGTTACATCCACCATAAAAATGTGTGGAAGCACAATCAGGTAACCCTTCTACTTTTTTTTTTTTTTTTTTTTTTTAAATGTAATAAGGTGACTAACAATCATACGGCCCACCTGATGTAAAGCAGTCACCGCCGCCTATGGACATCTGCAACACCCACGGTATTGCAAACGCGCTGCCTACCATTATTCAAACCAAATACCAAATTCGATGAATGGTTTCAGATTCGTGATTCAGAGGTCTGGTTGGGTGGGTTCTCGTAAGCCGATACGCCTCTTAGCCTATTCTCTGTTTTTAACTTTATTTGTTTAGATTGATGCATCCCTCTTGGTATTCTTCGATTTTGGGCGCGTCATTGCCAAACTTCAACGACTCATAGTTTCCAAAGTTCACAAAAGATTTTTAAATTTATTAGATCAATACATTCACTATTTAACTTTACAACGATACCTCATTTATAATTAAAGCACAATATTTAACAAAGTTATCTGAAATTGATTTATTTTTCTCAACGATTTTTTTTCTTCTAAAAAGTCTGGTAACGTGGTTCAGTAGTGAAATTGCAGTTTTAAAAAAAAAACTTGTTTGAGTTTGTGTTGTGTGTACTTACTAACCTATTACGACCTCTGTGGCGCAGCTGGCGAAGGTTGGCCTGCGACGCAAGAGGTTGCGGGTTCGATTCCCGCCTCGGAACAAATATTTGTGGGATCGTAGATATTTGTTCAGGGTGTTCTGGGCATTTTCTATGTAAAATAAAAAAAAATATATATCTATCTAATGTATTGTATTAATTATATCAGTTATCTAGTACCCATAACACAAGCTCTGCTTACCTTGGAGATAATGTTGTGTAAATTGTCCAGCGTTATTTATTTATTTATTTATTGTGATTATAAACACATTTGCCAGCTGTGGCCTATGTACTATACACCTCACTCATCATTACAGGGAATCCATTTAAATCTACGCTGGAACCGCTGGAATGAAAACAGCTCAGTTGGAATTAAATTTTCAACAACCCTACGCTAATTAGATAAGCGTGCTACCACGTCATCCGATTGACCAATTAATTTCACCAAATAAGTTTTGGTGCCACAAGCTTTGTGAATCTGCGTGTTTTCTATGTATAATAAAAAATATCTATCTATGTAATGTTATGTAAGTATATCATTTAACTAGTACCCATAACACAAGCTCCGGCTTATCTTGGGGCTAGATAATGTTGTGTGAATTCGTTCGTTTCGTATGAGGTAATGCTGGCCTCTGGTGTCAGAGTTTGTCAAGCCGCCCGAGGGCCTCTGACATGGCTTATCGACTGCTATTAATCAATAACAGCCGGGACCGACAGCTTAACGTGCCCTCCGAAGCACAGAGCGATGGAAATCCGATGGATGAATGAAAAATGGAAATGTGTGAATTTGACCAGTATTATTTATTTATTTATTATATTGCATTATATGCGACCGTTCAGTCCAGCAGTGGAAACCTAAAACCAGCTGATGATGAATAATGATTATAAAACCTTTATAAGACCACTTTGTTGTCCGCCTATCCGTCAGTCCGTCCGTCTGACTATAAATACCCTTTTGCGTATTAACGGCTGAAGGTAATGTTGTTTTACACTAACATAAGGTACGGAAGCCTCAGGGCACGTCTTACTCGATTACTCGCACTTGTCTGTGTTTATTTTATAACGTAAGATGTGCCACTTCCCTAAGTTGCTACTAAAATATGCTAATTCTGAAAACTATTGGCGATCTAGGTTCTGGATGTCCACATGCTCAAAGAACATGTTATTCAATTATTTTTTTTTTTTATTAAACCAATAGCCAAACTTTCTTACGGCCCACTTGATGTAAAGTGGTCACCGTCGCTTATAGACACCGGCAACACCGGGGGTATTGTCGATGCGTTGCCTACCCTAATTGTATAAATACTTAGGTAGGTATATATAAATTTGTGTAGCCATAGTATAAATTTATAAATTAGGTAGTAATTTGTTATATTTATTTATTTTTAATTTAGTAGATTGTATTCCAGATTTTAAGCCACCGTTCTATGTCGTGCAAATAATTCCAGTCCATCCCAAGGTTGTCTGGCAGAGATCGCTTATAGCGATAAGACCGCCCATTGTACTTCCGTGTTTAGTTTAATATTAATTCTTAATTAGCTTATTTTCTGTGTTGTGCAATAAAGTGTTTTCTATCTCTATCTATCTATCCTGAAGGAATTTATGAACATTCAAAAATGAAAAATTCATTCATTTGATTCATTCATTCATTCATTTATTTACATACAATACTTTAAGCACGTATCCCCAAGCTAATGAAAATCCAAAGCTTAAACTAAACTAAGCTCCTTCTTGCACAGTCTTAACACGAAACTCTAAAAACATTGTACGGAAGAAAAAATCTCTGATAGCTGTATCGTCAGCGCCAAAGTTAGTTATACTTACACTTTTATTTCTTTTAAAAGCTCTCTAAGTAAGCTCAAAAAGTTTTGCTCAGTTAACGTTCTCTATTCAAATTTTCTGTACGCGGTCTCGTCCATAGCACGCGTTCGTTAGTGAAATGCATAATGCAACGTCGTTCCTCGGCCGGAAAGCCACAAGTGAAATTTAAAGAAAATCCTTTACATTATTATCAAGGCATTCGGGGATGCATAAACTTTTTTTTTTTTTTTTAATTTTTAATGACGGATGACTCACCTTATGTTAAGCTGTACCCTCTGCCTATGAACAGTGCATTACCTCATGAGTCACGCCCACCTAGGACGCACCCTATAGTTATTGCACCGCGCCCGCCACCCTGAGACATAAAGATGACAAGTCTCATGTGCCTGTAATTTCACCGGCAACCGTACCTTTCAATCTGGAACGCAGCAATGCAAGCACTACTGCTTTGCGGCAGAAATAGGTATGGTGTTTTTTTTTGTACTATAACTTGAATTACGGAACAAGCAGATGGCCCACCTGATGTTAAGCGTTAACCTCTGCCTATGAAGAGTGCATTCTCACATAGTTCACGTCCATCTAGGTCGCGCTCTATGTGGCATTGCATTACGCCCGCCACCCTGAGACATAAAGATGAAAAGTCTTATGTGCTTGTAAATTCACCGGCAACCATAACCTTCAATCTGGAACACAGCAATGCGAGCACTACTGCTTTGCGGCAGAAATGGGTATGGTGGTAGTACTTGCCCGGACGAACTCTTTCACAAAAAAGCTCTACTACTACTGAAACTACTCATACTACTATCTACTACTACTTGTGTTTTGACGCCGCTCAGACACAGACCAGACATGTTAATACGATTCCTTTTGATTTATTTCCAACGAGATACAGAGATTTCTGATTTACATTTTCCTCTTTGTTTTCTGATGTGTGTTTGTTACGTTGGCTGTTCGGATAGCCTTGTAATAGGATGTGCACTCCTTTTAACATGCTTTCTGGTTCTACTGAGCGGAATTAATAAAACTTATGTCTCAGAAGATAAGATTATTTTAAAGAGAAACTGGAAATAGTGTTATTGACCGAGCAAGCCAAAAGTCAAAGTCAAAGACAAAGTCAAAGTCAAAGTCAAAGAGAAAGAGTTAGTCAAAGTCATTGAATTTTATTCATTAAAATCACAAGGCTCATTTTGAATCGTCTTATAAAACAAAATTACTCCTGTTCTAACGCGACCAAACCAAGAAGAATCAGGCAACAAACTCGGCTCGGCTTTATTTGATGATCCTTCTTACTACTAGGTGGGGAGCGCCTGTGTGGTGCCTCGAGAACAAGTGGAAGCTGATTCAAAGAAAAAAGAGAAAACCAACTCAAAAGCTAAGGCTTATCTAAGGGTAGGCAGTCAAAAGTAAGATGCTAGAGAGAATCAGCAAAAGTATGTAGGGATCAACACACGCTACGCTTGATATACTGATAAATAATACATCAAAGATAAGTTATGTGCAGGTACAAACATTGCAAATTGACAAATTAGCTGTCGAGCGAAGCGAGCGAGTCCATGAAACAACTGTCAAAATTTGCTTTAATTTGGCCGGATGTAGTTAATTATAAATAATATCTACTTTATATAGAATAGAATACAATATTCTTTATTGCACAAAAAAAACAATGTACATAGGCGAACTTAATGCTAAGAAGCATTCTCTACAAGCTAACCTTTGTGTATTGTGGATACATTTATGTAGGTAGTGCACAAAAACGTAATAAGAAGAAAAAACGACCTTTGTAGTATATCAATACAAGATATGTAAGTAACATAACAGTAACATGTAGTGTTATATGATGGAAGTTTTTTTTTTATTTTTTTTATACTACTTGGATCACGGATCAAGCAAGAGGCCCACCTGATGTTTAGCGGTAACCTCTGCCTATGAACAGTGCATTACCTCATAGATCACGTCCACCTACGACGCAACCTATGTGGCATTGCACTGCGCCCGCCACCCTGAGACATAAAGATGAAAAGTCTCATGTGCCTGTTATTTCACCGGCACCCTTACCCTTCAAACCGGAACACAGCAATGCGAGCACTACTGCTTTGCGGCAGAAATAGGTATGGTGGTAGTACTTCCCCGGACGAACTCTTTCTCAAAAAAGCTCTACTACTACTAAAAGTAAGTATATACTCAAGGTAGCACCAGCACAAATCACTTTGTGGTTTTTAGGTGCTATTCGATGGCAAACATTATGTGCGATATTTTATTTGTGTAAAATGTTTTATGCGGTTGAAAAATAAAAGTTATGTTGGTACTCAACTTCCTGAACTTCCGTCGTCTGTCTTTCCTGAAAACTATAATCTGGGTCTCTTCAAGGCTAGAGTGAATAGGTGCCTTCTAGACCTTTGTGCTTCATCTTCGGCCGCATCGTCACTTACCAACAGGTGAGATCGTGGTCAAAAAAAGGTCTATCATTTAAAAAAAAAAAACAAAAAAAACTTGCGTATTTGTCCTATTTTCAAAGTAATCTTTACGAAACTTTTTGTTTGTGCTCCCGAAGTCTACTGTTTGCAGAACTAGGTACTACTTAGTAGAGCGTTTTTGTAATAGAGTTCGTCCGGGGAAGTACTACCACCATACCTATTTCTGCCGCAAAGCAGTAGTGCTCGCATTGCTGTGTTCCGGTTTGAAGGGTAAGGGTGCCGGTGAAATTACAGGCACATGAGACTTTTCATCTATGTCTCAGGATGGCGGGCGCAGTGCAATGCCACATAGGGTGCGTCCTAGGTGGACGTGCCCTATGAGGTAATGCACTGTTCATAGACAGAGGTTACCGCTTAACATCAGGTGGGCCACGTGCTTGTTCCGTCATCCAAGTAGTATAAAAAAAAACTTGTAAATACATAAACAGACATAATTTGTGAAGAACAAACTTACTGCATTTCTACTGTACACTGTTTTTGCAGTTGCCCACTTCACGAACAGGTAAAAACCCCACAGCCAATTTACCATTCCATAAAACCATTGAAAATATTACCATAACAACGAAGTTTTATTTGTACAGTAATTTGAGTGTAGTAACCTATCGATTTTTGCGGCTGACTCTACTAGCACGCGAACATGGACCGTAGCACACGTGGCTATGGTCTGTGGTTTAATTTCTGTTAAATACGTTGCAAACGGAAAATGAGTTTTGTATACAGTCTGTTCAGGCTTCATTAAAACCTTGATTATAAAGCTCATGTATTATGAATATATAATTCATTATCATCATCAACCTACTGCAGTCCACTGCTGGACATAGGTCTCTCCCATGGCACGCCACTGAGCCCGGTTTTCGGCTCTCCTCATCCAGTTCTTGCCAGCCACCCCACGCAAGTCGTCGCTCCACCTAGCCACAGGGTGCCCTACGCTACGTTTGCCAGGACGCGGTCTCCACTCGAGAACCCGTTTACTCCACCGATTATCGGTTCTTCTGCAGACATGACCGGTCCACTGCCACTTCAGCTTGCTAATCCTCTGGGCTATGTCTAGAACTTTGGTTCTCTGTCGGATAACCTCGTTTCGGATCTTATCCCTCAGATAGACTCCAAGCATAGCCCTCTCCATAGCTCGCTGAGCGACTTTAAGTTAATATATAAATATGTATGTGATGTAGAAAATTGGTTAGAATAATTGGTTAGAAAAAGGCTCTAACGGAAGACCAGCGTAGGTTGTTTACAACCTGCATATGCTGAGTTAGGGACCTTTTTGTAACAGCATATTTAACTATCATTTTGTGTTTTTTTCATATTTTCCTTTGTTAACCTATCTGTGTTGTTACAAATAAAACTGAAATAAATAAATAAATATTTCTGGACAGTTCACACAACATTATTTATCCCCAAGCTGAGCTTGTGTTATGGGTACTAAAGATAACTGATATACTTAATACAATATATTACATGGAGACTCAAAGCATAGATATATATTTTTTATAATACATAGAAATAAATAAATAAATAATGTTGGACAGTTCACACAACATTATCTAGCCCCAAGCTAAGCAGAGCTTGTGTTATGGGTACTAGATAACTGATATACTTAATACAATATATTATACAGATAGATATTTTTTATTATGCATAGAAAATACCCAGAACACCCTGAACAAATATCTGCGATGGCACAAATATTTGTTCCGAGGCGGGAATCGAACCCGCAACCTCCTGCGTCGCAGGCAAACCTTCGCCCGCCACGCCACAGAGGTCGTCTAAATATGTAGTGGTTAGATTAGTTACTGGAATTTGAATCGGGTCCGAACCAAAGAGAAACAAAACGCAGAGAAAAAAAAATAATTTTATAGGACTCACAAACCGTATGTACTGAAAATTTGTATATTTCTGATTTCTGGTAGGCTATGCAATGATGGTGAGGATCCCTACAGAAAGTGTGAAGACCTACTTGAGCCCTGACTTCTGGCTGAAAGGGGTGAAGTTCCGGTGGTTCAAGGGCAGCTTGTTTCGTGATCCCCCGGACCGCGACGCGTCTGCGATCACACGTGTGTTAGATTAAGTTATAAATAAAATATTTTTATATGTATGTTAGTTTCTAAGGTATTTATGTTGCTATGGGCTTATTGTTTAGGTTTAGTGCATTTCTCAACAGTCAGTCATACAATCACGGAATGATTTTATTTATTATTGATGTTGTGGTGAAGATCCATGTGCCGCCCTCTCACTAATCTTTAATTTAGTAGTAGTAGAGCTTTTTTGTGAAAGAGTTCGTCCGGGGAAGTACTACCACCATACCTATTTCTGCCGCAAATCAGTAGTGCTCGCATTGCTGTGTTCCGGTTTGAAGGGTAAGGGTGCCGGTGAAATTACAGGCACATGAGACTTTTCATCTTTATGTCTCAGGGTGGCGGGCGCAGTGCAATGCCACATAGGGTGCGTCCTAGGTGGACGTGACCTATGAGGTAATGCACCGTTCATAGGCAGAGGTTACCGCTTAACATCAGGTGGGCCTCTTGCTTGTTCCGTCATCCAAGTAGTATAAAAAAAAAAAAAAAAAAAAAACTCTCCATTCACCACATTTTTTGAGTTAACTTGTTGTTTGTCCTTTTCCTTCATCATTTTGTTTAAGCTACAATATCATATTTCATATATTTATTAATACTTTAGGATCGCAGGGAACACTTAGTCACGTCACATTACAGTAACAAAAAAAAACAATTTGGTATATACACACACAAGAAAGATGCAGCAGTGTAGAGGCTTTGTCAAATTAAAAGGTAAATCCACAGGGTAAATCATTTAGAATAATGTCAAACATAACATTAAAATTAATAAAAAATAGTAATTAAAAGCGGCTGTAAAAGGCTATAACAGTAAATAAATTGAATAATAACAAATAATAATAATAATAAATAAGCAGCTGAACAGGGGCTTTGTCAAACTTATTACTACCTACCTTATTTTATTTCATTCCAAGCGGCTGTGTCAGTTAAATACTCACTTGTTGAATAATATGCCTTTTTTAAAAGATGACCCCTAGCATGTTTTTTAAATGCATTTTCTTTTAAATCTACTACATGTTTCAGAAGTTTATTGTATCAGGTGGGAAATAAAGAGGGCGAGAGAGAGGGAGAGGCAGAGAGGAAGATAGATAAGAGATAGATAGATAGATTAGATTACACAAATTTACTCTTTATTGATCACCTCACAGAAGCGATACAAAAATAATGACATATAAAACAAAAAATAAACAGTGGGCGATCTTATCGCTGAGAGCGATCTCTTCCAGGGTACCTTTTTTTTCCAGAGATAGATAGAGAGAGATGGAGATATGAGAGTATAAGAAGTTTACCATTTCTAAACATAGTATATAGACCTTGCAGTGAATGCACTTCAAATGAAATAGTTTTAATAAACTTAGGCATTTCCTGCATTTCGCATTTTATTGCTTATTGCATAAGTAGTGACCACATGGCGCCCATCCTTCCTTATTTGTTAGATAAAATGTCTGCGCCAAGCGCAGTCTGATTCTAAACTAAGCGGCTGTTAGGCATCCTATCATTAGGGCTGCTGATGTGAACTCAGTTATTATTTATTGGGAGTTTACTCCATAAAAAATATTTTCATATAAGACCCACGGTACGCAAGTATGAAATTAGGTACGTTCAATTGACATAACATTCAATTACAGGCACATGAGACTTTTCATCCCTATGTCTCAGGGTGGCGGGCGCAGTGCAATGCCATATAGGGCGCGTCCTAGGTGGACGTGACCTATGAGGTAATGCACTGTTCATAGGTAGAGGTCACCGCTTAACATCAGGTGGGCCATCAGCTTGTTCCGTCATTCAGTAGAATAAAAAAAAAGAAAAAAAAACCTTCATGGTGTGAGATTTTCGTGTGAAACTTTTTTCACAAGATACCAAGTTACGAGGTTCTTCTTTGAAAAAAAAAATGTACATCATTCGATTTTCGACTTTCACTTGTCTTTTTATTCAGCATAGACGTGAAAGATGGATACTTCGAAAATCCGAGTCGTTTTTGAAACGAGTTCCGACGCTGAACTAACGGGGACCTAGATTCGACATTCCAGAAACGGAAAGTCGAATCTAGATCCCCAGAATTCTATCGTAAATGCATAAATGAACTTCCGTTTAGATGGCAGCAATGTATTGATATAATGTTTTTTTTTTTTTTTTTGTTTTTTTTTTTATACTACTTGGATGACGGAACAAGCAAGAGGCCCACCTGATGTTAAGCGGTAACCTCTGCCTATGAACAGTGCATTACCTCATAGGTCACGTCCACCAAGGACGCACCCTGTGTGGCATTGCACTGCGCCTGCCACCCTGAGACATAAAGATGAAAGTCTCATGTGCCTGTAATTTCACCGGCACCCTTACCCTTCAAACCGGAACACAGCAATGCGAGCACTACTGCTTTGCGGCAGAAATAGGTATGGTGGTAGTACTTCCCCGGACGAACTCTTTCACAAAAAAGCTCTACTACTACTAAAAATAATTTAATAAAAATTAACGGGGGTAAATAATTTGATTAAATAAATATGTTACATCTTAGAAAAAAAACATACTGTTATTAAATTCAGGCAATTTCATACTTTATCCCCTAATACTTGGGGAGTAAAAGTGAAAACTCGAGCGTCAACAATAAGTGTCAGAGTGTTACGTGACGGGTAGTAAGAGGCACAACTTAGTTTTAGGTATATTTCTTTGTTTCTGTCTGTTTGTGTGTGTGTGTAATTTTGTGTGGAATATTGTTTCAATGGTTTGTTGACACAAATAAATGTTTTTTTCTTTCTTTCTTTAAGTGAGTTCCGATATGTTTTCTCTCTGCGCACCATCTGCGGAATAAACTCCAGTTGCGCGTAGGAGCTGACACACACCATTTGTTTACCTATGAATTCATTTTGAGATTTACGTTCAATTGGGTAAAACTTAAAGAAGCCGCACTACGCAGAAGCTCACACACCTAATTCATTATGGATTTCGAAATAAGTGCCCCTTAGGAGGTATAAAACCCTAGAGTTATTGACTAGAAAATACACAGGACATACGTGACATAGAAACTCAAAGAACTGAGAACCACTGCGTTATGTTTACAAGTTGTAATATAAGTATGTTTGTCTGGGTGGAATCCGGGTGGAACCTTCAAAACGGAATTTAACCGAATGCAGTTCAACCGATTGAGTTGAAATTTAGCATATTAAAAAAAAAACATTGGCCTTTTATCTGTAAAGTTAACGTACAAAAATATTCTACATGTTCATTAACCATGTGAAACAAAAATAACAAAGTGCAGCTGTTTTCAAATTTTAATTTCAAATTCAAATTCAAAATCTTTATTTCAGGCTTACTGAGAAATGCACTAAACCTAAACAGTAAGCCCATATCAACATACCTTAGAAACTAACATACACATAAAAAAAAACACTTTATTTATTACTTAATCTAACACACGTGTTATTGCCGACGCGTCGCGGCCCGGGGGATCACGTGACAGGCGTCCCTTGAACCGCCGGAACTTCACCCCTTTCGGCCAGAAGTCAGGGCTCAACTAAGTCATCACATTTTCCGTAATTTGATTCAACAAACGACTTAGAATTTTGTACTTTTTATTTCACATAAATGTCGGCAAAGACTTTATCTTCAAATGGAACGTATGATTCTGTAATGCGACGTTTTTTTACGTGACTAATAATTGTTTATCGTGATTTTCACTTACTTTTCGTTCCGTGATCGCTATTCTGTCACTTTATAACTTAACTGAACTCCAATAGGTTGACGAAATTTGGCTGTTGTATGCACCTTAAAAATACATACACCAAAAGAGTTCTGGATTTATGCCGCGTAGATAATGTATATACACATCGAGCAACGGAGGCCTGCAATGCTCTAGTGTACACGTACCTTTTAGCTCTCCAAATAACCTCTGAAAAGTCCCACGAGTCCAGAAGTGAGCATAACTTTTAACAGCTAAAAAACGGTGATAAAAAAAACCTTTTTTTTTTGTTTTTTTGCCAATATCTCCGTAGGTATCTCCGTATCTCGTAGGTATACCTATAAAAAAGAAAGAATGTAAAATTCTGTACAAAAACGGTTATATAAAGTTCATCGATAAAAATAGTAATTTCCACGGAAAACGATGCGTAACATCGGATTAGGTATAAATATAAATGTTCCCTGCGTGGTACCAACATGCTAAGAGATGCTAATCCTCCAGGTGGCAGCCCTACGAGTGCCTTATGTTTGTAACAGCACGGTTATTGAGTTTCGCAGCTCGCGGCGCTGTAATGTGTGCTCAATGAAGGCACGCACCAGATATGTACTCAGTGTAGTGCCCAGGGCGATACTACCATAATCATAGTAGTAGTAGTAGTAGTAGAGTTTTCTTGTGAAAGAGTTCGTCCGGGGAAGTACTACCATCATACCTATTTCTGCCGCAAAGCAGTAGTGCTCGCGATGCTGTGTTCCGGTTTGAAGGGTAAGGGTGCCGGTGAAATTACAGGCACATGAGACTTTTCATCTTTATGTCTCAGGGTGGCGGGCGCAATGCAATGCCACCATAGGGTGCGTCGTAGGTGGGCGGGTCTGTGTTTATCCATTAATAGTTGCTGCGGCCTAACTCCGGTTTTGGATAAATGCAGGCCTTCCTTGCCCGCTCAAGAGTGAGTTGGCAAGGAGGCGAATGGTCTTGGGAGGAGCGCGGGTTGCTGAGAACCCCAAGGCAAGTCTGGTGGTCATCCTTCACGTGGTTGCTGCCTGTTTTTGGTCTATTTTTTCTGAAATAGACGTAACTGAAACCATCAGGCGCCTTCACGGCCCACTAGGGACCGTGTTGGTGTAGGTGCCCACTGAACTGTTGATGAGGTGTCGTTTCGCTCAGTTCCCGCGAGCCGGCTGTATGGGTCAGTTTTCTTGCGGGATTCTGGGTGGGGTGGCGCCTCGTCGGTGGTTTGGTGGGTAGGTAGGTAGGTACCCCTGTTTGAGACTGGCAGTGAACTCATAACCCTCGTGAGTTTGCTTCCACTTGCAAACGGGGAGGCGTTTCCTTCGTATCCTCTAGGTGTACTCGAGGTTCATCTGGAGGATACGACGGAGGGAAGACAGGCGGTCTCTCTCCAGATCACTGCATGGCAGATCTCTGCAGTGAAAGGGAAAGAGACCGCTAACGGGATGGAGTGTTGGGGTTAGGGTGGTGGTGTGTTGGCTCTCTAACTTGCGAGGAGTTGGAGAGTGGGCCGACTATCGCCCTGACACCAACCTTAGGCGTTCCCCCCATATTTGGGGTGGGAAGGCAGCTGGCCCTCCGCGTGTCCCTCTGATTAGCAGAGGGCACAGTGAGAGGGCCGGTCAGAGGTGCCCGATGGGTGAGGTGGAGTACCCTTGTTTGTGACTGGCGGCACATTCGATCCATCGAGCGTGACGCCACTCGCAACGGGGAGGAGCTGCCCTCTCATCACCCAGGCAGAGTGGCTCCCTACTATGCCTGGATGATGAGACAGCAGGGAAGGGCTGTTTATTCCCTTGTTTGACTTTGGGTTAATCCAAACTCAAATGTGGGAATAAACGGCGAAAAGGTAGTTTGCCCTCTCTACCTTCCGGGCGTAGCTGGTGCCACTCCCGCCGAGCTATGTTCGGAAGATAGATGATGGCCAGGTAGGAAGTGACATCTCCCTCTTTCGCCACGATGACACGAGCACGTTTTCGTGGTGGAGGAAAGAAATGTCACTGGGCTCGCGTGGTGGTCGGAGTGAGGGCTCTGGCCACCCTCCTACGAGCCTTTGGATGGTGGCAGCACAGAGTGGACCCTGTGCTGCCACATTTGGAGGGAGTGTTTGTGTGGTTGGCTTTTTGGCCAACCACGGGATGGGCCCTGTTGGGCGTCGCGCGAGATGGGCACCGGTGCGTTCCGTAGGAGATCCCGGAGCCCATCGACATGCGCAGAGGATGGCCACCGGGGTGTTTTAGTGAGTCCACGAGTCCGTGAACCTCACATAACCGTATTGCACCCTCAATGCAATACGGTATCTGTTTGCAGATTTCACCTCGACAAAAAAAAAAAAAAAAAAAAAGGGTGCGTCGTAGGTGGACGTGGATCGTTAGTGACGATGCAGCCGACGATGGAGCACGAAGGTCTAGGAGGCACCTATTCAATTTAATGCACCCAGGTGAATAAGGTAAATAAAGTTTTTTAAAAGTTATTTTAATGCACCCAGGTGCTTAAAGTTTACTAAAAGTGTATTTAATACACCTAGGTGAATTAGCTCAGACGAATTAAGTTTACGAAGCGCACTCTTGCCTTAAAGAGACCCATATTATAGTTTACAGGAAAGACGGACGACGGTAACGAGGTCCAATCCATAGCAATTCTCAATTAAAAAAAAAACTCACTCATAACTTAATGAAAATCCCATGTCTTTAAATACCCACGGGAAACGGAAAATATTCGCGATGAGTAAATGCTTAAAGTAAAATTGGTCTAGTGGTTATTATGGTAGCCTACTTGTACGGAATCTTCTCCTTGCGAGTTTGAGTCGCACTTGACGGTTTTTTTTTGTAATACATTTTTAAATTTAATCTTAAAAAAATCACTCTAGTTTTATTTTTATTTTTATTTTTTATACTTCTTGGATGACGGATCAAGCAAGACAACAAGCGGTAACCTCTGCCTATGAACAGTGCATTACCTCATAGGTCACGTCCACCTACGACACAACTTATCTGGCATTGCACTGCGCTCGCCACCCTGAGACATAAAGATGAAAAGTCTCATGTGCCTGTTATTTCACCGGCACCCTTACCCTTCAAACCGGAACAAAGCAATGCGAGCACTACTGCTTTGCGGCAGAAATAGGTATGGTGGTAGTACTTCCCCGGATGAACTCTTTCACAAAAAAGCTCTACTACTACTAATTGAAGTAAGTAGGTCGATTTTAAGAATTGTATAAACACGTTCTGTAGCGCATAGGGGATGTTTGCTGAGGCGCAAGTGGACTGCTTCCACACCACCATGTGTAAGCGGTGCACGTCTCTGGTGCGCAGGGTCCGGCCCAGCTCCAACAGCATTCTGAAGGTTTTCTCAGACAGGTTTGATAGTGAATACCTCAGCCACTGTTGTATAATCCATTTTAATAATAAACTAAATTATTTATTCTAGCCGCAATGACATTTCTAATATTGTCCTTTTCTTGTTTTTTTTTTTTTCAGAATGTTTAGATTGACTAACCTATGATAAGAAACCAACTAACACAATTATGATCCAATTGTTCATTGAAATTAATGAAATGAAATTAAATTAAAAAACCCTTATGGGTTTGTTCAAAGTGTATACAAAACTCCTATGTAAATAATCTTACTCTGTCTAAATATTCTTACTCTGTATCCTCTTCGTCGCTTATACTAGGTGAAAATTAATTAATTGTTTGCCCTTGGCCCTAGATACGACCCTGCGCGTATACCTACACGTGTTCGCCTGTAATCTGGCTCTAGATTAACCGTAACAATTCCATTAGGGACCTTTTGTTTACGAAATTCTAATAGTTATGAACCACTAAATACTATGCTAAAGTTAGTTTGGGCAACGTCAGACTAATTGTGATTGGGTCACCTATAAACAGAACTTAAAGTACCTAGATCCCCCAAATGCTGAAAATAATATTATCTTTACTTACAATCAAGCTTTATTAGTTGACCAAGCGAGCGAAGCGAGTGATATCTTTGCAACAACTGGCAAAATTCGCTTTCATCTGTCCGGTCCGGATGTATGTCTGTTGGTACTCGCGTACAGATAGTATTTTTCAACTAATCTTGACGAAACTTGAAACACAGCTTCTAAAATTTCATAGGATTTTTTTGTGTCGTCGGTGAATTTTGGTTGCAGGTGGGTATCCACCTGATGATAAGTGGTAACCTCTGGCTTTAAAAACGCATTGCCTGATAGGTCACGTCCACCTAGGACATTGCACTGCGCCCGCCACCCTGAGACATTAAAGATGAAAAGTCTCATGTGCCTGTAATTTCACCGGCACCCCATACCCTTCAAACTGGAACACAGCAATGCAAGCACTACTGCTTTCTTGCTGGGGAAGTAGGACTTCCCCGGACGAACTCTTTCACAAAAGAGCTCAACTACTTCTAAAACAAGATGCTGAGGACTTGGGCTGCAAAAGGCTAGTCTATATCTACACTTCTACACTATCTACATCTACACTAATATTATAAAGAGGAAAGATTTTGTGTGTATGTTTGTAATGAATCAACTCAAAAACTACTGTGCCGTTTTCAAAAATTATTTCACCATTGGAAAGTTTTATTTACCCTGAGTGACATAGGCTACCAGGGGGGGGGGGGGATAGGAGAGTGGGGGGCTGTTTTTCATCCTGAAACTACCCGTGCGAAGTCGGGACGAGTCGCTAGTTGATAATAAAGATGCTATGTACTGTCGAATCAAGAACCTCTCCTAACAAAAGTAAATACCTGCTACATAATATCTCTTCACTAAAACTACCTTGTTGTACAATCGATCAGCTAAAAAAAGCGGCCAAGTGCGAGTCGGACTCGCCCATGAAGGGTTCCGTAGCAGCAAGTAACATAATATAAAAGTTCTTGGATGGTTTACGATTTATGATGTATTAAAAAAAACTACTTACTAGATCTCGTTTAAACCAAATTTCATTTCGTTGGAAGTTTACATGGTAATGTACAACATAATTATATTTTTTAGTTTTGTAATTCTGTTATTTTAGAAGTTACAGGGGGGGGAGACACATTTTACCACTTTGGAAGTGTCTCTCGCGCAAACTATTCAGTTTAGAGAAAAATTATATTAGAAACCTCAATATCATTTTTGAAGACCTATCCATAGATAACCCACACGTATGGGAGTGATGAAAAAAAAATTGTTTCAGTTCTAAGTATGGGGAAACCCCAAAATTTATTGTTTTTATTTCTATTTTTGTGTGAAAATCTTAATACGGTTCACAGAATACATCTACTTACCAAGTTTCAACAGCATAGCTCTTATAGTTTTGGAAAAAAGTGGCTGTGACATACGGACGGACAAACAGACAGACAGACAGACAGACATGACGAATCCATAATGGTTTTGGTTTTTGCCATTTGGCTACGGAACCCTAAAAAGCTCTAAAACAAGATGCTTGGGCTTTAAAAAAGGCTAGTTGATAATCAAGATGCTAGTACTGTCGAATCAAGCACCTCTCTTAACAAGAGTTAAGAGAGGTGAAAGTTAAGAGAGGTTAACAAGAGTTAAGAGAGGTGAAAGTTAAGAGAGGTTAACAAGAGTTAAGACCTACTAAATAATATCTCTTAACAGAAACTACCTTGTTGTACAATCGATCAGCTAAAAAAAGGTTTGAAAGTAATTCCTTTCACCAGGCAAAACATTAAAACAAATGGACTGGTAGTACTACCATTCCTGCGTTTGAATAATTCATGCTAGCAATCTATAAAACAGACAACGGAGAGCATTTTACAAAACAAACAAATTTTATTGATCTCTCAGGCGTTGTTTGTGCCCCCACAATAAAATATTTACATTTACTTTGTAGCACCTGGCCTAGCTAGGGCTCCGCCGACCGCGGGTATTAGAATAATGAAACGTTTGCCGCCACCTAACTCTCTACTACTGAATAAAAGATTTTTTCAAAATGTTACATGATCGTACTATTCGTGCCCAAATTACCATTATAGACGATAAAATGAACTTTGGTTCCTTATCTTGCCTGATTGTAAAAAAACTGTTTTTCATACTCGTACCGACAACGGTAAAGTTGGAAGCAAAGATTGTTGGAAGTAGGACGGGCTTTTTCTAGGGTTCCGTACCCAAAAGGTAACACGGGCCCTAATACTAAGACTCCGCTGTCCGTCCGTCTGTCTGTCTGCCGTCTGTCTGTCTGTCCGTCTGTCACCAGGCTGTATCTCATGAACCGTGATAGTTAGACAGTTGAAATTTTCACAGTAGTTGTATTTCTGTTGCCGCTATAACAACAAATACTAAACAACAGAATATAATAAATATTTAAGGGGCCTCCCATATAACAAACGATTTTTTTTTGCTGTTTTTATCTGTCACCAGGCTGTATCTCATGAACCGTGATAGTTAGACAGTTTAAATTTTCGCAGATGTTTTATTTCTGTTGCCGCTATAATACAAAATACTTAAAAACAGAATAAAATAAATATTTAATATATACAAAAAAATACGATTGTTGTATGGGAGCTACAACAAACATATATTTATTGGCGTTTTTTTTTGCCGTTTTTATAGTTAATGGTACGGAACCTTACGTGCGCGAGTCCGACTCGCATTTGTCCGTTTTTAGGGTTCCGTAACCAAAAATTACGGAACCCTTATAGATTCGTCATGTCTATCTGTCCGTGTATGTCACAGCCACTTTTTTCCGAAACTATAAGAGCTAGACTGTTGATACTTGGTAAGTAGATGTATTCTGTGAACCGCATTAAGAATTTCACACAAAAATAGAAAAAAAAACAGTAAATTTTTGGGGTTCCCTATATTTAGAAATGACACACAAAAAATTTTTTTTCATCGAACCCATACGTGTGGTGATCTATGGATAGGTCTTCAAAAATGATATTGAGGTTTCTAATATTTTTTTTTTCTAAACTGTATAGTTTGCGCAAGAGACACTTCCAAATTGGTAAAATGTGCCCCCCTCGTAACTTCTAAAATAAGAGAATCATTTAATTAAAAAAAAAATATCATGTAAATTACCATGTAAACTTCCAACGAAAATTGGTCTGAACGAGATCTAGTAAGTAGTTTTTTTTAAACGTCAAATCGTAATCCATCCAAGAACTTTATATTATGTTACTTGCTGCTACGGAACCCTTCATGTGTGCTACGGAACCCTTCATGGGCGAGTCCGACTCGCACTTGGCCACTTTTTTTTATTAGTTTTTTTATTTAAGCTTGCTTAGGTTTACATTATGTTCCAACGCACCGCCAAAACTACTCATCCGATTTTGATGTAAGATGTTGACATTTCACTCATCAACATCATCACTATTTGTTTTTTTTTGCTATCTTATTGAGTGAGATGCCAAATGAAAGACGAAAAAATTCTGACTTAATAAGGTTTTTTTACGTTATAAAATATTGTGATTACATTAGTACCTAATGTTCAGTTATTATGGCGGCTGAAAGGAGTGGCTCACCGTAAGTCGGAATATACTTTTTACAACTTGTTCATATATCGAAGACCTCCAACTTATAATCGAGTTGCAATGAATGTTTTTTTTTGTTTTAAATTTATAATAAGCCGGAAAAGAGTTCCAGGCCTTTGCTGTCCACATGATGAAAGAGCTCGAGAAACGGTTTGTACGCGACGGTGGTGTGTTGACAACAAAAGGGTGAAACGCCTTTCCACGTCTGGTCGTCAGGTCACGGAATGGAGACGAGGGAATTAAATCGTGCAGCTCCTGAGCACACTCACCGTCATGCAAGCGGTAGAAGATACACAAACACGCAACCCTTCAACGACGTTATAAGTTTTTTTTGAATACTGCTTGAATGACGGACCAAGCAGATGGCCCATCTTATGTTAAGCGGTAACCTCTGCCTATGAACAGTGCATTACCTCATAGGTCACGTTCACCTAGGACGCACCCTACGTGGCATTGCACTGCGCCCGCCACCCTGAGACATGAAGATGAAAAGTCTCATGTGCCTGTAATTTCACCGGCACCCTTACCCTTCAAACCGGAACACAGCAATGCGAGCACTACTGCTTTGCGGCAGAAATAAGTATGGGGGTAGTACTTCCCCGGACGAACTCATTCACAAAAAAGCTAACTACTCTCTCTACTAAGCTCTGCAACCTTTTCGCAACCAGTAATTTTAATGCTGAAATATTATTTCCTTTTCTGCCTGTTGTTTATTAATAACACGTACTTGTGCGTCTATTAAATAAATAATTAACGTTTAATAAAGTACAACGGGGCTAAAGTTGCTGAGTAATCATCGCTGTAAAGGTGTGGGTCAGGGCCGCCGATCTGTTCAAATGTGTTGTTTCCCACACACTCAGGTAATGCGTTGGTAAATATTTTAACAACGTGGACTCGAAAGGTGTGGTGGAAGCTTCGGTATAAGTCTGCTTACTGAAATATTTTCAAATTGCTTTCACTGCAAAATGAAATAATGTACAGGATGTGCTTCGGCAAACATCGGGTTTTTGAAACATATGTGATGCAAGTGATTGAAAAAGCGACCGATACGAGCGACGATTGCCGATGCAAGACCAATTTAAAAAAACCCTGATCCCTGGACGTGGATTTGCAGGAATTGCTTTCGACTGCGCCAGGTAGAAATCTTCATACAAAAAAAAACACCTCGCTTCTCGAAAAAGCTGTTTTTTTTGAATATCTCGTAAAATATAGATAATTTTACAAAACTCCTGCAGTAAACCATCGGTGTAGTTGTATCGATTTTATTAATAATTTTTTTTACCCAATAATATGCGCCATTTTAATAAACAATTTAAATCTAGGTAAAAAATAGACGAAGGATTTTTTTCTATCTAGAAAATATTATCATTACGTGTTTCTGGTAAAGTGATCGCTCGGAATTATAATGTAGTATCCATGCATATTTTAAATTTGAATATTGTACTTGATTTAGTCTGATAACAAGTAATTTATTTAGTAAAAATTAAAAAACCCTCAACTCAATGAAATGGCTGGACCTATTTTGATCAAACATAGCTTAGAAAACTCGAGACAAATTCAACTTTCAAACAAAAAAAAAACTAATTAGGTTCATCCGTTCGGGATAGCTACGACGCGACAGACAGACACACCACACACACAGACACGTCAAACTTATAACACCCCATCGTTTTTGCGTCGGGGGTTAAAAACAAAATCTAAGATTATGAATTACAGCGGCATACCCCACCTTAATAACATAACCTTTCTATTGCTCTGGCGTGGTCGGGTAGAAAGCTGTTCAATGGGTTGGCTATATTATTTTGCATAATTAAGGACCTCCTTTTATCATACACTTTTATCCGGGTGGTCTATTATTAAAAGGTGTAAAAAAAACGCGTCTCTATGAGTATTTTAAGGCAATAAATTCGTTTCCAGCCACGTAGAACTAAAAGCTCGGATTATTTCACGCCATTTACTCCTTTCAGCCACCGTCTTCATAATACAGCTTCTATAAAAGGGATTTCTCCCAGCAAGATTGAAATTTTCGACTATACCCTTAATCGAGCTTAATCGAATTCCAAGACTTTTATATATTTTGTATTCATGAAAATGTTTTGATATAAAAGTACTAGCGACTCGCCCCGGCTTCGCACGGGTAGCCCCCGGTGACCCCCCCCCCCCCCCCCCCTATGTGCTTCTCCTGGTTCTAAACTGCCTCCCCTCCAATTTTCATTCAAATCGGTTCACCCGTTCTTGAGTTATAAGTGGTGTAACTAACACGACTTTGTTTTATATATATTTATTTATTTATTTATTTATTTATTTATTTATTTATTTATTTATTTATTTATTTATTTATTTATTTATTTATTAAGAAACAAGTACAACACCATAACAGAAATCCAAAGCGATGTTGCATGCACACAATTATATAACAATAAAAAATAAAAACAACCAAGCTTAGAATAAGTAGGTAACGCCCACCGAGGATAGACATACAATAATAACTAACACTAACTACTTGCATTAAATATTCTCTAAAATATTCTCTATATAGATATCGATTGCTTGAAATGCAAGCCAATCAGAGTTTAAGGCGTAGCGAAAAAATTCTACGTCTATGGTTCAAGGCGATATGTTAAAATATCGAATATTGATAAGATTCGTTGGTATAAGATTTGTCCTGGCTGGTAGCTTATTATGGAATGTGTTATTACTGAAAGAAAGCGTTAGCTGAGTCAGTCGTGGGAAGCAATGGCGGCGATGAGCTCACCACTTGTCACGTCTATATTCCACGATGGTGCAACCCACTGTGAAAAGAGGCCTATTGTGGCTCTGCCTACCCCTTCGGGGAAAAAGGCGTGTGTCTATGTATGTATGTATGTATATCGAATAGGCGGAGTCTAGCAAGAAAATAAGAGCTTCTTGAAAGTCATAGCGCTATTACCCACCTGAAACCGGGAAGAAAAAGGCATAGATTTGTGCCACAAGTAACTGACGTGAGCGACAAATGATAAAACATCGTATTGCTTTACAAGTAATTAATTTTGTAAAAAATAAAAAAACCCCGAACGAAGTGAAACTGCTAAAACGATTTTGATCAAACAAAGCGAAGAAAACTCCCGGCAGATACAACAAAAAAAAAAACGGTTCATCCGTTCGGGAGCTACAATGGGACAGACAGACACATACACACACACTTACACACACACACACAGACACGTCAAACTTATAACACCCCTTCGTTTTTCGTCGAGGGTTAAAAAGTAGCGAATATAAAACAAATCCTTTTCTATGAATCTAAGTATTTATTTATTTAATTCTTTATTGCACAAAAAACACAAGGAAATTGTACAAACGGAGGACTTTATGCTAAGCAGCATTTTCTGCCAGTCATCCATGAGGATGATACAAAAAAGGTTGGCGTGCTAAAACTAATTACAAAAGAAAGCTTATAATATAGCTTAGAAACTAATTTGCCTTAAAAAAAATACAAACATATAACAAACAACATACTTATAATTATAAGTACATAGTGATTACCTACTGAATAGTATAAAAATAACCATTAATAATATATCTATTCGAAGGAGGGACCCAAAACGGGTTTTAAAAAAATAATCTATCGTGAAAAGTTTTACGTATCGTGTTTCTGTTTTTGATTTATTTAGATTTCATCCGTAAATAATTACTGATTACTGAGTGAGCACGTAATGAAGCGACCCCAAAACTTTAACATATCGCCTTATTTTTTTATTTTTTTTTGGCCTTAAATATTCCACTTTTTTATTTTAATGAACGACGGAACAAGAACATATTGACAATGCATTAACCTCACAGGTGACGTCTGCCTAGGACGCGCCCTATGTGGTAATGTACTGCGCCCGTCACCCTGAGAGATATAAAAAGTTTCAAGATATGTAAAGGTGCCTGTAATTTCACCGGCACCCATACCTGTCAAACCGGAACACGGCAATGCGAGCAGAAATAGGTATGGTGCTAGTACTTCCCCGGACGAACTCTTTCACAAACCTCTACAAACGAGTATTGTATATTTATTTGTCTGTACATAACATCTCAAAAACGGCTCTGGATTTAAGACCGCGCCAACCCAGGCAGAAATCATCATTTAAAAAAAACGCCACTAGCCGCTCGAAAAAGCGGTTTTTATGGAATATCTCGTGAAATATAGATAATTTTAAAAAACCCCGTGGTTGATCCCTCCTTTTTATTGTATTGATCTTATTAATCCAATTTTTGACCCAATAATCTGTACCATATTAACAAACAATCGAATCTAGCCAAAAGTTGGAAGTAACTTTGTGTTTTTTTTTATCTAGACAATTTTTTCCTGTCGTGTTTCTGTCTGGGACCCAGACTGTCACTCAGACTCTGGGTGATCCCTCTGTATTATATTGCAGTGTCCATGCATATTGTTTTTTTTTCTTTTTATACTACTTGGATGACGGAACAAGCAAGAGGCCCACCTGATGTTAAGCGGTAACCTCCGCCTATGAACAGTGCATTACCTCATAGGGCACGTCCACCTAGGACGCACCCTATGTGGCATTGCACTGCGCCCGCCACCCTGAGACATAGATTTAAAGTCTCATGTGCCTGTAATTTCACCGGCACCCTTACCCTTCAAACCGGAACACAGCAATGCGAGCACTACTGCTTTACGGCAGAAATAGGTATGGTGGTAGTACTTCCCCGGACGAACTCTTTCACAAAAAAGCTCTACTACTACTGCTTGATTTAGTCAGTTAAAAATCTAATCTAAGATTGGTAATTTTGTGATACCCCACCTTAATGAAAACAACATAATTTATCTATAAAAAGTTATACCCGGAATTATTGTTTAATTTTTCTATATAAACTTTCGTCAACTGTCAAGACTAGTTGAAAAATATGAATTGTTGGTACTCGCGTTCAGACATACGTACATACATACATCCGGACAGATGAAAGCAAATTTTTCCAGTTGTTTTTCAACTCTTCGCTCGCTCGGTCAATGAACTATGTTCCATAATTCTATCATGCCTGACAAACAACTGTGAGTGTATTGAAATAACTAGTTACCGAGCACATTGCTCATTCTCATTGATATTTTCTCCTACTTAATTGGAACGGGAAACTTGTATTTATCGAAGCGTTACAGAGTAGACATTTCTACTAAATTGTTTTGATCTGTATATTCACGGTGTCTAGATATAAACTGACGCTTCTATTTACTTCACTTGTTAGCATATGGCCATAGTAGATTGTATTATAAGGGAGCAACATTAGTAGATTGTATCATAAGGGAGCAACATAATATTTTTACGGCGAGGGCGCTTTTTTGAATCCAGAGCGAAGTGAGGGATTCTAGAGTAGAATCCCGAGCGTAGCGAGAGATTCTTTAGTAGAATCCTGAACGTAGCGAGGGATTCAAAGTACGTCGCCCGAGCCAAAAATATATGCTGCGCCCGTGTGATACACTCTGCTTTTCATCACCCACTATGAGAAAATAAAAGGTGCCTCATATGTTATTGTAATATTATTATTTAATAAAACAAATGGTTGTTTTTTTGTGTTTTTTTTGTTGTGTTTGTGTGTTTTTTTTGGGTGTTTTTTGTTTTTTTTGTGTTTTGTGTTTTTTGTGTATTGTGTTTTTTTTGTGTTTTTTTGTATTGTGTTTTTTGTGTTGTTTTTTGTGTGTTTTATGTTTTTTTGTGTTTTTTTTTTGTGTTTTGTGTTTTTTGTGTGTACCTATTGTGTTTTTTTTGTGTTTTTGTGTTTTTGTGTTTTTGTGTTTTTTTGTGTTTTGTGTTTTTTGTGTGTTTTGGATTGTTTTGTTTTGGGTTTTGGGCCGTCATACCAGCCAGTATTTATTCAAACAATATTTGCGTTCGAATTATTTGGCGCTGGTTCCAAATTCAATAAGTGCGCCGCAATTATCTTTGTTGCGCACTTTTTGAATTAGGAACTTAATAAGTGCGCCGCAAAACTCATTACTGCCCTCTAAAAGTTTCTCATAGAAAACACCACCGTTGGGTGCACTTAAAGGCGAACCCAGTCGTCCTTTTCAAATAGATAAGATGAAAAAAATATTGCATGTTACTGGTTACATATTGTAACTAAAGGAGGTGGGCAACCACTGACCCAGGTCAAAAATAAATTAACCAGGGTCCCTTGATGGAATTAATTAGTACGGCTCTAAATGTTGTTTTTTGTCCAATTTTTCTAAAGAACTTATATTTTTTTAGAAGTTGGGAAGCAAAATTTGTATTTCTAAATAATTAGATAAATCAACTCATTGCATTTGCGTGAAACAAAACGCAACAAGCTTCATTACTTTCCCACAACTTCTACGCAAGAAATTTAATTAGCTTTTTCATTATCTTAACATAATTATATTATCAATAACCAAAAGTATCTCGACTGTACGTCACGTAAGTTAAAAAGTTGGGTCAAACAATGTATGGGGAGTTGCCCATGTTCTTTAAAACCATTTCCACCCTACCGATTGAGCTGAAATGTTCCATATCTGTCAAGTTTCGATGACAATACAATACAACAGCGAGCTAGAGGGCAATTCTCGTGCTTTAGAGATTAAGTCGAATTCGACATATGTCGAAAAAATATGGCGAATGTCGAACCAAATCTTAATTTGCTATTCTCGTAATGTCACAATTAGACATAAGTCGACCAAAATCATTCAAATCGAATACGATTTGATAATTATTGTGACATTTTCGTGACATTTTTTGTAGACATTCATGCTTCGACATTATCTCTACTTTAGAGATAATCTCTACAATCCGAGAATCGGCCTCCTGATCTGATGGTGAAGATGAAAGTTGGACAACGAAATACCCCGTTGATTAAAATTAGTGATCAGCTAACGGTCCCAATCACTAATTTCATAAAAGCTTGTTATAAAATATATTTTTAAAGATAAAACTTATTTAGGCTAGGTCTCTGGAGGCCAATTCTCGGATTGTAGAGATTATCTCTAAATTAGAGATAATGTCGAAGCATTAATGTCTACAAAAAATGAAAATGTCACAATAATCATCAAATCGTATTCGATGTGAATGATTTTGGTCGACTTATTTGTGACATCACGAGAATAGCAAATTATATTTTATTCGATATTCGCCATCTTTTTTCGACATATGTCGAATTCGACTTAATCTCTAAAGCACGAGAATTGCCCTCCAGATGATCAGTTTTAGGACGCAGCACGGAAAAATATCTCTTGCGATCTAAAATGACTTGAAGTTATGCTTACTGGCATAATCGAGTTACAGGGCTTCCAAGTCGTAAATACCAGCGCCGAAAACCAGGGTACAAAATACCTACAAATAGTTTTCTGCATAGGAAATTCATACGTGCAAAAACATAAATAGGACACAAAACCAAGTTCGCAAAAAAAACTTGGAAGTGGAAAAATACTTACATAGGAAATTTGTCATTGCCGTCTTATAAAATAATAATGAATAAATAAATAATGCTGGACAGTTTACACAACATTATCTAGCCCCAAGCTAAGCAGAGCTTGTGTTATGGGTACTAGATAACTGATATACTTAATACAATATATTACATAGATAGATAATTTTTATTATACATAGAAAATACCCAGAACACCCTGAACAAATATCTGCGATCGCACAAATATTTGTTCCGAGGCAGGAATCGAACCCGCAACCTCCTGCGTCGCAGGCCACAGAGGTCGTCATTTGGAGACGGTCACGACTATATGATGCAAAAAGCACATAAGCTGAGGGCCGTGCCGCGCCGCCTCACCAAGTCGTCGAAGCTTGTTCATGTGATGGGTCCGGCGGTCTACAACCGTCTTCCAGACACTATCACAAGTGCTCCGTCGACGCAATTCTTTAAAAACAGACTAAAAAATTGGCTTATCGAGCAATCCTATTATAGGGTTGACGAATTTTTAACCTAATGACATTTGTTTACTTGAATTTACACAATGATTAATGACTGTCAGTCAAATGCTGACATGATTTGAATTTGAATTTTATTTATTTGTTTGAACAAATACCATGATTTATTTTAATGTTTAAATTTAATTTATTTAATTTTATTTAATCAATTCATTGTATTGTATTTTATACTAATCTATTTTTTTTTAAAGATTGTTTTCGTGTATATGTTATAATAGTGTATACAATGTACCGACGTGTAACCTGTTTTTATGTTACCAATAAATCACTTGAACTTGAACTTAATATAAGGGAATATATATTACACCCCCTTATAATTACCTGTCCCATCTTAACCCATGAGGTTTTTACTAAAAAATTACATTCAATCATTAAAATTGTTTAAATTTATTAGAAAAATTACAATAATTTAACAAGAGAATTATCCCAATTTTTTTCTGTAAGTTTTTTTTTTTTTTTTTTTTAATACTACTTTAACTACAGAACAATATATAATACTCTTACGGGTGCCTGTCTATCTCAATTCTCATTGGTGAGGATTTTGTACCTTTGGATCTCTGAGTAGCATACTTACCTAACTAACGCAAATTAATATAATTTATTAATCAAAAATTATTACAGTAGGTATACACAATAAACTTAAAACCAACGACAGCATCGAAGGTCCTTTATATGTTTATAGGTAGGTACTTATTAGTTAGGTACGAGTATACGTAATCAGTAATCACTAGTACCTAAACTAGGCCGAGCCTGTGCTATAAATAGGTACTAGTTCCTTCCATTTTAATCAGCAACAAACAACAAAAAACACAACCTACATCTTACCGAATATCACCATACATGATTTTGAAACAACCCACATAATTTAGTAGTTATTATCGCGAACAAAGTCACTTAATTAACAAAGAAAAGGTACCTACCTACATATTTATGCAAGCTGCGATAATGCTATAAGTAATGCCGTCTCCACGGCCTGTTACATCTGGCGAAGTATTACAATTATATACCAAGCGTTGCATCAAAAATGTCGGCCTAGCTACCAACCCGATATTACAGACGATAAAACGTCATAACTATATTAGTGTATTGAAACTGAACCGTTTATGTATCGGAACAAAATTCCTGTTCTAACCTCATAACGCATACGCGTTTGCCGTTATCGTGCCGGCTTGATTGGACCGTGAATGCTAACACAATCGAATCGAGCTGCTACTATGTACCTATATGACAATATGACACACAAACAATTTTCCTTCTATATGACTAGTATGATTTATTTTATAAAAACACTAGTGGAATATCCGTGGTTCTGTCTGCTTGACGTTTTTTCTAGGACCCTAAAAATTGTGGGTTTCTAGACTTCAAAGTTTAGGCTATTGGTTTATAGTCAGCCAGTCACGCAACGATTGTAATCTTTATGAATATCGATTTTTATATAATTCTTTACGAAAAAAAACCGACTTCAAGGTATAGATTTTCCTTAATTTTCCTAGTAATTTGGACCTGACGTATTAAAAAAAACTACTTATTTGATCTCGTACAAACCAATTTTCATTGGAAGTTTACATGGTAATGTACATCATATTTTTTTTTAGTTTTATCTTTCTCTTATTTTAGAAGTTACAGGGACACACATGTTACCACTTTGGAAGTGTATCTCGCGCAAACTACTCAGTATAGAAAAAATATTTATTAGAAACCTCAATATTATTTTAGAAGACCTTTCCATAAAAACACCACACGTACACAGGTTTGATGAAAAAAAATTGAGTTTCTGTTTTATGTATGGGGAACCTCAGAAATTTATTGTGTAAAAATCTTAATGCGGTTCACAGAATACATCTACTTACCAAGTTTCAACAGCATAGCTCTTATAGTTTCGGAAAAAAGTGGCTGTGACATATACACGGACAGACAGACAGACAGACAACAGACATGATGAATCCATAAGGGTTCCGGTTTTTGCCATTTGGCTACGGAACCCTAAAAAGCTCTAAAACAAGGCTAGTTGATAATCAAGATGCTAGTACTGTCGAATCAATCAATAATATCTCTTCACAACCCTTCTTCTTAACCCTAAAAACACCTAACTATTTGTACTAAGTTACTTCTTGTTCTGCAGACGATATAGAGAAATATGTACAAAGAAACAAAAATTAATCACACTAACCACTGACCGCTGTTTTTTCTTTTTAAAAACAACTCGAACGTCACATATATTAAAACCTTTTGCAACATACGTCCGCCATGTAGGTCAACGTATTTATATTTTAGTCTTTACTGAGATTAGTTTTTATATAATCATCCTCATCACCATCATCTGATTGTTCATCATCAGAAGCCCACTGCTGGATATAGGTCCTTATAGAATGGTATGATGAACTGCATTCTTGAGCCACTTCCATCCACCGCCTTCCTGCGACCCCTATAATGTCTTTGGTTAATCAAAATGAGGAACCTTTATAGATATTATAGAGCTCACAGGCAATCGGTGGATGGAGGTGAATCATGACTGTTTGTCATAGCATAGCATAGCATATATGGGAAAGGCCTATGTCCACCACTAGACTACTGTAGTCTGATGATAAATCTGAACTATCATGTAGGTAAATTATGGCGATATAAAATAAAATAAAAAATAAATAAAATAAAAGGGCGTTTATTCCTTACACTATACTAACAAACAAAGGATATAACTATAAAAATAATATTAAGTCTAGTGCAAGAGAAAAAGGCTCGAATGTCGAGGGCTCGGCCACGATGTTTTTCAGCCTCGCCTTAGAATGCTGCTATATGCTTTATGTTAAAATACCGAATGGCCTGAGTCTAGCAAGAAAACAATTGCTGCAAGAAAGTGACAGCGCTATTGCTCACTTGAACCCGGGAAGAGATGAGGTATAGATTTCTTCAGCTTGGAAGTGACGCTTACGTCATAAGCGACAAATGGTAAAACTTAGTTTTGCTTCTAAAGTACCAAATATAAAAAAAAAAAACTTATATTAATCTAAGTAATGTGATTACCTACTGAATAGTATAAAAATTTAAGCTGAATATTTTCTCTAATCGAAAGAGGGACCTAAAAGGGATTTAAGGAGGGCCAATTTCAAAAAATAAATCTATCTTGAAAAGTTTCACCAATCGTATTTCTTGTCTATGATTTATTTTGATTAAATCCTCAAATAGTTACTGTGTTACCATCAAGTTTGTAACCTTTACTGTTACTGAGTTAGCATGTAATGCAACGATTCCAAAATTATAACAAGTGGTCTTAAAAAAGATGATAAAATTTCCAATTTCTCATCATCGTGTGTTAGGATACATCCTTCTTGTAAAATACATTCATATTAATTAAAAAATAAAAAAAAAACATTTATTTTCTCCAAAAAAAGGTCTTTTAAACAATAAATAATAACTGTAGGGTAGACAGACTGTAGACCTGTTTTGTGAGAAACCTGTATTACAAGTCACCAGTGTGTCAATTTAAAGTTATGTGCATGTTATATTCTATGGGGATGCCTATGTCCAGCAGTGGACTTCTATATGCTGATGATCACGGTGAAACTGAATTTTATGAATGGAGTCTAATGGTATTTCAATTCATATAGTGACGTAGAAATCAGGTACCTGCGACTTTTGGGCGGCGCTAAAACCCTCTACAGACGGTACGTAATTGCGCAACTTCGTTGTACCAGAGCGGCAATTCCGCCTCATATGTGACCATCTTTGGGAGCCGCACGTGCGTATTTAAATGTAAATTCGAATATGTTTCGTAAGCCCGATGCATATTTTGCATAATAAGTGTGCGCGCGTTGAGTGCATCCGCCCGTTTTTGGCATAATTTAGAATAAATATTGAGATATAAAAGATCTAACCGTGGAATGCTTATAACCCTTTTGAGGTAAAACCCTGTCAGGTATATAGCAGGTAGCTTCCAAGCAAACGTCTAGGTTTTATATCGGGGCGGCAAATGTGAACGGCAGCGTACCAAAACGAACAATGACATTGACAGTTATAGATGGCGTGAGTGTCACAAGTACAGCTACTACATGGAGGTATAATAGTAATGGAGTGAGTGCTAAAAATAGCATAGAGTGTTCCTTCTTACTCCTAGCCTAGAAGATAGCTTGCTATCCTATGTTAGAGAGAAACAAATATATTGTCACACGACAGTCGTCTTTCCGTTCCGTACCCTGAATTTTGGTATCATGCATATACATCTCCCTAGATTGTTACCATGAATGTACTAGTAATTTGACATTTGGCCTGGTACGACTAACACAAATAAGAATAGATAGATTTATGCTTGTCTCATTCCAACACATGAATACATTCATATAAAAGAATGAGACTGGTATAATCGCTAACGTTACGTTTTTAGCCTTAGTTCCATGCCTTTAGTCCATCTTCCTAGAGCTACTATCAGTTTTTTTTTCATAGAATACGTTCTTCTGTGGACAGTCAGTTTGGTCAAGAGAGCAAACTACATAGTAACAAATTGATTACGAGATTATTTCCCATAATTGAGGATCGGACGTCGCTTGGTAAGTTAGTCCGATCTCGTATATAATTGTCATATATACAACGGTCTTGCTAGCGAGATTGTGCTCAATCTAAATATTAGTTCGCCCCGAACGTGATCTCGTGTAGTTTAAAAAACCCTGTACCAATCAAGCTCATGGTTCATAGACACACGCCTTTTTCCCCGAAGGAGTAAGCAGAGTCTCAGTGTGTCTCTTTTCATAGTGGGTTGCACCATCGTGGAATATAGACGTGACAAGTGGTGAGCTCATCACCGACATTGCTTCCCACGAGTGACTCGGCTAATGCTTTCTTCCAGTAATAACACATAATAACTAGCAGCCAAGACAAATCTTATACCAACGAATCTTATCAACGAGTCCGGGTAATCCCTTCGGCTTACGACATCCACGGGAGGAGACAGAGCGGTCTCTTCTTAGGCCACAGCATTTAAATATTCTATTCACGTAACCTACCTACCTACCAAGTTTTATCAAGATTGTATCAACGGTTCTGCAGTTATCGACCGACAAACACACATACTTACAAACATACATAGATAAATACAATCATGTATACTGTAATTAAAAAAAATGCTATACAGTTCAACACAAAATTATCTAGCCCCAAGCAAAGCAGAGCTTGTGTTATGAGTACTAGATAACTGATATATACTTAATACAATACATTACATAGATAGACTTGTGGAATGCCCGCGACTTCGTCCACGTGTACTTTTCCATGCAAACTTAAACTCCCCGCTGCACCCCCTTAGGGGTTGAATTTCTGGAATTCCTTTCTTAGTGCACCCCTAGACCACAAAAGAAACGTACCCTCCAAATGTCAGGTTTCTAGAACTTATGGTTTAGTCTGTGCGTTTATAGTCAGTCAGTCAGCCAGTCAGTCAGTCAGTCACGCATCGATTTTATATACAGGGTGTAACATAATATCCCTATAAGCCTGGAGAGGGGGTATTCTACACATCATGACGAATAACTTTAGTTCTACGACTTTTTAAATTTAGATGATTTTCATTTATGAAATGCCGCTTAAAAATCCTGAAATTCCGTAGGAAATGTACCTAACACAACATGAGGATGTTACTGTACGTAAAGGTACTTTACCTAGGGCTGCCTCATGTGGTGTTAGACAAATTACTGGAGGAACTTCAGGAATTTCTCGAGGACTTTCAGGATTTTTACAAGACATTTCATGAATGAAAAACCTTGAAATTTAAAAAGTCGTAGAACTAAAGTTATTCGTCATGATGTGTAGAACACCCCCTCCCCGGGCTTATAGGGATATTATGTTACACCCTGTATATTGTTTTTTTTTGTTATACATAGAATATACCCAGAACACCTTGAACAAATATCTGCAGGTCTTACAAATATTTTTTCGATATTTATTGTTTTGTATTTAACTCTGCTCGCTTCGCTCCTACAAATATTTCGATAAATTAATAATAGCATTTTGATGATTATGTCACTGTGCTTGTTAGTTTCGGTGCTTGTACATAAGTTAATATTTAATTTAACAATTTAAAAGGAAAGAAAAACGGAAAAAAATAGCTCCAATTAATTAACGATTAAGCAAGAGTTATTGAGACTTATTTCGACTTTAAGGACCATAATCCTGAATCACCGAGTAGGTAATTAGTTAAACAGCCCCATCATAATTTTTGCTCTTAATTATGCCAATTTCCTGAGAGAGGAAATAAAGTGGAAAAATAATCCAAGTTTATTCCCCAGACATTTTGTACTTTGATACTTTTCCTTTGTAATTGGAACAGAGAACAAATTACCGGGAGGGAATCTTCAAATTTCTTCATTTACTTTTGTAATAGGATAATAATTACTGTCTTTTGATTAAGTATAATGGATTTGTTTTCGCTGATTTATCGTCTGTATCGATAACAGACTTTGTAATTAGCGATATTGACAGGCTTAGAAGCGATCATCTCTTAAATATTTTTTGTGTTTATTTAGGGTTTTTTGTTTATACTACTTGGAACGACGGATCAAGCAGATAGCCCACCTGTACCCTCTGCCTATGAACAGTGCATTATCACATAGGTCACCTCCACCTAGGACGCACCCTATGTGGCATTGCACAGCGCCCGCCAGACACCCTGTGACATAAAGATGAAGTCTCATATGCCTGTAATTTTACCGGCACTCATACCCTTCAAACCGGAACACAGCAATGTGGGCACTACTGCTTTGCGGCAGAAATAGGTATGCTGGTAGTACTTCCCCGGACGAACTCTTTCACAAAAAAGCTCTTTTACTACCACAGATTAAATAATAGTTACTTCGCTACTACTTAGTAGTAGTAGCACTAGCAAGTAGTTAGTACTTTCCCAGGGTACTAACGACATGCTTCAAGCACACAAGAGATTTTATGATATTTTCTCTCTGTTCTATTTATTTCGTCTATTTCCCACGAGCGCAACCCACGTGAAAAGAGGACCATTTAAGGCACTGCCTACCCTTTCAGGGAAAAGGCATGTGTCTATGTATGTATGTATGTTCTCTCTGTTCTACCTGCCCTTTGCTCTGCCTACCACTCCGTGATATTATTCCCGGAAGTCGAGATTTTTTTATAAATTGAACTTATCTAAACGTGATTTACGTATTTGATGGAAATATAATAAAATAATAAATAAATAATGCTGGACAGTTCACACAACATTATCTAGCCCCAAGCTAAGCAGAGCTTGTGTTATGGGTACTAGATAACTGATATACTTAATACAATATACATTACATAGATAGATATTTTTTATTATACATAGAAAATACCCAGAACACCCTGAACAAATCTGCAGATTGCACAAATATTTGTTCACACGCGGGAATCGTACCCGCAACCGTCTGCGTCGCAGGCGAATCTTCGCCCGCCGCGCCACAATAAATAATACTACAAGTAATTATACTGCTGATGATCATGATGAAGTGGGTTTGTGACATCTAAATAATAATGGCAAGAAGAGGTGATGATAGGTGGAGTAAGGCGCTAACTGAATGGCGTCCAAGAACTGGGTACAGAAACGTTGGTCGTCCAGCAGCTAGATGGGCAGACGATATCGCATGCGTCGCGGGCCGAACCTGGATGAGAGTGGCATGGGACCGCAAGGAATGGCACAGGCAAAGAGAGGCCTATACTCAGCAGCGGGTGAAGTCAGGCTGTGGATGATGATGATGATGAAATAATAATGACTACCTAAGTAGGCCTGGTTAGGACCAGCAACTGTTGGTTGCGCCCAAATTCTGCCTCCATCGACGCGGACATGATATATCAGACACATAATCCATTAGTCGCGTACAACCTCACTATATCCACAAGCAAATATGACATGGATACCCATACGAACACAAAGCTAGTTGTAGCTTAGACTCTGTTTCACAATTAATAAGTAAAGTCCTAAGTAAGATACTTCAAATATAACTGCTAAGTAAAAAAGTAAAAAACAATAAAATAAATATTTAAGGGGCTCCCATATAAAACAAGTGTTTTTTTTTGCCATTTTTATAGATAATGGTACGGAACCCGTACCATTCATGCGTGAGTTCGAGTTGCACTTGGCCGGTTTTTTAATACGGTCTGTTTGTCTGTTTTTTCTTTTCCCTATTAATCAATGGTGCAAACATAACTAACTAGTTACGTCTGCACCATTAATGGTGCAAACGTAACTAACCAGTTACGTCTGCACCATTAATGGGGCAAATCAATGGTGCAAACGTAACCGCGGGGTATTTTCGTTTCATAATCCCTCAGCAGTGTACTGTAGCAATACTGCGTCAACGCTAGGCAGAAATCCTTACACAAAAAAAAACTTATCGCGCCGCTCGAAAAAACGTGTTTTATCTCGTAGGTACCTATCTTGTATAAAATATATATAATTATACAAAACTAGTAAACTTTCAGCTTTATTGTATTGTTTTTATTTATCACTTGTACTTTGTATACTTTGTATCATTCGCACCATTTTAATAAACAATCGAATCTAGCCAAAAGTTGGAGGTAGCTTTAGGTTTTTTTCTTTCGAGATAATATAGTCCTATCGTGTTTCTGGTACAGTGAACCCTTGGAATTTTAATGTAGTATCGATGCATATTTTTAGTTTGAATATTGTACTTGAATTAGCCACTTAAAAATCTAATCTACGAGTATTGCGGCATTCCCCTCCTATGTAAAAACAAATCTCCGTTATGTTTGTTATGTACTGAATGTTTTAGTAGAATAGGTGAGTAACAGGTTAGCGTGGTATGGGCATGTTATGCCGAGGGAAGAAAGCCTTGCTACAAGAAGAGTGATGAGTGTGGAAAGATAAGAGAAGAGGCAGGACTAAAAAGAGATGGATGGACTCTGTGAAAGATAACATATGTATGAAAGGGTAAGAGTACTGATTACGGAGGTTGTATTGCTCTTAGTAACTGATATGACGGGAGATATGGGAGAATGGACGTAAAGGACACGTTATACCGATCCGACCTGAGTGGGATAAGGCCAGGGAGATGATGATGTTTTACTAGGTATGAGATACATCATTTTAAAAACCGGCCAAGTGCGAGTCAGACTCGCGTACGTAGGGTTCCGTACCATTGTCTATAAAAACAGCAAAAAAACTACGTTTGTGGGAGCATACTTAAATATTTATTTAATTCTGTTTTTAGGGTTCCGTACCCAAAGGGTGAAACGGGACCGTATTACTAAGGCACGGCTGTCCGTCTGTCTGTCTGTCTGTCTGTCTGTCCGTCCATTTGTCACCAGTTCCTCATGAACCGTGATAGTTAGACAGTTAAAATTTTCACTGATGATGTATTTCTGTTGCCGCTATAACAACAAATACTAAAAAACAGAATACAAATAAATATTTAAGGGGGCTCCCATACAACAAACGTGTAAGACAGACAGACAGACGGACAGCCGAGCCTTAGTAATAGTTGTACGTTAGTATTATTCCTTACTCTGTGGTAATAGGGTCCCGTGTTACCCGTTGGGTACGGAACCCTAATAAGCATGTCATATTTTAGTATATATTAGGTATAATACATATTACGGCTATGACCTATCTAAGGTTATTTTTTTGTGTTTATTTGAAACAATAAACTTGTTCCCAATGAAAGTTGAGCCGTGATTAGCTAAAGTTAGAGGTTCACTCCAGGAGTCGATCCGAGGATCTTTGAACGATGTTAAACTAATCTCAGGATGTTTGTTTCATAGAGTAGTTTCAGATTCACAGTAATCATAAATTCGTATGTATAATTTTAAAATGATTTATTTCGTTACTATTTTTTAATTTTTTCTAACTTTGATAGACCTTTTTTGACCACGATCTCACCTGTTGGTAAGTGACGATGTGACCGAAGAGCAAAATGGTCTAGAAGGCACCTATTGGCTTAACCACGTCTTATAGGTACTTGGTTAATTTCGCCAGGTCCATCTGCCGTCCGTCCGATACCGAAATAACAAGGAAAATTACCACAGTAGGCGTTACTAATTTAGGCACGAGTAGGCAGTAGACGGTTTTGTTCATGCTAAATTCATTTGTTCTTGCAACGATAAACTAAATGAAGGCGTCCACCATGACAGATATAACACTTTATATTCTACAAGTGGCGACATCTAGTTTTGACTTGAGTAAACTTCGGAAACTTACATTATGCGTGGTCCGAGAAAAGCTACGCTAGTCTGTTTTTTTTTCCATTATGTGGTGTTCTTACGCTGGGTGAAATTTATTCCAAAATAGAGTAGGAATGATTACGTGGTACTACTGACCCGGAGGAGTGTCTTCTACTATCATACATACATACATAAAGTCACGCCTGTTTCCCGGACGGGTAGGCAGAGACCACGGATTTCCACTTGCTACGATCGTGACACACTTCTTTTGCTTCATTCACTCTCATCACATTCTTCATACATGCTCGTTGGTTAAGGGTACTTTGGACTTGGCCTTTTTCCTGAATGTCTCCGATCTGGTCTAAATACGAGATCTTCTCTTTCCACTGTCCCATTCACGCTCGTCTTATGTACCAGTTTCTTCAATCTACTATCGTCCATCCTTTCTAAATGCCCAAACCATCTAAGCATACCTTTCTCAATCCTAGTCACTACATCTTCTTTAATTTCACAACGCTCTCTTATCACACTATTCCTTATTCTATCTCTCAAAGTCACACCACACATACTTCTCAAAGCTCTCATCTCCACTCCATTTATTCTACTATCATGTTTCTTCTGCCATACCCAACTTTCGCTACCATACATTAGTGTAGGTACTAACACCCCTCTATGCACGGCCAGTCGTGCATTTTTGGACACATTCCGACTGCTCATAAAAACGTGAAGTGGTTGGTTTGTTTGGTTTCCAGCATTCACTCTTCTTTCAATATATCATCCTATCCTACTATGAATAACCCAAATTGATTAATTTCTCTAATTTCGAATACAAAATCGTAATAAACAGAACGGAATAACAATAAATCTAAATGTTAATCTAGCCCTTCAAGCCTGGGACATAGTTGTAGAGCTAATTAAGGGCGTTGTATACGGCACACGGACACGGCACCGAACACGCCTCAGTTACACCGGCTACACAACCCGCAACAAACTTGTATGTGGGTTTATAATAAGGTGAAGTGATTCCCAAATTGCATTTTAAACACTGTTTTTATTTCTTTAAAGAGTTTAAATCTTTTGAAAGAAATAAAACAGTGTTTAAAATGCATCTGAAAATATATGTGGTTATAAGGTCTTATAATTCTACATAATACATTTATTTACAGAAAAAAAAATACTAATACAAGGTACAAAATACATATGTACAAGATCCAAATCACTACCAGACGGAAGCGTCCCTAAGACGCTGGCTGCATTGCCACGCTGAATGGCAATGCTAATGCGATGAGCCAGATCATTCTTATAATTCTTATAATTCTTCATTGAACACAGAAAAAAGATTACAAATAAAATATTAAAAAAGATATGTACAAAGGCGAGCTTAACCCAGAAGAGTTTTCTTATAGCTAACCTTTGAGGCTAGAGAGAGGTGACAAAGGTACAAGGAAAGTGTACAAATACAGAAACAAACAGAAAAAATAAAACAAACTATAAACATACATATAATAATACCAAGCTAACTTTTACAATACACTACAAAATCAGGATCAGGATATTATTTAATACATTATATGCTTTATTTGTATAGAAGATAGATAGAAAATTATTTATTGCACAAGACAAAAGCAGTACATACACGAACTCAATGCTAATTAGCACTTTCTTCCAGCTAAGTGCTATGGTGAATAAATAGATAAATAAATAAATAAATAAATAATGCTGGACAGTTCACACAACATTATCTAGCCCCAAGCTAAGCAGAGCTTGTGTTATGGGTACTAGATAACTGATATACTTAATACAATATAATACATAGATAGATATTTTTTATTATACATAGAAAATACCCAGAACACCCTGAACAAATATCTGTGATCGCACAAATATTTGTTCCGAGGCGGGAATCGAACCCGCAACCTCCTGCGTTGCAGGCCAATCTACGCCCGCCGCGCCACAGAGGTCCTCAAAATCATTATAATCAAAAGAATCATTATAATGATTCACTGATGATAATCAGTGATCGATCTCGATTTATAAATTAAGTACCTTTATGACTTGTATAAGCTTCGACCAAAGTAAAACTTGTAAGAAACTACAACGTAATAAGGTTAGGTGCTTGTTTTTTTTTTTTTTTTTTTTTTTTTTTTTTTTTTTTTTTTTTTATACTACTTGGATGACGGAACAAGCAAGAGGCCCACCTGATGTTAAGCGGTAACCTCTGCCTATGAACAATGCATTACCTCATAGATCACGTCCACCTAGGACGCAACCTACACTTTGCCAAATGTAAAACATTACCCAACTAATATTAAAGTAAATGGCGAGACACTCAATCTCGTGAACTCTACTGTTTTCTTAGGACTTAATATTGATGCAAGTTTGCAGTGGGGACCACAAATTGAGGCACTTGCGGGTAGACTTAGTTCCGCTGCATATGCAGTTCGTACGATAAGGCAGCTTACTGATGAAGCTACAGCTAGGCTAGTTTATTTTGGCTACTTCCATAGTGTTATGTCATATGGCATCATTCTGTGGGGGAAAGCAGCAGACATCCAAGCAATATTTGTTTTACAAAAACGGGCAATACGTGCCATTTATAAAATGAAGCCACGTGACTCCTTGAGGGAGCGTTTTAAGGAAATTAACATTCTCACCGTAATATCGCAATACATCTACGAAACCTTATTATATACACATAAACACTTAGATAGATTTATGAAAAAAAGTGACGTGCATTGTTTTAACACGAGAAATAAAAATAAACTGAGTATTCCCAAATTTAGATTAAAAAAAGTAAGTGGGTCTTTTATGGGGAATTCTGTTCGGTTCTATAATAAACTTCCAGAAAGTGCTTCTAAACTTTCGATTCGAAGATTTAAATCTTACATAAAGAATAATTTAATTAAGAAAGCGTATTACACACTACATGACTATGTTAATGATAAAGCCGCGTGGCCTGATGTCGCTCTGCCCCTCGACACCTAATTTGTCAATTTGCAATGTCTGTACCTGCATATAATTTATTACTGATGTGTTATTTATGTGTATATCAAGCGTAGTGTGTGCTGCCTTATGAACTTTTGATTCTCTCTATCATCTTACTTTTGACTGCCTACCTAAGTAAGGCTTTTAATTTGGTTTTCCTTTTTTCCTTGAATCAGCTTCAACTTGTTCTCGAGGCACCACACAGGCGCTCTCCACCTAGTAGTAAGAAGGATCATCAAAAGAAAAACAGACCGTGTTTGTTGCCTGATTCTTCTAGGTCTGGTTGCGTTGGAACAGGAGTAACTGTAAATTTATTTTTAAGACGATTCAAAATGATCCTTGTGATTTCAATGAATAAAATACCTTTGACTTTGACTTTGACTTTGACTTTGACTTATGTGGCATTGCACTGCGCCCGCCACCCTGAGACATAAAGATGAAAAGTCTCATGTGCCTGTAATATCACCGGCACCCTTACCCTTCAAACCGGAACACAGCAATGCGAGCACTACTGCTTTGCGGCAGAAATAGGTATGGTGGTAGTACTTCCCCGGACGAACTCTTTCACAAAAAAGCTCTACTACTACTGTAAGTAGTACTAAGTAGTACTAGTTACTGTAAGTAACTACTACGTAATAAGTTTAGGTGCTTGTTTTTCTTTTTAAATGTTGTGCTTCCTTCTTTTGTATTATCGGCTTTGCATTTTTGTATGCATGTGTTATTTCGTGTCAAATAAACTTTTTCTATTTCTATTTCTATTTATAAGTTGAGATTAAATGACTAACACAATTAAATGAATTACCTACTCTAAATAACCAGCTATATAAATACCTAACATATGTATAAAAATAATTCAATATATTAACATAAGCGCTCAATTTTGTTGGATATTTTGCAATGACAAAAGTATTGGTAACTACAGTTTGGGAGTTGAGACTTCCATAGAAGCGACTTTTCTGATTTCTACTGGAAGAGAGTTTCCACAAGCGGATTGTATAAGGTTCGTGCTAGGTGCTATCTTGAGTCTGTACACCAATTATTTGCTGACCTACTTAGGTAGGTTATTTTAATAGGTTACTTAATAATATTACACAGGTATACAGTATATATAAAGTAACGAAAGTAGGGTACAATTTGAAAATAACTCAATACTACTTATATTAAACTGCTCAAAAAATGTCTTTATATTATTAGAAGTTAAGAAGGTAAGTTGTTGATTAGCCGAGGAACAAGTAATCGGTTGTTCGCTCGCCGTATGCATTGTTTGCGCGCAGAGTACAAAGCAGATATCTATAAATAGCCCGAGTGTATACAGTATGTATGTGTATATGTAGTCTTTACAAATAAACCCGCAACATACCAGATAGGGCGCGTACAATTTGTGGTCTCCTATTAGCATACCCACACCATAGAGTTAGTAATTACACCTTCCAGACTGATGCACACCTCGTAAGGAAAGCTGGATAAGCGTGTGTGTATAGGCAAATAATTCATTCGTTAGTTTGTTCACATCGCTGGTTCTTTCTTAGTTTCTCTACTAGGTGATAAACCATGTGACCAGTGAACGAACCAGTGTTGTAACAAGGGATGAATTAGGTATAGTTTATTTCCACATTTGACCTTATACAGGGCGTCCCAAGACTATGCGACATGAAGGGAAAGTACCTTAAATATGGTAGATAGGATATAATTATTGCTGAAAGAAGACTTCTTTTTTTTAAAGTAAGTAATAATGCATCAAAGTTTTTCTAAAAATTACTTGCTTTGTCTGGGAATAGAACCGAATTAAATAAAAAAATAAAAAAAATATAAGTTTTACGTTATTCCTTTGTTTTAAGATAACATGTTACTGAAAAGGAATTATTATATTTTGTCCATTGTTTCGATTGGCATCATACAAATATGGGCTGTTTTTTTTTCACATTTAAGCCGGTCGGATTACCAGACGAATCAAGTTATTCTTAGAAAATCTTTGAACGCAGTATTTCTAACTTTTAAAAATAAAATAAAGTGTCCTTTCCACAAAATTACCTATCTACAATATTTAGGGTACTTTCCCTTCATGTCGCATAGTCTTGAGACGTCTTGTATATCCACGCCTTAAGTGTAGAGCCACATCTGCGGAACGTTCGGCGCCGATCGTTCGGTTCAATACGCTCGCAGTGTTGCAAAATACATTGAATGCGTTTTGGCTGAAATAATCGCTCGAAGGGAGGTCCGGCGCTACGCTGAAAGCGACTAAATTTCGGCTGATGTGTCTTGAACCGAGCGTATTGAACCGAACGATCGGCGCCGAACGTTCCGCAGATATGGCGCTACACTAAAATGTAGCTTTTGTGGTGCCTCATCGTCGCTTCTCATCAGGTGAGATGTAACCAAATTAAAGCCTATTTTTGATATAAAATAACGATTCTTCGCGAAGCGGTTAGTTTTTAGCGAATTATCCGCTAACTTATACACACATGCATACAAACATACCTAGATTCACGCCTTTTTCCCCGAAAGGGTAGGCAGAGCCTCAATGTGCCTCGTTTCAGTATGGGTTGCAACATCGTGGGAATATAGACGTGACAATTGGTGAGCTTACCGCAGCCATTGCTTCCTATGGCTGACTCGGCAAACGCTTCCTTCCAGTTATAACACATTCCTTAATAAGCTATAGGCCACATCTTATACCAACGAATCTTACCAACATGATCGGATTGGCTACCTTATCAATCATAGTTAATATATAAAAGGCATAAACAAAAATGCTATGTATTTCGGAAACCGTTGCTAGTAGAACCATTAAATTTTACATTGAAATTTCTTAAATAAAATTAACAGACACGTGTTTCAGTTGTACCTGAAATTTTCCTGAAAAAGGGAATGGAGCGTTTTCTTTGTAAAAAAATACACTTTAGATTTTAGCCGGATTTTAAAGTATTTCGATATTGTAAAATTTAGTTTCACGGTATAGTTGTTAAGATTAAATTATTTTAATGATCTCATGGTTAAAATGGGACTCCTAATTTTAAAAACTCGAGTGTGGTGTCGTTTCTAACGTCAAAACGCGAAAGAAAGATGAAAGAAAAAAAAAAAAAAAAAAAAAAAAAAAAATATGTGAAACTAAATATCTATTAAGAACATTGTAATTACGATATTTTTAAGCGAATAAATGAATAACTAACTAACTAACTAAGAATGAACGCCGGGGAAGTTTTCTGACTACGCGCGGACGAATTCGGTATACGGGTCATCTAGTCAGTTATAAAATGTTGGCTAGTTTTCGTAGCACAAAGAGAATTACAGGCACATGAGTCTTTTCACCTTTATGTCTCAGGGTAGCGGGTGCAGTGCAATGCCACATAGGGCGCGTCCTAGGTGGACGTGACCTATGAGGTAATGCACTGTTCATAGGCAGAGGTTACCGCTTAACATCAGGTGGGCCATCTGCTTGTTCCCTCATTCTAGTATAAAAATAAAATAAAATAAAAAACTAGACAGATGCTTTAATCAATCCGCTCTGCCAATGCTCAAAATCATCTACGACAGAAGTTTTAAAATTTCAATATGTTGAATAGCAAAAGGCAATTTGTTATAAGTGCCGTCGTGCAAAGTTGCACAGTTTATGTGAAAAGTTGCAGACACGATGTGGAAGTCTAGTGCCAAGCAGCAAACTTGTGGACAAGTGTTGCCGACGTGACATCCTCCCATTTAGTGCCCTGAAATCTTACCTAGACAAATATACTTGGAACTCAGCAGCGAACGTACCTTTCAACAAGAAAGACGCATCTTTATTCATGTTGAAAGTACATTTATTCATGGACTTTTGTTATTTACAGCATTGTGAAGACAAAGTGCTTACTGCGCTGAGATTAAAATTATGATTGGGTATCTCGTTATTGTATCGTTTTTTATTTTTAAATTGTGGTGAAATTATAGACTTATATTACTTATATTGTGTTATTTAATTTACCATCTATTACTGAATTGTAAGTAGGTCTAATCCTATCTATTTTTGACTTTATTGAAGTGTTAGAGTTTTTCTTATAAATAAAAAACTGAAACTGTTCTTTCGATAAAAACTTTTGAACGCGGTATTCATAAATAAATTTATTTTCAACTTAAGGTGGTTTTATTTAAGTACACGAGGAATGAGATGCCCTTAGCCATGAGAGTGTCTATCAGGCTTCTTTGCTTTTTCAGGCTGACTTTACACCAGGTTGGCTGCAGCGCGCAGCGGCCGGAAGCAGCCGGCAGCGGCCAGGAGCAGCCGGCAGCGGCCGGCATCGGCTGGAAGTGGCTGGTAGCTGCCGGCGGCGGCCACGCGTCCTCGGTGCAATTTTAGCCTTTATGAATCGGTCCTGCTGTCGCTGCGCGAGCCTGTAAGATATTTTAGGAGCTCCTTAAGCGGTACTATGTTTTTTTTCTTTTTTTTACTTAGACCTTTGTTTGACCACGATCTCACCTGTTGGTAAGTGACGATGTTGCCGAAGATGGAGCACAAAGGTCTAGAAGGCACCTATTCACTCTAGCCTTGAAGAGACCGAGATTATAGTTTTCAGGAAAGACAGACGACGGCAGTGTATTCCACTCCTTAGCAGTTCGCATTATAAAGGTGGAACTGAAACGTTTAGAACGAATAGAGGGTATACTAATGAGCTAAGGGTGGTACCGAGCCGTGCGTCTGCTCGTCCTATGATGAAAAGGAGATGGTGGGATCAAATCGTGCAGTTCCTGGGAGCATTCCCCGAAATGTAATCTATAAAAGATCGAAAGGCACGCGACCTTACGGCAGTCTCTGGATTATCTTTTTGCATTTGTAGCAGTGTGCGTTGCTACAGAAATGCTGAATCGTGATTTGCATTACGAGCGGGCGCACACAAGCAGCCAGTCATCTCCAGCCATTCATATCGATAACTTGTGTAGTATTATAACCGCGGAATATATTCGGTTTACGTAAAGACTCGTATTATTTGACCTTCAACATGTAGGGAAATATATTCCTTAAAGTGGTGACCCCAGACTTTGATTTTTGCACGCGCGTTTGGTGGGCCAGAGATGACTCCCTCCCGACGAAAGCCACGCCTCGGGAGGTAAAACAAAAGAAGATTCAAAATTGCATCACGATGACGTAACGCCACATGAACAACGGAAGCGCATGGAAGGCGCGGTAAAATGATCCACTCACAGCTACCATTTAGAAGACCTGAGTAAGAGTGCGTATTTTTGTGAAGAGTATTGGCGGTTCAGGAGCGGAACGAGATAATCCAGCTGCACTCTATGAATTATGCCCGGTTGAAGGATGCTCACCGGAGGGATTATGCCCGATTGAAGGATGCTCATCGGAGGACCAGTGCTGGACTTCGAGGAGGCTCAGTCCCACTGCTGCGAGTGACTGGCATCGAGTTCACGCTATTTAGGGGCCATGAGAGTTTTTAACGCAGAAGAGAAGGTGCTTTGTTGCTGTGGTGTAGAAGAAAAAATAATCGTCGGCGTACGTGAGCGTATGAGAAGGAAGATTTCGTCGTAGAATCAGTGAATCGTAGAATCAGTGAATCAGTGTTAATTTTAATTTGATAGCGTTGCGATACTATGCACGTAGCAATTAGTTTACAATGCATCTCGTAGCATTTGATAAACGAAACGTGGCATTGCATCGCATCGCGTCAAACATATTCGAGAAGGTATTTTATTTTGTGGTAAAAATATTGTAAGTTTTAATTTTTGGAAAATTTTTTCATAGTTTTTGGGAGTTTTTTTTGTAAAAACAATTTGTTATATAGCCTATGTCAGTAACTAGTGTTTTTCAAGGTTTTTAGCTGTCAGTTTTGGAATTGTCATCTGGAGTTTCGCCACATGGGATGGTGATAGGTGTTGGAAGAATGTATATTTCTTTCTATCCCAGGTTCCTCTAGCTCGAATAGGCTGCATGTCATTTGCCAGAACTCATTTTTGTTTTTGTAAGCATAGACTAATTGTCAAGACAAGTTCACTAGTTGTTTTTTCACTCCATGTTAATTGCCAGTAAGCAATGTCAGTAACATGTCTCATTTTATTTTCACATGTGGAGTAGTCCGAGTCTTATCAAGTCAGATAAAAGTAGGTCAGTTTGTAATGCAAGCTCATGCTACGGCGCCGGGGCATAGCTGTCGCGTCGTGCACGATCTTGCAACTATGCACATTCCTGTGTGCCTTTTGCACACGATTATAGAAGAATGACAAAGTTGGATTACGGAATGATTGTTTGGGTTACGGTATGAAGAGCGTAATCTGATCTGCTAATAAAACACACACATTGTAAGGTAGCAATGTTGCGAAAATACGATAGTGCTAAGAACGCAGTGTAAGCTAAGTGGTTATTTAGCCAACTTTGTAATAGGAAGGTTATGTTTTATGTTAAGACTTTTATGTTCTAGACCTAAGAATTTTTTTTTAGAAAAAATTTGTAAGGGGGAGATTACTGTAGCAGTGTGCGTTGCTACAGAAATGCTGAATCGTGATTTGCATTACGAGCGGGCGCACACAAGCAGCCAGTCATCTCCAGCCATTCATATCGATAACTTGTGTAGTATTATAACCGCGGAATATATTCGGTTTACGTAAAGACTCGTATTATTTGACCTTCAACATGTAGGGAAAAATATTCCTTAAACATTCTAGCAATGAAGATAATCTTTAAAATTATGTACATCTGCAACCGCTCGCGGCTGCCCTGCCGGCCGCTGCCATCCTGGTGTGAATGAGCCTTAATCTCACAGTGGACTACCGTACCGCGCGAGATAAACATTTGTACACAGACTTTCTTATAACTCTACGATGGACGCAATCCATACACAACAACGCCAAAATATGCACCCTTGAAAATTCGAATGATGACAAATGAATTCTATACACTGCCAGTTCACACTCCATTCCTTTAAATGTGTTCAATAACCAAGCAGCATTGGACAGATAAAACTTGACGGAATTGTTTAATTTTATGCGTTTTGTTTCTCTTTTCGTTCGGGCACTTTGTGCGCTGACTCGAAGTCCATCATTATGATTACTTCGAGGTAAGTGTTTATTCTAAACAAATGGCTCTAAACTCGGGTCATATAATATCGTAGATACTCGAATAAAACTACATACATAGTACATACATACACACGCCTTTTTCCCCGAAAATGTAGGCAGAGCCTCAATGGGCCTAATTTCGCAGTAGGTTGCAACATCGTGGAATATAGAAGTGACGTGTGGTGAGCTCATCGCCGCACTTGCTTCCCACGACTGACTCGGCCAACGCTTTCATTCATCTTTCTTCGAATAAAAGTAAAGTAAAAACAATAATAACGACCTCTGTAGTGCGAAGGTTGACCTGTGACGCAGGAGGTTGCGGGTTCGATTCCCGCCTCGGAACAAATATTTGTGCGATCACAGATATTTGTTCAGGGTGTTCTGGGTATTTTCTATGCATAATACAAAATATCTATTTAAGTATTATATTGTATTAGGTATATCAGTTATCTAGTAACCATAACACAAGCTCTGCCTTAGGGGCTAGATAATGTTGTGTGAACTGTCCAACATTATTTATTTATTTATTTAATATAGTAATATTGGTGGTCTTTTGTAATTATTATTTTACGCAGAACATCGTGATTGTTAAACATGAAATACGCTGGCTTTTAGTAGGTTTTCAGATTAGCAGTTCTCATTAGCCTGCAGCGCAGCGCTCGGAATCGATTGCCCGAAGTTTAAATTAGGAAGATAACTACCTACCCCCGATCCGGATAATCTTTCCTCTGGTCTCATGACTGGGTCTGATATTTCTTGCCATAAAAGTTTTAATACTGATCCTAGTATCAGATCATGCAGCATCCGACCGCGATTGGTACATTGTATATATATGGACGTGATTTAATACTATGTTTTATTTTTCTTTATAATTAGCTCCGCACGGCTTGTACATTTGCCATTTTCAAGTTATTTTTCATTTTCTTGGGGATTTTCAATATAATTTGCAACGTTCATCTTCTTCTCCATCGTGTCGTTGGTTCCCATAGATAATTAAATTGTTTTAGACCAATTTGCAACTCACAAGTCGTCAAAGTCGAGTCATGTTTTGGTAAAACGGTGGCCGTTTTACATTATTTATTCTGTGGTTTTACTAAAACTTAGGTACCTACTTAGACAAGTTCCACCAATTTGAAAAATCACGCAATTCACTTCCATTTCACACTACACTTGCTCTCTATAGACGAGCTACATTGGTTAAAATGCCACCAAAACAACACAAACTAATTTAAAAAAAACTAGGAAAACAAATAAAATAAAAGTTAATGACGTTTTTTTTTTTCAAAAATGGCGTGAAGAGTCCTCTATGAAAATGGATGGTCTCTTACCGTGGTACTATAAAAATCGAGTTATCTTTGTAATAGTTACACAGTGTTTTGTCTCTTGCATTGACAAGTTTTAAATTCGATCGTTGGAGACAAATCACGGTGTAACTACTCGAACGATATTCCGCTTGTATTAGAAGCACGGTTACACAAAAATCCATATGATAGGTTCAAACGTTAGATTAAAGAATAAACCAGAACCCGTGTCACGCGTAAAACCTGTCTCCACGCAAACTAGTCTTAATGAGAACAGTTTCACCCAGTCTGTCATTGTCGGCCGTGCGGTTAGTCGTGTCGAACTCACAAGATTTTCAAAAGAAAATCTTTTGACGACAAAATGTCGTCGTGTGTCGTTCCCACATGTAAAAATTCTGCTGGACGTCAAAAGAAAAAGGATGGAATCAAATTTCACACATTCATTACGTGGGTGGGAAGTATGATTGGCGCGGAATTGTGTTCTGGCGACACAGCACCTCGTACTAATAGTGTCGTACGCACCTTCTGGTTTATTCTATATTCTAAGTTTCAAACCTACACTGCCCACACCCACCGCACCCCTGCTGTTAGTAGTAGATCTTTTTTGTGAAGAGTTCTCCGGGGAAGTACTACCTCCATACCTATTTCTGCCGCAAATCAGTAGACTTAAGATATTTATGCCTCAGGGTGGCGGACGCAGTGCAATGCCGCAAAGGGCGCGTCCTAGGTGGACGTGACCTATAAGGTCATTTTTGTTGCATTTTTATAGGCAGAGGCATCATCAGTTAGGCCATGAGCATGCGCAATCATTCAAATCCAATGAAATAAATAACACCCACACTCACATTACAAATAGTGACATCAAATTACACAAAAAAAAAAAAAAACGTTGCAAAACTGACTCACTTACTGACTGACTATCAACGCACAGCCTTTAGCAGTATAGCTGAAATTTTGAAGTCATTCCTTTTGTTGTCTATAGGGGTGCATCGACTCAGGAATTTCTAAAATTCACCCCAAAGGGATGCATCGGGGATTGAAGTATGTAATGAATAAACTCCCGGACGGACATTATTTATGTTATTATAAGCAATTTTTCGCTCAGTTTCGAAATAATTTCAGTGAGCCATATATTTGGGCTATCCCGTAGCTTTTAGATGAATGGATACCAGTGGTACCATATCGCTTTGAGAATTTTTATATTAATGAAACTGTGAAAAGTTTTCAACAAAAATATATGATATCTACACGATACTTGATTGGAAAATTCCTCTACATTTATTCAGTATGCACTCTCGTTAAAATAATAAAAATGTTTTTTTCTGTATGGTTAATCCTGCCATTCGTTGTTTTGTCTTTTAGGGTTACTCAAAGGGTGCCAACAGGACCCTATTGCTAAGCCTCCTCTGTCCGTCCGTCCGTCTGTCTGTCAGCGGGCTGTCTCATGAACCGTAATAGGTAGACAGTTGAAATTTTAACAAAATGTGTGTTTCTATTGCCGTTATAACACCAAATAATATAAATTAGTAATAGGTTCCCGTCTTACCCTTTGGGTAGAAAACCATAAAAAGGGGCCCCTATACAAGCAACGTAAATTTTTCGTCGTTTGTTGCTCGTTCTTATTTTCTTACAAATCTTCTTCATAAAATAAAAAGGCAGTTCTTTTATTTATTTAAATTTGAACTCCGATGAGCATAATTCTTAAGAATAACATGATATTTTATTATTTCTCCAGCTTCAATAACTTCTCTAATTCAATAATTTAAGTCTCTTCTCTAACTACCTATCCTGAATATAATTAGTATACGCTAATCTCACGGCATCATTGTGAAAACATGATTCTCCGTGAACACTGTTCCTTAAGGGGCCCCAATTCGATTTGAACTAAAATCTTGTAGGTTCGTACAATTAAATTTTTGAAAGAGAGGCACTGTGTAAAATGAGAGCTATTGCCAGATCCTGTGGTTGGAATTCGGAAAATTCCGCTACTTACTTGCGAAACGGCAATAAACGCGCAAAATATTCTAAAACTTGTTCCAGCACGTACGTTTTTTTGAAAAAGTATTTCAAGTTTGTGAAAAAAATGTTTGTAATTTAGATTCTACACAACATGGGCTAGATACCCGATCTTTTTTTTTATTACTTTTACAGTTTGTAAGAACATTATGAACATACAAAGTTCAGGTAAAATTGTGCAAATAAGCTGATTTTTGAAGGCTTATACAGAATTTAGAGGTAAACAAAAAAAAACAAAAAAAGATCACGTACGTAGATATATTCTTCAAGATACATATTTGTACAAAACATCTGACGAAAAAATTGTTACAACTTTATAATCACGTACGAGCTGAGCACCAGCGTTTTTATCGAAAGTACTGGAATTGACTGCTCTTAAGGAAGGAAAATTAAATTAAGCTACTAAAGTGTCCAAAATTATGGAACATTGGTCTTATTTTTTTAGCTCGTAACATCAGGTGGGCCTGCTTGTTCCGTATCTCACGGAACAAGCAGATGGCCCACCTGATGTTACTAGTTAAAAAAAATAAGACCAATGTTCCACAATTTTGGACAAGCGGTAACCTCTGCCTTTTACAATGCATTAACTCATAGGTCACGTCTACCTAGGACGCACCCTTCAGATAGGTCCCTTAGATAGGACCTCCTATCAATAGACAGCCAAAGATTTAAATCGTAGATATGCCCTTACCGTTGAGTGACCGCGCCGTAATGTTTCCACGTGAAATAAGATAGCTCGCTCATTTGGTCTTAGTGCACATCTAGACACAGTATCAGCAGGTCGTTTATTTTTTCACAAAATTTCGTGCAATATGATTGCACAATAAATGGTAATCAACAGTTAAGTTTATAGACAAAAATCTTAATTTTTAACTGTTCACTAGTGTGCGTGCGTCAGACTTTTGATTCAAATACAATGCAACAGTTTTCGGTGTCTGGGCGTATCTACGATTTAAATCTCTGTAGACAGCTTACGGTTGGACCATATGAAAATCTAAAACTAGCATATTTTATAAAGACCGTACCAGGTATAGTTTGTTTTAATATGTAATTATACTCTGTGCTTTGAAAATTGCACCAACATTTGAGATTGGACATTATGACTTTTGGACATTTTTTTTTGACGTGTCTGTGTGTGTGTTTATGTGTGTGTGTGTCTGTCTGTCCCATCGTAGCTTTCGAACGAATGAAAAGATTTAGTTTTTTGTTTGTTTGAAAGGTGTGTCGGGATTGTTCTTAACTTTGTTTGATTAAATCGGTTCAGCCGTTCAGCGTTGGGGGTTTTTTAAGTTTTACAAAATTAATTACTTGTCTGACATTAGTCTTGCAAATAGTTTTGTACTTTTTTGACACAATTGTGACTCAATGGGGAGACACATTGCTTATTTATCACGCTAGGTGGCGCATAATCGTTGGTGTTGTTTCGTAGCCAAACAAAGGTCAATCAATGTTAAAAAAAAAACTGTCAAAAGTGGCCAGTATTAGTTATGTCAAAAATTTATAATTTTAGTATGAGAAATAGACAAGACCACTAAATGTCAAGCACCAGCGATGGTGGCGCCATCTGAGATTAGTTTTGCCTGTGGCTCCCCATTTCAAACCACCAAATTCCCAAAACGACGCAGTACAGTCCACCCAATTAATTATTTTATAACAAATATCTTGACCCGGGATGTTTAGGCACTTTTTCTTGGGTTCAAAAGATGATTAGTTCCTGTTCGATCATTCATATTTCATATAACTTTCAGACTACTTGGAGAGAAAAATTAGAGCAAAATATGTGACAAGACACTGAAATAAAAAATAAAGAGAAAATAAAAGTAAAGTAATATAAAAAGTGTTTTAAAGATACACAATAGTGTTAAATGATATTTGTTCATCTAACTAGAATCTTTCTGCATTAGCAGCATCGAATAAAGCAGTAACTCAAATCTGTTCTCACTCCTAAAATAGCCGCGCGCGTTGCTCGCCTCAATACAGGAAGGCATTTATGAGACCAACTGATGCGCAAACGATAACGCGTACCTTTAACGACTTTATATTTAGACTCTTATTTTAGCTACAGCTTAACTTCTCAGGGTTTAACTTATACATTTTCATAACAATAAAGACAACACGTTCATTTTTAGGGTTCCGTAGTCAAAGACAAGGAACCCTTATGGATTGGTCATGTCTGTCTGTCTGTCTGTCCGTGTATGTCACAGCCTTTTATTTTCGAAACCATAAGAGCTATACTGTTGAAACTTGGTAAGTAGATGTATTCTGTGAACCGCATTAAGAATTACACAAAAAAAAGGAAAAAACACAGTAAATTTTTGGGGTTCCCCATACTTAGAACTGAAACTCAAAAAAAAAAATACATGAAACCCTATGGATAGGTCTTCAAAAATGATATTGAGGTTTTCAATATATTTTTTTTCTAAACTGAATAGTTTGCGCGAGAGACACTTCCAAAGTGGTAAAAAGTGTGTCCTCCCCCCATAGCTTCTAAAATAAGAGAATGATAAAACTAAAAAAAATATATGATATACATTACGTAACCATGTAAACTTCAAACGAAAATTGGTTTGAACGAGATCTAGCAAGTAGTCTTTTTTTAATACTTCATAAATCGTAATCCATCCAAGAACTTTTATATTATGTTACTTGCTGCCACGGAACCCTTCATGGGCGAGTCCGACTCGCACTTGGCCGCTTTTTATTTTATAGCTAACGGAGAATCACACTTTATGGAATGTTTTCTATATAACTCTAGATGAAAACAAAATAAACGGATTAATAGCTATTTATGTTTATTTCGTTATTCCTGACGTTTCGAATGTTATGCAGCTTCCGTGGTTACCTTACAGAACTTATAACCAGATAGAAATAAATAGATAAGCGTAGATTGAAAATGTTTTTATGAATGCACGTTTGTATATTGGCGTTTGTGTCTGATACCAACTATTAGTTTTTAGGGTTTATACGTTGCCGTCTACACGTGTACATTAAAGTAAAATAATGTGTTTTTTTATATGTATGTTAGTTATTAAGGTATTTAAGTTGCTATGGGCTTATTGTTTAGGTTTTGTAAAGTTCCCAACAAGCCTGAAATAAATATATTAAATTGAATTGAACTGAAAAAGACATGCTATTCCTCTGATATGTGAAAACGATTTTTGATTTTTGAACTCCGTAGGCTTACTGCCGTCTAGTATAGTATTCTTTTATCTGTGCTGCCGCTTTCACGCTACCAATTTTTTATCTCAAGGCTAAACGTTATGATCGAGAGATAATCAACATAGCTTTCAGAATTAGCAATCAGAATTTCAAGTGGCATTGGCTCAATCGCAACCTCCATATATGAGTTCACTTCTCGTGTGACGACCATGAACCGAACGACGTTGTGTAAACCAAAACCAACGCGTTCAACCCGCGTCCTCAGTGGCGTGCACGGTGGCGATCAATGGTAAGACAATGGATCGCCACTGTGCACGCCACCGCGAATGCGGGCCGAACGCGTTGGTTTGGCCTTAGCTTTACTCGATCGAATGATTTTGTTTTATTGTTGTACCGTCTTGTACCTACTAGCACAGATAAAAGAATACTATACTAGCTACTACCTAGTTATTCTGGCACACTACCGTCAATTTTCAGGCGCTTACTCGCCGTAGTTGTTGTAAAATATTCCATGTCATTTGTTATCGTGTGTTGTATTGTAAGCAATGCAGCTTGCTAGTATTTAGACAAACCTAACATAGGTTTGAAGATACTACTAACCAAAATATATTTAAGATAAGATAAGATAAGATAAAAAATGAAAAATATCTTATCTTATCTTTAGGTCAGTTTGTATGATAATTAAAGAATAAAGAATAAAGAACGATGGTCGCTGGTATTCGATAAATGCAAAGGAGGACGGTCAGACGTGGCACTATTAGATATATGTCCAGCATTTATTTTTTATTTTTTATACAACTTGGAATGACTTGTCAAATAGATGGCCCAACTTATGTTAAGCGGTACCCTCTGCCTATGAACAGTGCATTATTACATAAGCGACGTCCATCTAGGACGCACCCTATGTGGGATTGCACTGCGCCCGCCACCCTGAGACATAAAGATGAAAGTCTCATGTGCCTGCAATTTCACCGGATAACATACCCTTCAAGCCGGAACACAGCACCGCCGTAAGGTTGCATGCCTTTCGATCTTCTATAGGTTACATTTCGGGGAAAGCTCCCAGGAACTGCACGATCTGATCCCACCATCTCCTTTTCATCATAGGACGAGCAGGCGTACGGCTCAGTACCACCCTTACCTCATTGGTATACCTTCTATTCGCACAAAACGTTTCAGTTCTACCTTTATAATGCGAACTGCTAAGGAGTGGAATACACTACCGTCGTCTGTCTTTCCTGAAAACTATAATCTGGGTCTCTTCAAGTCTAGAGTGAATAGGTGCCTTTTAGACCTTTGTGCTTCATCTTCGGCCACATCGTCACTTACCAACAGGTGAGGTCGTGGTCAAACAAAGGTCTATCAATATTTAAAAAAAAAAAACAGCAATGCGAGCACTACTGCTTAGTGGCAGAAATAGATATGGTGGTAGTACTTCCCCGGACGAACTCTCACATAAAAGCTATACTACTACTAGTAGTGGACGTCTATTAGCAGATGATGATGATGATGATAATCTTCATAAACCATGATATCATTAAAGTATCAAGTGTGTGTGATATAGCAGTATAGTTGCTATCGATGGGTTATGGCTGAAAATCAGTGTTTTTGCTTCTTGAGCGAAATATCTCGCTGAGGCATGGCCTTTTTGACGTATTGCAGCACACACAGACATTTTACTTGGATTTTGTATACAGGGTGTAACATAATATCCCTATAAGCCCGGGGAGGGGGTATTCTACACATCAGGACGAATAACTTTAGTTCTACGACTTTTAAAATTTCGCAGATTTTAATTCATGAAATGTCACGTAAACATCCTGAAATTCCTCAAGAAATGTTCCTAACACATCATGAGGATATTACGGTACGTTATGGTACCGTACGTAGGGCTGCCTCACGTTGTGTTAGGTACATTTCTGGAGGAGATTCAAAATTTTTTTGCGGAATTTCAGGATTTTTACAAGGCATTTCATGAATTAAAAACTTCGAATTTTAAAAAGTCCTAGAACTAAAGTTATTAGCCATGATGTGTAGAATACCCCCTCCCCGGGCTTATAGGGATATTATGTTACACCCTGTATATTATTGTTTGTTTTTTATTTTTATTTTTTTATACTGTGTTTTATTGTTTATTTTTACTTTTGCACTGTTCAATTTGTTGTAATTTGTATGTGTGTCTGAAGTTGCAAATAAAGACTTTATCTATCTATTTATCTATCAGTACCTATACCACACACACTTGATACTTGGGTGTGTCTAGTATGATATCTAACGGCTCGAAAGGTTGTCTACCTCACTTTCAAAGAATCCAGATTCCATTTACCATGTGAATGAACTCCATGAATAAGTAAGCTGCCTATATCACCAGCTTAATGAATCGATCCAACATCCACTCCATTATGCCTATCAAAGTTTTCTATATAGAATCAAAGGCCCTCAAATAGACTTCGATACCAAACCGCGGTGATGAATAAACCATTTTTCGATGAATAATGGTCGACTGCATTATGTATTGCCGGCGGTGGAACTTCGGAGTGTGATCGAGAGGTGCAAATGAACTATTTGCTTCCCGTTTAGTGGAATTCATTTTTGTGAGAGCAAAGTGTCTGTTTTTATTTGTTGCGAATATATCTACAGGGTATTCATAAATGCATACAAGCTTCATCCGCAGAAGATTGTCTGAACACATATCAGTTAAGCCTTATCATCATCAGTCAGTAGAAGTCCCTGCTGGATACAAACCCCCTCTTCACACCTCCCCATGGAATACCACGAAGAATGTTCTTGAACTATCTCCATCCTCGGACTTTCTGCTACTTTCATAATATCGTCAGCCATTGAGAGAGATACTGCATTGATCGGTTTTTGGTCGCAACTCGAGAATTTTTTCCCCGATGGAAGTTATGGCCTGCCTATTGCCACTACAACTTGCTAATTCTGAGAGCTATCTCGGTAATCTTGGTTCTTCGAGGGATCTCTTCGTTATGGATTTTATTAACCAAACTTAAAAAAAAACGTGAACTAAAAAAAAAAAAGTATACTCGTTTACATTTTTTTTCAAACTCTAAATCGCTTCAAGTTTTCCTATAACATTTTGAGAGTTCCCTCGATTTCTCCAGGATCCCATTATCAGATCCTGTCATGATGCCCATGGGACCACACTTTCAAACAAAAAATAATTTTCCAATCGGCATCTTCGAGTAATAGGGGAAAACACATGAAAAAAAATTAAAAATTGTTTGACTCACTGAGAACCTCCTCTTATTTAAATTCGGTTAAAAAAACGGGAAATATTCCCGTTATTTTACGTCTACTCGAAACCCGTCGGTCTTTACCAAGGTTAGTGAACGCGACACATCCTCCACGTCCCGTTTAGCGTTTACTACCTGATAAAAAAGGACTCCGAACATAGCTCACTCCGTAGCCCGCTGCGTGACTTTGAACTTGTGTACGAGACCAACAGTTAGTGAGCACGTCAACACGCATAACCTACTGCCCAATAAAAGTAACAAGCGATTGAATTATATACCAATTGTTCTTGATCGAAGACCAATTACTTCAATGGTGAGAACGTAATCAAGAAAGCTAGCTGCTTGAATAGGTTTTGAGTCGACTGGCTAACACACAGAGTTGATCCTGCATGAATCAATCAATGCAGGTCATAGAGAGTGGATTAGCAGCGAGCTAGATTTCACGTTTCACATCTGCTGAATTCTGTTTACTCAATTGGTGAGCAGTTATCTAGCGGTACCTTTATTAAGCAAAAATCTTTTTTTTTTATATGATAGACCTTTGTTTGACCTTGATCGCACCTGTTGGTACGTGACAATGTGGCCGAAGATGAAACACAAAGGTCTAGAAGGTATTCACTCTAGCCTTGAAGAGACCCAGATTATAGTTTTCAGGAAAGACAGACGACGGTATGTTTATTCCACTCGTTAACCTATTCCAGAAACTATGTCCGGGGTTTCATTCAGACTGTATCCGAATTATACTGCACTTTGCATCCTTTGAGATTTATAATGAGAAGGTAAATATTCGCTAAGTACTCCGCTCGTATGTACGGGACACCAATATTTACCATCTTATTATAAATCTCTTCGGATGCAAGGCTTGTATAATTATGGTCAAACGTCACAAATAGTTTGTTTAAGGGGCTAGTCTGTGGAAGTTACACATCGCAATTTGACACTATTCCATTACATTTCGGGGAATGCTCCAAGAAACTGCACGATCTGATCTCACCATCACCTTTTCATCACAGGACGAGCAGGCGTACAGCTCAGTACCATCCTTACCTCATTAGTATACCTTCTATTCGCACAAAACGTTTCAGTTCTACCTTTATAATGCGAACTGCTAAGGAGTGGAATACACTACCATCGTCTGTCTTTCCTGAAAACTATAATCTGTGTCTATTCAAGGCTAGAGTGAATAGGTGCGTTCTAGACCTTTGTGCTCCATCTTCGGCCACATCGTCACTTACCAACAGGTCAGACCGAGGTTAAACAAAGGAATATCAACGTTAAAAAAAAACTGTCTATTTCACCTTGGTGGGTCTCACCACCACCTTCTTCTTTCTACCGATCTAAATATTGTTAAGATTATTAGCTTTATAGCTAAATTCGGGAAGTTCTTGGCTTTTAAAAACACCATTTTTCATGGGTTTCGCAGACTGCTCCCTTAACCATCAATTCTGTTCCATTCACTCATTAGTGGATAACTCGGTTCGTATACCTTTGAAATAGATGCTGCTTTTCGCTTTAAAGCTATAATTGAATCTCAAGTTTCACTTATTTTCGAAGATACCAACTAAGCCACTTATAGATACTCCGTTACTAGGATCCACAATCAAGCTTCTTATTTGGATCCGTGGATACATTATCTGCTTCTTCGATCCACATGTGGAACTATTGTTATTTATTTTTCCTCTTTAAGAAACGGATTCACTGCTTTTCAGTTGGGATATCTAAATATACTCACTTTTCACTGTAGTAGAGCTTTTTTGTGAAAGAGTTCGTCCGGGGAAGTACTACCACCATACCTATTTCTGCCGCAAAGCAGTAGTGCTCGCATTGCTGTGTTCCGGTTTGAAGGGTAAGGGTGCCAATGAAATTACAGGCACATGAGACTTTTCATCTTTATGTCTCAGGGTGGCGGGCGCAGGGCAATGCAACATAGGCTGCGTCCTAGGTGGACGTGATCTATGAGGTAATGCACTGTTCATAGGCAGAGGTTACCGCTTAACATCAGGTGGGCCATATGCATGTTCCGTCATTAAGTAGTATAAAAAAAAAAAAAAAAAAAAAAAAAAAAAATGCCATGGTGGGTCCGGCCCAAGAATATACCCCTCCATCTCCTCTCGTGGATGTCGAAAAGCCGACTAAGGGATTTGTTTGTAAGAATCGTTGGTATAAGATTTGTCCTGGCTGCTAGCTTATTTGAGGAATGTGTTATTACTAGAAGAAAGCGTTAGCAGAGTCAGTCGTGGGAAGCAATGCGGCTATGACCTCACTACTTGTTACGTCTATTTCCCACCATGCCTCAATGGGCCTCTTTTCACAGTGGCTTGCACCATCGCGGAATATAGACGTGACCAGTGGTGAGACAATCGCCGCCATTGCTTACCACGTCTGACTCAGCTAACACTTTCCTCCAGTAATAACACATTCCATAGTAAGCTAGCAGCCAGGACTTTTTATTTTTATATTTGCTTCTTCAGCAATACGTAGTTTTATCATTTGTCTTCAGTTACTTCCGAGCAGCAGAAATAATCTATACATCATCTCTTCCCGGGTTTACGTGAGTTATAGCGCTGTCACTTTCTTGCAACTATTGTTTTAGTTAGCAATAGATCCTATTTGAAGTTGACTCCTGTTAGTAATTATTCAGGGTGGCACGTTAAACCAGTAAATGTGACTTTACAAGTTAATACAAAGATGTCGTAAGTTTCTCGCTTTGTTACTTACACACAACTTACGCTAACTTGGCGTACCTGAGTAAACTAACTTCACTCACAAACAAAATAAATATCAATTGAGGAAGAACTCGCGTACATGTGTATGTTATTGGACTTACGAAACTCTTGTCGAATTCGAAATGAAATCACAAGGAATAACATATCGAATGAGATTACTTTGATGTGTTGTGGATATCATCATCATCATCAGCCTATAGAAGTCCACTGTTGAACATAGAAACATTAAAAAAGCGGCCAAGTGCGTGTCGGACTCGCCCATGAAGGGTTCCGTAGCAGCAAGTAACATAATATAAAAGTTCTTGGATGGATTACGATTAATGACGTATTCATAAAAAACTACTTACTAGATCTCGTTCAAACCAATTTTGAGTGAAAGTTTTTATGGTAATGTACATCATATATTTTTTTTAGTTTTATCATTCTCTTATTTCAGAAGTTACGGGGGGGACACACTTTTTACCACTTTCGAAGTGTCTCTCGCGCAAACTATTCAGTTTAGAAAAAAATGATATTAGAAACCTCAACATCATTTTTGAAGACCTAACGAAAAATCTACGACTAGGATACAATGAGCCCTTTTTAGGGTTCCTTGTCTTTGACTACGGAACCCTAAAAAGGGCTCATTGTGTCCTAGTCGTAGATTTTTCGTTGTAAACATAATATCCTCAAATCCGTTAAATCAAAAAAAAAACCTATTTACCAACCTGTTTTTTTTTTACTGCGTGTATGACGGACTAAACTGATGGCCCAGCTGATGTTAAGCAGTAACCTCTGCCTTTAACAATGCATTACCACATAGGTAACGTCCACCTAGAACGCGCCCTATGTGGCATTGCACTGCGCCCGCCACCCTGTAACACAAGTCTGATGTGCCTGTTATTTTACCGGCATCCTTCTAACTGGAACACAGCAATGCGAGCACTACTGTTTTGCAGAAATGGTTATGGTGGTAGTACTTCCCCTGACGAACTCTTCCACAAAATAGCTCTACTACTACTGAAACTACTGTTTCTTTGCAAAGGACAATCAAAAAGTCTCTGATTGATAAATTTGCTCTTCTGCACTCCACATTTCATGACTTGCATTGGAGAGCGTCCAACGTTTTCAAATCCTTTAATAGAGTTCCGTAAATTCTGTCCGTTTCTATTTGCATCCCTGATCCATTGCTACAAAATCAAATCGCGTTCGACTGCAAACCGAACACACACACACAAATACGGGAATCAATTTTATAGCTACTGTAAGAACGATATGTGAGTTTGATTTTAATAGGTACCTAACTAATTGAAATAATCACTAAACTACTAGATAGATAGATAGATACGCTTATTAATAATAAGTAATTAATTTTGTAAAAAATAAAAAAAAACCTTAACTCAATGAAACCGCTGAACTGATTTTGATCAAACATAGCTAAGAATACTCCAGACAAATACACCTTTCAAACAAAAAAATAATCGAAATCGCTTCATCCGTTCGGGAGCTGCGATACCACAGACAGACACACACCACACACACACACACAGACACGTCAAACTTATAACACCCCGTCGTTTTTGCGTCGGGGGTTAAAAAGGTTCAATACATATTTCATTACAAGCAGCGCCCCGCGGTTTCACCCGCGTAAGTCGCGATCCCGTGGGAATATCGGAATAAAAATGTGTCTATGTGTTATTCCGGGAGTCCAGTTATCTCCATTTCTAATTTCATCCAAATCCATCCAGTAGTTTTTACGTGAAAGAGTAACAAAGTTACATCCAAACAAACTTTCGCGTTTATAATATTAATAGGATTTTGTTGTAACCGCGTAAACCAAGGTGTTTGTGATGGTTACTCACATTCGCTAAAACTGTTGAGTACCGGTAGTTCAATCAAACTTCTGTGTTTGACGACCTTTGTGGCGTGGCGGGCGAAGGTTCGCCTGCGACGCAGGAAGTTGCGGGATTGATTCCTGCCTCGGAACAAATATTTGTACGATATTTGTTCAAGGTGTTCTGTGGGGTTATTTATTTTATTTATTTTAAAATGTGCGATGCCCCCCCCCCCCCCCCCCCCCCCCCCCCCCCCCACCCCGTAACTTCTAAATTAATAGAATGATAAAACTAAAAAAAAAAATTGAACGAGATCTAGTAAGTAGTTATTTTCAATACGTCATAAATCTTACGTTACTTGCTGCTACGGAACCCTTCATGGGCGAGTCCGACTCGCACTTGGCCGTTTTTTTATATGTAGTATGTACTTATTTTTGACTTCGTGGATGATTTTTGTACTCGTACATAGCTCAGAGCAAGACCCAACAAACAGTTTCTCAACAAGCTTCAGTCAAATAATTGGAACAACAAATTGGAATCTAATTCGTGCCAACTGAACCTCGTCATCTGGTGTGCCCTGGAACCACTTGTTACGAGACCAAACATGAAGAGCAGTTTACATTTCTGATAGATTCTAACCGGGACGCGCTTGTCATAGCAATTTATTGTAATTTAGAGCAATGCTAAGTGTTTTTTGTGTCTAGTTACATAAAGTTCTCATTTAATAAATCAATAATAAAGCAGAATTATATTCATTAAGACTGCGCGCTCTCGCCAGGCAGAAATCTTTATTCAAAAAAAATGCCACGCGCCGCTCGAAAAAGCGGTTTTTATTGAATATCTCGTGAAATATAGATAGTTTTAAAAACCCCGTGGGTGGACCCGCCGTTTTATTGTATGGATTTTATTTATCCAAGTTTTGACCCAATAATCTGTACCATATTGACAAACAATCGAAACTAGCCAAAAGTTAAAAGGTAATTTAGTGTTTTTTTTTAATCAAGAAAATTTTGTCCTTTCGTGTTTCTGTCAGGGTGATCCCTCGGTATTATAATGTAGTATCCATGCATATTTTTAATTTGAATATTGTACATGATTTAGTCAGTTAGAAATCTAATCTAAGATTGGTAATTTTGCGTTATACCCCACCTTAAGGAACTAACTTTATTCTGATATAATGTTTTGTTTGGAATTACGCTTTATTTATCAAGATAAATCCTGGTAAACTGGTGGTATTATTCGTGGAAATAGGCAGTAGTTTTTTTTATTATTTCTTGATGTGACTAGTAATATATATTCTACGACCAACGACCTCTGTGGCGCGGCAGGCGATGGTTCGCCTGCGACGCAGGAGGTTGCGGGTTCGATTCCCGCCTCGGAACAAATATTTGTGCGTTCTGCAGATATTTGTTCAGGGTGTTCTGGGTGTTTTCTATGTATAATAAAAAATATCTATCTATGTAATGTATTATATTAAGTATATCAGTTATCTAGTACCCATAACACAAGCTCTGGCTTAGTTTGGGGCTAGATAATGTTGTGTGAACTGTCCAGCATTATTTATTTATTTATTTATTTTATTCTAGTCTATTATGTGTCAACAAGGATATAAGCCTGATATATAAGTTTTTTTTTCGTGTATTCGATGACTTTTCTTGAAGGAGATAGGGCTCTGAAGTTTAGCTGTTTATGGTTTTCAGTAAAACTAGGTGCGCTAGGTGCAACTAGGCTTTATCTATTTTGTACACTTTTTCAACCATGTTCGCTGCTGATCAAATTTTCAATACAAAACGTATCATTTAAAACACCTGGGTGTGTTTTCCAGCACCGAACGTGCCAAAAGTATTTCCTATGATGTTCAATTAGGCGTACTCGCATGAAAATGTGAAGAGCACATTATGCCGGGCCGCAGCTAGGCAGAGCGGGTCACAGTGCATTGACGGATTTTGAGTACAGTGTACTGCCAGAATTTGCGCAAATATAAAATGAACACGTGCGCGCGTGCACATCAATCCACTTGCACACTGTTGGCGCACAGCGGGGCGCGGGCCGCATCGCACGGACGCAAATCCGCCTCGCAATAATGCGAGCCGCTGCAGCCCGACACAGTGTGTGATAATTCATACAAATTGTATTCAAGCGATTTGAGCGAATTCTTACGCTCCGTCCCGACACGCTGTGGCCCGGCATAATGTGCTCGAACCTTAACTCGGTAAAGTGTGAGGGCTATATCAAACTTTTTCATCTGACGAACAATATAAAATAAATAAATAAATAAATAAAATAATAATGCTGGACAGTTCACACAACATTATCTAGCCCCAAGCTAAGCAGAGCTTGTGTTATGGGTACTAGATAACTGATATACTTAATATAATACATTACATAGATAGATATTTTTATTATGCATAGAAAACACCCAGAACACTCTGAACAAATATCTGCAGAACGCACAATGTATAATAAATAATGAATAAATAATAATAATAATACGCGTAATATTCCTGTTTTTCAAACGATTTAAAAAATAACGGAGAATGTTCTAAATTCGTATGTATTTTTTGAAATTAAATTTCAGAGTTCTGTGCTCTTGTGGGATTTTCTTTGTACATGTAGAAGATGAGTAAAAACGTTAGCATTGGTCGTCCCGAGGCTTAATTCTCCAAGAGTGTTTCATATTGGCGTTGTCTATGCAAAATTAGACGCACAGCTGTGTGCTAAGACATCGCATGTCATTTGCTTGTGTTTATTTACAAAATGATGATATCCAAAGCGTATGAAGAAAGCAAATTAATGCATAAATTGGAATTTAAATCATTAAGTTATGCTTTACAGGGTGTAACATCATATCCCTATAAGCCCGGGGAGGGGGTAATCTACACATCATGGCGAATAACTTTAGTTCTAGGACTTTTTTTAAAACGAAAATTTTAATTCATTAAATGCCTTGTAAAAATCCTGAAATTCCGCGATAAATTCCTGAAACTCCTCCAGAAATGTAACTAACACAACGTGAGGCAGACCTACGTAAGGTACCATAACGTACCGTAACATCCTCATGCTGTGTTAGGAACATTTCTTGAGGAATTTCAGGATGTTTACGTAACATTTCATGAATTAAAAACTGCGAAATTTAAAAAGTCGTAGAACTAAAGTTATTCGCCTCGATGTGTAGAATACCCCCTCCCCGGACTTATAGGGATATTATGTTACACCCTGTATATAAAATAATAACATAAATGTATATATAGCATACATATAAATATACATACATAGACACACACCTTTTCAGGCGGGGTAGGCAGAGCCTCAATGGGCTAACATAATATAGTTCAACTGATTTATTTGTATTAACGCATTAGTATTGCCATGCAGCGTGGCAATGCAGCCAGCATGTTAGGGATCTGGTAGGGATTTAGATCAGTAGAGCTAAATTTAGATCGGTAGCAGCGGTCTTCAGGTAGCACAACTGTTTCATATGTTTTTTATTTTTATTTTGTACATGCCTTCTTGTATTAGTTGTAATATTATTTCTGTACTTAACTATTTATTTGTATTTTTTTATTTTGTTTAACCCTACTAATTGTTTTATTATTATTGTAGATCATTTTTAATCTGTATTTTTTAAAGGTTCTTTGAATTTCTACCACCACTGACTGTGAATTCAACTTCTGTAAATGGTTTGGCTATAATAGTTTTTCCACAGTGTGTTGCTGACACCTGACAGGGTTGCCTGTCGTGTCTATTATACAGTGATTTGAAATTTCCATTTCGTGTGTTTTCCTTTTGCGAAAACTGTTTCGCTCTCCGAAAATGCTCTTACAAACGCTTTACGCTTCACACAATGTTATCTGCATTTATATGCAACGATTTTTGTATATTCATTGAAAATAAGTTGGATACAAGTAAATAATTTTGTATAAATTAAAAGAAGACTCAACGCAATGAAACGGGTGAACCGATTTTGATCAAACATAGCTCTAAGAACACTCCCAACAAATTCACCTTTCAAACAAAACGAAAAAATCGAAATCGGTTCATCCGTTCGGGAGCTATGATGCCACAGACAGAGACAAACACACACACACATAAACACACCCATACACATAAATACACACATACCCACACACACACACACATACACACACACACACACACACACACACACACACACACATCCACACACACAGACACGTCAAACTTATAACACACCGTCGTTTTTGCATAGGGGGTTAATAAAATAAACAAGTTCAGAGTTAATTTCTATAAAACAGGTCTTCTCAGGATCATCCTAGTCCATTGGCACCACATTCGAGTCGATCGGAAGCGTCTGGGCCAAGGTAGTGGGCTGCGAACTTGAAGGCGTCGAATTTCGAAGTCGACGCTGAACATCTTGATCAACCTGATTCAAGCTGGTTAGATTTTCTTGGGCTTCTTTCTTCTTAAGGTCGGGTTTGCTGCAAAATTCTTCATCTTAGATTTGATTTTTAACTGCTTAAATCAAATACAATATTCAAATTAATAACATATATTACATTATAATTCCGAGGGATCACCTTGTACCAGAAACACGATAGAAGAATATTTTCATGATAGAAAAAATAAACAAAGTTACCTCTAATTTTTGGCTAGATTCGATTGCTTATTAAAATGGTGCATACTCGTATGCACCTGTTAGGTTAAAACTTAGATAAATAAAATAAATAAAACAAAGCCGAAGGTTTACTGTCGGGGTTTTGTAAAATTGTCCTATATGTTATGAGATATCAAATAAAAACTGCTTTTTCTAGAGGCCCGAGGCGTTTTTAAGACGCTTTTATTAGCTTGGGTTGTATCTATGTATGTATGTATGTATGTATGTATGTATGTATGTAACTGAATCTTTGAGCATAATTTTCATCAATTTCCAGAACACTGATTAATTTGAAACTTTGCATAAAGAGAGAGAGAGAGAGAGAGAGAGAGAGAGAGAGAGAGAGAGAGAGAGAGAGAGTTAGAGTTAGAGTTAGAAAGAGAGAGAGAGAGAGATAAATCGAACTAAAAAATGAAAAATATATAATATTAAAAAAAAAAAAAAACACGCTTTTATAGCTAACCGAACTAAAAAATAGAAAATCATTTTCAATTTCAAAGACTTTATATTACAAGTAGAAGATCGAACAATCAACCACGTTTTTTTTTTTTTAAAAAAGCGTGGTATGCATTTTACTACTTTTCATAACTCCCCTCTCATAGATAGTTGCCAACAGAATGATTGTTATATTTACTTTATAAACAAACCCACGCTTTAAAAAAAAAAAAAAACTGATTGATTGTTCGATCTTCTACTACTGTCTGTAATATAAACTCTTTGAAATTGAAAATTATTTTCTATTTTTTAGTTCGGTTAGCTATAAAAGAGTGTTTTTTTTAATTTTTTTAAAATATTTTTTATTTGTATCTAGATTTCTGCCTGGGGTTACCGCAGTCGTAAATCGGAAGCGGGAATCCCTTTTCGCACCCAAGAGTGGCTTTAGTCGGTTCAAAATAGGGTTATGCCTATTTATTATGCACTTCCTTTTTTTTGGTTTCGTTTATTTATTTTCAAATCTTCGATACTTATTTATTTCTACTGCAAATTTATTATTCTTAGTATCAAAATATTGAAAACATTCTTGTGTATAAAATACAGTTTAACTAGTCCCAAACGGACAAGTAGTTTGGTCGCTATTTTAGAGAGCAGTAACCGTGCGGTGCCACATTTTTAACCCCCGAGGCAAAAACGACGGGGTGTTATAAGTTTGACGACGTTGTTATAAGTTTTTTTGTGTGTGTGTGTTTGTGTGTGTGTATCTGTCTGTGGCATCGTAGCTCCCGAACGGATGAACCGATTTAGTTTTTTTTGTTTGACAGGTGAATTCTATCACTTTTTTAACTTTTGAAATATAGGAAATCAAAGCTCTCAAAAGTACACGATTTTGGTAACGCTATTTTTCTGGAATGTCCGTTGGGATCATGTTAAGTCGTTCATCGATTCACGTCAAAACATTCTCATTGATCCAGACTACATTAGCTTTAGCAAGATGAAACAGATTAATTTTGTTAAAACTTATTAACTCATTAAATAAAATCATAAAAATTCTTACTTGCTCACCTGCCTGTTGGAAATAAGTATATTTATCTACCTAAAATCTGTGTTTAAGAAAAAGAAAATGTAGGTAATTCAAAAGTTAACGTTGTTGGTTTATAAAATACCAGTGTCTGCCCGCGGCTTCGCTCGCATTTTACCACGATAAAAAAAACCTACAGCTCATCGAGGTCATAATCTCTCTGTGACCCAAATTTTATTGAAATCGGTTCTGCTGTTTTGGCGTGATTGAGTAACAAACATACAAACATCGTAACTTTGACATTTACGATATTAGTGGGATGAGTATTTGGACTTCGTGTCCTTGGCTTTATTGACTGCTGATTGTAAGTTTGGCTATAAGCCAGCTATAACAAAAAGATATAGAAAACCTATATGTATTTATTGTGATTTGTGACTTTCGAGCCAACAAGAAAATGTTTTTTTCCTTTTTTCGAATGCTTCTCAGAATTATTTCTCTAATCCAAAGGTGTCGATAGATGAAAGGCGTTTGCGAAGTAGGGAAAATTAAATCTCTCTCTGATGTCTCCAATATCAACTTTCGAACTTTAATGAAAATTATTTAAGTACGTTTTAAAAACTTAGCTTTGTGAGTCTTTGTGTAGATAACACTTTGTTGAACTAGAGAAACGACTTTGACCAATCGGCGTTTGTAGGTATGAATACATGTATGTATATATGTGTATCATACACATGTACCTACGTGCGTACACGCTTATGCATACACAATCCGATCTTCATCAAATTTGGCAAGTAGGTAGATTATTGGTTCAAATTGTAGGTAAGGGTATGAGTTAAACCAGTTGGGGGGTTGTTGAGATATTAGGGTAAAATAGGGTTTTTTTATATATTCGTTTTTTTTAAAGGGCTCTATTAGGATATTTCAAAACAATTTTTAATTTGTTTAAGGTTCTGTTGTTTATAGAGTAAAAAATGAAAAAAAAGGTTCGGGGTAACTACTAGCCATTTTCTAAATGGAGCGAAAAGAAATTAATCTGAGGCGTGTATAAAAGAGTATTGTTACCTACTGTAGAATTACCTTACACGAGTATTATTGAAGGTCTTGAAAGTACTGCCCAAGAAAAGAAAATCAAAAGTTTCCGTGATCAAAGTTCTCAAAGCGAATAATCCAACATGCTTAATACATTCACCTTTTAGGTGATTGACATATTCACGAAAGATTTCTGTAAAAATATTGCTTATTTCACCTTGAAACATCAATAAGCAAGCTCAAAGCACCAATCGCGATTCGAGGCGGCTCCGTGTGGGAAAGTGCGTACTCCAGTATATCTGCCTAATAGAATCAGCATTCAGCCCGGATCGATGTGTAAGCACTTAGCTGGAACACGGCTGCCTGTGGCAGTTTCGCCAGGACAGCCTTTTGAAAAGATGAGAAATAGTTATTTTCCCGTTGCGGACTCCCAGGACGATTAATCATCCTTACTCCGCGGGTGGCACGGATTGACCTGCGTACAACTAACGTCACTTCAGAAATTCGCTACTGTTTCTTTTAGCTACACGATTGTCTGTAAAGTAAGTTAACTTCCAGTCATGCTTTAACTTTATGTTCGTGAGCCGAAAAGTATGGTAACTCGTAACCTGTAACCTTTATCATCATCAACATCATTATTTTCATATTGAAATCCACTTCTAGATATGATCCTCCCTCTTAGAATGCCACGACGAACGATCTTAAGCCACCTCCATCCACCGACTTCCTGCGACCTCTATAATGTCTGGTCCTTCCTTAACCGTGTCTTTTGATTTGTGGTCGCCACTCCAGAACTTTTATTCACCAACGGTTGCCAGTTCCACGAGTTATATGGCATGCCCATTGCCACTACAACGTGCTAATTCTGAGCGTTATTTCGGTGATCTTTATTTTTCAACGGATTTCCTCATTTTGGATTCTAATTTCTTTACTCATTAACTTAAATTAATTCATAACGTTAAGTTACGTTTAAACTTATTTAATTTACAATCTCGAGTATACTTAACGAAGTTTCTAAATATGAGGTCATAACCAGACCAATATTTGCGTTATAGCTTATAGCATAAAGATGCTTAGTTAACTTACTTAAATTTATTTGGATTAGCAATATTATATCATATAGCCTATGATATAATATTGATAATCCAAATAATATACTAAGCACAATAGACTGCCAATCTCATACAAGAAAACGTGCATCGATAAATGATTGCCTACAATGACGCTAGATGTCGCAGAGTGTTTTGAATCTGCTATAAACGATTATAATGCTTTAAATTCGAATAGATCGACCATAGTTACGTAATTAAAAAATAAAATATAAATTTAAATGTTTATTATTAGAATTAAAAGAGATTAGGTAATTAGTTTAAAATGCTGGTTGAATGATTCCCAGGCTAGCGCCATCTTGAAATAGCCTGGAATTTGTCATTTTTTTAGTCACGTTTTCTTTTATGAGGTTGGCAGTCTTTTTTTTTTTTTTTTTAACTTTGATAGTCTATTGTGTTTAGTTAGTCTATGATTATACTCAATAGTAATAAGTTATCTGATGAGAGCAGTTTCTGTTAGTTTTTATATCAATCTGTCCAAATACATTGGTGAACCCAAAGCCAATAATGTTGTTGGTAAAAGGAATAAATCGCTGGATCGTTCGATGACACTGAGTGACACTCCGACCGCTGGGAAATACAATCCATCACCCAAATGTTCTCAGATCGTTCTGATTCTATGCTCAGAGCACATAACTTACAATTTATTTGCTTTTGTGCCTTTGGTTGTTCTTAAATATTTATTAAAGAAATTGAGCGCATCATTCTAAGTTGCTTGTATTGCTGTATACAATACAATACAATATTTTTATTCATAACGCCAAGTTATAAGTCATGTAACAGTAGAATATTAAATACTAGCGACTCGTCCCGGCTTCGCACGAGTAGTTTCAGGATGAAAAACAGCCCCCCCCCCTTTTCTATCCCCTCCCCTGGTAGCCTATGTCACTCAGGGTGAATGTAGCTTTCCAATGGTGAAATATTTTTTTAAATCGGCCCGTTTCAGGATGAAAAACAGCCCCCCCCCCTTTCCTATCCCCTCCCCTGGTAGCCTATGTCACTCAGGGTGAACGTAGCTTTCCAATGGTGAAAGAATTTTTTAAATCGGCCCAGTACTTTTTGAGCCTATTCATTACAAACATACAAACATACAAAAATAGGTACAAATCTTTCCTCTTTATAATATTAGTGTAGATGGAATACAAAAATAACCATATTATAAATCGTTTAAAATATTTAAAAAAAACTATTAATTTCATCATTTATACTAAACATTATAAAATGTCCAGTAAAAAATTACATCACTCATTTATTTGGATGTAAAAAGGAGATTGAATCAATTTGTTTGTGATCCAAAATAAACCTTTTGGCATAATACGTTTTTTTTATACTACTTGGATGACGGAACACGCAAGAGGCCCACCTGATGTTAAGCGGTAACCTCTGCCTATGAACAGTGCATTACCTCGTAGGTCACGTCCACCTAGGACGCACCCTATGTGGCATTGCACTGCGCCCGCCACCCTGAGACATAAAGATGAAAAGTCTCATGTGCCTGTAATTTCACCGGCACCCTTACCCTTCAAACCGGAACACAGCAATGCGAGCACTACTGCTTTGCGGCAGAAATAGGTAAGGTGGTAGTACTTCCCCGGACGAACTCTTTCACAAAAAAGCTCTACTAGTACTCAAACTGTACATTTACTGTCAAAATGTTCTTATTTAACAGAAATTATGATACAACAAATATAAGTATGGACCAACAAAAATTAAAAAATTAAACAGTTGAGCTAACTAGGGACTGTTGCATCGATCAAAAGATAGCCCCGTGAATGCCACGCTGAATGCAAAGAGCCAGCTCTCGGGTGACGAATCGCTTCGACCAGGCGCCCTGAAAGAACTTTGAAAATGCGAAGGGCATATAAAATAAATAAATAAATAATGCTGGACAAGTTCACACAACATTATCTAGCCCCAAGCTAAGCCAGAGCTTGTGTTATGGGTACTAGATAACTGATATACTTAATATAATACAATACATAGATAGATAATTTTTATTATACATAGAAAACACCCAGAACACCCTGAACAAATATCTGCAGAACGCACAAATATTTGTTGCGAGGCGGGAATCGAACCCGCAACCTCCTGCGTCGCAGGCGAACGTTCGCCAGCCGCACCACAGAGGTCGTCATATGAGGGCCCCCTCTCTCAAAAAGGACTTTTTTTAACAGACTTCAAAAAAGGAGGTTATCAGTTAGACCCGTATGTATGCGTTAATGTTGGACTTGCACAATATTCGTACTTATATGTTAGTCTATGTGGACTTCTAAAGATGTCCACATATTTCTTAGAAACCAGATGTCAAATTACAATATTTTTATTGAAAGAAATAAAGAAAGAAATAACATTTATTTGTGTCAACAACATGAGTCAACCACTAAAAGACACACTAACACACACACAGAAACAAAGAAAAATAAAACTAATTTGTGCCTCTTAGTACCAGCCATGCATCACTGACACAAATTGGCGTCCATTTGTTGTGTTGTAGCAACACAACGCTGATCTTCCGCTGAAACCATCAGAGTCAAAAACATGGATGTCTGCTTCACAATAAATTATACATATTTAATGAACAAATAGTAACAATGAAGTATTTAATAAAATAAAAGACGTGATAATTGGATAATTGTATACGTGGTTGTATTGCATTTTGAGACTGGTGTTATAGGAGGAGTTCCTACACTGAAATGTAGGTACAAGTATGGCGCTCGTCTCGACTTGCCACCTCGAGGGTACTAGCTGAAAATCAGTGTTTGCTCTTTGAGCAAGTTAATTCGCTGAGCTATGACCCATTTGTGATGCTGCAACACACACGTACTTTTAGTTATAGTTTTTATATGGTTTTTAATTTTAGTGCATTGCTTTGTTTTTGTGTAACGATGGTTGAATTATCTAGTTTTTAGTGCACTGTCTTTTATTTGTTTAGAATGTACGTGTGTGATTGGAGATGCAAATAAACTATTTATCTATCTATCTATCTATCTATTGGATTAATTATCTCTCAATATAGGGAAAAGTGAAGTTTAATTAAAATCAGTTCAGTAGTTTTCAAGATATACAAAAAAAATAGTATTGTTTCATTAATATTATCGTCATGCTCATCATCATTGGCAGCTTAAATAATAGCCTACTGCTGAGTATAAGCCTCCTCCCAGCAAACGCCAATCCAATCGGTTCTGTGCGACTTTTTTTTTCTTTTTTTTTTTTAACATTGATAGACCTTTGTTTGACCACGATCTCACCTGTTGGTAAGTGACTTATAACTATTACAAAGTGTTTTTTTAACACGCTTTTATCAGCTTGGGTTGTATGTATGTATGTATGTATATATGTATGTAACTGAATCTTTGAGCATAATTTTCACCAATTTCCAGAAGTCTGATTAATTTGAAACTTTGCATAGAGAGAGAGAGTGAGTGAGTGAGTGAGTGAGTGAGTGAATTAGTGTTAGAGTTAGAGTTAGAGTTAGAGTTAGAGTTAGAGTTGGAGTTGGAGTTGGAGTTGGAGTCGGAGTCGGAGTCGGAGTTGGAGTTGGAGTTGGAGTTGGAGTTGGAGTTGGAGTTGGAGTTGGAGTTGGAGTTGGAGTTGGAGTTGGAGTTGGAGTTGGAGTTGGAGTTGGAGTTGGAGTTGGAGTTGGAGTTGGAGTTGGAGTTGGAGTTGGAGTTGGAGTTGGAGTTGGAGTTGGAGTTAGTTCGGTTAGCTATAAAAGCGTGTTTTTTAAAATTTTTAAAATATTATTTATTCATATTCGTTCTATAAGTTTAATTTCTATATATTTAGCTAATATAATAGTTAAAAACATTATAACGTTGTCTTACAAAATGTAAACCTATTCAGAACTTCTGCCACTATGCATGTGCTACTCGCAAAAGGCCGAATTTTTTGAACACCACAATCTCAGTACTCAGCACACCAGAGATGTTAGGTCTCTTACAGTTAGCTTGATAGTGTTGTTGAGTTTCTTTATTGTTTGACTGATTCTTACAACTAACCATTCTTCTTACATATATGATATAACCTACGATGTACCTACGTGTATAAAAAGATTTATTAAAAGAGGTCACGGTGAAAACGGCTGAAATATTGAGGATGTCAGGTAAATTTATACGGATAATATTGTAGGTACGAGAAGCTCAATTTCCGAGAAAGTTATCTGTGATTTTTTCTACGCAGAAAAAAGATAACGACGAAAGCCATAACATCGTTCATAACAAATTCTCTCAAGTTTTCCACAGTTACCCAAAAACAACATAGGCCTTTACTTGCGTCGACTTCTTGTTGGAAAGAACAAAAGCTAATATGAAATCTGGGTGTAAAGTTTTATACATTTACGGGATTACCGGTGTAGCTGACACTTTGCTATCTCACTTTTCATTCCAGGATGCCATCAACTGATCGTAAAAATTTATATGAAAGCAAATTCTATCACGGCTCGTAAATGGGACACCATAAAAATGTTGGTGTGCGCGGTCTGCCATCAATACGGGCAACAGCTGATGAGAGCGATTATGTTTATGACACACGCATTCCCTGGGAGCCTACACCCTCGGCTCCTGAACCTCGAGGCATAGTAAAAACATAGAAAATACATAGTACAGAAGGTCAGTTCCCGTCGAATTAGATTTTAATTAACTACGCTCGGCCGTAGCGCTAGGGCTAGCAAAGCCTAAAGTTTTGAAAATCGGAACGTTAATTAAATATATTTCAGATCTGGCTGATTATGATTTTAATTACAAAAAGACAATTATTCAGTGTTTTGTTTAGACAACCAAACAAAGCAATTCATGTGCGATCGTGCATTGCACAATTCACAGTTACAAAACAACAACAAAAAGTACCTAAGAGACAAGACAAAATATATACAGACCGTTCACGGTAAGATGTCCCCTGCGTTATACTCTTAGGAATAATGATAATAATTAAATAATAATTATTATAGATTATTAATAATATAATAATCTCCCTTCGTCCTTGGGAATAGTGCCCACCATAGAAAAATAAATACTCCATGGCAGGTGCTATCTTACGTTGAACGGTCTGTAGGTACCTCAATAATCACGCCTATCGCCAAAGAGCGGGCACTCGCGACTGGCGTTTGACCGAGTTTCACCGAGATCATCGTATATACGTGTGTGATTTTTAAAAAATGTTTAGATTTATGACTGTTTTGTGTTTTTATATAATAATTTTATTGAATTTTATAATTGACAAACTTGTGAGCTAAGCACTAAATTTCTGGTATTTATTTGTATTAATTTGTCAGTATGCACCTATACCTATGACCTAAATGCTTTATAAACCAACTTGACATGTAACAATAATCCGTTATAAATAAATAAACTATAACTATAACTAACTATACGCATATATAGGTAGATGCGCCTGTTATCGCTCGCTGTACCGAGCTGACCTTCTGTACTTTGTATTTTGTGTCGAGGCGCTCTGAGAACGACGATGTATCATTTTTATAGCGGCACCAAAGTGAATTTGCAGGCCGAGATAACTCGGACGTGTAACTCATTTACATTTGATGTGACATCTGCAGGAAACAACTGTTGCCGGATAATTCGGCCGATCGCAAAGTTTTACGTTCACATCCGTGATTAGAAGCGACCTAACTTATTTGAGTAACTTTGAGTCCCATTGCGTTCTCTGTGAAGTGTCTCTCGAATTATACTAATTTAGGCCAGGCATGGTTACTTTGATTATGGCGCCCGTCACATTATTGATTATGAGTTAAATAGTTAGTTTCAGATCAGTGGTAATTTTGACATATACTTTTTTTTTTTTATTTATTTATTTATTGAGGAACAACAAACAGAGGCTTAAAAAATACAATAGAAAACGATGATAATCTGCAGTAGTTATAAAAACTGTGTCGCAGACACCAACACCCTCCCCCGTTATTAAAAGTTATGAGTTCCAAACAAGTTATAGGTATAAAGTACAATAGATTAGAAATTAGATAAGTTAACAATTTAAAATTCAAAAGAAAATTTAATATGTATAGGTATTAAGTTTATGTAGCCTAGTGACACTTAGGCCCTTCTCCCATTACGATACGCACAGGCGATTCAAGTATCCAAGTATCTCACATACATTTGAATGCAGGTTCGCACACTAGCCTGCATTCAAATTTATGTGAGATACTTGGCGGCGACTAGTCTCCGAGACTTGCAGGATACTTGAATCGCATGTGCGTATCGTAATGGGAGAAGGGCCTAAGTGTCACTAGGTCATTTGAATGCAGGTTCGCACACTAGCCTGCATTCAAATTTATGTGAGATACTTGGCGGCGACTAGTCTCCGAGACTTGCAGGATACTTGAATCGCCTGTGCGTATCGTAATGGGAGAAGGGCTTTAGTGTACCTAGCTAGTGATTGGTTTTCTGTATGCCGCCATCTAAAGGGTGATTATGCTAGGCCCTAGGTTAAGCCAGCCGGGGTATTGCGTAGTAGACTGACGTTTGATGTCGATTACCAGTTTGCTGTTCATTGCGCAGCGTGTTTAAGCTTTTTTACAAGAACAGAAATATTTAAAATACTCTGCGCAATGAATAGCAAACTGGACATCGATATCAAACGTCATTCTACTACGCAATAACCCCACTGGTCCGAATTGTGGCACGTACAACGCGCGGACGAGGAACGGATGTAAAATGGTTCGAACATTTTATATACACATATAGGTAAGCAGAGCCTCTATGGGCCTCTTTTCACAGTGGGTTGCGTCATCGTGGAATATAGACGTGACAAGTGGTGAGCTCATTGCTGCCATTGCTTCCCATGACTGACTCGGCTAACGCTTTCTTCCAGTAAGAACACATTCCATAATAAGCTAGGAGCCAAGACAAATCTTATACCAACAAATCTTACTAACAAGTCCGGGTAATCCTTTATTCAGCTTTTACGGCATCCACGGGAGGAGACGGAGGGGTCTATTCTTAGGCTGGACACACCACGGACATTACACATTTCAATTAGTTCAGCTTTCGGTCGCAGTTCAGATTGTGAAAGAATGTTTAATTATCGTCAAAACGTTCAGGTATTCATTTCCGATCCGTGTTAATACGAGTATTCTGTTTGAATTAATTCGGCTCTCGGCGTGTCTGTGTATTTAAATCCATAAAGTACCTACTCATCTATTAACAACCAATATAATACAATTGAACTGTCTGTCTGTGATTTCAAAATAGTTACCAGAATTTGAGTAAAAACCTCCCGGAATAACACATAGGCACATTTTTATCCCGATATTCCCACGGGATCGAGACTTACGCGGGTGAAACCGCGGGGCGCTGCTAGTCATAAATAACCGTTTATAGATTTTTTGTGTCTGTCTGAAACCTTGTACCGAATAAGCTTCAAAATACTTCAACGGCTTCTATGAATTTTCGTGTATGAATGCCGTGGTGGGTTCGGCCCAAGAATAGACCCCTCCATCTCCTCCCGCGGATGTCGTAAAAGCCGACCAAGGGATTACCCGGACTTGTTTGTAAGATTCGTTGGTATAAGATTTATCCCGGCTGCTAGCTTATTAAAGGAATGTGTTATTACTGAAAGAAAGCGTTACCAGAGTCAGTCGTGGGAAACAATGCCAGCGATGAGCTCTCCACTTGTCACGTCTATTTCCCACGATTGTGCAACCCACAGTGAAAAGAGGCCCATTTAAGCTCTGCCTATACCCTTTCGGGGAAAAAGGCGTGTCTTTGTCTGTTCTATTCTTCCATTTCGATATCTTGCAGCGTTCAGAAGATATGAATGTACCGCGCGAACAAAGTCGCGGACACAGCTAGTCTATAATAAGTAGTAACGTAAAAATGCCATAGATTATATTTCCACAGCAAAGACCCAGGCCTACTCTCAGTGAAAGCCAGTTCGTAACAATAATAGTTATGATAAAAACCTTTTTTCTTTTAACGTTTCTGTACCTGTAACGGACCAACAAAACGATTATGGGATCACTTTGTTCTCTTCTGTTTGATAACCTCTTTTTTCTCTGAAACGGATCAATATAAATGAATATGGAATACCAATTATACAGATATAAACTCACGCCTGTCTCCCGACAGGGATAGGCAGTCACCACGGATTTTCACTTGCTAAGATCCTGGCGTACCTGTTTTGCTTCATTCACTCGCATCACATTCTTCATACATGCTCGTCGGTTAAAGATACTCTTGACATGGCCGTTTCTTAGAATACCAACTAGTCTATAATACGGTAACGCGGTTAATTATAAAGAGGAAAGATTTGATGTTTATTTGCATTGAATAGGCTTCGAAACTCTGAACTGATTTCTCAAATTAAAAGCTACACTATCCCCGAGTGACATACGCTAAATAATATTTTAAAAAAAATTAGACATCCTTGCTAAAACTCCAATAATGTAACCCAAGGTGTAAAAAACTTACCTAAAATATTCTTTACATCGCGTGAGCTGCGAAAAGTAGGCTGTGAACGCGTGGTCCGACAGCATAGTCCGCTCGATCGGACGACTTGAACTTTTTTCCTGTTGGTCCTATTCATCGGACAGCGAGGAATCACTAATTATCATAGTCCGACTCATCGGACTAAAAGGAAATACGGGTATCCATGGTTCGATTAATCGGACAAAAAGGAATCACGATTTCTCATAGTCCGACTTATTGCACTATGAGAAAATATGACGAAAGAATAAAATAAATTATAAAGAGGTGAACTTTGTTTATTTTATTGTTTGTTTTTTGTAATGGTATAGCTCAAAAAGTACTAAACCGATTTATAAAAATAATTCAGCAAAATTATCAGCGAGAAACATAGGGGGAATAACTTTAGCAGGTTTTTGTATCTGGTGTGTGGATAGTTGGGGGGTTGGGAAGGGAGGATGGTTAGGGGGGACGGGTGTGAGGGGGGATCCTGACGCTACCCGTCCGAAGCCGGGGCGAGTTTCTAGTTGAATAATAAATTTAAAATAATCACCCACGCAACGCAGGAGGCTGCGGGTTCGATTCCTGCCTCGGAACAAATATTTATGCGATCTGTAGATATTTGTTCAGGGTGTTCTGGGTATTTTCTATGAACAATAAAAATATCTATCCATGTTATGTATTATATTAGGTATATCAGTTATCTAGTACCCATAGCACAAGCTCTGCTTAGCTTGGGGCTAGATAATGTTGTGTGAACTGTCCAGCATTATTTATTTTAAATGAAGCTGTATTAAAAACTTCGCCTTTTTAACCCCGTCCATCAACGTCATCTGCACCAACCGATAAATTGACCATTGAGGCTTCTACACTGAACTCAATCCAAAGCATTCAACACGTTAAGTTACCTGGCAAAAGTTTTCAATTGTCATTGTCTAACTGTACAAACTGCAATATAACTTTTAATATAAATTTAACTTCTGTTTCTTTAATTAATTTGCTTATTGTTTCCTCACAAATTAGGGAAAATTACTATGTATACAAGTCTCGGCCGAAATAACAATTAACGACCTCGTTTATGTAAAATCACTTCGTAGGACGAGGCGATTGGTTTATTTCGGGCCTGGACAGTAATGCACTATTACCTATTTGCTGATTATGAAACTGGAGTGAGAGATAAGCTTTATTGATTAAATTTGTAGACTATTCATTTCAGGCTATAACGAAATATGTAAAGTTTACACATATAAAACAAATAATAAATAACATAAGACATTACCCGGACTTGTTTGTAAGATTCGTTGGTATAAGATTTGTCCTGGCTGCTAGCTTATTTATGGAATGTGTTATTGCTGGAAGAAAGCGTAAGCTGAGTCAGTCGTGGAAAGCAATGGCGGCGATGAGCTCACCAAACGCCACGTCTATATTCCACGATGGTACAACCCACAGTGAAATGAGGCACATTGAGGCTCTGCCTACCCCTTCGGAGAAAAAGGCGTGTGTCTATGTATTTATGTATAACATCTAAACCTTAAAACTTACAAACGTATACTTATAAAATAAAATTCGGATTATCCTTGGAATAATTACGTGTCCTCCTGAACCTGCTTGTCATTGCAATAGAGAAAACACTGCGTAACTATTTCAAGGATAATCCCAGTTTTATGGTAACACTCAAAGTAATTAGATTCATTGTTCAATGAAACATTACTGCGCGGTGTCTTGTATCAGGCGTCAACCTCAACGTGACACACTTTGGTAGCTTCCAGAGCGCTTCATTCATATACGTCGATAGACGATCAGTCGGTACATAAAGGGTTACAAATTCACATTATGAGGACCCCAAGTACTCCAGGTGAGCCGGTCTTCTGCTTAAGGTACTCCACCACCGCTTCGGGCTTTACTGCTTAGTGGACATGTACGGTTGAGGCGGGTGTCTCCGGATCCAGCAGATTCGTTCTGTTTGGTGCGGCAAAACCGCACTGATTTTTGGAAAATGGGGTATTTTTTCCTCAGTTCCACGCAGTTTTTTCGTTTGTTTTTATACTACCAAGGTAGCAAACAAGAGTACGTAGCGTTGGTAAGCAGTTACCGTAGCCTATGGACGCCTGCAATACCAGAGGCATCACACGCGCGTTACCGACCCTATAAATTTTTCTAAACACCCCTTTTAAATACCCCATACTGTAGTCACACAAACCTCTGCAAGATCATTCCACAACCGTGTTCGCAGGTGGAAGTTCCTCTGAAACGGCACAGTCCAGGACCACCCTGGCTAAAAGGTGTGCGAATGAATACCCTGCCGATGGTAAGCGGTGCGGTGACAAAAGGTTGCTGTAGGCATCATGTCAAGCAATTCCTCGGAACAAAACCTACAAATGGTAGAACACGCAGAGAGAGGCAAAGTCTCTCCTCAGACTTAAGGGCGTGAAACCTTTCACCTTTACTTTCTGGTGAACCCTTCCAGTCATATCGGCCCAGTGTCTTCACTCTGACTCTAGTCAGTGACTTGAGAGCACAAGCACCGGGTTCACGGTGTCTCTGCCTTATCTCCTTTGTTACCCACACAGAAACAAACATCAATATTGGTGTTGATTTAAATTAAAAAGTCACTTTTCCGAATCAAGAGCTTATGAATAAGAATGAATCAAGCCGTTTGTCTATTCCGTGTAGGTTCGTGTAACAAGATAAATTTCCTCTGGGCTGAAGTTTCGAATAACATCCACTTAATTAAAGTTAATCCAGAATGGTTTTGCGAGCGACGACACGATTCCATTAGGAAGTTACACTGAATCTACTATATCTGGGTCGTGTTATTGAAGTTGAACTGTTTTTATGACCTGCGGCAATTAAAATTAGAGTTCCCGAAAAATTTGTAAATGGGTATATTTCTAAAGTAAAACGTCGTCTGAGATAAACAACACAGCAAAGTGTCTCAGAATCTATTGCGTTTGTATGTACGAGTATGTATGTTTGTTAGTGTTTGTTAGTGTTTGTCCGGCGATAGCTGCAGAACCATTGATCCAATCTTGATGATACTTGGTAGGAAGGTACTATATGTGAATAGGATTTTTAAGTTCGAACATTAAGCTTGATTGGTTTTTGAGCTACGGAGGTACTTGGAGCTTCGAGTTAACTCAACTCTTAATATCAATAAATGATACATCGCCAGGATGTATCATTTATACGTCAGGACGTTTGGAGCGAAGTAGTAGTAATGATGACTTTTTTTTGCAAATTACATTGATGGAAGGATTACTCTTCTCCACGAGGAGTTATCACAAGGCACTCGCAGCACCGTCTTTATGTTTTTTTTGGCTGCGGCCCGGCTCACCACATTTCCTACTGGACACGCTCGGATTAATTGAAAAAATACCTTGGATCTTCGTTTGCCCGCTATCTTACCTATTGGTAATTGCTGCTGATGTTTAAGTACTGATGGTTTTACATGGCTGCTTTAATGATGTCTTTATCTTTTCAATACATAAGGTTTTCCCAGGAAATAGTTTCAAGTGGAAATCCAAAGGTAGAGGTGCCCCAGAGATACCCAATCACTTTCCATAGGAACTGAAGACCTCTGCGGCACGGTAGGCATGTTGCATCAAACCCGCAACCATGATACCTCAGGTATCTCAGCCATGGCTGAGATGCGGGAGGTTGCGTGTTTGATCCTCACTGCGGGACAAATCAGCAATTTTTTGCTGTGGGTCTGGGTGTTCTGTTACCATGGGTTCCTGATACACACGATCAGGGGATCCTAGTGTGATATCAGTGGTGCGATCAGCTAAATATGTTGCAAACGATTTCTATTGTCCGCTTGATGCTAACAAAATAATATTTCTATCGATGTTTTCCGATCAGCTATCTTTTCTTGCTCCGATTTCTATGGACTTGTATCGATGTGTTACAATCTGAAGTTTGTACGAATTATGGATAACCCGACCACTTTACAAAGTACGATTACGCTATGAACCGTGTATCAACGTACTAACCATTTTTAATCAACCGTATAATACGACTCTTCTATGCTTTGTCTATGATAGAAACATATTTTTACTCTGTGCTGTGTGACTTGTGCGATGCGTAGTATCCTATTAGTCAATCCTTGTGAGAAAAGTTTGTTTACATTTTAACAAATATACGAATTATCAAATACTTAAGGTTTGGAAGGAAAGTAAATAACCACATTGAAGTGAAATGTATATATACATATAGACCCAAATTGTGTTGTTCGTTTGACTCCAATTTAATATTTTTAACAAAATAGCGCAATACCGCTACATAGTAGTAAAAGTGTTTTGTACGTACTGAATGTTTTTATTTGATTTGGAATGTAAATAAACCATGTTCAAACAATTAAAAAATCCACTTTTATGGCTTACCTTTTAGATTTATATGGTTTGAAACAACCATTTACTTGTTTCTATTGCAATAGGTTGTGTTGCGATCAAATGCTGTCATTATTCATTGAAACAGCGGTACATAATCGCTACTTCATACTATCGATAGAAACACTACATGTCAAAAGGCTTTTTGTTGCAATCAAGCTTTGTTAGCAACAGGGTGAGTTGCATGATCGCTAAAACGTCATTTTCAATAGAAACAGCATTGAAACAGCGCAATGCTGATAGAAACAGGAGATAGCTAATCGCTCGGCAGGACTATGTATGTGACTGTTGGGTCTTATGTTATGAATGTTATTTTAAATAGGTCAAAACTGGCGTAGCAAATAAGCATTGATGACGTCAAAGTAAATAGACCTTGGGTCAGCGCTCAAAAAGTATCCGAACCAAAAGAGAAACAAAAAGCAAAAAATAAACAATTCCGTCAAGTTTTATTCGTCCATTGCTACATGATTATTGAATACATTTAAAGAACCGGCAGTGTATCGAGCTCATTTATTGTCATCGTTCGAATTTTCAAAGGTACCCTGATTTTGCCGTTGGTAGTGTATGGAACATATCGACATATCAACGTACATCATCGACACGTGGGTAACTCGTACTGCTCGCTTTACGAGATCTTTTCTCCCCCATACGTGCAAGTTGTGGAATGGGCTCCCTCCTGAGGTGTTTCAGCTAAACTACAACATGAGCCGCTTCAAAAAAAAAAAGAGTCCTTCAGGGCAGGCAACGCATTGGCAATGCCCCTGGTGTTGCAGATGTCAATAGGCGACGGTAACTGCTTACCATCAGGCGGGCAGTAAGGACGATATTCGAGACATTAAAAAAAAAAATGGTATTCGTATATCGTGGCGTTGTTGTCTTTTAAAATAAGCCATAAATTCTAAACTACAACAAATCGATGGTGATCTAGCTCTTATGCTCGACATCATTTCCTGAGACAGCCTGTATTAGTTATTTTATAAAAACGGGAAATTTTCACATACCGTTAACTCGATGTAAGCACCGACATAGTTTCGACCCGTTTCGAGAGTCTTTTTCAAGGTGAGTGAACGCGACGCACTCCCCCGCGGCCCGCTTAGCACTAATCCGCTCAGTGCGAGCTGCAGCCCGCTCGGCTCGTGTAGTGGGGCGCGCGGGTAGGAATATAGCTTGTGTTCGTTTCGTCATCGTCGTCGGCGCAGTGGATTGTGATGCCTCATCGCTGTCACTACTACTACCATCAACACCGTATGGCATTCCAGAGAGACAGGCAACACTCACTGTGTCTCTATCAGCTTCGTCTCTCGCACTAACGTGAGCACCATGCAGACATGATTTCCAGGCAGGTGGTAGAGCCCATCCCCGGTCCCTGTTAAAATTCGGCAGACGACTAATGTATGGTATAAGAACCTATTCTTATACCATACATAAATACCTACATTAGAAAACAAACAAGACTTCGTGTAGACACCCTTTTAATAATGCCTGTGTCAGTTTAGTAAGACGACGAGGGTGAGGTCTGTCCTTTGACACAGGTAGGTGTTATCGTAAACGATGGAATCGACTACTAGATATACAACTACTAGATATTCGCTCTTAGCGATAAGGCCGCCCATTGTATCACCGTGAACTAGTTGTAAGTTAATATAAGTATGCTGTTATTTTATTTTTAAGGTGATTACAATAAAGAGTTTTATATCTATCTATCTATCTAGATATAATTATACCTAGTTTTCTTATAGTTAGCTTATTAGGTACCTAGTATCTATCTGTTACGAGTTCTCGGTGGTTGTCCTGCTGTTCCTTGTTTTTTCAATCATTGTTACATAGTTTCTCTTTTGTTTGGGAACAGCAGATAGCTACCGAGTATCATGGCTGCTGTGACGACAGCAGCATTCTAAGGCGAGGCTGAAAAACAGCCTGGCTGAGCCATCGACCTTTTCTCTTACACTATACTAAATATGTTATTTTTATACCTAAATCCTTTGTTATTTTATAGTTTAATGTAATGAATAAATGCCTTTTTTTTATAACGAATATAATCATAATTTTATTATTAGGGATGACTACTAGAGATATTAAATAATAATTTATTAGTGTAAATTCAATTAGGTATATTAGTATAAATTAAACTGTTTTCGACAGTATTCTTTTAACAGCTACCTAAGTAACGTTTTTTTTTTAAAAGGTATTTTTTCACACCATTTTTGGAGAGGCTTTGCCATTTTTTATTTAATATTATAGTTCCTATTGTTTGAGGTATGTCGTGTAATTTCAGTGGCATTTTAAAGAACACTGGTGTTGTGTTAATATAGTACGTATCTTGTCTTTTCAAATAGGTTCTTGCCTCCAAAATCTTATGCTGCCACTGTTTTACTAGGATATGACTTGACTGAGACTAATGGCCGGAACTTTATCAAAATAATGTGCTCGATATTTTCAAAACTGGAGGAGACTTTGCTCAGAGGCTATAAAAGACGACATTTATTTAACTTTGTCAATTCGAGCTATTTGGTCACAAACTTTAGATATCAATGAAATCAGCGCAGCTTGAAATCTCTATCAAGACTGGCAATTACGATATTACAATAATTTTCTTACAACGGTTCTCGGAATGGCAAGCACAAACCGGCCGACGCAGAACAGGAAGGACAAATACATTAAATAGGTCAAAGAAAAACAGTGGATGGAGGCGGCTCAAGACCGTTCATCGTGGCATTCTATAGGCGAGGCATATGTCCAACAATGGCCTTCCAACAGTGGGCTTGTGATGATAATATCAAAGTATAACTTTTGTAGGTTGTTTATGCGGAAAAATCCATTGTAAAAGCCTTGTAATTGCCTATAAAGGTGTCCTTACATTTAAACTGAAACCCGTATTTGACTATCAAAGGTATTATATAAATCTGATACCCAAGCGTGTAATTACTAGAACAGTGGGTAAGGAGAATATATAGTTGAGACTACATAACCGTAGATCACTGTCACAACTCTCAATATCGAATGATCTCACTGTTGCGAAATCTCTACGCAGACATCAGCATCTGTCTTACACGGTCAATTGCATGCCGTTGGAATGTGAGCCTTAACGATATTACATCGACATCAACTACCGAGTGAAATTTCCTATCTAGGCATCTATAGAATTAGCAAGTTGAAGTGGCAATGGGCAGGCCAAATAGCTCGCAGAACCGACAACCGTTGAGGAATAAAGAACGACTCACGCTAGACCGTGTCGGGTCCGAGCCGAGTGTCGGCCGTAGGACGGTCACCGAGCCGGTCCGATTACATTACAAAGACGGGCCTCTATATATTCAATTCAATTCATTTATTTATTTCAGGCAACAGTGAAAAATTTACATTGTACCTAGACAAAGGCCCATAGTAATGTATACCTTACAACTAACATACCCTGATGTCGCTCTGCCCCTCGACACCTAATTTGTCAATTTGCAATGTCAGTACCTGCATATAATTTATTACTGATGTGTTACTTATGAGTATATCAAGCGTAGTGTGTGCTGCCTTATGAACTTTTGCTGATTCTCTCTATCATCTTACTTTTGACTGCCTACCTAAGTAAGGCTTTTAATTTGGTTTTCCTTTTTTCCTTGAATCAGCTTCAACTTGTTCTCGAGGCACCACACAGGCGCTCTCCACCTAGTAGTAAGAAGGATCATCAAAAGAAAAACAGACCGTGTTTGTTGCCTGATTCTTCTAGGTCTGGTTGCGTTGGAACAGGAGTAAATGTAAATTTATTTTTTAAGACGATTCAAAATGATCTTTGTGATTTCAATGAAAAAAAAAAAAAAAAAAAAAAAAACATCTATATATATAAAATAAAATAATATCTATATATATATATAAAACAAAGTCGTGTTAGTAACACCACTTATAACTCAAGAACGGGTGAACCGATTTGGCTGAAAAGTGGTGGGGGGAGGTAGCTTAGAACTAGGAGATTAACATAGGGGGGAGGGGAAGGAGGGGCGGGGGAGTCATCTGTGGCTACCCGTGCGAAGCTTGGGCGAGTCGCTAGTATTTTATACTTAAAACTATCACTTAATGTCAATAGAGAGATTCGGTTTCAATAACGCTTCCCTATAGCGTCGGTAAACAATGCCAGCTGGCCAGAAGTCCGGATCAAGGAGCACATTCTTGTACTTCGCCTGGACCTGGAGAGCATATGACTTGAAATGGTATATATGGTTTTATGGTTTCGTCCCACCATACCCCCAGGGGCATGGTGGGTCCGAAGTGCTTCGAACGAGCAATTAACGTTGCACCGTGATGCAATATAGTCGCCTGAGCAAAAATTGTGTTGTATCTAGACATGTTGAATTATGACGATCTGGAATTAGTGGCTGTTGCGATCACTCTGGACGATGAAGAATCTGATGAATCTTCGACTACAAGGAAATTAAGTGTGCATCCACTTTGGAGAGAGCGACAAGAGACCGAGCCGAGGCGGGACCGAGTTTTTTCCAAGCGTTGTCCGTTGCTCTGTTGCCGCTCGGTATAGCGTGAGCGTAGCGTGACAAAATATATGTAATATTAGTTGACCGTGCTACGGCCGACACTCGGGTCGTACCCGACACGGTCTAGCGTGAATCATCCTTAAAGGTTCTCGAGTGGCGACCACGAACCAGACTTCAATGTGTTCTATGCACTCCTCCCGATTCACCAACGTTTTAAAGGCCGCAAGAAGTCAGTGGATGGTGGCGGCTCAAGATCGTCTATCAATGCATTTTATAGAGATCTATCTAGCAGTGGACTTCTACTGACGATTATGATGTCATGGGAAACAAAGTACAATGATACAAGTCATCTTTTACTTTAGTTCTTTATGTAAACGTATCAGTCATTTTACTAAAAGAACCCTCTGAAACTCCTCAATAACTTTTACCGAACCGCTTACTTTTCTTACCTTTTAAAGTATAACACTCCCGACAAGGCTTCCAAGTGTCCTAACGACCATTACCGGCTGTCAGTCGGGACTTACTGCTAAACACGCCCTCACCGAGCTTCCGAAAACTCATATAAGAAAATTGAGCGGTTTGTAAGAGAACTTACGGTCGTTTCATTTCAATACTGTTACCGACAGCAACTTTAATTATTTGCCAGATAAAACCACTCAGGTTTTTTAATAAACACGCATGAATTACTTTCCACGTTGAGCTCCTGAATAATTAAATGAGTACCGTCCCACATCGTTCCTTCATTCCCTTTGTGCTCTCATACTTCCTGGCATGCGTAATGCGATACCCTCCCAAAATGGCGGTAAAGGAATCTTTTGTGCTTAATAAAAATCTGAACAATGAAACCGGCCAAAGACAAGTGGGCAAGGTCAGTTACTTGCGGTCGTCACGTACAAATTAAACCAAGTATTTTTTACTGACTCGTTAGAACTCAGACGGCTGCGAAAAGTTATGATATCAAACTGGGTATAAAATAAAATGTTACACTTAGTTTACGACGTGAGATAAAGACGATGTTTTATTTGAAGAATAAAGAATTTGGTTTCAATGATAAAATAATAAAATCTTTTATAGACACTATCACACATTGTTTTTGCCCTTGTCTAGACTTCAGAGGCCACCCAGACAGGTCTAGATAACAATGTTATATGTATTGAATAAGATAAAATTTACTGCTTGTATGCTACGATAATATTAATTGAAATAAGCAGAGTGAATTACGTATTAGACTAAGATCCGAACTAGAAACGATCTTCTCCTGGATGAATAGTATTTCACATAAAATTTAATATATTAGAAAATATATCCCGAGTGGGTTGTCTAAAAAATTCTTGTCCAGACTATGATTAATTTCAAGGAGTCGCCGTATGTTCCGTTAGGCAAGGTCATGAATGTAGTAGTAGTCAATCTTCCTGTTTTTTTTTTTTTTCTTTTTTTTTTTTGACCTGGAGAAATGCGCACGCATACCTTGCTGCCACGGAGAGACAGCAAGGTTATGTGGGACTCCAACCCACTAAAACTCCACGGGTTCCACCACTGCCGCTTGTGGCGGGAACACGGGGACGCTTTTGCATTCTTCCGCGAACCCGCCGCGGCCGTCCGTTTCCGGACCCCTCAGTAGTCCATCTTCCTAGGGCAAGGTACAGTAACTACCTAGCAACAGAAAAACCCTTTAAAAAAGGCTATATTTAGGTTAATTCGTTTCAAAGAAAATATATGCAGATTATTTACAATTTATATTATACTACATGACTACTAGGAAAGTAATGTGCATTGGAAATCTTCGTCTTTACGAAACATAAATATAAACTAGCTGAGCCCGCGACTTCGTTCGAAACAAACAACAAAGAAACACGCCATACAGCGCCATACAGACATACAGACAGACACACAGTGGCCCATGTACATAATCATAGTCATGAAATTGTATTGCTTCATGTAGTGTACAAGATGGACTACGTATTCTATGTTTCAACATGAACCATGCAAGGGCACTACAATACTTATTTATTACTAAAAATCTATCCTATTGCCTCAAACTTAGAACACGCCTCGTCAGTAATCATAGTAATACGAGTAATACAAGTAATTAATTTTGTAAAAATTCAAAAACCCTTTACGCAATGAAACGGCTGAACCGATTTTGATCATACATAGCTAAGACACTCCCGACAAATTCACATTTCAAACGAAAAACATACGAAATCGGTTCATCCGTTCGGGAGCTACGATAAGACAGACAGACACACACACACACACAGACACGTCAAACTCATAACACCCCTACGTTTTTGGTTTTTGGGGGTTAAAAATCAGTATTTGCACGTAGGGTTATACCTACCCGCAATTTAGAATCATCCTACTATATTCTCCCAAGTAATATTTATCTGTGGTCTATCGGACCGACGTTGGATATTAGTCATGGCAACACGGAAGTGCAGACAGCTACATCCGCGATTGCAGTGTACCGTGTTTGTCAATGCACTGTTCTTATGATGGATCGTCTGCGGCGCAATGAATTGGGTATAGGAGGCCTGCAATGCTCTAAGGCAGGGTAGGCGAACCAATGGTACGCGTGCCATTGATGGCACGTGACACAATATTTTGGGCACGTCACCGATCATACCTATGTATTTATTGATATGCATAATTTAATATCCAAGTAACGTAGCTTTACCTATACTTACTATTATTTATTTTAGTACTATGTAATTATATTATATATTTATATTATTCGTTATTATTTATTTTTATAATATAATATTATGTTACTTACATATCTTGTATTGTTAGACTACAAAGGTCTATTTTTTCTTCTCTTTATTACGTTTTTTTGTGCACTACCTACATAAATGTATCCACGATACACAAAGGTTAGCTGGTAGAGAATGCTTCTTAGCATTAAGTTCGCCTATGTACATTGTTGGTTTTGTGCAATAAAGAATATTCTATCTATCTATCTATAAAACATGTGTAAAAAATGTGTTAAGTAGTAGATGTTTTTTATTAATTTAATTTATGCATGTAATAAGTGGGTGCACGGGTCGCGGGTCATAAAAACATTCCAAGATGTACCTCTTTTGTTTACTTTATTTAATAAAGAGTTTTGATAGATAGTATTTATTAGACAGTACTTGGGTTTAAATAGTGAAAGCTCATAATGGCTACCCAATAGTACCTAATATGGAAGGTTACGCAGTGTCTACAACCCAAGTCTAGCACTTAGTGTAGATACTGTAACTAATATCTACGTAGTACAAGCCATTATAATGTGAATCTTATTATAATTAGAATAGATTTTTGTATTGCTTGTTTATTTTTGGGAATAAATAAATTTTAATTTAATTTAATCTGGCTCAACGCATTAGTATTGCCATTCAGCGTGGCAATGTAGCCAGCATCTTAGGGACGCTTCCGTCTGGTAGTGATTTGGATCAGTTGAGCTACCTTTAGATCGCTTGCAGCGGTCTTCAGGTAGCACAACTGTTTCATATGTATTTTGTACATACCTTGTATTATTCTTTCTGTAAATAAATGTATTTAATTTTAATTTAATTTTAATTTATTATTATTTTCCAAATAAACAGAAAGTCAAAATTATTTGTTGGCACGTCAATGACCCCATTAATTTTTTATCAGAAAAAATGGCACGTTGATGCATAAAGGTTCGCCTACCCTGCTCTATAGTACAGGCAAATTAGCAAAAAGTGTGGCCCTAAGTCGAGTAGTCGTGGATTCTTATGGAATCGATAGATGACACCAATAGAAGCTTATCCCAGGTTTGCACCGTTTCTGGCGCATACGGAAGGCTTTTAAATATTAGGTACAAACTTTGAAAAATTGTAACTTTTGAATAAACAAAAAAGTGTTAAGTGCAAGTTCAATTACTTATAGAGACAGTCTTAGTGCGTTATGGATTTTAATTAAAACTACGTGCACTGTGAATTCGTTTTTTTTAGTTTTCTATATACTAAGGTATAGGCCAAGTCTGCTATTTTTGAAAGAAACGTCCTCGTTTTTATTTAATTACATTTTAATGTTTTTTCGCGTTATTTCTTGTAATTTTGGTGGCATTTTAACCGTACACTTGGATAAATAGTACATGATGTGATGTAGTTAAGTTTAATTGCGTGTCTTTTCAAAATGTTGCATTTTTACCTGTTAAAACTCTGCCACCATTTAAACTGGGTTATGACTACTCTTGACGAACTGACTATTAAAATACAAGCAGCGCCCCGCGGTTTCACCCGCGTAAGTCTCGACCCCGTGGGAATATCGGGTAAAAATGTGCTTATGTGTTATTCCGGGAGTTCAGTTATCTCCATTCCTAATTTCATCCAAATCCATCCAGTAGTTTTAACGTGAAAGAGTAACAAAGATACATCATATTATATTATATTATAAGTAGGAAGTAGGAAGGATAGGAAGGATAGGAAGGATAGGAAGGATAGGAAGGATAGGATAGGATAGGATAGGATAGGATAATAAAATTATATCATTTGACTTTAGCGAAATTGTTTGTAGCACTCCTCAGAAGCCATTATAAGAACAAAAAAAGCGGCCAAGTGCGAGTCGGACTCGCCCATGAAGGGTTCCGTAGCAGCAAGTAACATAATATAAAAGTTCTTGTAGTTCGTTGTAACTTTGACCGATGTTTTAATAATAGTGTATTAAAAAAAAACTACTTGCTAGATCTCGTTCAAACCAATTTTCGTTGGAAGTTTACATGGTAATGTACATCATTTTGTTTTTTAGTTTTATCATTCTCTTATTTTAGAAGTTACGGGGGGTGGGACACACACACACACACACATTTTAACACTTTGGAAGTGTCTCTCGCGCAAACTATTGAAAAAATCAAGTTTGTTGTCTGGGAGCACCCTTAAATATTTATTTTATTCTTTTTTTTAGTATTTGTTGTTATAGCGGCAACAGAAATACGTCATCTGTGAAAATTTCAACTTTCTAACTATCACGGTTCATGAGATACAGCCTGGTGATAGACGAACAAACAGACAGACAGGCAGCAAACTCATTTATTCAATGTTGTCAGCAAACTTCTATTTCATTACTTGAATGTAATCCGCCTTTAGCGTGTGCTTTAACAACTTCGTTTGTTAATGTTAACCTTTCGTAATCCATTAACTCGTTGCTTTTAAGGCACAATAAACATGCCCTATTGTAGAAAAGTTGGTAACCTTTAATCTGTTTAAGAATAAAATGTTGTTTCTAAGAGCCCGCAAATGCTAACGACTTCCGATTCAACATCTCGCGGTAATCGCTTAACTTGTGTTCCTGAAATACATTCGTTATTTGAGAAATAAGCAATTTATTTTGAAATTCAAGACTTGGTATAAAAGGCGAGAAGCTTTTTAAATAAAATAAATAAAAATAAATAAATAATGCTGGACAGTTCACACAACATTATCTAGCCCCAAGCTAAGCAGAGCTTGTGTTATGGGTACTAGATAATTGATATACTTAATAGATATTACATAGATAGATATTTTTTATTATACATAGAAAATATTCAGAACACCCTGAACAAATATCTGATCGCACAAATATTTGTTCCGAGGCGGGAATCGAACCCGCAACCTACTGCGTCGCAGGCCAAGCGGGCGATCGCCTCACCACAGAGGTCGTCTATGGCAACTATGGACGCAACAGTTTGTAAGGAAGGATGTATCTTTGTTACTTCTTCACGCTGAAAAGGCTGGACGGATTTGCATGAAATTTGGAATGGAGATAACTGGACTCCCGGAATAACACATACGTACATTTTTATCCCGATATTCCCACGGGATCGAGACTTACGCGGGTGAAACCGCGGGGCGCTGCTAGTTTAATATACTGATGGCAATTAAAACATCTTATGATTGATAGTTTAGGAGAAAAATGGTTGTAACTATACGAAAACAGAGGCTCTTTTGCAAATTTATATATTACACTAGCAGCGCCCCGTGGTTTCACCCGCGTAAGTCTCGATCCCGTGGGAATATTTGGATAAAAATGTGCCTATGTGTTATTCCGGGAGTCCAGTTATCTCCATTCCAAATTTCATGCAAATCCGTCCAGCCTTTTCAGCGTGAAGAAGTAACAAAGATACATCCTTCCTTACAAACTTTTGCGTCCATAGTTGCCATAGACGACCTCTGTGGTGAGGCGATCGCCCGCTTGGCCTGCGACGCAGTAGGTTGCGGGTTCGATTCCCGCCTCGGAACAAATATTTGTGCGATCAGATATTTGTTCAGGGTGTTCTGAATATTTTCTATGTATAATAAAAAATATCTATCACACACTTTCGCCTTTATATTTGTGTGAGTGTGATGTGAAGTGTGATGTGATGTGATGTGATGTGATTTTAAGAAAAGGAGGCCATGCTTTATGTGATGTAGATTAACATTATACAGTGGTGGCCATATAATTAAGAACGCTGATATAAAGGGAAGATTTTTTCCAACTAAGATGCAAAACTAATTGCATGCATTTGTTTTTATTTCTCTCGGTATCGTAAAACATTTCCATATTACCACTGTATTCATTGATACACATGATTGGCTAAAAATCAATAGGCAAACTTTTTACACTACTTTTAAACAAAGTATTCCTTATTACTGGCTGGTCACGTAATTAAGAACGCTAAGTAGTTTATACCTTTATTCAAATTTAAATAGAGAACACTCAGTCGATTTGTTACTGTTTGTATAATTTTGGCGCCATTACGTGCTGTAAAAGATTAAAGGTGATTGCTTCTTTAGAAAAAACAATGGGAAAAAATAAAAGTTGTGATAAATCTACAAGGGAAGTAATAATAAAACTTCGCCGGAAGAATTGGTCTTATAAAAAGATAGCCGACCATCTGCAATGTTCAAAAACGATGGTTTTCCACGCTGTAAAGCATTTTGCTACGTATCAAACTACTTCGAATGTTCCACGTGTACCTAAACAGAGAAAAACAACTCCTCGAGATGACCGAAACATCGTTCGTATGGCAAAACAAAATCCTTTTAAAGGGTCCAATGAGCTTAGAAAAGAATGTTTTGGTGAAAACAACCCTTCAGCAATCTAAGCACGCACTATTCGAAGACGTTTGTTAGAAAAAAAATGCACGGTAGGATAGCAAGAAAGGTACCCATGTTAAAACTTTGCCACTGGCAAGCCCGGCTTGCATTTGCGAGAAAGTATGAAAACTGGACTGTGCAACAGTGGAAAAATGTACTTTTTTGTGACGAGACGAAAATAAACAGAGTATGTTCTGATGGAAAACGATATGTACGACGTCCCCCGAATACAGCATTCGACCCAAAGTACACGAAAGTTACATTAAAGCACGGTGGTGGAAATGTGAAAATTTGGGGTTGCTTTTCTGGACATGGTGTAGGACCTGTAAAGTTGATAGAAGGTAACATGGATCAGTTCCAATACAAAAATATACTGGAAGAAACAATGTTACCATACGCTGAAGACGTTCTACCGGTCATTTGGACATTCCAGCATGACAATGATCCAAAGCACACTGCACGCACTGTAAAGGAATTTCTTACAGCGCAATTAGTTTCTGTCTTAGACTGGCCTGCTAACAGTCCAGATCTAGACCCAATAGAGAATCTGTGGTTTGAAGTAAAGAAAAAGGTTTGAAATACAAAGTGTGGAAATTTAAGAGAGCTGTATGACGTTTTTTTAGAAGAATGAAACTCTATTTCTCTTGCGAAATGTCAAAAATTAATAGAGTCAATGCCTCGCCGGTGTAAAGCTGTAATTAAAAGCCGTGGATATGCTATTAACTATTAATTTTAGTTAAATATTTATTAAATTTCTTTTTATGTTTCCTGTGCTACATAATATTGTGATTTTTTAAATCTAAGTGTCATACAAAACAATTCCCGAGCAGTTAAATAAATCGTTCTTAATTATTTGTCCAGTTTCAGTACTATTTGAATATGTTACTTTGATAAAATCAATAAAATGTGCAAAAATTAGTTAGCGATTTCATACTTTATTCTTAAGTCAGGTTGCTCTATTAATGTGACTGTTATATAACATAACTAGTTGCTTCTCAGAAGGTACACATCTCTGTGTATGATACGATTTAAATAAAAAACTTCTAGAACTTCAAATCGTTCTTAATTATATGACCACAACCAGCCGGGACCGACAGCTTAACGTGCCCTCCGAAGCACAGAGCGATGGAAATCCGCACATAACTTAGAAAAGTCATTGGTGCGGAGCCTAGAATCAAACCCGGTATCGTTGGATGTATATATTTGACCTCCGTGGCGGGGCGGGCGAACGTTTGCCTGCGACGCCGGAGGTTGCGGGTTCGATTCCCGCCTCGGAACAAATATTTGTGTGATATGCAGATATTTGTTCACGGTGTTCTGGGTATTTTCTGTGTATAATAAAAAATATCTATCTATGTTATATATTGTATTAAGTTTATCAGTTATCTAGTACCCATAACACAAGCTCTCCTTAGCTTGGGGCTAGATAATGTTGTGTTAACTGTCCAGCATTATTTATTTATTTATTTATATATTTGTAGATTTTTCGATAAAGATTGCCGAGGAAAAAAGGTTGTAATGCACCGCATTACACATTACCCACGCCTTAAATAAAAAAAAATACTTTAAAATATGGTGTCCCAAACTAAATGCCATTCAAAATTAAATCGGTGCAGTAACTTCACGCTTAATTACTTCATCCTATATAACATTAGCATACACTTGCCAGCCCAGTGATAAGAAGGGTTTCGAGCCTTTTTTGTAGTAGTAGTAGAGCTTTTTTGTGAAAGAGTTCGTCCGGGGAAGTACTACCACCATACCTATTTCTGCCGCAAAGCAGTAGTGCTCGCATTGCTGTGTTCCGGTTTGAAGGGTAAGGGTGCCGGTGAAATTACAGGCACATGAGACTTTTCATCTTTATGTCTCAGGGTGGCGGGCGCAGTGCAATGCCACATAGGGTGCGTCCTTGGTGGACGTGACCTATGAGGTTCACTGTTCATTGGCAGAGGTTACCGCTTAACATCAGGGCCTCTTGCTTGTTCCGTTATCCAAGTAGTATAAAAAAAAAAAAAAAAAAAAAAAAAAAAAACCGAGGGTATCGGTTTCGATATTAGAAAATCTTCCAAGCGCAATCGACCTCTATATCTACATGACAATAGTTTTCTAAATCGACTCACTTCAGCATATTTTCTGTTTAAATAAATATCATATTTGAAGATAAAGTGTAAATATATCACACACCTCACTGAATCACGTGTAGGCTGCGATAAAAATCAGCAACCGTGAATACGTTTACGCACCAACAAGATTTACATAAGCGGGTCGAGTCTTGCGAGAGAGTGACTTGCTGGATTTTTATTATTTATGCTCATATTCCACGAATGATGTGTTTCGATATCATTTGATGTGTATGGTATTGGGAAACTTAATAACAAACCCTCAATAAATAGTTTCTTATCCGATTTCTGTGGGTCTCTACTACCACGTTTATTAAACGACTACGGCAAAGCCAGGTTATGTTTTCTGCAGTAAATGTATGCAAGTATGTTTGTATTTCGTGTGTTCCACCGTAACGCCTAAACTACTCAACCAATTTTGATGAATAAAGTGTCAATCAATTCGTTATTATGGTGACATATGTAACCTATGTCATATATATATATATGACATAGGTTACATTTTATACAAACAAAATCAATATGACGGAAGTTACAGCGAAAAAAGGGGGGGGTCTCTGTTTTGGAACAGGAACAGCAGGACAACCACCGAGAACTCGTTACAGATAGTTTTTTTTTTAATTATTATTATTAAGCCTCTATTTCAGATAATATTACATATTTATAAAATCATTAATTTACACTGCGACATCGACACCGTTATCTGTTTGGCTTTTTTTAGGCAAAGGCCTCCTCCAACCTCTTCCACTCTTCTCTATATCTTGTTATCCTTGTCCATGTTTTTCCTGCAATATCTTTAGCTCATCCTCCCACCTTTTAAACTGTCCCCCTCTCTTTCGTTTGTTGTATTTCGGGAACCAACTCATTAGTGTTCTGCTGCATTTATTCTTTCCTCTTATTGTGTGTCCTGTCCATCTCCATTTTAGTTTTTTTACTTTGACTGTAGATACTAGGTACCTAATAAGCTTAGGTACCCAACTTGTAACTGGTAACTTGTGTCAATGACACTGTTTTTTGTTGAAACTTTAGGTACATAGACAGTTTACTTTATATATATATATATATGACGACAGCGAGCTGATCTGATGATGGAGACGGAAGGTGGAGAAGGGATTACAGAACTCTATGGTTAACTGTAGACTGATTGGTATGTTAAGGCTTATTTTGATCAAATTTCCATCAGATCATTTTGATCGGTTCTGCTCACCAAAAGTGTTTTTGTTTTATTTTTAAACGAAAATAAAATAAAACAAAATAATAGATCTGTCGCTAAAATAGTAATTCATATGCTATTGTGTGTGGAGTGCAGGTGTCGGTTCTGGTTTGCTGCGGGCCCTGCCGGGCCACTCTTGCCTTGGCTCGCTCGCTCACGTGGTTATTACTATTTTCTAGTGTTTTAAATCCATGTCTGACTTCAAATTTTATTTACTTTGCTGTCAGATCTACCTTCTGGAGGCCGATTCTCGGATTGTAGAGATTATCTCTAAATTAGAGATAATGTCGAAGCATGAATGTCTACAAAAAATGTCACGAAAATGTCACAATAACCATCAAATCGTATTCGATTTGAATGATTTTGGTCGACTTATGTCTATTCGTGACATCACGAAAATAGCAAATTAAGATTTTATTCGACATTCGCCATCTTGTTTCGACATATGTCTAATTCGACTTAATCTCTAAAGCACGAGAATTGCCCTCCTGTCGATAGATCTATTAATTAGAAGATACAAGTTGGTGACAAAACGTATAAGCTTTGGCGACAGATAATGTAGTTTCCTTTTAAAACTGCAAACCTTGTTGGAGCTAGGCGTGAATTATAAATCGTAAAACCGTGACACCTAATGAATACACTCCATAATTGTGTTTGTAAATCAAACCCTTTTCAAACACATTATAAAACTCAATTCAAATAGGTAAATTAGCAATGATAAATGCGATTTGGCCGACCCGGGCAGCGTACGGGGGCTTAATTAGGGATTATGTTACCCAAAAAAGGACACAAAAACATACATAATTTAAAAGGTCAACGCTCAACGACAGCACGTGATAATTTCTCATTAACAGGGTTACCTACGAAAAGGTTGTCTAGCAGTTAGATAAGTAACATTGAAAGGCTTTTGTTCCGCGGATAATGATGACATACATTCTTCCGGGTCAACCTTTTAGGTCATTGTATCATGTACAATAGTAATTAAGTTGTACCTACGTTGGTATTTTGTGTGGACGAATACCAAAAGGCAAACCAGCTATTTAATTATTTCTGTACACGTGGCCCGATCGACCGATCTATGAAGACTTTCGAGACTCGGATCCGATTCCGTAGCTTCCGATTCAATAGCTTATTTTTGTGTATAATAATTGTGATACTATTTAGATGCTGTCAAAATCTCAATTTCATAAATTACAATAATAATCTTGAAATGGTAATGTATGGTATGATATTGTGTGTGGGTAGGTAGTTTACATCTAATATAAATAAGTTTTCAGTACAAAATCTTTTATAAAAATAGTTGTCGTAACCGTGTGCTGTTCAAAATGAGCCTAAACACGGCCAGTCTACTATTATCCATCGAGGAGTTCCGTTGTCCACCTTCAGTCTCCATCGTCAGATCAGGTCGCTGTCACCATCATATTGGATTGTCATCGGAACTTGACGGGTATTAGTTTGGGCTCATTTTGATCAGCACACAGTTACGATCATTAATTTTATAAAAGCTTGTATTGATAAATGTATTTTTCACAAAAAACTTTTTCCTTTAATCCTTACACTTGATGAAGCACTTGAAAACTGTTAAAAAAACTAGTTTGCCCTCCAAAATTAACCCCCAAAATCTGAATTCATTTATTTACGCTATATAGGTCTGGATCTATTAGGAACAAAATTATAGTTAGAAAGGATCTATACATACATACATACATAGGTCTGGATCTATTAGGAACAAAATTATAGTTAGAAAGGATCTATGCATACATACATACATAGACACACGCCTTTTTCCCCGAAGGGGTAGGCAGAGCCACAATAGGCCTCTTTTCACAGTGGGTTGCACCATCGTGGAATATAGACGTGACAAGTGGTGAGCTCATCGCCGCCATTGCTTCCCACGACTGACTCAGCTAACGCTTTCTTTCAGTAATAACACATTCCATAATAAGCTACCAGCCAGGACAAATCTTATACCAACGAATCTTATCAACAAGTCCGGGTAATCCCTTAGTCGGCTTTTACGACATCCACTTGAGGAGACGGAGGGGTCTATTCTTAGGCCGGACACACCACAGCGAAGAAAGGATCTATCAGGACAATGGATTAAAGTCAAGGGATCAACTACTCCTGAGTTTTAATCACCAAGCCCTGTATGTACCAAATTTTTTCTTTTTTATCCTCTAGATTCTGAGGATAGGCTTTGACAGACAGAAATACTCGAGAGTGATCCTATAATGGTTCCGTGGGTACTTTTTGAGGAACAGTTTTTTATTTTTTATATTACTTGAATGACGGAACAAGCAGATGGCCCACCTGATGTTAAGAGGTAACCTCTGCCTATGAACAGTGCATTACCTCATAGGTCACGTCCACCTAGAACGCACCCTATGTGGCATTGCACTGCGCCCGCCACCCTGAGACATAAAGATGAAAAGTCTCATGTGCCTGTAATTTCACCGGCACCCTTACCCTTCAAACCGGAACACAGCAATGCGAGCACTACTGCTTTGCGGCAGAAATAGGTATGGTGGTAGTACTTCCCCGGACGAACTCTTTCACAAAAAAGCTCTACTACTCCTAATCCGTAAAAACTAATTCGTTCCCACTTCTGGGAGTCCAATCCCTCTGCGGGAGGGTCCGAGCTATAAATTCAACGACCCCGCGTGGATCGGTATGTGTCACATGTCGTACAACTTCTTGTTCACTCGACAGCGGTTTCCTGGCTCTGTTTTATTTCCTAAGGAAAATAGGTAATTTATACGCATAAGAAAAAGTACAATCGTAAAAGTACACTGCTCTACAGCTACTGCATTCAATGAATAATGTAGTACACGTACTGTTCTTAACTTCTAATATCTTCTAATGTTCTTAATCTAATCTACAATCTAATCTGTATCTAAGATACAAACACACATAGACAAATGCCTTTTAAAAAAAAACTGCTCTTTACATTTTAGGTATTTTTAACCCCCGACGCAAAAACGACGGGGTGTTATAAGTTTGACGTGTCTGTGTGTGTGTGTGTGTGTGTGTGTGTGTGTGTGTGTATGTGTGTGTCTGTCTGTGGCATCGTAGCTCCCGAACGGATGAACCGATTTCGTTTTTGTTTTTGTTTGAAAGGTGAATTTGTTGGAGTGTCATGAGCTATGTTTGATCAAAATCGGTTCACCCGTTTCATTGCGTTGAGGGTTTTTTCAAATTTTTATAAAATTAATTGCTTGTATTCCAATGTGTTACTATATCATTGGATTATTGTAGTTGTGAACTGAACGAATAAATGCTTTATCAGATTAATTACTTTGCTTCACTTTACAGGGCCACACAAAAATTCACATTATTTCGTAGAAATACCTATTGTTTTGTATTCTATCTGTGTTCAGTAATTCCGACGACCTCTGTGGCGCGGCGGGCGGTGGTTCACCTGCGACACAGGAGGTTGCGGGTTGATTCCCGCCTCGGAACAAATATTTGTGCGTTCGCAGATATTTGTTCAGGGTGTTCTGGGTATTTTCTATGTATAATAAAAAATATCTATCTATGTAATATATTGTATTAAGTATATCAGTTGTCTAGTACCCATAACACAAGCTCTGCTTAGCTTGGGGCTAGATAATGTTGTGTGAACTGTCCAGCATTATTTATTATATTTATTTATTTAATTGTGGTTTATTTTATTAGAATAAGTACCTAAATGCTTTGTTTAGTATAATAAAGCTTAACTTTTGTGTTGAATAATAAAGAAAATAGTAAGACAAAAGTAAAATACAATATCTTATCATGTATTATTGTCTATAAATAAAAAGTTCAAGTGCGAGTCAGACTCGCGTGGAGAGGGTTCCGTACAAGTAAGCTAGTAACAAATATATTCTGTAAACTATGAGTAACGACATATCTTCTGTATTTTTTCATATGTAGTTTCGTGGATAAAGGAGGGGGAAATAGTCGATTTTCATATATTTTCTTTAATATCTTTAAAACAATTAATATTAAAAAAAAAGAAAAAAAAAAGTATAAAAAAAAAAAAACTTTTGATATACATTGATATGTCACATGATGCATTTGACAAAAGTTTTTCGATGTGTAACATCTTTCCTCTCGCTTTCCAGCAATCTGTGGGAGAGATTTCGTGAAAAGGGACGGAAGTGTGTAACAGGAAGCGCCAATTTTTCTGAGAGGTTGGTACTATCAGCCATGTTGCTTATTACCAAGGATGTGAGATGTCAGATGTTACACATCATATGCGACTACTGTATGGCACGCTCGTTTTTATTTTATTTTAATTTTCCCTTTCAAATGAAGTCCCAAAATCAGAACTCGTTTATTTACGTAAAACATACTACGTGATTGGGTCACCCTCTGTATATCTACCAAGTTTCAACTTTTTCGCCTAGTAGTTTCGAAGATACGTACTTAATTTTGTAAAAAAAAAGAAAACCCTCAACGCAATGAAACGGCTGAACCAATTTTGATCAAACATAGCTAAGAACACTCCCGACAAATTCACCTTTCAAACAAAAAAGAACGGTTCATCCGTTCGGGAGCTACGATGCCACAGACAGACACTCACACAGACACACACACACAGAGACACGTCAAACTCATAACACCCCGTCGTTTTTGCGTCGGGGTTTAAAAATAGGCTTTGATAGACGGACAGATTGACACGATTTTTTTTTAACTGCTTGAATTACTGGCATGCAGATGGCCCACCTGATGTTAAGCGGTAACCTCTTCCTTTAACAATGCAATACCTCATAGGTCACGTCCACCTAGGACTCACCTTATTTGGCATTGCACTGCGCCTGCCACTCTGAGACATAAAGATGAAAAGTCTCATGTGCCTAAAATTTCACCGATCGGACTGTTTCTATAATGGTTCAGTTGATACCTTTTGAGGTACGGATCCCTAAAAAGCCTTTAAAACCTCAGGCAAAGCCATAAAATTAAGTGGAAAATGCCTGTAAACCAATATCACTTCAATATAGAAGATTCAAACGGAGTCTTTCAAGTGCTTTTCATTTATTCCTTTAGCTGTGATATATATAACAATAAGAAGTACTCAATCAATATGCGATACTTGATTGAAAATACTTCCTAGTTAATTCTACTTGACAATTAAGGTCAGTTAATTAAAAATAAAATAAATAAATAATGCTGGACAGTTCACACAACATTATCTAGCCCCAAGCTAAGCAGAGCTTGTGTTATGGGTACTAGATAACTGATATACTTAAGGCGCGATAGGTTCTCAAATGTCTCTAGAATTTTAAAGTTTTTGATAAGAATTTTCATAGTTTTCTATGAAGAAAAAAATATATGATATTCTTGAGCTTTTTATCTAGTGAAATACAATATTTGAATTACTTCACTCGATAAAAAAAAAATAACAAAGATACTACCTTTTTATCTAGTGAAATCAATAATTCAATACAATATTTGAATTACTTCACTCGATAAAAAAAAATAAAAAAGATAAAAAAATAAAAAAAATAACCTTATTAAAATTGAAATGCTATTTTTCACTCACTTCTCTCACGTTTTAATTTTTGAAACATTTGGTTACATGTAAGTTATTATTTGAGTTGGTGAATTCATCAACAAAATTAAACTAAACTTTGAACGACATTTTTATATAATTTTTGTATACATAAAAACACGGTATCAGAGCGTGCGATCGCCTTCTTCGCCTCATACAAAAATGTTCGTTGAACCTATAGCGCCTTAATACAATACATTATATTACATAGATATTTTTTTTTTATTATACATAGAAAATACCCAGAACACCCTGAAAAAATATCTGCAGATCGTACAAATATTTGTTCCGAGGCGGGAATCAAACCCGCAAGCTCCTGCGTCGCAGGCGAACCTTCGCCCGCCGCGCCACAGTTGGTCGTCACTTGGTCGTAATTTGGATGTAGTGACTAAATTAATAACTTTATGTGCTCTTAAAGCGGGTTTTTACGATATGAGCGCGCTCGGACCAAGTAAGCTTGCATGAGAGTTCGGAACTATTGCCTAATATTACCCGTTGTCGTAATCTGTCTTATAGTTTTGACGATGCAATCCGAGAGTTAGCTCTAAAAAATAGAACAACAACCTAGTCCATTCTGAAAGGATTCCAACGTCCAAGTTCTTTCAAATCACGTGTTCATATAATACGAGTAGCATCCGAGTAGGTTTATGTCTGAGCATCAGAGTTCGCTCGGAATGGTTGCCTCTAAACTATTTTTGTCTCTATATAAAGTTTTGATGACGCGATCCGAGTTAGCTCCAAAACTATTCCACACTGATCTGATGCCAGCGTCCAAATGCATCACTCGGATCACTGAGAAAACGTGTTTTTACATGATACAAGTAGCATCCGAGTACTACTGTCCGAGCGCAATCGTATTATAAAAACCCGCAGTTGGAGCTTTCGAAGTAGTGAATACTAATACTACTTAATACTAGTAATACCTTATAATAGCTCGTAGTATTTTAGGTTTCCAAAAGGGTGTTATCGGGACCCTATTTCAACGGCGCCTACGCCACTCTTCCTTCTGTTTGTCTATAATCGTATCTATAGTCTATTTTTCGTGCGGAACGAGGCGTTTTTTGGCCTCACTGATTTCTGCCTGGTGTTGACGCAGCGTTCCAAATAAGCATTAGGGCCGTATTTTTAAAAACCTCTTACGTTTTATATCGTGTCATTTTAATAAGCCACTTGTGACGTAAATATTTATTTGTGCCACACTGTGCCACACTCATATTTTACACTGGCACAAGGAAAATACTGCTTTTATTCGTGACACATTCAGTGGTCTGTGTTTGATTCTGAACCGAGGCCCTTGTTTCTTATTAAATCATTTCCGGTGAACTGTTGCAGAAAATATCATGGAAGCCCAATTTGATCACGAAGTTTTGTGATTAAAATGTTAACGCAAAAATATAAAGGCTCGAAAGCTGAGACAGTTTTTATTTTTGGGGTTACGAGTCGGTATTAATTTCATGAAATTATTTTACTAACACCAATAAGCCTACGGCTGAAACTCGAACCGAAATATACGAATTTGCGAATTGCGAAATCCTATCCTTCTACACTAATATTATAAAGAGGAAAGATTTGTATTTGTGTGTGTGTGTATGTTTGTAATAAATAAACTCAAAAACTACTGAGCTGATTTCGAAAATTCTTTCACCATTGGAAAGTTACATTCACCCTGAGTGACAGGCTACCAGGGTGGAGGGATAGGAGGGGGGCTGTTTTCATCCTGAAACTACCCGTGCGAAGCCGGGACGAGTCGCTAGTACATCATAAATGTCAAAGTTACGATGCTTGGATGTTTGAATAAAAACAACCACGCCGAAACGGCTAAGCCAATTTCGATTAAATTAGGTACCGCGGAGCCGCGGGCGGACACGAGTAGATTATAATTTTTTGATTTTTGTTTGTCAGTTATTTTTACAATTTAAGATTTAAATACTGTCATCCTACTTCAAAATAAGCAAGATTTAAAGTCTTAAAGAAATTGGACCCAGTAATACAGATAATAGTAACATTAAATACAAGGCTTCCATGTAAGCCTCTATATGAATAAAGTGAAGTCAGAGCATGTCCAAATTGTCTACCGCTCGGCCAGGCCGGCCCATTACGTCTCACAAATAGACCATTAGGTCCCAATCCCTTTGCTATTTCAAAAGGATGAAGGGTTAATTTATGAGCTCAAAATTTAAATCTATGACCAACTTGTTTAATAGCAACCTTTGGGTTAACTCTCTTGTTAAGCCGCGTTATGAAGCGATTCTACACCTTCATCGTGGCAGTATAGTCATTACCAAACATAAAGCTTGAATTTTCGATGCAAAGAAGCTAGAACAAGCTAATTTCACAGAAGTTCTAAGCATATAAGCACTTTGCTATAATCTGTTTGGCAAGCAGAGTGAATATGAATCAATAAACAATGCAGAACTAAGCGCTTGAAACTTCCATTAAACTAGAAACAACGAGGTCAGGGCGGTTCAGTACTAGTGGGCAGAACGACTCCCTCGCGTCACTTGTCCACAATTAATAATGGCGGTCTGCAAGTTGAATGCCACATGTTGTTGCATGGGCTTCTCTCGGCTTGCATGTTGAATACAGATGAGCTTATTTATGTAAATCCACGTCGCCTCAGCGCTGTAGGATGACGCTACGGTTTGAGTAATCCCCGGCATCGCAAGTGATTGATGTCGAAGCCGTTGACATTCCGCTTTGTTGGCTAGCTTGACGATACGGACCTATGGCTAATCGAACTTCCTCAAACATTCATGCATAAACGTTTTCAGGTTATTTTTAGCTGGTGAATAACGACTTTATTTCACGACTGGGAACCGTTTTGATTGATTGAAACATTGAGAATTAAAACGTACAAGGAATTTTATAAACGCTTACATAGAAAACTATATCAAGTAATTTATTAACCTTTTTTATCCGTAAGAAACGGACTAAAGAGGGCTCCCACGACACTTGGTCTCCACAATTGAGCTCACGATGCTCTTTGCAGGAAAATATTTTGTACAAGGTTTAATTGACCCAGCGAATGTATTCTAGTTTAAATCTCTCCATGTTTGTCACGTAAGGTTCGTTCGAAATAATAAAGTTTTAATCCCCTATCCCGGGATGAAACGAGCATTCCAATTAGTGCAGGATTCTCATTAAGATCCAGATTCTTGGCGCAGACTTTGATATCGGAGCTACGTGATCAAGATTTTGTTCATTTCATTCAAACTTCAATTATTCTATGCGTCCAGGAAATGTTGATCCAACAAATTAGTCGACTGCAGACCTCTCCGAAACATGAAAGTAAATTGCAGTCATTAGCGTGTTTTGGCTGTGATTTATGAAAAGTTCTCGAGTGTATTTTGGTTGAAACCGATCAGATTAAACTTTTTCTGAGCGGTGAGACTGAGAAGGTTGCGTAGTCGTATTAAAAAGATTGAGTTTTGAAAGTTGATCTCGCTTTACTGAGGTTCGAAAAGTTTCGTAGGCGTTGAAATTGTTCGTGGCGTGAAAATAGACAAATTTCGCGATGTCCAGATGGGAAGGTGGGAACGAGTTCATGAATAACGCAGGAGTGTCGCCGCCTTCGCCGTGTTCAGGCGAAATAACGGAAACTCTTTTTACAGCTCTCTTGATTTGGGGATTGCATAAGATGCAATGCTTTTATAAAAGGATAGGTAAGATATTTCAAGATTCAAAACATGTCTTTCAGATTTAATTTAAATTGACATAATGTTAACGTGAGAAATATAGCCTTATTTTACAGAAACAATAATACAACTGACACAAGTTAAAAAAAAAAAAACTTAATGTTGGTTTTGTCTGGTGGTGATTTGGATCAGTTGAGCTACCTTTAGATAGTTTGCAACGCTGTTTAGGTATCTCAATAGTTTCATTTGAAATTTGCTTAAATAATCAAGTGCAGTGTATAATTATCAAAGTTTTTAAGACTTAGTGCAGTTGACACCTGATTGCAATTGCAATTGTTGGATCACAATACATAGAAGATTATCAAAAATCTATATTTAAGGAAAAGAAGCACAGTGTCTTCACCGCTGCTCATGCATAGTAGATTTTTGCGTCCGCTCTTTGCTAGAGAAAGTGATTTCAGCTTTGCTTGCTCTTTCCTTCCTTTCCATATACGCTAAAAACATCGCTGCGTTCGCAAAGAATAAGTTCAAATTTGGCAAGAAGACGACGAATTTTCATTGCATCTCGAGGCGTGCGCCAGGTGTGCTCACCGGGAATAAAGAAGACCGCCCTCTCTGCACGGAATATTTTTATAAAGACAGTGTATCGCGCACTTCCACCGTTTTAGCTCAGAATCACTGCTTTCATTTTAAAGTCCCACTGTAACGTTTAAAATATCGGGTTGTCATTTCGTGGTACAGCTACGTAAACTAATATCATATAGCGGAGCTCAAAGCGAAGGCAAATGTGCGCTACTTACTTGAATATTACATTTTCCAGCGTCAGATTACATTTTCATTTTAAATACACATTACGAAATCTTGAAAGGGATAATGATATGGAGTTTATAACGGTTCCGTAGGGTGTACTTAAGCAATACCTAATAAAGTCGGGTATAAGGTTTAACGGTGAACACTGACACTGAATCAAAGGGATTGTTATCGACTGTTAGCTCAGCCGATTTATTATTTAGGCGTCTGAAGTCACGTGTTGTTAATTGAACTATTCCCAATCGAGCCACGTATTTGGTCGAACAGTAAACAACTATATTGCCCTGACAAGGAAAGTTCGTGGACTCTGTGTTCCACGCTCTTAGAATGGGGCGAGCGAGCCTAAAGAGTATCAGCTGAACAACTTATAAGTATCAATCATCAAAGATTATAGTAAATTTAGCAAAGGTCACAGAACTGACAACAACTGGGGAATAAAAACTGGAGTGGCGATAACAAACCAGACGACGCTTTGTAGGACAGCCTTCTAAGGATGGTCCGACAATTTTTAAAGAACGTAACCGTCTGGCGCTTTATGCCCTGTCCAAAAAACTAAGTTTGCTTCTATTTTCGATATTATCTGATCAAACTCCATGCAATTTTGTACACATTATGAATACACTAATATTTAGAACACTGGTTTGTCAGTTTTTTATAAAATAATTTGTTTTCTCAATAACGCTGACTTAAAAAATTTAACCGTTTAGTTCTATACGCTTTAGTAGGAATCTGACAAACAATACTAGTAGATTGTGTCTACAACATTCCATTGACTTACATACACACATGCCTTTTTCCCCAAAGGGGGGCAGGCAGAGCCTCAATGGCCCTTTTTTCACAGTGGGTTGCACCATCGTGGAATATAGACGTGACAAGTCTATATTGCATTGACTTAACTGAAAAAATATCTAAATGAGCATCAAACTTCGTTTTTTTTGAAGTGGTCTATTAGTAAAAATTTTTAAAGGTCGCAGGAAAGCGGTGAATGGAGACAGCTAAAGCCCGTTCGTTGTTTTATCATATGGGGGAGGTCTACGTCCAACATTGGGCTTCAATCGACTGATCATTATGGCATTGAAAAATTGTACTTTGCACGTACCAAACACCCGCCAAAATTTAAAATTTAAACAGGTTTTGTTATGAGCTTTTTTGTGAAAGAGTTCGTCCGGGGAAGTACTACCACCATAGCCATTTCTGTAGTGCTCGCATTACTGTGTTCCGGTTTGAAGGGTGTGGGTGCCGGTGACTTTCCATCTTTATGTCTCAGTGTGACGGGAGATGGGCAGTGCAATGCCGCATAGGGTGCGTCCTGAGTGGACGTGACCTATGTGATAATGCACTGTTCATAGGCAGAGGGTACCGCTTAACATCAGGTGGGTCATCTGCTAGTTCCGTCATCTAAAGTTGTATAAATAGGTAAGTTATTAAAAGCATACATACATACATAGACACACGCCTTTTTCCCCGAAGGGGGGTAGGCAGAGCCTCAATGGGCCTCTTTTCACAGTGGGTTGCACCATCGTGGAATATATTAAAAGCATAGTGTAATAATAATAATTAATTAATAATAATGTACTAGAGGTTCTATCAGCGCTATGTCCAAACTAAGGGAACAATTAAAAGCAAACGCTCACCAACATCAGTGTTTCACTGTAAGCCTTTTAAAGGAACTCAAAGGGAGTTTTCGCGCAGTGTTTCCACTATTTTCTCATTTTTAATGAATGTGCGTTACGGTTTTGTAAATGACGTATGTTCGTTAGTAAGTACACTACAATCCCTATACATATAAAAATAGAACGATGTATCACTGTATGTTTGGATATATTTCGTTATTTCACGTATTAGACGACACTTGCACTAGTTTGTAAGGTGTGCAATAAAGTATTTTCATTCATTCATTCATTCATTCATTCACTTGCAGCCGTACTACATAAAAATAAAGGAATTGGAAAATAAATGTAAAGTCACCACAAATCTCTGACGACCAATGACTCTGGTTCGCCTGCGACGCAGGAGGTTGCGGGTTCGATTCCCGCCTCGGAACAAATATTTGTACGATCTGCAGATATTTGTTCAGGTTATTCTGGGTATTTTCTATGTATAATAAAAAATATCTATCTATGTAATGTATTGTATTAAGTATATCAGTTATCTAGTACCCATAACACAAGCTCTGCTTAGCTTGGGGCTAGATAATGTTGTGTGAACTGTCCAGCATTATTTATTTATTAATTCCATGTTTGATGATTTATCACACTAAACCAGGGTAGGCAGCGTATCGACAATAACCGTGGTGTTGTCTATAAGCGACGGTGACCACTTTACATAAGGATTAGCAAGTTTGAAAAAAGGTTAAAAAAACAACAGTAGTTTGCAAGTGAAAGAGCGGACTCTTCCCGCCATTTTAGAAAAGAGACGTTGTCTACTTTTATTTTATTTCTTTTCCTAGTGTTTTCTTGAGTTATTTTGTGTTATTTTGGTGGCATCTTAACTAATGTAGCTCGTTTAAAAAGCACAAGTGTAGTGAAATGAAATGGAAGAGAATTGCGTGACGTTTGAAATTGGTGGAAATGGTCTACCAAAGTTTTAGTAAAATTGGCCACCGTTTTACTAAAACATGACTCGACTGTGACTTTGACGACTTGGAAGGAGTGTAACGTTGCAAAATATATTGAAAATACAATATAGTGAAAATACAGATACTTACTTGAAAATGGCAAATGCACAAGCCGTGCGGCGCCGACTATAAAGAAAAAAAAAAGTGAAAGAGCAATTTGCTCGTACTCTGGCGACATGGGGCATTTTTTTTTTTTTTTTTTTATTCTACTTGAATGACGGAACAAGCAGATGGCCCACCTGATGTTAAGCGGTAATCTCTGCCTGAACAGTGCATTACTCATAGGTCACGTCTACCTAGGACGCGCCCTATGTGGCATTGCACTGCGCCCGCCACCCTGAGACATAAAGATGTAAAGTCTCATGTGCCTGTAATTTCACCGGCATCCTTACCCTTCAAACCGGAACACAGCAATGCGAGCACTACTGCTTTGAGGCAGAAATAGGTATGGTGGTAGTACTTCCCCGGACGAACTCTTTCACAAAAAATCTCTACTACTACTAAAATGTTTCCATGTTTCCTAGGCAATTTTCCACTCCCTTAATTGAACATTCAAAAACATATCCCGGTCATGCGTTATGTGGTTGAGCATTGTCCATTAGGTGGGATCATCTTCTACCTGCCCTGTTACTTCGCTAATTCGTATGGACACGAGAAAGGGAAATTAGCCGACTGCTCTTAATTATATTTTCGCATGCTTTGATATCGTTTCAAAGGGTCCCCTTTATGATGATTTGGTTAGAAAGGATCAGGATTTTAAGGAGGAATTTTATGGATTCATTATTAAGACGACATGTTAAATTTTTGGAGTCGTTGCGTTACATGCTCTTTCAGTAACAGTAAAGGTTACAAACTTGATGTTAAGGTGGGGTATTTCGCAAAATTACAAATCCTAGATTTGATTGTTAACTGACTAATTCAAATTAAAAATATGCATGGATACTACATTATAATACCAAGGGATCACCCAGACAGAAAATAGAAAAAACAAAACTTTCTCTATAAAAAAACACAAAGTTACCTCTAACTTTTGGCTAGATTCGATTGTTTGTCAATATGGTATGTACTTTTCACTAGAAACGGGATATGCGTCCGGATACCGTTAGTGTTGTGTGTCGAGTTGGGGTGAAGTGTGACAGTGAAACCGATGGTAGTGGTATCGTTCGTAATAAAAGAGTGAGAAAGAGGGTAGATCGATATATCTGGCAATAACATCTACTCGCAAAGACTTTATTTAGTTCTCCCGTGATCATGGCGCATACAACTGTGCCGAAATATTGGGAACATTCAAAACTCAAAAATCATGGTAAATATACCATTTCTAGTAAAAAGTATGTACATAACCATGATAGTTTCAAAAGTTATAATATGGTATGTAACATATTGACAAACAATATGGTTTTTGACCCAATAATATGTATTATTGGGTCAAAATTTTGATAAATAAGATCAATACAATAAAACGGAGGGATCACCCTAGGGGTTTTTAAAAATTATCTAGATTTCACGAGATATTGAATAAAAACAGCTTTTTCAAAAGGCGCGTGGCGTTTTTCTTGTATGTAGATTTCTGCCTGGCGTTGGCGAAGTCTTGATACAGTAATTACTAAATCATAGACAAGAAAAATGATGGGTGTTTTTTTTCGATAGCTTTATTTTTAATTGGCTCTTAATTGATAGGTGATAGGTTAGGTTGAGCTAAATCTTATTTAGATAGTGTTTTTTTTTACACAACGTAAGATCTTTTCAGTCGACTAGACGATCTATTAGCCATACTTATATGCTACTATCCAAATAATATACATAAATCTGGATCTAAAATGAAATTAAATGAAATAAATGAAATGAAATATTGATTGATTGCGAAACTAGGTATACAATAGTGTTCAAATGTCATGCTAAAAGTCCTCTAGTTCCTACCATAAGGTGTACAAATCAAAGTTAAAAATTGAAGTTAAAATAAATTATCCTTCAAAAATTCGTCAACAGAGTAGTATGCCTTTTCAATCAGCAAGTTTTTGAGAGCATACTTGAACTCCGTATGGCTTTCTTTGGATCTTTCTTTCTAGATCATAGTTTTTAGGTTTGATAAATAAATAAACAAATCATAATGCCTTCGAAATGAGGTGTACTCTTAAAATCGATTCGTCAAAACATATAATACAAGCGTACGTCAAATGCAAAAGCACTTAAATAAGTAGAAAGTAAAATCAATTTGCAAAGTATTAAAGCAAGCCGTGCCAATCTCGTAGTAGGTAGATCAAAATTCTACACGTTTGTTTGACACACCCCAATTTTATAAAGTAATGTAAAGCTGTCACTCAAACGACTATGTAACACATTTCAGGGGTGCTATATAATGTTAAAATGGCTTCGCTTCACGTAATTTCCCTCATACGACACCGTGAGCTCGTACTACAGAGAAAGTTACCGTAACATCGTGTACATCTTAAAGTATCCCAGGTACCTGTGCCTTTTCACTCTGATTTGTAGCTTTACGAAACGAGCTGGGAATTGCTAAGAATTGCATCTTTGTTGTGCTGCATTGCATTATCGTATTCATGAAGGAGAGTTAAAAGACACTATGTAACCATCAACATTTGTGTTTGTTAGATAGATAGATAGATAAATAAATAAATAAATAAATAAATAAATAATGCTGGATAGTTCACACAACATTGTCTAGCCCCAAGCTAAGCAGAGCTTGTGGTTATGGGTACTAGACAACTGATATACTTAATACAATATATTACATAGATAGATATTTTTTATTATACATAGAAAACACCCAGAACACCCTGAACAAATATCTGCAGATCGCACAAATATTTGTTCCAAGGCGTGAATCGAATCCACAACCTCCTGCGTCGCAGGCGAACGTTCGCCCGCCGCGTCACAGAGGTCGATAGATTAACACTTTATTTTAATACGGGCTGACATGAACATTATGTTCAAAAGCCGCTAAATAAAGAAAGAAAAACTCTCTTTTCAACAAAATGCAATATTAAAGCAAACCAAACCATAAAATACGTTAGTAGTAGAGCTTTTTAACCCCCGACGCAAAAACGACGGGGTGTTATATGTTTGACGTGTCTCTCTCTCTCTCTCTCTCTCTCTCTCTCTGTGTGTGTGTATGTGCGCGTGTGTGGATGTGTGTGTATGTGTGTCTATCTGTGGCATCGTAGCTCCCGAACGGATGAACCGATTTCGTTTTTTTGTTTGTTAGAAAGGTTAATTTGTCGGGAGTGTTCTTAGCTATGTTTGATCAAAATCGGTTCAGCCGTTTCATTGCGTTGAGGGTTTTTTAGTTTTTACAAAATTAATTACTTTTTTGTGAAAGATTTCGTGCGGGTAAGTACTACCACCATACCTATTTTTGCCGCAAAGCAGTAGTTTTCGTATTGCTGTGTTCCGGTTTGAAAGGTACGGGTGCCGGTGAAATTACAGGCACATGAGACATTCATCTTTATGTCTCAAGGTGGCGGGCGCAGTAAAATGCGACATAGGGTGCGTGCTAGGTGGAGGTAACCTATGAGGCAATGCATTGTTAAAGGCAGAGGTTACTGCATAACATCAGGTGGGCCATTTGCTTGCTCTGCCAATCAAACATATAAAAAAAAACATAGATACATAGGCATACGTATTTTTCTCCGAGGAGGACGGCATACTCACAATCGGCCTCGTTTCACTGTGTGTCGCATAATCGGAGGAATATAGGCGTGACCAATGGTGAGCTCATCCCCGCCATAGTTTTCCACAACTAACTTGGCTAATGCTCTCTTCCAGTAAATAACTCATTCCTAAATAAAAATCTACCAACGAAAATTGTACATTAAGTGCATATTAGTTAAATTAATAAATTTCAATGTAACCCAAAAATTTTGTCCCAGCGGGGTCAGCGGGGTTCTATGGCCGAATTGGTAAAGGCATCGCCGATCACAGGCGAGGTTGCGGGTTCGTTTTTCGCTGGAACGACATTTTTGGGTTACATTTAAATGGGTTGGGTTTTTTTAATGCTATCCATAAAGTGTGGTTTACACTTGAAAAATAATAAACTAGTTTAATTATTGTTAATACGGATAAATGCTAGTAGAGCGCGTGCTCTGCTGATGCTTCTGTAACTTGTACTCTGAATTATATATTGATTTTGTAGTGATTTTTCTACAAACTTCACCGTCCGTCCCATTCTAGGGGTAAAATGTAGTTTTAAACTTTTCCTTTTTTTGACACTGCCTCCTACCATACCCAAATTCAGAATAGCGAGGTTACTGGAAGTATTCGAGACATATTACATTTTCGCGATTCCCTTTCAGAAATTACACATTAATTTCCATAATTATGTTAAAAGATCGATTTCCTTACGGCATGTAAAGCTTACAGCCTTTGTGTTTTTATAAATTTCAAGTTGATATTAGCCATTACTGAGAGAGAAGGAGTCTTGACAGACAGACAGACAGACAAATGGACAACAGAGTGATCTTATTGGTCCTGATTTTCCCTACTAGTATGGTACGCAACACTAAAATACAGTTACAGTTTAAAATATTTTTCAGCTGAAAATAAGCGAACATTGTTATTTAATAATAAATAACAAATAAATAAATATATAATGCTGGTTCACACAACATTATCTAGCCCCAAGCTAAGCAGAGCTTGTGTTATGGGTACTGGGATATTTTTATTATATATAGAAAATACCCAGAACACCCTGAACAAATATCTGCAGATCGCACAAATATTTTTTCCGAGGCTGGAATCGAACCCGCAACCTCCTGCGTCGCAGGCGAACCTTCGTTCGCCGCGCTACTGAGGTCGTCAAAGTGATCCTATAGGTCCTGATTTTCCCTACTAAGGTTCGCAACACTAAAATAAATGATGTAATTTAAAATATTTTTCAGCTGAAAATAAGCGAACATTGTTATTTATTCGGTGTTTCAGCAGTTCGGTATCAATAGGGCGGTGCTCCGCCCCAGGCAGCGTTGGCGTCGTCGTTTAGACCTAAATTTATCTGTTCTAATAAATAACAGCAGGGCCCGCTCAACCTTGTTAAATATACAGTGTTCGCACCAAATTTTTCATCTGAGTACACATCTAAGGCCCTTGAGATACGAACGATGAAATAGAGTTGCATAAGAACTCCGTATCCGCCAATCAACGTTTGGATCATAATATATAACAAAGCGGCCAAGTGCGAGTCGGACTCGCCCATGAAGGGTTCCGTAGCAGTAAGTATCATAATATAAAAGTTCTTGGATGTACTACGATTTGACGTATTAAAAAAAAACTACTTACTAGATCTCTTTTAAACCAATTTTCGTTGGAAGTTTACATGGTAATGTACATCATATTTTTTTATAGTTTTATCATTCTCTTATTTTAGAAGTTACGGGAGGGGGGGGGGGGGGGGGGGACACATTTTACCACTTTGGAAGTGTCTCTCGCACAAACTATTCAGTTTAAAAAAAATATATATTAGAAACCTTATTTTATTACTACTACTACCTACTTTTATTTTGAAGACCTATCCATAGATAACCCCACACGTATGGGGTTGATGAAAAAAAAAATTAGTTTCATTTCTAAATATGGGGAACCCCAAAATTTTACTGCTTTTTTTCTATTTTTGTGTGAAATTCTTAATGCGTTTTATAGAATACATCTACTTACCAAGTTTCAACAGCCTAGCTCTTATAGTTTCGGAAAAAAGTGTCTGTGACATACACGAACAGACAGACATGACGAGTCTATAAGGGTTCCGTAATTTTTGGTTACGGAATCCTAATAAATAGATATCAATTCAATTCAATTCAATTTATTTATTTCAGACATTGTCCATATTTTGTTCGCGCTTATGATAACGTTAGTAGAGAGACACATTTACAATTAAAAAAAATTAAAAAAAAAAAACATATGATAAACAACAAAATGTTAGTAAGCTTCAATTTGTAGCTACTTTGAATACCATCTTCTAAAACGAGTTCACACACAGAATCATATGTTCAACTTGAAGATAAAGTCTTTGCCGACATTTAGGTGAAACAAAACTCTGAGTCGTTTAGAAGTTGAATCAAATTTTTAGTCAAAAACAACTGCATTTTATTTATTCTTTTCACATGGTTAATGAACAGGTAGAACATTTTTGTACATTTACTTTACAGATAAAAAGACAAAAAATAAACAGCATATAATTTTGACTCCTCTCTGAGAAGAAAGCCTCCAAATAAGACCAACCGTAACAAACCACATTCGTACTAAACGTTTCAGTTCTACCTTTATAATCCGAACTTCTAAGGAGTGGAATACACTACAGTCGTATATCTTTCCTGAAAACTATAATCTGGGTCTCTTCAAGGCTTGAAAGAATAGGTGCCTTTTAGACCTTTGTGCTCCATCTTCGCCCACATCGTCACTTACCAACAGGTGAGATCGTGGTAAAACAAAGGCCTATCAACGTTAAAAAAAACAGCTGCTGTATACGCCTTAATAGCTAGTTAATTCATAATACACGGACGGTCATTGTGATCGTCATCGTTACGTTGATCGCTGCAAAACTGAGACTAGGCTCTCCGTATCTGGAACCATATCACATCCCTAAGAACCGTACAACGTAGCCGCGATGCACCTATTTAATTGAAACCGCAACCATGTATCAAGCAGCCGTGGGATCTCGCGTCTCTGCGCCCTCACCGAGATGGCGACGAAGACAAATACGCCTTTTGTGTTTGTATGAACGTAATTAAGCATGAAGTTTGAATATGAATGTCATTATCATTATGAGTAATTTCCTTTATAATTAAAGGAGCTACATAAGTAAAGGAACAGAATAAAACACTTTTTAAATCTAAAATTACATTTCAAGTTTTTTTTTGGTGATGCTGATATGACCCCTTCGTCTCCTCCAGTGGATATCATAATAGCCGACTAAGGAATTACACCAGGGGATGGGCAGCAGCATCTACCTGAATTAACCAATACTGCGATCAACCAATCCACGTGCCAAACGTGGTGATTACGGCACATCCCTCATTGCATTGTTGGATGTCTAAAGGCTGATGATGAATAACCGGAATGCTTGATTTTAGTTGGTATAAAAATTTTCCTGGCAGCTGGCTTTTTACCAGACTGTAGAGAAGCAAAAAAGGAGGTTTATTTGTTGACCTGGTATGTATGTCTGTCCATATTTTCCCTCGCAATTACTAAACGGCTGAATAGATTTTGATGAATGATATGGCGTTAGATTCGTCTTTAGTGCACGAGTGTCACTGGATATATTAAAATTATACAAAATATACAAAAGAATTGGCGTCATAATGTATGTTTAAAAAAAATAGATTAATATATACTATATTACGCATGTAAATGTTTTTAATTTCTTAACATATGCTCCCATTTCTACACTTATATTATAAAGAGAAAAGATTTATATATTTTTGTGTGTGTATGTTTGTAATGAATAAATTAAAAAACTACTGTGCCGATTCCAAAAATTATTTCACCATTCGAAAGCTACATTCACCCTGAGTGACATAGGCTACCAGGTGGGGATAGGAGGGGGGGGCTGTTTTTCATCCTGAAACTACCCGTGCGAAGCCGGGACGAGTCGCTAATACGTGATATATGAGATGGCTCAATGTACGCGAGCTACAATCTAGCGTCACAACAAGCGGAAGATTTTCCGTGATCAGGTTTTAGTTTTTTTAACTTTTTACTTGTTTAGGACTGCGTTAGCTGAATTGGTCGTGGGAAAGCAAAGCAAGCGATCAGCTCACAGCAAGTCACATCTATATTCCTGCAATTATGAGACCCACGGTTAAAAGAGGCCCATTGAGGCTCTGCCTACCGTTTCGGGAAAAGGCATGTGTCTATATTCATTTGTAAGTATAGTGCGCGTCATGTAAAAAGAACGCTGGCGGTCAAGCTTCTACAGGCGTTCCAGCGTTCTTTTTACATGACGCGTACTATAATTGTACATTATTTGTAGTAAACTAGGTAGGCACTCATTCAATGCATAGGTATACATCTCTTAATTAAGTAGAAAATTAAGTAATCTCTTAAAAAGAACGCTGGAACGCCTGAAGAAGCTTGACCGCCACGTTCTTTTTACATGACGCGCATTATAAATGTGTTTTTCCTCGTGGAAAATCTTTCTCCTTGTATCCATAAAGGTCCTTCTAAACGGGCCATAGTTTTACTGCAATATGTGTCTGCAATATTGATAATAATAGCCCAGCTATGATTAAACATTTTCAATGCATTATATGGCTCGGCAATTTATGCCTAGGCAATATTGTCTGCAGCAGTATGGCCCGTATATACCTATATTTTCTAGACAAGCAACACTGGCTGACGAAATTGAACACTAAACAAAGCACAGAACATAGCAACTAATCGCGGCGTCACTCACAGCAAACTTCATGTCGCGTAGAAAAGGATGCACAATGCCACAACAATAGGGAGCGGCTGAAACAACAATAGAACTGGCCGGGTAATATTGCAGTATTTTCGATCCCTCGGCGATCGTCCGGCAACCTATCAAAAATGCATCGGCCATACCAAAACAGTGTGGCTATATGACAGAGTTATTTGTACAATTTTTACATAGGGGACAAGATTATATATTGTTCGTCGAGGGCATTATTTTGAATACAGAGCGAAGCAAGCGAGAGATTCTAAAGTAGAATCCTGAGCGCAGCGAGGAATTCATTATTCGCCACCCGAGAACAAAATATATTTTTCATCACTACCTATTGAGAAAAATAAAAAGCTACGAGTACCTTTCAGCGCGCATTGCTGCCAAAGCCTGACCGGCCAGTAACTTCTTCATATATTAGATGCGTTCGACCTCTTTGGATAGCTTCACATACCTACTAATCAACAAAGAGTTCATATTTTAATACAAACTCCTTGCTAACCAATCACTAAAATGAGTTTTTCACCATAAAGAATTGAATGTCAATTAGCGTTTTTTTTCTTTATAATTGGCGCCGCACGGCTCGTGCATTCCCTCTAAGTCGTCAAAGTCATAGTCAATGAGTAGAACTTTTTTTTTTTATATTCAACCTTCACCCGAGCTCTCTAATCTAACTTCGCTCTATCAGAAGCACGGATTTTGACCAACCAGAAGAGAGAAAGTTCAAACCTTTAATTTTTTACTATTAATTATGCTCCCGTTATCCTCTATATCCAATTTTCGTTTTTCGAATAGGTGTGATGAAAAACCTTTTGCAATATCGCATAGCCTCGCTGGTATTGAAGGAAATGTTGCCAGCCACTGTGTTGCAGCCACATATTGCAGTGAAAGTATGGCTCGTTTAGACGCACCTTAATTAAAATTCTGGTTGGCCTAGGGCTGATGTGTTTGTTTGCCCTTGACATAACAGCAACCAACCTAGTATATGATGCAGACCTTTCATTTTACTTCTTTTGTAATGCTTAGCTATGAGATGTTATTTATAACTTATCCGGTACGTCCACATTAACCCAACCAAATAAATGGAATAAATGGATACTCTTTCAAAATGAATGGAAGTTCGGGTCGGAAGCTTTTGGTCGGGAAAAAGGTAATGACTTGGCTTGAGGACAAAGTGTTGGGGCTTATGTACCTAAATAATTATGAAGCTTTAGACCTTCTCTTATTATTTAGTATTTTGAACAATGAACTATACTCTAAGGGTCATCATTATGTAAAATTTCCTACCAGTAAAGGGCAACAAGTTAGTAATATACCACTTCCACGATTCTATGCAACGTACTTGTAGACAACATAACCTGTAGATATGTACCTGTATCTATAAAAAAGGCAAAAAAACATGTTTTTTGTATAGGAGCCCCCTTAAATATTTATTTTATTCTGTATTTTTGTAGTAATTACAGCGGCAAGTGCGGCAACAGAAATACATCGTCTGTGAAAATTTCAACAGTTTAACTATCACGGTTCATGAGATACAGCCTGGTGACAGACGGACAGCAGAGTCTTAGTAATAGGGTCCCGTTTTACCTGTTTGGTACGGAACCCTAAAAACATTTAGCATAGTCGTACCTATACAGGTTGTATCATAATGTCCCTATAAGCCCTGGGAGGGGGTATTCTACACATCATGGCGAATAACTTTAGTTCTACGATTTTTTAATTTTCGAAGTTTTTCAGTTATGGAATGCCTCGTAAAAATCCTGAAATTCCTTCAGAAACATACCTAACACAACATGAGCTAGCCCTAAATAAGGTTCCTTAACGTACCGTAACGTCTTCATGTTGTGTTAGGTACATTTTCAGGATTTTTACCAATGACAGTTTCAAAAGAGGAAGACGAGTGACAAACTTTCTGGGCTGGTTCTACTGAACTGAGTCTGCTGACACACCCGTACTTTAGTCGCACTTGGAACATCGTCGAGGACGCTTGTGTTTTAGTTTAGACCTAAAACGCATCAAAATGCCTTCTTGTGAATTTAAAAAGTGCTTCAATCACTCCGTGAAGAAAAAATAAATCTCATGGAGTTACTTTCCACTCGTAAGTATAGTTAAAAACGTTATTTAGCTGAAAAATATTGACTCGGTTGATTAAATACCAACCACATCGCCATATTTGAGGGAGCGAGATAGACAATACGGGGACTACAGTCGACTACTACAGTCGGGGAGTTTTGAACCAGACATTCGTGCGACGCCGAGCCGGCCCGAGTCAACCGGAGCCCAAGTATAAGTCATTGATTTTTACTAGGTATTTCAGGATTTTTACAAGGCATTCCATGAATGAAAAACGTCGAAATTTAAAAAGTTGTTAAATTAAAGTTATCTGCCATGATGTGTAGAATACCCCCTCCCGGGCTTATAGGGACATTATGATGCACCCTATAGCACTTATAACCTAGGAATATTGAGTACCTATACCTAAGATTAGTCAAACAAGGACGAGTAGAAGGCACCAGACCGCGCGGAAGGTTGCCCATGCGTTGGGACCGACCAGATCAAGTCTGTAGTTTGTGCTAACCTGCGTTAGTCCACTAGGATGTCCACGTATCGGCGATAAATGGCGAGATATCGTGAGGCGCGCAACATCAGCCCCTAATAATGGTACAACATGAAGACCACAAATTCTCTGTCAAGAGTGCAACGACTGAGAAGAAGAAGAAGATTAAAAAGTTATTAAACGTCCTAAACGGGCAAACTAATAATAATAATAAATAATGCTGGACAGTTCACACAACATTATCTAGCTTGTGTTATGGGTACTAGATAACTGATATACTTAATACAATATATTACATAGATAGATATTTTTTATTATACATAGAAAAATACCCAGAACACCCTGAACAAATATCTTTACCGAGGTGGGAATCGAACCCGCAACCTCCTGCGTCGCAGGCCAACCTTCGCCCGCCGCGCCACAGAGTCATCGAACTCAAACGTCAACTGTTGCAATTTACTTGATTACAATAAATTAAATACCTAAAATAACTTAAATAATCGACCACCTCTATATAGTCAGTTTTAATAATAAATAATTACTTGTACTAAAGGTACTTATTACTTTCATTTACTATGAAAATACAATTTCCTTTTAAAAATTCCTAATAATCGTGAAAAATGGAGGTAATTTTACTGTTCCAATAAATAATTATTTGGATACGAAATTGAAAAAAATGGGTCCCAGACCACACCAAATTTTTATTTATCACCTTTATTTTGCAAAAGCCCTTTTTAAACCGGACTTATGATAAAAATGTGATAGAATTTGTTAAGCAGCATCATTAAAGCTAGATTAGACTCACCAGTCGTGAGTATGTGAATCAGATCAGCCCAGAGGACATAGTCTAGGTTTGCCATTCGTTCTCTCAGCTACTGAATTGCAATTCGGTATAGTAATTTTTTGATTGTATTACTGAGTTTCTCTACAAGTCAGCTAGGCGCGCTTATCAGTTTCACTATTCAATATCGAAATTTTTGCCTCGTATTTTGAGAGTCAGGATAACTAATGCAAAACTTAGACTTGGCCCTCAGAACTTAGACTAGGCCCTCAAAATTTAGACTTGGCCCTTAGCAGTGAGAACTATTGGACCCCCTTGATATAGTTTTTTTTTAATATTACTTATTATTTAAACCGTTTTGCTGTCAATAATGACGTTATATAATTAAACATATTGAATATTAAATATAACATAAATTGAACATAACATATTATATATGCCTTAAAACCACCGATAGTATAATATATTTGACGGATCAGCAAGGTCAGGAGCATGTTCGGACATGTTTTACGAGCAGAGGGGCAAGTCCGAGTTTGCACTCACCATCGTAACGATGAACGTGATGACGATCATACGTGTATAACATCATAACTAGCTATTAATCTGTGCCAAAAACGTCACAGATTAATGGCTAGTTACTAAGCAATACACGTATGATCGTCGTCAGGTTCATCGTTACGATGGTGAGTGCAAACTCGGACTTGCCCCTCAGACGGTATTTGTGATACGGGTAGAAATCAAAGTTTAAGAATTAAATTCACTAATTCGTATTTGAAAATATTTAAATTACAGTTCCAGACAAATCAAATAACTTTCATTACATAACCAAAAATAACAGTAACGGTGTGAAGTTACAAAGAAACTCGGTACAGTTCCCACGAGACCAGCGCACGGCGCACGCGACCACCTTCCCATGAATATCATTCCGTCCTCCCAGCGCGCGCCGCTCGTAGACTCTGAATAACGCCACTAGATGGCGCTTACGTTTCATTGCAACTTCAGACTGCGCATAGCTTCGCTTCGTAGGGATACGACATATTAAATTAATCTCATTACCCATTTATTGGGCATTAGATACATAAATTTGCAATACCAGTCAATATTAGGCTATGAATTGGCCGTATATATCTGGGAGTAAGCTCGAACATGGCACGAGAGCTTTATTCCTCGATATATCTCGGTATATCTCCACCAAGCACGTGGACGTCCCATTCATTGTATACCTACCTAAAGCTGTGAACACACATGTATCTATCGAGTGATTTTTATGATTCCGTACCTCAAAAGGTATCAACGGAACCATTATAGGATCACTAATTTTATTCGAAACTACTGGACAAAACAGTAGGAATTTGGTAAATAAATTGAGTTAGGTGACCCGACCACTTACGTGTAGCGTAAGTAAACTTATTCAGATTTTGGGGGTTCATTTCGGGGGGTTTTAATAAGAAAATAAAATAAAAACTTTTGTATATTTTCATCATTTTACATATCCGACGAAAGTGCTTGTTATAAGGAACACAAATATATATTTTGTTGAGTATTCAAATTCATTTTTTTAAATATATTAAGGAAAATATATGAAAATCAACCATCCCCTCCTTATCTCCGAAAGATTATATTGCCTCCCTCTTACGCTTACTACTTGGTTTAGTTATTTTTATGCAATTATAAATCTTTCAAAGCCATCTTTTTTACTACCCGGACCTGTTTGTAAGATTCTGTTATTGAAGAAATTTTCTTTCTTTCTTTCTTTCTTTCTTTCTTTCTTTCTTTCTTTCTTTTCTTTCTTTCGTTGGTATAAGATTTGTCCTGGCTGCTAGGTTATTTGAGGAATGTGTTATTACTGGAAGAAAGCGTTCCATAGGAGAGTTACTCGTGGGAAGCAATGTTGGCGATGAGCTCACCACTTGTCACTTCTATTTCCCACGATGGTGCAACCCTCAGTGAAAAGAGGCCCATTTGAAGCTCTGCCTACCCTTTCGGGGAAAAAGGCGTCGTCTATGGATGTATGTATGTATGTATGTATGTATGTATGTATGTATGTATGTATGTATGTATGCTTGTGACTAGCAGAATGCTACCAAACGGCGTGCTTCATGCGAAGTGCGGGACATTCAATGGGCGTCTTAATACGGCCGGCTATTCTGATTCGGCACAAATACCTAACGCATTCTGGTTGTTGAGCACCCCTGAAGCTTGATTATCCACTGTTTAAATGGAACAGCTCCATTTATGAACTAAATGGATACTGCTTGGATACTGCTTATACTAGACTTTCAGTAGTAGAGCTTTTTTGTGAAAGAGTTCGTCCGGGGAAGTACTACCACCGTACCTATTTCTGCCGCAAAGCATTAGTGCTCGCATTGCTGTGTTGCGGTTTGAAGGGTGTGGGTGCCGGTAAAATTACAGGCACATGAGACTTTATTTATGTGTCAGGGTGGCGGGCGCAGTGCAGTGCCACATAGGGCGTGTCATATGTGGACGTGACCTATGAGATAATGCACTGTTCATAGGCAGAGGGTACCTACCGATTAACATCAGGTGGGGTTGAACCGTCATTTCAAAAAGAATAAAAAAAACATACCTACTGTGAAATTCAATGGTTTCAGTTGTACTTGTCGGGACTTCTTACCAGGATTTTACGCCAGCCGTGACACAGAGGTCGTCATTAAATAAACATTAAATAATAGTCTCGCATAAAACATGCCTCTGTGTAGTGCATTTCAGGGTAAAATAAAGGTATACACCGTTTCCCATCTGATGAGAACAAGAAAAGACCACCAAATGACAAGCACCAGCGATAGTGTCGCCATCTGAGATTAGTTTTGCCTGTGGCTTCCCATTGTGTCACAAAGCAGTTACAGAAAAGTTGAAAAGGAAATCGCTTAGCTTGGTATGGGAAGGGTATGGGCATGTTATGAGGAGGGATGAAACGCATGTATAACTAAGAAAGTTATATGAATATGAATATAAGTGGATGGAAGGGAAGAGGAAGACCTAAGAAAAGATGGATGGATTGCGTGAGAGATGATATGAATGAGAAGGGGTTGAATGATGAGGTGACGGCTGACAGGGGAGAGTGGAAGAAAAAGACGTACTGCGCCAACCCCAAATAAATTTGGAAAAGGGCAAGACAGTAAATTGTGTCACAAAGCCTGCTTAAATTCCAAATTTCAGATTTTAATTTTCGCGATTTCCATACAAATCTCAGACAATCATTGTCATATTTTTTTAATGCATTAAGTTAGAAGCTTAATTTTTTACGGCTCCATAAACTTGCAGACCTTTTGATTTGCTATTTTCAAGTTGATACCTTTTAGCAGTTCCCGAAAAAAGGGTATATTCCAGACGGAAAGATAGACAGACAGACAGACGAACAACAAAGTGATTCTATAAGGGTCCCGTTTTTCTGTTGAAGTACGGAACCCTAAAAAAACCGGTTCATTAGGTTTTCATTACTGGTGGGTTACTATGAGCTCTTATTGCCATGCAGTTAATAAACTATTCAGTACAAAATATTGGTTCCGTGATGTCAGCAACTATATTTAAAGGCACAATCGCAGAGGGTCTACAGACTTCTGCGATTAAAGTTATTCAACGATGAAAAATGTCAACGATGAACCGATATTTTGTACTGAATAGTTTTTGAACTGAATGGATATAAGAGCTCATAGTAACCCCCCAGGTTTTCAGTTTATTTTGCTATTTTGATTGAACTCCACCTACTGCTCGACAGTTGAATGAATCATAAGCATATTCAGCACACTATATTCAGATAGATTCTTACGTAAAACCGACCTACTTAAGGCGTGGTTGGACGCCAAATTCTGTCACTAACTCATTTAAGTTAAGGCAAATTAGTAATTGACAGAATAGCGCTCGCTTAAAGAAACGTAAACGTAACTCACGAAAATAAATATCGTTAATAATGATTAGGAAATTAATTTGTAAAAATAAACCTTATATACTTCTTTCTTAAATACGGCCTTAAAAAACTTGTGATTTATAGTTTTGGAGAAAAGTAGTTTTAGATACCAAAAGAGAGGGTGCAAATTTATTTCTGATATTTTAATTTGTTTTTATGTATATTTTTAATCGAAGTGGTTTTTTTTTGTGTTTTTTTTTTACCCGGACTTGTTTGTAGGATTCTATGGTATAAGATTTGTCCTGGCTGCTAGCTTATTACAGGAAGGAATACTGGAATGTATTATTACTGGAAGAAAGCGTTAGTCATGGGAGCAATGGCGGCGATACGCTCACCACTTGTCACGTCTATATCCCACGATCGTGCAAACACACGGTGAAAAGAGGCCCATTTGAGGCTCTGCCTACCCTTTCGAGGAAAAAGGCGTGTGTCTATATGTATGTGTGAAGATTTTTTTGAAGATTTGTCTTTAAAGGTTACTGAGATAAAAAGTTTTTTTTTATACTACTTTAATGACGGAACAAGCAGATGGCCCACCTGGTGTTAAGCGGTAACCTCTGCTTATGAACAGTGCATTACCTCATAGGTCACGTCCACCTGGGACGCGCCCTATGTGGCATTGCACTGCGCCACCCTGAGACGTAAAGATGAAAAGTCTCATGTGCCTGTAATTTCACTGGCACCCTTACCCTTCAAACCGGAACACAGCAACCGGTTAACCGCACATCACATTATGTCAACACAATAAACACGGCAGTAGACTATCATCATTACATTTTTCAATGCTGGAACTTATTCCAAATCAGCTTCTCTTACTACGTCATATCACCGATCGATTTTCGATCATCAATTGCGTATCATCTCATCTCATCTCTATAAAGCTCTCACGGATACTCGAGTCACGGCGCTCTCGACCTCCAGCCATCTATTACAGTGAATTATCAATTTACCCACAACACGGCACCTGCCTAAATCGTCGCGTGCCGTTCCTACATTAATCAATAAATGCCTATACTTGTTAAACGATACAATCTACGTAATAGCACCCGCTCAAATAATCGTACGCTTTAAAATATGATGCTGCAAAGTTTGATAGCGAAAATAACATACATTGTAAGCTAGTAGAAGTACTTTAGTTACATAACTTTTGAAACTATCATGGTTATGTACGTACTTTTCAAAAATCGTGGTAAATATCACGTTTCTTGTGAAAAGTACTTTGGTTATGTACTTAATATAACGTAGCAGCTTACTATATGGCCGCATACAAAAGCTAAGTTCCGCAGCGGTTTATGGAGAGAGCTATGCTCGGAGATTTACAACGTGAAAGAATCCGAAGTGAGGATATCCGTAGAAGAACCGACCGAAAGATCACCGACATAACTCTGAGAATTAGCAAGTTGTTGTGCTGTGGTGTGTCCGACCTAAGAATAGACCCCCCGAGGTCTACCCGGAGGAGGTTTTCCCGCTTGGTTACGACATGTGTCGCTTCAAGAAAAATGATTATATATTCCTCCAGGGTAGGCAGCGCATCGACAATTGCCGGTGTCTATAAGCGATGATAACCACTTTACATCAGGTGGGGCCGTAAGTTAGTATGCCGATTCGTTACATAAAAAAAGTAAAAAAAAGACCCCTTCATCTCCTCCTTTGGATGTCGTAAAGGCCAACCAAGAGATTACACCGCGAGATAGTTATCATACATGGAGACAGCATCCACTTGAGTACTCAACTAAATACTGCAATCACCAACCCGCCTGCTAAGCGTGTTTTTTTTTGTTATATTATAAGTTGACAAATAAGCAGACGGCTCGCCTGATGTAAAGCAGTCACCGCCGCCTATGGACATCTGCAACACCCATGGTATTGCAAACGCGTTGCCTACCATTAAGAGCCCTATACGGTAAATCCCCGCATACTATGGGCGAGGCGTCGTCTAGCAGTGGACGTCTAAAGGCTGGTGATGATGATATGATGATTAGCAAGTTCAAGTGGCAATGGGCAGGCCATATAGCTCGCAGAACTGATAACCGTTGGAGAATGAAGGTACTCGAGTCATCATCATCAGCCCACACTAGTCCACTGCTGGACATAGGCCTCTCCCAATACGCGCCACTGAGCCCAGTGTTCGGCTCTTCTCATCCACTTTCTGCCGCCGCCTTTCGTAGGTCATCGCTCCACCTAGCCAGAGGGCGCCCCACGCTACGTTTGCCAAGACGCGGTCTCCACTCAAGAACTCGCTTACCCCAACGGTTGTCGGTTCTTCGGCGTATATGACCAGCCCATCGCCACTTCAGCTTGCTAATCAATTATGTTCTCGAGTGGCGACCACACTCCGGACAACGCAGAGAAGGTCTCGATGGACCAAAGACATTATAAAGGTCGCGGCAGCGCATTTTTTTTTTTTATACTACTTGGATGACGGAACAAGCAAGAGGCCCACCTGATGTTAAGCGGTAACCTCTGCCTATGAACAGTGCATTACCTCAAAGGTCACGTCCACCTAGGACGCACCCTATGTGGCATTGCACTGCGCCCGCCACCCTGAGACATAAAGATGAAAAGTCTCATGTGCCTGTAATTTCACCGGCACCCTTACCCTTCAAACCGGAACACAGCAATGCGAACACTACTGTTTTGCGGCAGAAATAGGTATGTTGGTAGTACTTCCCCGGACGAACTCTTTCACAAAAAAGCTCTACTACTACTACACTCTACTACTACTAGGTACTCAGGTGGATGCTACTGCCCATTGTGTAATCCCTTAGTCGGAATTTAAAACATCCACGGGAGAAGCTTGAGATGTCCAATAATAAGCCGGACGCGCCACAGCAGCACGAAACCATCACTATAAACAAAATTCTACTTATAATCTTCAAGTAAAAAATCCTAGATTTCTCCCGGGCAAAAATAAAACAGCATTTTTTCTAATAAAAACAGAGGTAAAAAATCAAGCTCTATTCCCTAACGGCTTTCTTCAGATTTCTAGTTTGCCAAGATATCTATCCGATATCGGAAAGTTGAAAGGGATTAAATAAGAAATGATTGAACGAAAACATATACCTCAACTTTCTAAGAAATACTTATTTTTAATTAAAAGGAGTGTACCCCTACTTCAGTTTTCATCAGAATGAAGTTAAACTTCAATTTAAAATGTCATCCGTCTTTTTAGGGTTCCGTACCGAAATGGTAAAACGGGACCCTATTACTAAGGCTCGGCTGTCCGTCTGTCTGTCTGTCCGTCTGTCACCAGGCTCTTTCTCATGAACCGAGATAGTAAGACAGTTGAAATTTTCACATAATGTATTTCTAAAAAAAAAAAAAAAAAATAGTTATAATGTATTTCTGTAGCCGCTGTAATTTTTAGAATTTTTTAATTGGGCTCCCATACATCAAACTTGTTTTTATTGCAGTTTTTATAGATAATGGTACGGAAACCTTCGTGCGCGAGTCCGACTCGCACTTGGCCGGTTTTTTATCCTCTTTTCATTCTTTTCTACAAACGAAACTAAAGCTGCCGTTCAAAAGGCAAAAAGGTGTCTTGTAATCCACACCTCGGACATAAGCTTGGATCCCTGAATGTGACATTTCAAAGCGGTTTTTTTATGAAAGACTAGCGACTCGCCCCGGCTTCGCACGGGTAGCCCCCGGTGAACCTCCCCCCCCCGTCCTACCACTCCCACTATGTCCTATCTCCTGGTTCTAAGCGACCTCCCTCCCAATTTTCAGCCAAATCGGTTCACCCATTCTTGTGTTATAAGTGGTGTAACTAACACGAATTGAAAAAAAAAAAAAAGTATGAACCTCACGGAGCCCGAGACCTTTCCAACGAATGCAAAACCATGGAAATCGGTTCGTGCGTTCTGGAGTTATAGCGTCAGGAAGGAAAACCCGACTTATTTTTATATATTAGAAGAAAGATGTGTTTATGAAGTGGTTCTTATGTTTGATGGAAATTTGTGCAGCCGTCTCCGATATCATCAGATCAAAACACTTACTTTGAAGGGAACTCACGCATTTTTGCATCTGCAGTTTGTGCTCAACAGTTTAGTTTTTGACATCAGGCTAGGCTCCTCCAAGGTCTGATGATGACCAGTATAGGATGAACAGGATCTAAGGTGCAACGGGTGCTCCGATTTTAATTATCACATTTAAAATAGTCGGGGGCTTTTAATCCCATCCCACTATTCCCACTATCCAACTAATATTATAAATGTCCGGTGTGTCCAGCCCTAGAATAGACCCCTCCATCTCTTCCCGTGGATGTCGTAAAAGCCGACTTAGGGATTACCCGGACTTGTTTGTTAGATTCGTTGGTATAAGATTTGTCCTGGCTGCTAGCTTATTTATGAAATGTGATAATACTGGAAGAAAGCGTTAGCAGAGTCAGTCGTGGGAATCAATGGCGGCGATGAGCTCACCACTCGTCACGTCTATATTCCACGATGGTGCCACCCACTGTGAAAAGAGGCCCATTGAGGCTCTGCCTACCCCTTCGGGGAAAAAGGCGTGTGTCTATGTATGTATGTATTATAAATTTGAAAGTTACGTTATTACAATGTTTGGATGTTTGTATGTTTTTTACTCAATCACGCCGAAACGGCTGAACAGATTTCAATTAAATTTGATACACAGATAGATTACGACCTGCATTGAGGCTACGTTTTATCCTAGAAAAACTCGAACAAAGCCGCAGGCGAACACTAGTATTTTATAAAATTTCCTTGTTATTGTTATTTTAGTAGTTTAGGAATCCTGTTTTTTCAGAACCAATCCCTATAAAGTATAAAAGATAGAGCTTAATCTATATATTAAATATTTTAAAGAGTAAAAAAAAATATCTGATGATCTAACCCTATAATTCTGGAAGAAAGTGTTAGCCGAGTCAGTGGGAAACAATGGCGGCGATGATGTCACCACTTGTCACGTCTATATTCCAACGATGGTGCCACCCATAGTGAAAAGAGGCCCATTGAGGCTCTGCCTACTGTTTCGGGAAAAGGGCGTGTGTCATGTATGTACCTTCCATCTTTTGTTTCTTCGGCCATAGATTACCGCACTAACCATCACCGCAGCATTCAAAAGTAAAAAAAAAGTCAAAAGTATTTTATTCATTGAAATCACAAGGATCATTTTGAATCGTCTTAAAAAATAAATTTAGTTTTACTCCTGTTCCAACGCAACCAGACCTAGAAGAATCAGGCAACAAACACGGTCTGTTTTTCTTTTGATGATCCTTCTTACTACTAGGTGGAAAGCGCCTGTGTGGTGCCTCGAGAACAAGTGGAAGCTGATTCAAGGAAAAAAGGAAAACCAAATTTTAAGCCTTACTTAGGAAGGCAGTCAAAAGTAAGATGATAGAGAGAATCAGCAAATGTTCATAAGGCAGCACACTCTACGCTTGATATACTCATAAATAACACATCAATAATAAATTATATGCAGGTACAGACATTGCAAATTGACAAATTAGGTATCGAGGGGCAGAGCGACATCAGGCTACGCGGCTTTATCATTAACATAGTCATGTAGTGTGTAATACGCTTTCTTAATTAAATTATTCTTTATGTAAGATTTAAATCTTCGAATCGAAAGTTTAAAAGCACTTTCTGGAAGTTTATTATAGAACCGAACAGAATTCCCCATAAAAGACCCACTTACTTTTATAATCTAAATTTGGGAATACTCAGTTTATTTTTATTTCTCGTGATGCATTGAATTAGCATTCAACTGTGCTTGTCGTCAAAGCTTTGACTAGTTATTCTAGTCGCTAAAATAAACAGGACCAGTTGTGTTTTCCAGAAGGACTTCGGATTCAGCAGAGTAGCTGGAATAAAGTGATGCGACTATAAGACTGCCAGTTGTGTGTAAAATAATTTAATTTGCAAATGAAACTCAAATACTGCAAGAACTGAGTAGGTCAGCTACACGGAAGCTCTCATAAGTCTATTCGCCTTTACCACTCGCAAGAAACTAGCATGCCGGAAAGTTATAAAGTGCAACAGAAATGCGACGTTATTAATTAGGACGATAGAATTAAAAATGCATATGACAATCATTGTTTTCTCCGTGGATGTTACGTAACACACGTAATAATATTATAATGTCACCAAGCGGGACAAGCCGCCGCTTTGACTGAATTATTCATGAGGCATATGGACCTAAAGTAGACTGGATTTCAGACGAGAATTTTAAAATATCTGTACGGAGCTTTAAAATTGAAAATTGTTTTATAAAGTGCAATATAACACAACAGTCCCACTCAGAAGTTTATTAAATAACTTGAATTTCTCGTGCGTAAATAGTAGTGCGTTTAGTAGTAGTAGAGATTTTTTGTGAAAGAGTTCGTCCGGGGAAGTACTACGGGTTGGTCTTGGACTGTCTAAAACACAATTTGACTACATTTGATGTTTGCCTAGAGCTTAAAGTGACTACGTCAACTTTACATTAACTTATGAAAAACGGTCGCCACTCGTCACGTCTACATTCAACGATGGTGCAAACCACTGTGAATTAAGGCCCATTGAGGCTCTGCCTACCCCTTTGGGGAAAGAGGCGTATGTCTATGTATGCATACATCTCCGGACGAACTCTTCCACCACCTATTCTGCCGCAAAGCAGTAATGCTCACATTGCTGTGTTCCGGTTTGAAGGGTAAGGGTGCCGGTGAAATTACAGGCACATGAGACTTTTCATCTTTACGTCTCAGGGTGACGGGTGCAGTGCAATGCCAAATAGGGTGCGTCCTAGGTGGACGTGACCAATGAGGTAATGCACTGTTCATAGGCAGAGGTTACCGCTTAACATCAGGTGGGCCATCTGCTTGACCCGTCATTCAAAGAAGTATAACAAAAATATATGAGATAATGACGCGACGTATTTTCCTATCTTTTGTACATAGCATAACATATTCAGTTCAATGTTATTCCATTCAATAATTTCTTGATTATTGAATGGAATAACATTGAACTGAATAAAACGTGTCAGTTTTTTTTTTATACTACTTGAATGACGGAACAAGCAGATGGCCCACCTGATTTTAAGCGGTAATCTCTGCCTATATGAACAGTGCATTACCTCATAGGTCACGTCCACCTAGGACGCGCCCTATGTGGCATTGCACTGCGCCCGCCACCCTTAGACATAAAGATGACAAGTCTCATGTGCCTGTAATTTCACCGGCACCCTTACCCTTCAAACCGGAACACAGCAATGCGAGCACTACTGCTTTGCGGCAGAAATAGGTATGGTGGTAGTACTTCCCCGGACGAACTCTTTTACAAAAAAGCTCTACTACTACCAAAACCGCAAACCCTCTGACCGCAAAATTATATTGTTTATTTTTATGACATGTTTAATTTATTTAATTTTCTGTGTTGTTTTAGGTATTCATATTACTACTATATTTTTAATTAATTGTTATTGTAAATTATTGTAAATAAAATTGACATTGCACGCCCTTAAAGGGTAGATTACATTGAATCTAACATTTTATCTATAATATCTTCTTGACATGTAATTTAGCAATAAATATACTTTGTCTTTGACTTGACTTAGCACGAGATATAATTGAGTAGCATAAGTCCCAACAGTCACATACATAGTCCTGGTCACACACTAGGATTTCCTGTGCCGTGGGTATCAGAAACTACGAGTACCATGGTACCAAAACACCCAGACCCAGATGCAAACAAAATTGTCCCACAGCGCGTATCGACCCCCAACTCTGGCGTCTCAGACGGTTTTCGCCCACCACGCCACAGATGTTATCAGCACAGTATCTACAGTCAGGAGTCGATGCATGTTGTTAGTTACTAGTGCAGTAAGTTAGGTGCGGCAGATTCCGCTGAGGACCTCAAAAGACGCAAATATGCAAGTCTCGACAGAGCTTACTTATTTGAGCCTTTCAGGGTCGAGACTCTGGGTCCGTGAGATACCGGGGCCCTTCGCGTTTTCAAAATTCTTTCAGGGCGTCTGGTCGAAGCGACGCGTGACCCGGGAGCTGGTTTTTATCTGGCTCAACGCATTAGTATTGCCATTCAGCGTGGCAATGCAGCTAGCATCTTAGGGACGCTTCCGTCTGGTATAGATTTGGATCAGTTGAGCTACCTTTAGATCGTTAGCAGCGGTATTCAGGTAGCACAACTGTTTCATATGTATTTTGTTCGTACATTGCAGTATTATTTTTCCTGAAAATAAATGTAATAAATAAGTTACTTGTAGGTAAAATATTGTACTCGTAGAATTATATACAGACAATTTAGTAGGTTCTTACCTACCCATGTAGGTATAAATTTAAAACTCGTATCTATTGGAACAAGACCTACGGTTTGGCTCGCCTCCAGGATAGAAGCAAGCTAAAAGAACGATCCCTTTTGGACAACCAGTATATATACATGTAATTTTTTGTATGTACGTGTAAATTTTATTATGATTTGAATTAAATATAATTTTTTTTATCTTTCAAAAGCTACGAATGCTTATAAGGAGATATGTTAAGATTTGAAGTCGTTTTGGGAAAAAATCCAAGCTTTGAAGTCGTTTATAAATAAATAAATAAATAATGCTGGACAGTTCACACAAGATTATCCAGCCCCAAGCCAAGCAGAGTTTGTGTTATGGGTACTAGATAACTGATATACTTAATACAATACATTACATTGACAGATATTTTTGATGTACATAGAAAATACCTAGAACACCCTGAAATCTGCAGATTGTACAAATATTTGTTCCAAGGCGGGAATCGAACCCGCAACCTCCTGCGTCGCAGGCGAAATTTCGTCTGCTGCGCCACAGAGGTTGTCTTATTATATTGCTACTTTAGAAACAAAACGAAGTTTTATCATTTGTCGCTCAATACCAGAGGTTACCGCTTAACATCAGGTGGGCTACTTGCTTGTTCATTCATCCAAGTAGTATAAAAAAAAAAAAAACATAACACAAGCTCTACTTAGTTTGGGGCTAGATAATGTTGTGTGAACTGTCCAGCATTTTTTTGTTGTTGTTTTTTTTGTTTATACTTTAGCAAATTTTCAAGTGTGTAAGCTCAAGAAATACTATTTTTCATACAATGGGTTTCACCCCTTTTCACCCTCTCAAGGGTTAAACTTCCAAAAATCCCTTCTTAGTAGGTGCTTTTGCTATAAAAAGAGCCTTCCCTCCAAATTTCAGCTTTCTAGGTCCAGCAGTTTTGGCTTAAAGATGATGAATCAATAAGTAAAAATTGATTACATTTATTTACAGAAAGAATAATACAAGGTATGTGCAAAATACATATGAAACAGTTGTGCTACCTGAAGACCGCTGCAAGCGATCTAAAGGTAGCTCAACTGATCCAAATCACTACCAGACGGAAGCGTCCCTAAGATGCTGACTGCATTGCCACGCTGAATGGCAATAAGTCAGTCAGTCAGTCAAGTTAAGCTCTTATATAGGTAAGTAAGTTACAAGTAAATCACCATGATTTTCGACGTGTTAGTAAATCTGTTGATAGAGATTTACTTTCGCATTCTGACTGGTATTTTCCCGCTCCCAACATTTCACGTCAGTCAGTAACTTTTACGTTTTATATTTTTTATTTCACTCCACATATACATATACTATGTACATATTTACTGTCGCAATCCATTTTGCTGCTGGGTTTATGAATTTAAAACATGTGCCTGGTTTTATTTTTATATACAACTTGGAATGACGGATCAAGAAGATGCTCACCTGATGTTATGCGGTACCCTCTGCTTATGAACAGTGCATTATCACGTAGGTCACGTCCACCTAGGACGCGCCCTATGCGGCATTGCATTACGCCCGCCACCCTGAGACATAAAGATGAAAAATCTTATGTGCTTGTAATTTCACCGGAAAACATACCCTTCAAACAGTTCACAACAATGCGAGCACTACTACTGTTTTGCGGCAGAAATAAGTATGGTGGTAGTACTTCCCCGGACAAACTTTTTCACAAAAAAGCTCTTCTACTACTTATTATCAAGAAACCAATACATAAACAGAAGCCCAATTCTCTTATTTATTTTATAACCACACTGCAAAATGACCGAAACGAGATTGTATTGTAAATTGACTGAGAAATTGGTATTCTGCTCCCTCATAACAACAATATAATCTACTTTCGGTTCTTGCAACCATATATTAGAGTAGGATACTGCTATGTAATAATTGTAAAGAGTGAAAGAGACAATTCTCGAAACTTTGAAACATTCAATTTACAGTCACATTTCGATATAATCACATTCCGCGTTGTATTGTCAGGTGAACAGAATACCATTTTTGACGTTTGTGACATCGACACTAGATCGTAACATGATCCTAAATTTAATTTGACTAGTTTTTATTACGAGAATTGGGCTTCAGTTGTGATGATAACAAAACAAAAATAATAAGCTTTTGTGTATTAATCACGCGAAATTAAATTAAAATATAAAAGTAGAACGTATTAACATAATTATCGCGTTGCGTGCTTTCGGCTATTTCACCAGCGAAAGCCTCGCCTTAATTTGATATTAAAGGTTTAATAGGTGCTTACATTACTACCGTAAATTGAATACCTGATGATGTTCCTGCTTTCAGTGTTATAATGACGCCCAACATTCAAATATTCAGTATTTATGTAACAATTAATTATATGACAATTAAGGACGACCTCTGTGGTGCGACGGGCGAAGGTTGGAAGCCGTTGATGTATTTTGAAGCCTATTCGATACGAGGTTTCAGGCAGACAGACAAAAAATCTATAAAGGGTTATTTATGATTAGGCATCTTCTAATTTGTATCAATTTATTACAGTTTTCACTCACATTTTGGTAATTATTTTGAAATCACAGACAGACAGTTCAATTATTATTGACGGCCTCTGTGGCGCGGCGGGCTAAGGTTCGCTTGCGACGCAGGAGGTTTTGGGTTCGATTCCCGCCACGGAATAAATATTTCTGCGATCGCAGATATTTGTTCAGGGTGTTCTGGGTATTTTCTATGTATAATAAAAAATATCTATGTATGTAATATATTGTATTAAGTATATCAGTTATCTAGTACCCATAACACAAGCTCTGCTTAGCTTGGGGCTAGATAATGTTGTGTGAACTGTCCAGCATTATTTACTTATTATTATTTGTGTTGTTTGTGGACTTGTTTGTGGGATTCGTTGGTATAAGGTTTGTCCTGGCTGCTGGCTTATTTAAGGAATGTGTTATTACTGGAAGAAAGCGTTAGCAGAGTCAGTCGTGGGAAGCAATGGCGGCGATGAGCTCACCACTTGTCACGTCTATATTCCACGATGGTGCAACCCACAGTGAAAAGAGGCCCATTTGAGGTTCTGCCTACCCCTTCGGGGATGTAGGCGTGTGTCTATGTATGTATGTATGTATTATTTATTATTGACGATCTTGTTGGTTTTGAGAAGGAGTGGTGGGAGACTGCCAGAGACAGGGACAACTGGAGGAATTCGGGGTAGACCTTCACCCAGCAGTGGGGCAATATAGATTAAGAAAAAAAAAAAAAAATATGAATTATATTATGGGTAACATCAATATTCATAGAATGAATTGTAATGTGTACTATACTTGTAGCCATCGCATGTGCGTCCTAGGTGGACGTGACCTATCTATGTGGCAATACATTGTTAGGTTAGACCATCAGCTTATTCCGCCGCTCAAGAAGCTAAAGGCAATGCAGCCAGCATCTTAGGGACGCTTCCATCTGATAGTGATTTGGATCAGTTGAGCTACTTTTAGATCGTTAGCAGCGGTCTTCAGGTAGCACAACTGTTTGTTACATATGTGTTTATTTTTATTTTGTGCTTACCTTGTATTAAGTAGTTGTATTATAATTTCTGTTTTTTTTTTTAGAAGCTTAAAAAATATATCTGTATGTCTATATACCTATATAAAACAAAGTCGTGTTAGTTACACCACTTATAACTCCAGATCGGCTGGACCGATGTTACTTATCTCTTTTTTGGTGGATTCTTCTCCGCTACGAATAGCAGAATAAGTAATAAAATATCGGGGGGAGGGGCTGTTTTTCCCCGGGGGCTACCCGTGCGAAGCCGGGGCGAGTTGCTAGTATAATATAAAATCGTTGCGTGACTGACTGACTGACTGTCAACGCACCAGCCTAAACCGTAAGTCCGAGAAGCCTTAAATTTGTAGGCTATGTTCCATTTGTGGTCTAGGGGTGCACTAAGAAAGGAATTCCCGAAACTCAACCCCAAAGCACGTATTACACATTAAAGCACATTAGTTTTTTTGGGGGTTCGAATAAATTAATTCAATATCCCTATTGTACGGTTTTTATAATTTTTGAAATACCTAAAAAGTGACAATTAGATGGCCTCAGCTACAAATTTGAAGTTTGTCATGCATATTTGTTTGAGATTATGGCATTTCAACCATTATACATAAAAAACTTTATGGTTTTTTAAATTTATGGATTTTGAACTTATGTATTCTAAACGTATGTATTTTGAATTTATGCATTTTGATATCTACCCGTTTTATTTATATAACGCTTCTTTCATCGCATGATAGTCTTAATTTTTTCAAATAATTAGATAACCAGATTTCACTGTTTTCTAAGGGACTATGCATCATTATTTCATTCATTCATCCTGAGTATGGCCATACTATTTATAACACACTAATTTCATATAGCTCTTAAATTATATTAAATTTGTTAGCTTGGTATATGCGAGTATTATACTCGCATATACCAAGCTAACAAATTTAATATCGATTAATATATCATACGCAAACCTCATCCTTACTCGAGATCACTTTAAAGTTGCGAAGACGAGATTAGAGCCTACGATATAACTCGTTAATTGAAGTACCTGTAATTAGCGAAAGCACTTGAGAATTGGGTACATATTCTGAAGTGGCGACGAACCTAATGGGAGTAATGTGGGTATAAATGGGAAAAGTTGGCTCATTTAGGAGCTTCGAAGCGTCGCGTCGCCGCGCGATCTCGCCCGCTCTAGACGGACGGCGCTTTCCACTTTACAATCACCTCTTTTTGCAAAATTATACTTGTAACGTGACTCGACTGTGGAACCCGCTATCGACTCGGTGCTCCTAATACAGTAATAATTTCCTTTTTAATTTTATTGCATTGGCGATTACTTTTAGCCTGTTTGCCGTAAAGAAGACTCCACTTTGTTGCGAACTGTCGGGATGCTATTTACTGATGAAGTATAAATTTAAACAGAGTATACAGTGTGTCTCACCATGCTACGAGGAGGACAAGTTGTTTAAATATTGAAGTTGGGAAGTTTTACTTTATGGAGACTTTCCTTTATTTTTTAAAGTCAGTTATACTGTATTCAAGGATATTTAAAAAGGCACTTGCCTAAAGTAGGCTGCAAACGCTCAAATAATTTATAAAATTTTACGTGTTTGGCAAATTATTTAACAGTCTTCGGTCATGTTTGACGTGTTTATTAACGTCAAACATGACCGCAGACTGACAAATATATTGTTAAACACGTACAATTTGTCAAATTATTTGAGCGTTTACAGCCTGCTTAGAAACCGAACTCGCTAAATTACAAAAAAAAAAAAACTGTATTTTTAGGATACCGATAGAATGAGTAAATAACAAGGATCAATTCCTGCTCAATAACATAGTATCACATAATAATATAATAATAAATCTTTATTTCATTTTAATGAGACATGTACTAAATCTTAACAATAAGGCCACAGCAACATAAAAAAAAACCTCAATAACTAACATACATATAAAAACACTTTATTTTAGTGCACACGTTTAGACGGTGACGTATGACGCAACTGCAGGGTGTCTCGCGTCAGGCGTCCGAAGAAACTTCTGATCTTGACACCTTTCACTGATAGACGGTCAGACCGCACCCTCGCCATAAAGAAAATAAAATTGACATCATGGCGAGATTCCACCTGCAGAAACCCTCATGGTTAGCCCTGTTTTTAACCCCCGACACAAAAACGACGGGGTGTTATAAGTTTGCCGTGTCTGCGTGTGTGTGTATGTGTGTGTCTGTGGCATCGTAGCTCCCGAACGGATGAACCGATTTCGTTTTTTGTTTGTTTGTTTGAAAGGTGAATTTGTCGGGAGTGTTCTTAGCTATATTTGATCAAAATCAGTTCAGCCGTTTCATTGCATTGAGGGTTTTTTAATTTTTACAAAATTAACTGCTTGTCTACTTGAGGTAATTTTTCGACAGTCCATGAAGATGCGAGAAAATACTATAGTACGTTTAATGCAAACAAAGCTACGTATTCATTTATAATTACACAAAACGCGCTCAAGCAAACTGAATTATAAATTAACGTAAATTTAGTGCACCTTGTGTTATTTATGAGCGCGAAATATCCGGCTCGAATTAAATTATAAAGCGCGCCGGCGAGCTGGTACGCGCACTTGACCCTGTCGACCGATGAAAATTTAACGAATGACCACCACAAAGGAAATTGCAGACGCGTTACCGGGGACGTGTGAACCCTTACCTTGAGGCATCTGGGATATGAAAAACGCCGCGAGCCTACGGAAAACCCGGCCACCAGATAGCTCGAAATTTCTCTATTTTATTTGCAGACCGACGAAAAATACGCGACAATATTTCATTGGGGCGTTTTGCCGGTTATTATGATGCCGCAGGAAGAGGAGTAGGTACCTGAGAGTTTATTGCGGCCTAAATAGGCGTAGGATCTCAAAGGCCCCCACAGCACGTGACGCAACAAATAAAACCCCACTTAATTCACAGATCCGACTGGTAAATTTATGCCACGCAGTATCTGTTTAATGCCGGGACCGTGACGGCGCGTACATATCAACCTCTCTCCACTCAAAATGAACGCGACAAGTCGTTTGAATCAACAATCGATGAGCCCAGTTTGATGGGCTGCTCTGTCTTGTGTTATCGAAATGTATTGTTCCAATTATAGAACCTTTTAGTAGTAGTAGAGCTTTTTTGTGAAAGAGTTCGTCCGGGGAACTACTACCACCAAACCTATTTCTGCCGCAAACCAGTAGTGCTCGCATTGTTGAGTTCTTGTTTGAAGGGTATGGTTGCCGGTGAAATTACAGGCACATTAGACTTTTCATCTTTATATCTCAGGGTGGCGGGCGCAATGCAATGCCACATAGAGCGCGTCCTAGGTGGACGTGATCTATGTGATAATGCACTGTTCTTAGGCAGAGGGTACCGCTTATCATCAGGTGGGCCATCTGCCTGTTCCGTCATTCTAAGAAGTATAAAAAAACCTACAAATACTTTGTAATTGGTGGGTATTTATTAGATTATTCCATTGTATATTTAATAATTTACCTTAAATTGGTGGGCCACAGAGTCAACATCCTAAAATCTACACTAATATTATAAAGTTCAAGTTTGTAGCAGGAAGTCACTGGAACTACTGATCAAACGCCTTTTGAAAGCTGCCCTATTCTCAAGAGGGATAATAAAAAATATATTTAGTAACTATATTTGTTAATCATGTCAAAGAAAACACAGTTCATTGGCTGCTTTAACGGCGTGCGCTGGTTGTGTTGGTTTGATAAAAAGTATATAGTACCTACAATAATTTTCACTAGAAACGGGATATTTACCATGATTTTTGAGTTTTATATGTTCCCGATATTTCGGCACAGTTGCATGCGCCATGATCACGGGAGAACTGACTAAAGTCTTTGCGAGTAGATGTTATTGGCAGATATATCGATCTACCCTCTTTCTCACTCTTTTATTACGAACGATACCACTACCATCGGTTTCATTGTCACAATTCACACCAACTCGACACACAACACTAACGGTGTCCGGACGCGTAGCAGGTACCACACTTTTTTGATTCTTACACATTCTTACCACAGGCTTCCATACTCCAGATAATTGAAAACCATCTTCTCTATTGAAGTTTCTGTACTTAGTAATCTCAATTGCCTCTTGTACCATTCTCGGTATGTAGTACCTGTACAGGTTCCTTGGGTCAAGTACCAATAAAATCCAGATTTGTATAGCCAACACGTACCCACGGGCCGCCGTCTGACCGACGAGTGCGCGGCAGTCGCAATGCAAGCCACGCGCCCGCCACCATTCGGCTGCACGCTGTGCGCGCCAGTATTTATTATACGCTACATCTACCTTTTACAAAATTCAAAAACAAATAATTTTGTTTCTAATATTAATATATACAGCAATAATTGTAACGTAACTTAAATCGAAAATTACAGTTGTAATAAACTTAAACATTTACAGATACAGATAGGTACAGATATTTACCAGACACAAATTTATGTTTAGAGAACATTGCATTACTCTGAATATTTAGATTTCATGGTCAAAGAATAGTCTTACACTTTATTCATACCTAATACTTGCAATTTTACACTATTGGCTAACTACGTCCTCATCAGTACGAACAGAATCATCTATGTCCACGCGAACCATCCACTGTCTTTCAACTTGAGGTGAAAAATGTTTCGACGCAATCGTTGACCACTATCGTCATTTTCTATTTCCACGTCGGTTTCATTCTTGTTGACAAAACTGTGTGTGATACTCGTACGTACGTCGATGCTCGTACGTCATAAAATGGAGAAGATAATTTGTTCACTTTGTCAAGTTTCTTCGCATATACTTCCTCTCCGACTCCAATAGTTGATTCCGTAGCATGCCTCTTCCTATCTGCATCTTCTTTTCGTTCCTCTTTCATTTATGTATCTCTGTCCTTGGTTTCTAAATCTACATCAGCGAATTCAACATCTAACACAGACGGCAATTTATCCTTGAAATGACGCCTGTAAAAGGGTTCTGCAGGAGATTTACCCGTGCCAGAATGGGGATTACTATTAATCATATAAGTAAGAACATTTGTTTTTAAGAATAACATTTGTTAATTATATTGACAGTACAGTTATTTACAAAAATAATAATGGGTTGGTTAATGTGCAGCTTTTTTAATATGATACAATTTAATCTCTCAACCTCGCCGTTTTGCTGAGGTCAGTCAGTAGGGAACTATTGAACAACCTAATACCAAACTTAGAAAAAGTTCAAACTGAGTACATTTGTACTATGGGCCATTAACACCTGTGAAACGAAAAGGGGTGCCTAACCGGGAAAATATTTCCTCAAGCAGGTTAACAGTGTGAAAGGCATCTATCGATTTAGTAATTTTAAATTCTTTGTAGCGACTAAAGTAATCTGTATGGGTTATTAGGTGGATTCGGTGCGGAAACTAAAGTGCAACCTTTATAAGCCCCAATATAATGTTCTACATCTCGACTGAATTCTGAATTTTCGGCCACCATACCTTGGAATACAGTCTAGTTTTCATAGCTACTATTCCAGGATGGCCTTTAGGAGTCGCTGCTAAGACTGTTGACCTTAAACTCAAAAGGACAACGATTTTATTCCCATGTAAAAGTAACTTGTCCACGAAACAAAGTTAGGTATCAAATCGTTTTTTTTTCCACAATTTTATCCTAGTCATTGATTTAGACACCATACCTTAACTAGGGAAAGTTCCTTGTCTACCTCACAGTCTTGCTTTAGTTCACTCAGATAAATTGTGACAGGACTCCTCGATGACTAAATTCAAATAATTTTCATCATCATGGTCGCGGTAACTGTGTATTAGAACATAACCGTGATAGCGAATTAGCAATATTTCGTTGACCGGACTGTACACAATTTTCAAATTATACGCCTGTAGGCCGGGGAGCCACAGGCAAAACTAATCTCAGATTGCGCCACCATCGCTGGTGCTTGTCATTTAGTGGTCTTGTCTTTTTCTCATCAAAAGGGAAACGGTGTGTACCTTTATTTTTACACTACACAGAAGCATGTTTGTTTATACCAAACTATTATTTAATGTTTATTTACTAAAATTATCCATTGATATTTGACACTTATGTCATTTTTTTTTTATATTAGCATTGATAGACCTTTTTTTGCTACGAAACAACACCAGCGATTATGCGCCACCTAGCGTGATAAATAAGCAGTGTGTCTCCCCAATTGGCCCAAATATTACCTCTAAAGGTTTATTAAAACTATTCTTACCGAATAGGTACATGTCAAAATGGTTGACTGTCCAGACCAATGCAAGAGCCTCTTACTCGCGGTCCGAAATACTTTTATTACCGTCACTTGACCCATCTATACCATGCTGAACGAGAAAAACCCCCAAATCTACAGGACTAGCGTCAGCGTAAATTTTAGTTTTGTTGTGTAGGTCATAATAGGTAAGTACCTTCTATAAGTTTTTAAAAAAACATTAATGAGATGCCAAACATGAGGCGTTTCTACGGGAATAACCCTTGGCTACAAATGAAGGTAGTCGGATGTGTCTGCTATCCTTGTTTAGCTCAAGTTTATGAAAAAAAGTTTTCCAGATAAAGTTTTGAAAACATTTTGGCATCATTTACTTAGGATTTATCTATTGTGTTGTGAGTAATGGTTGTTTTTCTTTAACTATAGCTCGGTTTGGCCAAACTCATATCTACACATATGCGAACATGTCCATCCTCTTTAAGGGCTGGTACCAGATGTGTGTGTGACCACGATTGTTACAAACCAGTTGAAACATCGGGAAAATAAATAAATAACACGCGATAAATAACTGTGATAATTATCAATAATATAATAATATGGTACCAGTTTTTTTTACCCTTTTTTATTCATATTTATAGGGATATGGATTTGAACATCTCGAAACTTAAAAAACTTACGACCAGTATTGTCATTAACTGCATTTACTCCTAACCCGAGTTTAGTTACGGTTTCTTTTCTGAGCAGATGCCTGGTGACGTTTTTCACAACTTAAAACGTGGATCTGTCAATCGAAGCACCGTTACTAATGGTTATAGAAGACCAAAAAGATCCGAGAACCATTAGGCAATTCGGGCTTCCGTATGCCATAATCTTTCATTAACGGGATTTTTCCTTGATTTTCAACAAGGACGTCGCACGCAGTTCTTGAGGTTTTCCCAAGTTACGTCAATGACAATGTTACATTTACTTCTTGACTGCGACCGTGAATACATCTTCACCATCAACAGATCTTATGGTTTCTTATGCGTGTGCCTGGGATGCTGTATTAGATATCTTGTAGGGCCAGTCCGGCCGTAGGTATGTAAAAGCGCTGCCCTCTTTGCCAGAGGCGGCGTAGTAACATTTGTTATCAACAAATGAAGCCATAGTGCCCTTTTAAATTTTTCCCAGCGTAAGCCAATTTTAACTGAGTCGCCTTCAGAAAACGACTAATGATAATAGGGCTTGTTGTAGGCACCGTTCCGATTTTAACCGAACTACCTTTTGTTATTTTTTCACAGACCTTTGCACATTATAATTATAATTTTAGGCTATACCCAAACAGTTTATATAGGTACCGTTCCGATTTTCATCGAACTACCTTTTGTTCTTTTTTTCAGAGACCTTTCACATTATGGTGATAAGGTTATGTAGGTACCGTTCCGATTTTCACCGAACTACCTTTTGTTATTTTTTTCTGAGACCTTTCACATTATGGTGATAAGGTTATGTAGGTACCGTTCCGATTTTCACCGAACTACCTTTTATTATATTTTTCAGAGACCTTTCACATTATGGTGATAAGGTTATGTAGGTACCGTTCCGATTTTCACCGAACTACCTTTTGTTCTTTTTTTCAGAGACCTTTCACATTATGGTGATAAGATTATGTAGGTACCGTTCCGATTTTCACCGAACTACCTTTTGTTATTTTTTTCAGAGACCTTTCACTTAATGGTGATAAGGTTATGTAGGTACCGTTCTGATTTTCATCGAACTACCTCTAGATCTCCGTATTTTATTTTGATACCATTTGACATTTCATCAAATTATCACTCAAAGATCATTCTAGGTACCAACCAACAAAATGGGGTCATGCTATTGTAATGCAAACATAATCCGTAACTTCCTACTAAATTTGATTAAAAAACTAATTTTATAACTAAGTTTTGTTTACTAAGGTGATAGTACCTACTAGTACTAGTAAATAGGATAGAAACATTTAAAAATGGTCATCAAACCCTATGATTTCAATGCAATGTTTGTTGCTCGCTCGTATAAAATATAGTAGGTAGACAAATACAACATACCTATGTATCTTCTAAGCTGTCATTCGTGGTGACTGTATGCCAGGCAGGTAATAGGTATTCAAGAGTTTAAAATGCAATAGGTATTACTTGTTTACCGACACAAAAATAATAAAAGAAAGTAGGTAGGTAGGTAGTTAAAAGTAATTTAAAGTCTAAATACTTTCAAGCAAGCTAAGCTGCTGTTTTACGATAAAATCAGCACAAATCTAGACATGTTTGAACATGTAGCAATGCAACGGTGGTGCGCCAGCATGGTAGTAGATAGGTAGGGTACCTACTTACCTAAGCCAACGCATAGGTATGTATTGGTCACAAGAATACGTGTTGTCAGATAGTTTTTTAACTATATAATACTACAACCAGTGTTTGCAAAACAATTAGCCTCATTTAGTCGGTCTACCTCTTTTTATTGAAATTATTGGCACGTACCTCGATATTTTAGTCACTGGCAGGGTCGCCACTTGTACAGGTTCCTTGGGTCAAGTACCAATAAAATCCAGATTTGTATAGCCAACACGTACCCACGGGCCGCCGTCTGACCGACGAGTGCGCGGCAGTCGCAATGCAAGCCACGCGCCCGCCACCATTCGGCTGCACGCTGTGCGCGCCAGTATTTATTATACGCTACAGTACCTACAATGTTTTGCAAAATATTAGCCTTGGGTAGTTTTACAAAAAAAACAGTATAAATAATCTAGCTTTTAATTAAAGAGGGGGACCTTGTTGGTTATTCCAATGCAATGTTTGAAAAAGAGGAACTGTGTATAATGAGAGATGCCAGGGCCCGCGGTTGGGATTCAGAAAATCTCACTAATAAATTCCACCGAATTCCAATCGAAGGCACTGTCTCATTTTTCACAGTGGCTTTCTTTCAAACATTGCATTGGACGAATAACCAACAAGCTTCTATTCCAAACTGGGTAGGGCCTTATACAACGGTTTTTATGTTAAAAAATAAGACAACAAAATAACAAGCTGTTTGCGTGTACAAAACATTTTATTCCTAAACCATTGCCGGTAGCGATTAAACTTTAACTCAAAAAACTCACGAGTTTTTGTCGGTAACCCGAGGGCTTGTAGACCTACGGGATGACCGGCACCACGCGAACGACGTCGCGAGCGCGCGGTGAACTTATGACACAATTTAAAACATAAGCGTACACCTTTGCCTAATAAATGAGCGTATGGCGGTCGAGCGTGCAAAACCACTGAATTATATAGTGATTAATTATGTACGACCACTAACGCATTCCATTGACAAAATTTATGCAGCTGGTTTGAATATTTTAATGAAATTATGTATTTGTTCACTTAATTGTATGGATTGAAACAAATTTTTAAACAATATCCGGGAAAAAGGATGAGGTTCTCAAATCGATTGAATCTATTATGAAACAAGCAGATGACCCAAATTATGTTATATAACAATATAAAGTACCTCACAATCACCCTGAGACATAAGGATGAAAAGACTCATGTGTCTGTAATTTCACCGGCATCCATACCCTTTGTAAGGGGAACACAGTAATGCGAGCACTACTGCTTTGCGGCAGAAATAGATTTCATGGTTGTTACACAGTATCTCCGTAATTTAAGAACTAATTAGTTTTTTTTCTTTATTGTGTGTTCTCAGGTGGTCCCATAAAAACTACGAAATAATAATAGCCAAATAAGTTTCAACTTTAATTTCGAAGAATTCATTAAAATATGAATTTAATATTATTTAAGAAAATATTGAAGACAATTATTTTATTTCTTAAAAAACGCTTATTTATTTTGTATCAAAAATCAATTTCCGGTTTTATTGGAAAAAAAAAAACTGACGTCATATTGTACCCATAAAACAAGTTTAGAGGTTACATACTCATACACACACGATTTTCCCCGAAAGAGTAGACAGAACCTCAATGAGACTCTTTTCACCATGTGTTGCACCATCGTGGGAATATAAACGCGACAAGTGGTGAGCTAATCGCCGCCATTGCTTCCCACGACTGACTTCGCTAATACTTTCTTCCAGTTACACATTCCTCAAACCTAGGACAAATCTTATACTCACAAGATTCGTGTGACAAACATGACCGAGTAAGGAGAGATTTTAATTTCAATTTTGGTCAAAAATTAATTTTTTTTTTTTAGCTTGTAGCATGTGGGCTTCGACCAAAGTAAAATAAATGGACTGGCCTTACCCATACAAAACGTCCGTGAAAAATAAGACAATTCGAATTTAGGGTACGGTCAACAAATAAACTATCTATCTATCTATCTATCTATCCAGCCACTGCTGAGTAAAGGCCTCTTCTCTATAGCGCCACTCCTGGCGGTCTTGTAAATAAACTAGGTAAAATTAAATTATTGAACTTCTTAAAAACTGTATTTTTTTTAATACTTAATACTTTAACAGATGCAATGTGTTTTCTAAAGTTATTTCAGTAGGTTTATAGTACAAAAAATCGCCGAAAAAATGCAATTATTGAATGAAGCTTTAACAAAAATACATGGTTCCCTTCTGTTTTATGTAGTTACGTATCTATTTTTCAGCTCTCAAACATACACAATATAAATCAATAGAAAAGCAAGTCCACCTAAGGTCTTAGCTCAATCAATTTGTGAAAAATATATTTTTCATCACTCAATAAACTAAGAAAATATCATAAAAATCGTACGGAAACATAAATGTATAAAAATTCCAGTATTTAAGAAACTGCAGAGTGCAGTTTTAAGACTTTTGCACAATGAGTTTTTTTATACTACTTGGAATGACAGATCAAGAAGATGGCCCACCTGATGTTAAGTGGTACCCTCTGCCTATGAACAGTGCATTACCTCAGGTCACGTCCACCTAGGAACCACGTCCCTATATGGCATTCCACTGCGCCCGCCACCCTGAAACATAAAGATGAAAAGTCCCATGTGGCCGTAATTTCATCGGCACCCTTACCCTTCAAACCGGAACACAGCAATGCGAGCACTACTGCTTTGCGGCAGAAACAGGTATGGTGGTAGTACTTCAGCGGACGAACTCTTTCACAAAAAAGCTCTACTACTACTAACCGTTCTTTGGCGTATTAAATTCATTGTGTAGAAAATTATCAGAGCAAATACGGGAAAATGTATTCCACTTCCAAAAGTCGTCTGTTCTTGCTCGTCTTATGACTTCTATCCATTTTTGTTTACCTTAGATTTCTTTTGGAAAGCTATAAGGTTAATTAACATGCCATTACATATTATATGCAATTACCTAAAGCGACGTGCTTAGCAATGTTTTGACGTAAATAATGCAAATTACAATTCTAAATCAATACGATACCCCTTAGGCATCAGATTTTTTTGCAGTCTGTACCGGACCATCCGTCATGCGTGAAGTCTTGTCAAATATTTCGTCGCTGTAGTTGGAAAACTAAATAAGTAATAACAACAACAGAACCAAAATCGCGAGAAAAACGCGATTTACTGTTTTATTGCGTCAAAAATGGCAATAACTTTTTTATCGTAACTAATTTTGCAGTCCGTGTTTTGATATGTTATAGATTGGTACTGTATCTATTTTTGAATTTAATGATAATACATTTTAGTTCTTTTGATTAAGAGAAAAAAAAAACGACTATGTATTTTTCCCTCGCCAAAGTTTTGAATAATTGATGCAGTTATTTATTTTTGCATGTCAATTGTTTAGTTTTCCTTCAATGATCTCCACTGAGGTTCAAAAAGCTAATGATAAGTGCCATTATTTAATTTTCCCATAATAGTGAAATCATGAAATGATCTATTATTTACTTATGTGAATATGACAATCCTATCCATGGGTATAGATTAAAAATAATATTAAAATACATTTTAAAATAAAACCAACTTATAATAATAAATAAATAAATAAATATATCTGGACAGTTCACACAACATTATCTAGCCCCAAGCTAAGCAGAGCTTGTGTTATGGGTACTAGACAACTGATACACTTAATACAATATTAACATAGATAGATATTTTTTATTATATATAGAAAATACCCAGAACACCCTGAACAAATATCTGCGGATCGCACAAGTATTTGTTCCGAGGCGGGAATCGAACCCGCAACCTCCTGCGTCGCAGGCAAACGTTCGCCCGCCGCGCCACAGAGGTCGTCTTCATAATCATTTCTTTTTATCAAGACTGAATATTAGAAAAATACTGAAACACCTACATTATTTTAGCAGACTTATAAATTCAAAGTAAGTGACATAACAAACTTATCATACGACTATTGCTTATAAAAACAACAAAATGAAATCAATTTGTGGAACACAATAATTCTAAGTATCAAAAAGAAAAAGGTATGTCGACTAAAATTAAAACTATCTACGAGTATAAACTTGTGTCTGTTAACTTTCATTCAGAGTGGGGAACATTGAGATAATGTCCTGGGGCGTCCTCCTTGTCGCTCGTCCTCTAGAGCAAAACGTGTCCATCGACATGTATGGGCCATCATGACCATGCAATAAAGTCGATTTCGCAAAATGTGTTACTTATGTAGTTTTCCTACTACACGACGATTTATAAGTTTTTTATCAATTGATGAAAATTATATTACAAATCTTTACTTACGAATGAAATGCGATGCCTGAAGCTTTATTTGTATTTCTTGTGTTGTTTGCACTTGCAGAAAAGCACAGGAAGGCATTGTATTACCAAGGTATCTAATTTTGGTATTTTTCAGCATAGCTGTCACTCGTTGCCGTGACAAAGACTGACTGAAGCGAAGTATACTAGCTAGGTCTGTTTAGAAGCTTCAAAACTATCGTTCCCTAAGGCCCTTCCATTCATTTTATTTACGTCGATGCATGTGGGCATATAACGTTTTTGAGCAATAAATCTTACAGAGTATTGCTATAAAACCATTCAGGCACCTCGTATATCGATGGATACCGAAAATTTTATGACCTAGATCTTGGGCATAAAAGTAGCGGCGGATCCATACGCCTAGATACAGGTATGGATTTATAGCCGACTACACTACTGCAGTGCTGTGTGACTTCGAGGCCAGGATCGAAATCTAAATTTTTATGATCACAAAAGGTAGAAAATCAACGTGATCTCACCTGAACAACTGTAATAAATAGTTTCGTTTAGTTTAGGACAGTTTAAAATCGACCTAAATCATCCTAAATGGGACGGTTGACAGTTCAGATGTTATAAGTTTTTTTTCTAAACAATCAGTGATGAAATTAATAATCGGAACAGTTTTCTGAGCAAAATAAACCCCAAATACGGCCAGTCTACTATACTATCCATTAAGGAGTTTCGTAATACATGTTCCGTCTCCATCATCAGACCAGCTCGTTGTTACTTTAATATTGTATTGTCATTGGAACTTGAGAATCTAGGGTTCGATCCTAGGCTCCGCACCAATGACTGCAACTCAGAATCCAACGATACCGGGTTCGATCCTAGGTTCCGCACCAATGACGGCAACTCAGAATCCAACGATACCGGGTTCGATTCTAGGCTCCGCACCAACCACTTTCCTAAGTTATGTGCGGATTTCCATCGCTCTGTGCTTCGGAGGGCACGTTAAGCTGTCGGTCCCGGCTGTTATTGATTAATAGCAGTTGATAAGCCACGTCAGAGGCCCTCGGGCGGCTTCACAAACTCTGACACCAGAGGCCAGCACTACCTCATACGAAACGAAACGATTGGAACTAGATAAGTATGCCAAATTTCCGCTTGTTCCATCAAGTCATACATTTAGTTCTACATGTATCCGCTAAAATGGATATCGGGAAGTGGTCAAAAATTCAATCCCCAGATTTGTCCCTCACAGACAGACAGGAAGTAAGTTAAATAAAATCATGTACTCATAGAGATAACGACACTACGTTCAGCGTAGCAGCGTAGCCACACGTACAAACAGACTAGGAAGACAAATGTTTAGCATTACACACCTGCTATGCAATATAAGTGGTATCAACGCAAGCGTATAAGGTTCTAGCGAGTACCTACGCTTCGTTCATGACCAATATTGACGACCTCTGTGGCACGGCGGGCGAAGGTTGGCCTGCGACGCAGGAGGTTGCGGGTTCGATTCCCGCCTCGGAACAAAGATTTGTGCGATCGCAGATATTTGTTCAGGGTGTTCTGGGTGTTTTCTATGTATAATAAAAAATACCTATCTATGTAATATATTGTATTAAGTATATCAGTTATCTAGTACCCATAACACAAGCTCTGCTTAGCTTGGGACTAGATAATGTTGTGTGAACTGTCCAGCGTTAAATAAAAAAAAAAAAAAAAAAAACATATAGACGACGCAGGCCCTCTAGTTATTCAAAATTCAGTAAAAGTCTATGGCATAGTTTTCTTTTTAAGAAAATAAATAAATAAAGAATCACATGACGTAAAATAGCCTCTACACTACCTCTACCTATGCCTCTACGCGCGTAGAGGCACGTTCGTAGACACCTGCTACGTGATATTTAGTTTTCATGCTATCTATTATAAATTCTGTTTTGTTTTAGAAAAATAGTATTTTCTATCTTTTATTTATATACATACATATAAAGACACACGCTTTTTTCCCGGTAAGGGAAGGCAGTGCCTCAAATTGGCCTCTTTTTACCATCGTAGGAAATAGGTATTTTTTATAATTAGTGCGTGTTGTAACATGCAGAAAACTTGTTAAATTAATCTTGAGACAAGTCCATTATAGTAAGTAAATTCATTACGAAGTCAAGTAGTTGGTGTTTTCTGATAGGTTGCTATCTAAGTAGCATTTAATTTGAATAGTTAAACACTTTTTAAATTGTTTTATTCATATTATACGTATTTCAATTTAGGTTTGAATTGATTTTCTTTTTCATTTTAATTTTTATATATAAATTGGTTATAAATTTTCTTCATATGAGTAGGTACTAAAACTTCAAAGTCTACCAATAAATAAAACAATTAGTAAAATATAATGTTTTTTATCAAATCCAATAGATACAGCGTTTTTTTCTCATTGGAAGTAGGTAAGAAGTATTCACCCAAGGCGACACAATACGAAAACGCTTGGAATAAATCAGCATACGGTATGAGATGAACCCTTACACGTTCACAAAAAGCCGTGTGTTCGGGTAGCGAAATCCGATTCGTCATAAAAGTATAATAATAGTGGGTCGGGGGTGCCGTGCCGCAACAACAGCGGTGACCTACAGAGCGCGCGCCGCCGCGGCAGTCTTCTGTCGAGCTCTCTAATGACCCCAGGCGTTCCGTGCTCCGCGCTCAGCCGCAATCACACAAAAAACCGATAAAAAAACTTAAAACGCGATCGAGGCTCGTATACCACGCGTGGGGAACGTACCCAGGACGCAAGTGGACACGCGCACTTCGACCCAAGAGGGTACACGCCAAAATGGACTCTACGCCCTTCGGGATAGCAACGTTTTGTAATTAGCTCCCGACTGTTTGTATGTGTGTCAGCGCAAAGAATAGCTTGGTAAGTAGAATTGTAGATAATATTCCATTATAACTTTGATGTACAGCTATAAATAGCATGAGTTGCGAGGCTAACGATATTGATATTCTATCCAAGATGGAAAGAGTCTTCCAGAGATCCACTTATCACTGTTCTTTACGGTGTGGTGTCTTTGTTTTCAGATATGAAATATATGATACAAAAAATAACTATGTACCTATTATAAACGTCAAATATTGGAAAATCGATATTACCTCTTGCCAGTGTTCGTGGTAACCGCAAATTGTGTAGTTCGCTTAAATATGAATATTAATTGACCTATAATAATAATCTAATTGCAAAAGCGTGAGCGCGAGTGACGACAAATAATCAGTATAGTCGTCGTGTGTAGGGTACTGCTTCTATTTGCCAAATTTAACAATAGGTACTCTAAATTATACGCTAAGCTCGCTATGTGATCTGCGCTTAAACTCATGGATTTGCTAGACTGTTTGTATTGGCGATAAAGCGCGGAAGCTGTTAATATCTGCAGTAGGTACCACTGCAGTAATAATAATGTCTATAGCACTGTAGTGTATTCGTATGAATGTGTTACAACACATTCAAACCGACGCGCACTTCGATCAAGAATACAACTAGATGTCAGATCGGCGCAAAAAATACGTCTCGGTGAATAAGTGAATAAGAGGTTAAGAGCTCACTTATCAAATGAGCTCTTATTTTTTATTTCTATTTGTGAGACCTTTATTTGTAGCTCTTTGAGGTTGATTTCACACTAAATATTGTTTAACCCATAATATGTCTTTTAATTTCTAAGTGACAGGAGTAGTTTATTGCTTTGCTCGTTTTTTGTGACCATTAATCGTAAGTATAAGATAATATATTAAAGATTTGTTACTTTATTGCTAGCTATCATGGTTGTAATTAGGTTGAACATAGAACTATTTTAAAACTTTTGTTTCAGTTCGTTAGTAAACAAATATAGCTGTATAAGTATATATACCCACGCGGATGTTATTTAGCTTTGATATTGTACGTGACCCGAAATCTAGTTGTATTCTAGATCGAATGACGCGCCTCACTCTTATTTTTCCAACATTGCAAGATCTCCAGATTCCCAAAACAACAGATTAGCTTAATAACAGAGTTTGCATAAATAAAAACTTTATAAAAAACAAATCTCTTTTGTTTCAGAACAAATGAACAAGCGTCAAGAAAAATGTAAAACATAAACATTATTATAATGAAACTATGAAAATAATTGCATGTTTCAAGACAAGGATAAATGGCTGGAATGTTTTGCAAATCATCTCGTTTTTCCTTTTTCTGCCCCATGTTTTGCGAGCTCAAAATACCCTGGAGTGCCCGGACTTAACAGGAACTAAATGTTCTTGTCATACAACTGAAAAAGGTAAGACAGCGTACCCAAGTCATGTCGTATTCTGGGTACATTGTTGTATGTTTTTATGTTTCATTCAATCTTCTGTAAATTAACTTATGTATGTTTCAGGATTGTCTCTTGATTGCTATTATACTGCCTTGAAGGACATAAAAAATGCACTTAAAAGTGTGTCTGATTTACATTCACTGTTTATTTATGATCTCGACGATAAGGAAGAAGCATTGGGACCCCATTTTATACCTCAAGGCGTTTGCATAAAACGTATTCATATATCAAGTACAAACATTAAAGATATTAACGATGACACATTTATGCCTCTCAGGAAATGCCTTGAAAAGTTGAGCATTGTTTCAAGTAAAATAAAAAGTATACCACAAAAGGCTTTATCTGGAATGCTCAAACTTACTTCGATAGAATTAACATCTAACTATATTGGAGATATACCAAGTTACAGTTTTTATGGTCTTCCTCTAGTCAAATTAAAAATAACAAGAAACGAATTGCGTGATATATCCGAATCTGCTTTTTCTGGATTAGAACAATCGCTCTCTAAAATCGACCTAAGTGAAAACAAATTGACGATATTTCCGATAGCTGCTCTCGCCACCCTCAGACATTTGCGGTCGTTAAGTCTATCATTGAACAGAATGTCATCGTTCTCTGTTTTAGAAAACTCTGAATTGATCTCCCTAGAATTCTTGAACTTGTATAAGAATAAGTTTGAATTTATTTCCGAAGACTGCCTTAGATTTTGTCCGTCCCTGACAACGTTATTATTAAGTTTTAATTTAATCAGCAGTATACATTATAGAGCTTTTTATTCCTTGATTGCCTTAAAATCAATAGATTTAAGTCACAATAGGTTAAAGAATCTGAATCCCAATATATTTCAGAAAAATCAGGTTATTGAAGTCGTCGACCTTAGTTACAATCATTTGCATCATATTCATGGGATTTTTTGTAATCTTCCCTCATTAACGGAGGTGTATTTTAGCCATAATAACATTTTGGATGTGCCAATTGATTCATTTCTTAATTCTAATAATATAAACGCTATACACTTAGATAAGAACTGTATAAGCAACATACATAGTGAGAGCTTTAGTAACCTAGAAAATCTAGTTAAGCTGCGGTTAGAGTTTAATTATCTAAATCAAGTGCCACATAATATTTTTATAAATAATAAAAATTTATTGAAAATTAGCTTAGACAATAATAACTTTTCTGAGATAATGAACGACACTTTAGGACCCCTAGTAAATGTTAATGAAATTAGACTTAATAATAACAAACTAAAAATGATCTCTAAGAATTATTTTATCTATTGTTTAGAAGTAGAAGAAATCTATTTGGACCATAATGAAATTACATTTGTAGAATCAGGAGCTTTTGCCGAAATGCTGAAATTGAAGTATCTTGGTTTAAATAATAACTTTTTGGTAGATATTTATGATGTTCTACCAAAATCAAACTCCAACTTGCTCACATTGCATTTAGAATCAAATTCTATGACATTAGTACCTAACTTCATATTACAATATCAAGAAAAACTCAACAAATTAAATTTACATAATAACCATTTGAAATTTTTAACAAAAAATACATTTCGAAATCTATCTTCTATTACACAGCTACAATTATATGATAATGGAATTTCAGTGATAGAAGATTTTTCATTGCAACACCTGAGTTCGGTTATTTATTTAGATTTGCGCAATAACTTGTTGAGAAACATAACTAATTATACATTTTATGGTCTATCTCAGTTAGAAGACTTGGATATTTCACACAATGGCATAATGTTTATCTTTGACCTAGCATTCGACACCTTAAAGAAATTGAGAAGTTTAAATCTATCATTCAACCCGCTTCATGTATTACACAAAAACATATTCCAGCAAGGTCTGCCGCTAAGCTCACTCAGCTTAGACAGCTGTGAAATAAATCACATAGAAAATTACACTTTTCTGGGCATTAATAATTTAAAGTCACTTTCCCTAAAAAATAATTCATTGAAATCTAGTGACTTGCTCTCAATTAATATTCCAGGTTTAAGATATTTGTCGCTATCTCATAATGTTCTTGACTTTTTGCCGTTAGAGTCATTTTACCAACTCCCTCTTTTAGAAGGTTTGTATTTAGAGCACTGTAATATAGAGCACATTTTTGAAGGCTCATTTAAATTTAATAGAAATTTGTTAAGACTGAACATAGCTCAGAATATAATCAGCTCTGTTCCGTCACAGTTGTTTGATGATCATAACTTTATCTCAGAATTTAATATAAGTAACAATTTTTTAGACTATGTTCCCTACGACACCATTCAAAATTTTACTTACGTTGAAAATCTTGACATAGCTGACAATTTACTACCCAAAATAGAACTTTGTGGTTTCGAGAAATTAAAAAAACTAAAGTACATAAGCCTTAGAAAAAATGAAATTAAATCGATAACCATTCGGAAAAAAGTTGAATACAATGACTTGATATCTTTCGACATTAGCTTCAATAGGTTAAAAACTTTACCTAATATGGTATTTGAAGTATTTCCTAATTTATTGAGCATAAATATTTCATATAATGAGATTGTGCACTTTGATTTCTTAATGTTGCATAGAAGGAATGAAGTCACTTTGATAAATATTGATTTGAGTAAGAATCCGGTCATAAGTTGGACGTCCCCAAATATTAGAAACGACAATAATATGCTTATCTCTAACTTATATGAACTACATGTAAGTGCCACTAATATGACAATTGTGGACGATAACACATTTGCCTATTTCACAAAACTACAAAACTTGTTTTTGACATTTAATCAAATAAGGCGGCTTACTATCAGTCCTTTTTCCAAACTAACATTTCTAGAAACGCTAGATCTTAGCTATAATAGAATTTCACAAATAAAGACAAGTAATTTTCGCGGCCTAACCAAACTGAAGACTCTTTGCTTGTCCTATAATAATATAGAATCGATGGATTATTTTGCTGAAGATCTGACCAATTTAAAACTTCTGGATGTTTCACATAACAAGTTGCAAAACATTCTCAATGATGATCTCATTAATTTGAAAGAATTAACCGTGCTATATCTGAGCCACAATTACATCAAATATATTTCAGTAACAGCATTCAATAATTTAAACAACATAGTACATATCGACTTAGAGCACAACAAATTGCAGACGATACCTATTGAATTGTTGAATTCTGTGGAAAATCATATCCACGACATATCTGTCAAAGGTAAGGCATTAGTCCTAAAAGATATATCTTCATATTTGTATAACGGTTTATAATATTTTGATATTTTACAGATAATATTTTGACATGTAACTGTCAAAAGGATAATGCTTGGGTATGGATACAGGATCATCCAAATACAATCAAGGCCAAAGATGTAACTTGTGTCAACGGCCAATATCCTAAAGAGAAGTGTGATGCGCCTGTTATCTCACAACTATCTGTTGATAAGCACAAGGACAATTCTGTATCGATGTCGTGGTTCATAAGAAATCGAACTGCAATAAAAGCTTTACAAATAATATATTATGCAGAGGATATTAATTCTGATGTAAGTTTGTTTTAAAATTGTTATATTACGCTAAATGAACCATCACTCGCATGGTACAAGCATAAAATTAAGGCACCATCCTCCATCCATTTGTCAGAGGCCCTCGGGCGGCTTGACAAACTCGGACACCAGAGGCCAGCACTACCTCATACGAAACGAAACGAACCATCCTAAGCAATTCGCGGAGTCTAGCAGTTTTATCCCGTGTTTTATCTTTTATATAGAAAAGCAGTTTCAAATTAAATCGAATAAGACAAAATACGGTATAGCTATTGAAAAGAACTTCCGCGTTTCTTTTATAAAATTTCATCAATATCTATAAAGATTGATTAGTTGAGTGGCGTGATAAGGTACCTGATTTAATTAGGATTCATATTTAACTATTTTAATTTCTTGCAGATCAAGACTAAATATTTGGGAAAAGAGAAAGTATCAGTCAGCATAAAGGATCTGGAACCAAATGCCAATTATGTCGTCTGCGTGGTTGCGTTGTCAGATGAATACGTTGATTACGAAGATGATTTCAAATTGAACAATAATATTACTACAAATAATAGTGATAACGTAACATCTTTTTTGAATCAGGATAAAGTTACAGCACTTCTTAGCCGGTCACCTTCCAATGATTGTATTTCTTTCAACACTTATAAAAAGCAAATAACTATTGAACTTAAAACGAAACAAAAGTATAAGCTATCAGCTTTCTTAAATCGTCGACTAGGTTTAATGGTTGGTTGCGCCCTGGGCTGTGTAGTGTTTTTCTTTATGGTTTCTATTCTATTGTATACCAAAATCAAAGAAAGGAAAAGAATAGCTAAATCAGATCCGACGTGGGCAGAGATGAATGACTACCATTCAATGGTAAGCAGAGAGGATATTGTGCAAAGTTCCACGACTGCCTCCACAGATAATATATTGTTAGGAATGGCTAAAAACCGCCAAATTTCTCTTGAACACTTCAAGTAGTTTTATATTTTAGAACAAAGTGATACTCCTATAACTATATTTAGATATTTTAAATTTAAAACTACATAGGCGTAGTCCACCGTAAGTTGAAACTTCACGCTAGAAAAGATGCTTTAAATTATAAATTAAATCTTAAAATAGGTAATCTATGGCATAGAGTAGAAACAATTAGTAGGTAGTGAGCATTTTTAATTAATTGTAGTGATTTTAATATTACCAATTTTAATATTCTTAGTTTAACTAGATGTAGATCAAAAAATGAGAAGAAAAATAAACTGTTTTGGCATGGCTCGGCGTTATTTTTCTCCTAAATACGTGTGAAGTTATGACAATACTAGGAATACTAAAACAAAATATTATCATAATCAGTATAAAGAAGTCCACCGCTGGACATAGGCCTCCCCTTTGAATTCCACGATGAACGTTTTAACAAAAGATAATAGTACTAATATTTAAGTTATGAGAAAATAATAAAATATGTACTTAGCAGACTTCAAAAAAAGTAAAAACAGAATCGAGGCCCAGCAAAGACCTTTTACGTCCTTCGACAAGTATTTTTTTTATACAAGTATCCCGAAAGTATATCAAGGGCTATTGAGGAAAACAAAGTCTGCCTTTGAAGAAGGCACATTTGAGGATGTAGTACTCAGACAACTCAAAATTAATTTAAGTAAGTGGTTTTTCTCTCTTTGTTGGTACTCAACAACATTAGTAAATTTTTGGCTCTTTGAACAATAAGGTTCTATAAATCTTACATGATTTAAATTTTTGCGGCACCGGATTGCTCATTTTTAGGGTTCCGTAGCCAAATGGCAAAATACGGAACCCTTATGGATTCTTCATGTCTGTCTGTCTGTCTGTCCGTGTATGTCACAGCCACTTTTTTCCGAAACTATAAGAGCTATCCTGTTCAAACTTGGTAAGTAGATGTATTATGTGAACCGCATTAAGATTTTTCACAAAAATAGAAAAAAAACAATAAATTTTTGTGGTTCCCCAAACTTAGAACTGAAACTCAAAAGAAAAAAACATCATACCCATACGTGTGGGATATGTCTTGGATAGGTCTTCAAAAATGATATTGAGGTATCTAATAAAAAAAAACTAAACTGAATAGTTTGCGCGAGAGACATTCCCAAAGTGGTAAAATGTGTATTCCTGTAACTTCTAAAATAAGAGAATGATAAAACAACATAAAATATGATGTACATTACCATGCAAACTTCCACTGAAAATTGGTTTGAACGAGATCTAGTAAGTTTTTTTTTGAATACGTCATTAATCGTGAACCATCCAAGAACTTTTATATTATGTTACTTGCTGCTACGGAACCCTTCAAGGGCGAGTCTGACTCGCACTTTTGTAGCTTTTACTCATACGAGTAAGGCCGGGCGGCATCATAGTTTTATTTATCATGTTACAATTGGGACAAATCGGTGCCAATTGTACCATCAATGTTACTGCCTAATGGTACAAGTGGTCCGGCAGCGATCTAATAGTTTTATAGAATAACTTCTAATAGGTGGTCTACTTTTACTAAAAAACCGATATTATTTTAACAAGCTTTTATTTAACTCGCAATGGGTGTTTGTCTGGGTAAAATCCGAGTGGAATTTTGCAACTGAATTTTAAAGCAGTTATCCTCAACCGATTGAGCTGAAATTTGGCAAATCTGTCAAGTTCCGATGACAATACAATATGATGGTGACAGCGAGCTGATCTGGTGATAGATACCAACGGTGGTGGTCAACGGAACTTCTCGATGGATAATAGTAGTCTGGCTGTGTTTAGGCTCATTTTTATCAGCACACGGTTACGATCACTAATTTAAAAAAAACTTGTATTGAAAAAACGATACTTCACAAACAATTTAATGATAGTTTTGTGTTTCAAGCACAGAAGTGAATTTGTTTCAACTTGCGCCAAACTTCAATGAGTCTTACACTTTTCCTTTGTTATTACAACTGTACCCGATTGACCTCCTCACCTGTCCTCGGTGGTCATTGACCTCATGCAGGTATGACCAAGAAAGAACCAGTGACACGAAGAAGAAGACAGCAAGATGCGTCGCAGCTAACATCGGGTATAATTTTGATCATACTTACATACATACTTAGACACACGCCTTTTTCCCTTTTCACAGAGGATGCACCATCATGGAATATAGACGTGACAAGTGGTGAGCTTATCGCCGCCATTGCTTCCCACGACTGCCTCGGCTAACGCTTTCTTCCAGTAATTGCACATTCCATAATAAGCTAGCAGCCAGGACAAATCTTATACCAACGAATCTTATCAACAAGTCCGAGGGAGGAGACAGAGGGGTCAATTCTTAGCCCGGGCACACCACAGATCATAACCGGGTGTAACACTATTAGACGTCTATCCTAATTGCTGCGTGAGTGACTAGCCCAGGAGAAATAAGCTAATGCAGTCATCGATTATTGACGCCTGATCGGTGCCTCGGGGATATCGGACTAAACAATAGTTAGTTCGGACGCTCATTATCTAAAGGTATTCCACGAAGAGCACCAGTCTTAAGATGGGGTTAAGACTTTTTTTATTTTTTTTTATTTATACTACTTGGATGACGGAACAACCAAGAGGCCCACCTGATATTAAGCGGTAACCTCTGCCTATGAACAGTGCATTACCTCATAGGTCACGTCCACCTAGGACTCACCCTATGTGGCATTGCACTGCGCCGGCCACCCTGAGACATAGATGAAAAGTCTCATGTGCCTGTAATTTCACCGGCACCCTTACCCTTCAAACCGGAATACAGCAATGCGAGCACTACTGCTTTGCGGCAGAAATAGGTATGGTGGTAGTACTTCCCCGGACGAACTATTTCACAAAAAAGCTCTACTACTACTAGTTCGGACGCTCATTATCTAAAGTTATTCCACGAAGAGCACCAGTCTTAAGGTGGGGTTAAGACTGCAAAATTCCTAATCTTAGATTTGTTTTTTAGCAGACTAAATCGAGTACAATATTCAATGGATACTACATTATAATTCCGAGGGATCTCTGTACTAGAAACACGATTGGGCAATATTTTCTTGATAGAAAAAAAATACAAAGTTGCGTCTACTTTTTTGTCTAGATTCGATTGGTTATTAAAATTATATAAATAAAATCAATACAACAAACCCAATGGTTTAATGTAAGGGAAATGTAAAATTATCTATATTTTACGAGATATTAAATAAAAACCGCTTATTCGAACGGCGCGATGCGATTTTTTGTATGAAGATTTCTGCCTGGTGTTGGCGCAGTCTGAAGAGCACATATCTGAATAGCAGCTGAGCTATTCCACGAAGAGCACCTATTATTATTTGGTTTGGTGCTAGGAGAAAATCTAGGTATCTGTGGAAATTTCTCAAAAGTGCTATGTGAATGGTTAAGTGCAGCCAACCCGGTCATACTTTCCATACAAACGCTCGTGCGTAGCTCGTACGTGATTGTGGCGTTGTAGCAATTTTTTCTTTAGATGTTTTGTACAAATGTGAACCACGTGCACTATACCTAGGTTTCTATAAAAAAAATGAGATAAAAAATCAGTAATAGCCTCCGAAAATGAGCTTTGATCGTTCCTAATGTACTCATATATTGCAAAAGTAGAAAAAACTGCAATAAGAAACCCCGCTCATGTTTTAAATAATACCACAGATAAAATAATACTATACTAGTAATAATATACCCTTTTTTTTAGAACTAGTAAGGCTTTATTCTCTGAATTCTAACCAAGGGCTCTGGTTCTTATTTTTTCAGTGTTTTTTTTTATATACTACTTGGTTGACGGGTCAAGCAGATGGCCCATCTGTGCCTCTCTTTCAAACAGTGCATTGGACAAATCAGCACGATTTAGGCCCGAACCTTGAAGGGCCCTTTTAATTTTTCTAAATATGTAAAGTTTTAAGGGCTAAAAAGTGGTACATTTTTAAGCAGATATTTAATTAACATTCTGTAGCATAAATTAAATTCGGTTGCGTTAAGCGCAAGTTCTGCGAATTTTTTATTGGTGCTTGGTCATCCTATAGTAGGTTAATTCCCCGGTCGAGGGTATGGTTTTATTTTTATTTTTCATTTTTATTTTTATTTAATGTCTCGACAAACTGGCATACGGCCCGCCTGATGGTAAGCGGTTACCGTCGCCTATTAACATCTGCAACACCAGGGGCATTGCCAATACGTTGCCTGCCCTGATGGACTCTTTTTAATTTTTTTTGAACTTATGGTGAACTTATATGTTAAAAAAAGCGGCCAAGTGCGAGTCGGACTCGCCCATGAAGGGTTCCGTAGCAGCAAGTAACATAATATAAAAGTTCTTGGATGGATTACGATTAATAACGTATTAAAAAAAAACTACTTACTAGATCTCATTCAAACCAATTTTGAGTGAAAGTTTACATGGTAATGTACATCATATATTTTTTTTAGTTTTATCATTCTCTTATTTTAGAAGTTATGGGGGTGGGGCACACTTTTTACCACTTTGGAAGTGTCTCTCGTGCAAACTATTCAGTTTAGAAAAAAATTACATAAGAAACCTCAAAATCATTTTTGAAGACCTATCCATAGATACACCACACATATGGGTAAGATGAAAAAAAAAATTGAGTTTCAGTTCTAAGTATGGGGAACCCCAAAAATAATTGTTTTTTTTTTCAATTTTTGTGTAAAAATCTTAATTCGGTTCACAGAATACATCTACCTACCAAGTTTCAACAGTATAGCTCTTATAGTTTCGGAAAAAAAAGGCTGTGACATACACGGACAGGCAGACATACAGAAAGACAGACATGACGAATCTATAAGGGTTCCTTGTCTTTGACTACGGAACCCTAAAAAGGAACCAACGTGGATGTACACTGCTTGATCAATGATAATAATCAAAAAGCAAAACTTATTTCTAATGGTGTTCTAAAGCCCATTCAATCAACACAAGTTTCAAACACCTAACTATTGAGTGTTCGAAAACTGCTACAACAAGAATAGATTTGTCATTAGTTTGTCAAATTTAAACCGTGGCGTAAACTAATCAACCAACAATCAACTCGTAAGTCGTGTTTCTGAAGTTAGAGTTGATAACTCAATTCCTGCCCTTTAATAATGAAATTAATACGCAAACAATTAAAACTTTAGCTTAAGAATAAGCAGATCATGAATGTAAGAAATAGCCTTCTGTCAGTCAGGTTATATGTAGAATAGCGGTAAGACAGAAACCACGCTCATCTGTTCAGAAAGATAGTGCATGTAGTGCATATGCATCTTAGGTTTTCGCAATTGCTAAAACATTTACACAAAAAAAAACCGGTCAAGTGCGAGTCAGACTCGAGCACGAAGGGTCCCAATATCTATAAAAACGGCAAAAAAAAACGTTTTTTGTATGGGAGCCCCCTTAAACATTTAAGTTATTGTTTTTTAGTATTTGTTGTTTTAGCGGCAACAGAAATACATCATCTGTGAAAATTTCAACTGTCTAACTTACACGGTGCATGAGATACAGCCTGGTGACAGGCGGACAGACCGACAGGCAGATGGACAGCCGAGCCTTAGTAATAGGGTCCCGTTTTACCTTTTGGGTACGGAACCATAACAAACGCTAAGCGAAGAAGACTTCTTATAATTCTTATAATTCTTTATTGTACACAGAAAAACACATTACAAATAAAATAAAAACAAAAGATATGTACAAAGGCGAGCTTAACCCTAGAGAGTTTTCTGACAGCAAACCTTTGAGGCAAGAGAGTAAGAAGACTTCTTCTTTGTAATATGTTTTTTACCGGGCTGACTGTCCAAAAGCAAGCGATGACAAATTTACCCTACATTTTTTTGGTGACGAATTTACCCGATGACGAAAGTACCCTAACCCTTTTAAATATAAATAAATTAATAATGCTGGACAGTTCACACAACATTATCTAGCCCCAAGCTAAGCAGAGCTTGTGTTATGGGTACTAGATAACTGATATACTTAATACAATATATTACATAGATAGATATTTTTTATTATACATAGAAAATACCCAGAACACCCTGAACAAATATCTGCAATCGCACAAATATTTGTTCCGAGGCGGGAATTGAACACGCAACCTCCTGCGTCGCAGGCCAAGCATCGCTCGCCGCGCCACAGAGGTCGTCATTCTGTTGTGAGGTCGTCGTCATTTTATTTCTACCGTTAGTTATTATCGCAGCGCGCCATTGAGTAAGCACACAAGATAACTGAATGCCAAAGAGTCTGTGGCTCAGTAAACGACGAATCGGCCAGCACAGTGGCGACACTAGCGGCGAAGCGCAACATCGCTATTCTCATCGGTACTCTGCGTTGAAAAGTGTACGATGTGGCTCGGAACTTTATCATAATTAGTTACCTGTATTTGAAGAAAATGTAAAATTGAATAAAATCCTGTACTAATAAGCATAATCCAGTCGTCATTATTGAAATAATCAGTTAATAAACAGTTATATAGGTAAAGCTGATCAAAATGAGTCCACGGCGTAATCTTCATCATTGAGGAGTTCTGCCAACCTTCCGTCTCAATCCCCATATCATCTCATTGTCAACAATATTGTAAATATTGTCAACGAACTTGATAGGCTGATAGGTATGAAGTTTCAAATTTCAGCTCAATAGGATCACTGGAACTGTGCCAAAATCCGTTCGCAACATTCTAAAACAAACAAACAATACCGTACTTTTATTAAAATAAAAGCTTATTATAACGAACTCGAATGACTTCTGTATCTACTTTACGCCAAGATCCGCGCAGTGCACTCCGAATTCGTTCAAATGTTCACATCAACCTATAGTGTTATTTTATCTGTGCATCAACCTATTTTTTATTATAAGTTTGACGTGTCTGTGTGTGTGTGTTTGTGTATATGTCTGTCCCATCGTAGCTCCCGAACAGATGAACCGATTTCTTTTTTTTTTGTTTGAAAGGTGTATTTGTCAGGAGTGTTCTTAGCTATGTTTGATCAAAATCGGTTCAGCCGTTTTCCGATGGGGGTTTTTGAATTTTTACAAAAGTAAGTACTTGTTTTAAATGGAAATGTGTTCAGTATGTTTGCGCCGTATTAAACGTTACTTCCTTGTATCTGTTGCATCAAAAATGTTGGCCTGGCCAACCCCAAATTACAGACGTTATATTTTATAACTTTTAAAACTATGAAAGTTAGTATCTTCATACATTGAGACGGGATATTTACCATGAATTTTGAGTTTTGATTGTTCCCGATATTTCAGCACAGTTGCATATTATTATTGAGATATTAACCAAACCTTATACCCGGTTTTCGCACCTTTCTCCTTCCCTCTCAACCCCCTCCACCACTTTAAAATGCGACAGCTGTTCTATTCTTGTTCAGGAGATCATGCTGAACACAATGATACCGGTTGTCGGCGGGGAACTCGTTGGTCCAACGGGAATCGCTATTTGACGAATTTTTGAGAAGTGGCCTCTCTAGCATGCGCCATGACAATCAAAATCAAAACTCAAAAATCATGGTAAATATCCCGTTTCTAGTGAAAAGTAAGTCATGTTATATACTATTTTCATAAAGGTTTCCCAGATCAATGATTATTAATCTTTACCGGTTAGGTATCTCCGTTTTGCGTCATCAATATTCAAAACAGGTTAATTTGCTAACTAAAATGGAATCTCGTAGGATTACATGACTGTCTCACCTGGCAACACGTGTTTGGTAGTAATATTCAGGTCGCAGTCATTTTCATATTTAAGAAATTAGTAATTTATTAGGTAATTACACTTACCGGTATACTGTATACCGTAAAGGAATATTTGCACGCTTTTTAAGCAAAAGTTACATAATTATAGCACACATAATTATATACTTCTACCTGCCCATAAGTTTACCATACCTACTTTAGTAAATTTGATTTGATTTTGATTTGATTTGAAACCCAAAGTTTGTAAGCAAGAGTTTAAAAAGGTTTAGACATAGAAAATACCTACTTGCAAATCAACAAGTAGTGTACGTTCAATTATGTTCAGTTTCAATAAGACTCACTAATAGCATTATTAGTTTACAAACCTTTATGTTTTTTTGAACGGTAGCACTATCTATGTAATATGTGTTAATAGTAAGATTAAATGATAAATAAATAAAAAATAAAAAGTTAATTTCTTTGGTGATATGAAACGGACACATACATACATACATAACACACGCTTTTTTACCCGAAAGGTTAGACAGAGCCTCAAATGGGCCTCGTTTTACTGTGGGTCACCATCATGGGACATAAACACGTGTGAGAATAAATTAATTTCATTGGCTTGCTTTTGTTTTTCGATATACCTAAAAAACACTACTAAATATTCCTACCAATGCTATAAAACAAATTTAATATAAAACATTGATTTTAAAAGACACAAAAAACAACAAAATAATTTTAAAAAGAACTTTTATTTTGCAAACGTTAAATTAATTAATTAAAATTAATTAAAATGATATTTTAATTTAAAAATCACAATATTTTAACCATTAACACGAAGAAGAAGAAGAAAGGAGAAAAGTGGAGGAACCTTACTTTCACTTCATTATAGCTCTTACTTTTCATCACAGGACGAGCAGACGCACGGCTCGGTACCATCCTTACCTCATTAGTACACCCTATATTCGTACTAAACTTTACAGTTCTACCTTTATAATGCGAACTGCTAACGAGTGGAAAACACTACCGTCGTCTGTCTTTCCTGAAAACTATAATCTGGGTCTCTTCAAGGCTAGAGTGAATAGGTGCCTTCTAGACCTTTGTGCTCCATCTTCGGCCACATCGTCACTTACAAACAGGTGAGATCGTGATCAAAGGTCTATCAAAGTAAAAAAAAAACTTGGTGTATCCACGGGTTTGTTGCTTGACTCTGGAACCCTAAAAACGAGTGAGTCATGTCGCATGCTCTCCGTGCGTTATGAAAACTATACTTGACCTGTTTTAGTAACCTCCTGAGGCAAGCTCCAGTTATAAGGGTCGTTCGGACGTCTAATTATAATACGAGGTGAATTTTCATGTTTATTTAAACCCTGTTTACGGTTTCGTATACTAAACTGGTTACGTCATCAGACTAAACAATGTTAGAGGATGTGCCTACATACAATTAACATAGGGATAACAATGTTGACTCTACTAAATGCGCGTCCGTCTTTAGGTGGACTGGGATTTAACTATTACCTATGTTAATTTTTATAACTGTGGTGTATCCGGCCTAAAAATACCCCCTCCGTCTGCTCCCGTGGATGTAGTAAAAGCCGTTGCACCGACGGGCACCAGCATCCGCCGGAGTACTTCAAACCAATACTAGCGTGGTGATTATGACAGCCTCCCCCCCCTCCCCCCCCCCCCCCCCCCCTGCATACAATGAGGGAGGCCTCATCGTGACGTCAGTGGATAATGGTGTAGAATATATGCTATGGAATAGATCCCTCTGTCTCCTCCCGTGGATGTAATTAAAGCTATACTAAGGGGTTACACCAGAGGATAGGCAGCAGCATCGTTCTTAATAACAACACTAGGGTTGCAAATCCGCCTGCCAAGCGTGGTGTTTTTGGCAAAGACAAATAATTGCATACATTGAATGAATGAATGAATGAATGAATTATTTATTTGCTTAGAATGTAGGGTATGAGGAGTAAAAACAGATGGTATATATAAATAAAAGTTCCCAGTACATTCTGCCATTAAGCGTGCAAAATTGAATCTTAAAAGCTGGTTATAATTAAGTTACATGCAAGGAAGACAAAAAAAAACAAAAATTAAATTAAAAAAGAAAAAGTGGGTGTACAAAACATTGGCTAGAAGTAATGACGGAAGATGGACCATTGCTATAACGGAATGGTGGCCAAGAGATGCTCGACGACCAAGAGGCAGACCACCCGCCCGATGGTCGGATGACATCGTCAAAGAAGTTGGACGACAATGGATAAGAGCAGCACAGGACCGGAGAGAGTGGCGTATTAGAGAGGAGGCCTATACCCAGCAGTGGGTGGACACGGGCTAAATAGATAGATAGATAGATAGATAGATAGATACAAAAAATGCAAAACTTAGTCCAGAATACACAATAAAAATAAACACAATGTCAATACAAACAAATTTATTATTCTGCGAGAAAGAAATAAACCCCAATTACACGATGTTTTTATAACTAAAATACTCATTCATTGGACGAGTTTACCCTCGAAGTATGGAAGTCAAAAGTAGCACAAAAAATGGTGTAGTGGCGAAAAGACCCTAACCGAATAAAAGCACTTTGATAAAAGCATTGTGGAGGTCTCTTCCATTGCAGCACTGGACGGCTACATGCTGGTGATACTAAAATGTTTGAATTTTTAGACCTGAATGAAAGATAAGGTAAAGATTTCACCTTTGAAAGTCGTATTATTCGTACTATCCATTACTATAATTGGAAAGAAACCCCAAAATCCGTACAACAGAAAAGCACTTCTAAACACAATAAGTTATCTGAAACCGAACAGCATACTTTACAATCCTATTCAGCAAAATCTCCCTTGAGTAATGTGGGTCAGACCCATTTCCGCAAATAAATCCCGCTTCAAAATAAATAACTGGTTATCCCCGGAAGGCGTGGGATGAATATACAGATAGCGGATCATTGTTATCGAACATGTGAAATAATGTTATTTGGCTTTTGATTAATATAGTTTAGAATCCAATTATAGGCTAATGTTGTGCAGAAATCGTATTCTTTTACTGTTAACGAACGGGATATGTAGGCTTTTGATTAATATAGTTTAGAATCCAATTATAGGCTAATGTTGTGCAGAAATCGATAGACTTTTACTGTTAACGAACGGGATATGTAGGCTTTTGATTAATATAGTTTAGAATCCAATTATAGGCTAATGTTGTGCAGAAATCGATAGACTTTTACTGTTAACGAACGGGATATGTAGGCTTTTGATTAATATAGTTTAGAATCCAATTATAGGCTAATGTTGTGCAGAAATCGATAGTCTTTTACTGTTAACGAACGGGATATGTAGGCTTTTGATTAATATAGTTTAGAATCCAATTATAGGCTAATGTTGTGCAGAAATCGATAGTCTTTTACTGTTAACGAACGGGATATGTAGGCTTTTGATTAATATAGTTTAGAATCCAATTATAGGCTAATGTTGTGCAGAAATCGATAGTCTTTTACTGTTAACGAACGGGATATGTAGGCTTTTGGGGTTACGCAAAATACACAAATATCATTTGGTTTTATTCAGAACTTTACCCGCTAGCTTATTACGTATCTTGAAATAGCAGTGCGATAGCAAGAATTGCGCAATTCTCGCGCAATTCTCGCGCAATTCTCGCTGTCGCATTTCTATTGCAAGATACGTAATAAGCTAGCCGGACTTATTTGTAAGATTCGTTGGTATAAGATTTGTCCTGGCTACTAGCTTATTTAAGGAATGTGTTATTACTGGAAGAAAGCGTTAGCAGAGTCAGTCGTGGGAAGCAATGGCGGCGATGAGCTCACCAATTGTCACGTCTATTTCGCGCGATGGTGCAACCCACAGCGAAAAGAGGCACATTTGAGGCCTACCCTTTCGGGAAAAAAGGCGTGTGTCTATGTATGTATACATGAAAAGTTCATTTTTAGGGTTTCGTAACCAAAAATTACGGAACCCATATAGATTCGTCATGTCTGTCTGTCTGTCTGTCTGTCCGTGTATGTCACAGCCACTTTTTTCCGAAACTATAAGAGCTAGGCTGTTGAAACTTGGTAAGTAGATGTATTCTGTGAACAGCATTAAGAATTTCACACTAAAATAGAAAAAAACAGTAAATTTTCGGGGTTCCCCATACTTAGAACTGAAACTCATTTTTTTTTGATCAAACCCATTCTTATGTGATATCTATGGATAGGTCTTCAAAAATGATATTGAGGTTTCTAATATTTTCTTTTTCTAAGTAGTTTTTTTTAATACGTCAAATCGTAATCCATCCACTAACTTTTATATTATGTTACTTGATGCTACAGAACCCTTCATGGGCAAGTCCAACTCGCACTTGGCCGCTTTTTTTTACAATAATATCTCGACGAATATTTCATTGTATAATGCACACGATTTTCATTGCCACTCTGTGCACGGCATGGTTAGCTTACTGACCTACTTTGTAGTTTGAATCGAAGAAATTTTATAGCGCAGTATGACGCCTACGAACTGAACAATAATATTTTTATGAACGAACACTACACTTGCGAAGAAAACGATCCTTTTTTAACATTTTCTAAAGTAATTTTCACTAGAAACGGGATATTTATCATGTTTTTTTTGTTTTTTTGTTTTATAGTGTTTTTTTTTATTCTAAATATCCCGTTTCTAGTGAAAATTATGTACATAACAATGATAGTTTAAAAAGTTATTTTCTAAAGTGCCTATCTGAATAGTGTGCATATTTAAATCAATTGATATCAACCAATGGTTACACACTGTGTTTGTTTTTTTGTGTGTGTTAGTGTGTGTATGTGCTGTGTGTTTGCGTATGCTGTGTGTGTCTGTCCAGGCTAAGAATAAAATTGGTATAAATCTCCTAGTGAACTAAAATTCACACTTCATAGGTACCTACTCAGAAACTGAGGACATACTTGCTCTTTATTTATACTTTTTTCAATTAACACATAATTTATCTAGTAACCTGTTGTGTCTCAGTATTTGTATCATCAGACAAATAAAAGCCCTAACAAAATGTTTTCTGTGAACCGGTAACAGATCACTATGATACAGGCGTGCCTATTGTGGAGATCACTAGAAATAGATTTAATTGGACTACAAAAACCTCTGTATTCACACTCAATTTTTGTCATACTTAGCTTTATTTAGTAACCTAAGTATTCTAGTTTGTTTGTCGAGCAAATAAATATATTTTTCCTTTTTTTATACATCCCAGTCTCCACTCGTGGCTGTCGTAAACGGCGAACTAAGGGATTACACCAGGGAATGGGCAGCAGCATCCACTTGGGTACTCAATACCAGCACTGCGATCACCAATGTCCACCTGGCAAGCATAAAGATTATGACAAATTCCCCCATTGCATTCTCTGGCAGGCTTCGTCCAGCAGTGGACGTCTAAAGGATGATGATGAGTCAAGCATATAAGCATGTCTTCCATATAAGTTTAGCTCCTCTCCATCCAAAGGTTGTCTGGAAGAGATCGCTTCTTAGCGATAATACCGCCAATTGTACATTTAGTTTTTGTTTAATTGTTGTGTGTATATTTTAATTAGTTTGTAAGGTGTGCAATAAAGTATTTTCCTTCATTCATTTATTCATTCATTCATTCATTCATTCATTCATTCATTCATTCATTCATTCATTCATTCATTCATTCATTCATTCGTTCATGTTTACAATTTCATTACACTGCAGTGGGTAGACAAAAGACTTACAAAATCGTACAACCCTTTTCACCACACGTATTAATAGGATAAGTTTATCTTTTAGCTGACAAAACAGGGTAAAGCGCTATCAAGGCATTAACAGATCGGCATACACGACGTTACGTGATATTGCGTCGATCTGCTATCTCCGCACTTTCGGATAATGGATTCATCTGTATTCAGGTTGCAAGTGCCCAGTGTAACGAACATCGGGGAGCTGACGTTCAGGGTACAATTACCAGTGTTAATATTTACCAACTGACGCCAAGGACTAATTGCTGCCGACTGTGCCGAGCCGACGCGCTTAGTTGCATGAATGCTCGCTACGAGCGATGTTAAGGAAATTGTCTGACGAATTTGGTACGGTGCGTCAAATCGACTGGTAAGTTTGTTCACACTGCAAAATTTATGTTTAGTTATCAATTGGAAGAAAACTGAATAATGAAACTTGCAAGTAATACATTTTGTAAATATTAAAAAAACCCCCAACGTAATGAAACGGCTGAACCGATTTTGATCAAACATAGCTAAGAACACTCCCGACAAATTCACCTTTCAAACAAAAGAAAAATACGAAATCGGTTCATCCGTTCGGGAGCTACGAGGCGACAGACAGACACACACACACACACACACACACACACACACACACACACAGACACGTCAAACTTAAGCACCCCTTCGTTTTTACGCGGGGGGTTAAAAACAACACTAACTATTAAATGATTAAGCGAGCTGACTTGAAGCGTAGTTCTTATATGGACATAATTATATCATATAATTATAGCCGACTAACGGATTACCCGGACTTGCTGATAAGATTCGTTGGTATAAGATTTGTCCTGGCTGCTAGCTTATTATGGAATGTGTTATTACTGGAAGAAAGCGTTAGCCGAGTCAGTCGTGGAAAGCAATGGCGGCGATGAGCTCACCACTTGTCACGTCTATATTCCACGATGGTGCAACCCACTGTGAAAAGAGGCCCATTGAGGAAAAAGGCGTGTATTTATGTATAATTATATCAAACAAGTGACGAAAGGTAGAAAGAGGTTGCAAAACGCTCTCTTTGTGCCTTCCTGACGCATACTGCTCCCTCCTTCTCGGTACCACGAACAAACTGTACCAATACTTATTGTCATTGCAAAATGTCCAACAAAATTGAGCTTGTTATTTATTGAATTATTTATATATATTATATTATGTTAGGTATTTATATAGCTAGTTATTTAGAGTAGGTATTTAATTATGTTAATCATTTAATCTCAACCTATAATTATTTTGAACAGCACTACCACCCACGCTACATTACATAAAGGTTAGCTGGTTGAAAATGCTAATTAGCATTAAGTTCGCCTATGAACTGCTTTTTGTCTTGTGCAATAAATAATTTTCTATCTATCTATCTACCTCGTAGCCAACATTCTCATACAAACGAAGCCCACAGCGAGTGATGGTTGTTCTAAAAAAATATGGTGGGGGTGTCAGCTCCGACGCGCTACTGGAGGTTACTCCAGTCCATTTCAGTATAAGATGCGCGATAGAAAGCATAACTACTTCACTCTTCGTTAACGCTCGTGTTTACGATTTTACTCCCGTCTATTTTCGTACGTGGGGTCTTAAATGAAAATCGATTCTTACTTCCAAAAATGGTGACTCTGTTCCGACGCGCGACTGGAGTTTACTCCAGTCTAATTTAATATAGGTGCCACGAACATGTTGCGCAGAGGGAAACATAACGACTTACATTTTTGTTAAGGCTGCGCCAACACCAGTCAGAAAGCTTCATCAATAAAAAATGCCTCGCTCCGTACGAGAACGTAGTTATTATTGAATATCTCGTAAAATGTAGATAATTTTACAAACCCCTACAGTAAACCCTCGGAATCGGTCTAAATGGCGAGCATTGGGAGAGGCCTATGTCCAGCAGTGGACTGATACAGCCTGATGATGATGATGATACCCAACTTGATACTCAGTTAAAAATCAAATCTAAGATTGGTAATTTTGCAGCATACATCCTCCACCTTAACGGTCGATTTTACTCCCCATCCATTTGCATGCCGTGGGTCTTATTATAAAAATCGATTCTTGAGGAGTAAACTCCAATAAAAATCATGGTTTTAGCATCTCCACAACATTTCGATAGTATCAACTTGTTAGCTTTCGCGTAGCTGGGTTCTAGTTTGCAACTTTTAATGTGGAGGCTGTATAAAATATGTAAGCGCGTTAGCATTATATTGCCTGTTGTAATCCACCATTGTAACAGTCACACTTTTTACAAAATACACACTGTAACAACAGACAAAAAATTGGAATATAGCCAAACCCGAATGTTAAACGCCGGAGGCGGCTGACAGAAAATACCATGCCTTCAATAATAGGTATTGTTTTACGATCGCCACTTGGGATCGGGCCCCTAAAGTTATTGGCTGAACAAAATCAATAATACAGTTTTTTTAACTGGCTAATAGAGTAAGAGAGTAAGCCACAGACTAGAGATCACCAAGTTAATTCCTTGATTTTCCTTTGCACCGAGTTGAAGTGTTTTTTGTTGCATAGACCTTAGATTTTTCTCGTCGTGGCCGGAAAAATAAAGCTCCATCTGTTTGTGGCAGCATTTAGGTTATTTTTAGGGTTTCGTACCCAAGGGGATAGTCTAGGTATATTTATAAATCATTTGTATTTGAATTTAAATGAGTTTATTGCGTTTTATATTTGTAGCACAGATAAAAGAATACTATACTAGGTAGGTATCTAACTCGTCGATTTTACGTATATTTTTATAATTTCTGCACACGTACCTGCCACTATTAATCTATTCTCCCTATCATCACAGGTTTGCTGGAAGAAAACTCTTTTAGGGTTAAGCTCGCCTTTGTACATGTCCTCTATGTAAGTTGTTTTTTTCTTCTCTGTTTGTGTGTGTACAATAAAGAATAAAGAAAGGGTAAAAACGTGACCCTATTACTAAGAATCCGCTATCCGTCCGTCTGTCCGTCTGTCACCAAGCTGTATCTCATGATCCGTGATAGTAAGACAGTTGAAATTTTCACAGATGATGTATTTCTGTTGCCGCTATAACAATAAATACTAAAAAACATAATAAAATAAATAATTAAGGGGGCTCCCACAACAAACGTGTTTTTTTTGCCGTGCGCGATTCAGACTCGCACTTGGCCGGCTTTTTTATTCTTTGGTACAAAATGTAAGACAAAACATCAAGATTCACACAATTTATTCAAATTAAATCATAAGCTCAAAGTTGCGCTCAAGGCTATGGAGAGAGCTTTGCTCGGAGTTTAGCTACGAGATAGAATCCAAAATGTAAGTAATGTTATGTAATGTTTGTAATGTGTGTATGTAATGTAATAAGTAAATTTAAAATTGTGTCGTTTTATTCTTAACGAGTGAAATAAATCTAATAGTGTATTGAATTTATCATTTAAAAAAAAGTGTAAGAATACCATATATTTTTTTTCCTTGGAAACTATAAGAATCCTTAATACAATTTCTAGAGCTCATTATAGACATTTTTTGAACCTATAGTGCCTTAATAGATGTCTTCAGTAGGTGATCATTTCGGAAAATAGAGCTATCGCTTTTAGTTAAAAAAAATACAATTAAGATTCATGCTGGTAAATTATATCCATTATCATAAAAAAACGGTTTTTATTGGAGTTTCTCTGTTAAAGAAACAACACCATCTTAACTACAATTTACTGTACAAGGTGTCTTAGCAAATGTTTAAAATTATATCCAGCCTTACTTTAGACTAAAATCGAGTTTCTCTATTTATCTGGAACAATAACAATAATTCTCTTTAACGGCGTTACATAAATATAACAAAACATTGTTGAGTGAAGCGTGAAGTGAACACCTTGTATTGTTGGACTTCTTATCTCAAGAGGCAAATTAGAGAGGCCTAAATTCCCGCAAACAAAACGTGTTCGCAATAATATTCCGGTTTGGTCGAAATTTACTCAATTGTTTGTCATTTCTTTGTATGTTATTATAGTAAAAGTAATTAATTTTGTAAAAATTAAAAAAAAAACCCAGCGCAGTGAAACGGTTGAACCGATTTTGATCAAAAAAAACTTTTTTTTTTTTTTTTTTTTTTAACTTTGATAGACCTTTGTTTGACCACGATCTCACCTGTTGGAAAGTGACGATGTGGCCGAAGATGGAGCACAAAGGTCTAGAAGGCACCTATTCACTCTAGCCTTGAAGAGACCCAGATTATAGTTTTCAGGAAAGACAGACGACGGTAGTGTATTCCACTCCTTAGCAGTTCGCATTATAAAGGTGGAACTGAAACGTTTAGTACGAATAGTGGGTATACTAATCAGGTAAGGGTGGTACCGAGCCGTGCGCCTGCTCGTCCTATGATGAAAAGGAGATGGTGGGATCAGATCATGAAGTTCCTGGGAGCATTCCCCGAAATGTAACCTATAGAAGATCGAAAGGCATGCGACCTTACGGCGGTGCTCGAGACTCTGGACCTTAGTCTCCGCCATATGTTGCTCACCTATTAGCCTAAAAGGTCTGCGTTCAATCGAGTCCAAGGCAGCAAGCTGGTGTTTGGCCGAGCCATCCCAAACGTGGCAGCAATACTCCATACCAGCCCGGACTTGTGCTTTGTACAGACTTAGAAGCTGTCCTGGTGTGAAGTAACGCTTTACCTTATTCAGGATACCCAGCTTCATGGAAGCAGTTTTTGCCTTAGACTCGATGTAGGAGCCAAAGTTGAGAGTAGGCGTGAGTGAAACGCCTAAGAGCTCGAGGTGATCACCTATAGCTACAGGTACATCTCGGAAGACAGGAACTTGGAGAAACGGACTTTTTTTTCGCCGAGAAGAGACAAGCCTGCGTTTTAGAGGCGTTGAACTTGACTAGATTGGCATCGCCCCAATCGGATACAGCCTTGAGAGTCAAATTCAGACGCTGCAGCATCTCATCTCTTAACTCCAGAATTTCATTCTGCCTAGCACGCGCAGTGGAAACGTATCTCTCCACAACTGTGCTGTCGTCTGCATACCCAATGATACTGGGCATTAGCAGATCATTAATATGCAGCAGAAACAGTGTGGCAGATAGCACTGACCCCTGAGGTACCCCGGCATTTATAGCCATTTGATCCGACGAGCAGCCGTCAACAACTACTCGAATGGATCTTTCCCTCAGAAAGTCTGCGAGCCAGGAGCAGAATTGAACTGGCAGTCCGTAAGCAGGAAGCTTGCCAATAAGGCTAGCATGCCAAACCCTGTCAAAGGCCTTCGAGACATCAAGTGAAACAGCCAGTGCTTCACCATGCTTCTCGATGGCCTCACTCCAAATGTGCGTGGCATACACAAGAAGGTCCCCAGTAGACCGATTTCGGCGAAATCCGTATTGGCGATCACTGAGGAGGTCGTTACCTTCGAGGTATGCAAGGAGTTTCCTATTCAGCACACGCTCCATACATTTACATAGCAGGGAGGTGACCGAGATAGGGCGGTAGTTCGAAGGGTCAGCACGACTGCCTTTCTTGGGCACTGGCTGCACGTTAGCGAGCTTCCAAGACTTGGGAACATCACCAGTTTTCAAAGAGAGGCGGAAAAGTCGCGTTAATATTGGAGACAACTCAGGGGCACAGGTTTTTAACACTACGGCCGATACCGAGTGGCGATCCGGCTCGTTTGTCAGCAGAAGGTCCAGGCAGTTGGCTGTGTGGTCCTCAACGTCCGGAATTCTGGTTGCCTCATTGACCAGCTGAGTGAGATTTAGCGTGAGTGCAAGTTTGCACGCCTCTCTCCCAGCATGGTCAGACAACTGGTAAGGGAACAGCCACTGTTGGTGGTGGGCGTTAAAGTCCCCTAGAATCACCAGTTGGGCATCAGGATAACGTTGTTGGGCCACATCCGCCGCTTCACAGATGTAATTGAACAACCTGGTTGTCTCGTGGTCTCCGGAGTGCGATCTATATAAACCAGCATAGATGATTTTATCCATGCCGGAGTCCACCAAAGTCCATAGAACGGAGAAATCGGGTTCTTCAAGGTCACGAAGACGCAGACAACAAATGTCCTCCCGGACAAATAAACAGATACCAGCTGTGGATTTAAAGTTGTGCTCCAGAGCATAGCCTGGGTATGTGAGGTATGCTGTATCGGGAGGACATTGAATCTGTGTCTCCGTGAGGAATAATAAGTGTGGCTTGGCGGTCTCTAGGTGGTGGTGGACCGGATCGAGATTGGAGTGCAGTCCTCGAATGTTAGAGAGGTGCACTTGAAGCGAGAGGAAGTGCTTCCGCTGTAGAAACGACTTATTATTTTTGGACTTTTTCGTGATGGTTTTAAGAGTGATAGGTTTGTGGGAAAAACGGCTGTTGAGCGAGGCACTGGTCAGCGAAAACCTAGAGATAAAACAGCAGGCACCTGCGCCAGTGGGAGACTAGACTGGCGACTGCGGGGACGCCCGAACCCCCCCAGGAATGGCCATCGGGTCCTCTCATCCGGTCGCCAACCGGCACGATGGAGCATTCTGGGATTTTTCGCGAGGCGGCGGGGCAGCCTTTCATGAGTGGCTAACTCACTAGTTGGGCCCCCTACAACCTGCGGTCGGCCAGCGGAGAACCGTGCTTCGGATCCCGCTACCCTCCAAGTCTAGCCACCCGGCACACTTGCACAGCTGCAGTCTCTAGAACGCACATGCTGAATCCAGTGCACGAACTGCTCAAACCCGTCACTTCCACGATGGCTACACTGGACATCAGTCCGAAACACGACAATGTCGCTTCACGGACTGGCTTTGTCCAGTGGGTGGTGACAAGCCACGGCCGAAGCCTACCACCAGAAATGTTGCTACCCGTTTGGCACCACCCAGAGATCACGTGTAGGGACGCAAGGGTATCTTCCTACGGACGCGGGTAACTTCGATCTCCTAAAACTAAGAACACTCCCGACAAATACACTTTTCAAACAAAAATAAAGAAGCGAAATCGGTTCACCCATTCAAGAGCTACGATGGGACAGACAGACACACACACACAGAGAGAGACACGTCAAACTTATGACACCCCTTCGTTTTTCGTCGGGGGTTAAAAATACGCTCACTGTAGTAGAGCTTTTTTGTGAAAGAGTTCGTCCGGGGAAGTACTACCACCATACCTATTTCTGCCGCAAAGCAGTAGTGCTCGCATTGTTGTGTTCCGGTTTGAAGGGTAAGGGTGCCGGTGAAATTACAGGCACATGAGACTTTTCATCGTCTCAGGGTGGCGGGCGCAGTGCAATGCCACATAGGTTGCGTCGTAGGTGGACGTGATCTATGAGGTAATGCACTGTTCATAGGCAGAGGTTACCGCTTAACATAAGGTGGGCCTCTTGCTTGATCCGTCATCCAAGTAGTATACAAAAAAAAAAACTATAATCGCTATCACGTTGTATGGTTTTCAAAGTTGGCCTTTGATCAAGGATATAATTAGAAAGATAACTTCGTTTCAAAGAGCAACTGAATAATGCTAATATAAGCATTCAATTGAAAGATGGAGTTAGATGCGACGATATAAGAGCAATAACGAAGGTCACTGATGCAATCGGCATGCTTTGCAAGCTCAAATGGAAATGGGCGGGTCACGTCGCCAGATCACAAGATGGACTTTGGAGTGAGCGGATACTACATTGGTTCCCACGAGACGTGAGAACGATGAGAGGTAGACCGAGGAGCGCGGCGGGTGGTGCGATGACATCGTTGAGGTGGCGGGGAAAACCTGGAGTCGAATCGCACAAGATCGAGCACAATGGAACCGTATGGAGGAGGCCTACACCCAATTTTAGGTGCCAAAGTAAATAAAATAAATAAATAATGCTGGACAGCTCACACAACATTATCTAGCCCCAAGTTAAGCAGAGCTTGTGTTATGGGTACTAGATAACTGATATACTTAATACAATATATTACATAGATAGATATGTTTTATTATACATAGAAAATACCCTGAACACCCTGAACAAATATCTGCGATCGCACAAATATTTGTTCCGAGGCGGGAATCGAACCCGCAACCTCCTGCGTCGCAGGCCAAGCTTCACCCGCCGCGCCACAGAGGTCGTCAAATTTAAATAGATATAATATAATGTACATAGATTAAGTTTGGAAATAAAGGCTTTATTATTTTTATTATTATTATAATCGCTATCACGCTTTGTTATAATAGCCAGACAAGCGAAACTCCTCGCGAACCAACTCATATTGTAGTTCTGAAGTTTACTCGAGTCGAATCTAGATGTCGCCTCTAGTAGAATAGAGCGCGCTATCGCTAACATGGTGGAAGTTATCTAAAGCTGTGCGTTTTCGTCAGTGCGATCTAGAGATACACATTTTAGCAGCGACCGTCATCTAGTTATCGTTGCAAGATATAACAAATGAATTTTATGAACTGACTAGCAGTGCCCCGCGGTTTCACCCGCGTAAGTCTCAAATTCTCGATCCTGTGGGAATATCGCGATAAAAATGTGCTTATGTGTTATTCCGGGAGTCCAGTTATCTCCATTCCAAATTTCATGCAAATCGTCTAACCGTTTCAGCGTGAAGAAGAAACAAACACACTCACACACACACAAACTTTATAATATTAGTAGGATAGGATTAGAAAACCGACTGACTACTATATTAGTAAACTAGTAATCCGTAGGTACATAACTGTAGTAATTTTACTTGTAATTATTATTATTTAAAATTATAGACGAGCAGCTTTCGCTGATGTATTACTTTTACAGAGTGTTTTAATTGTAATTTAATTATATCTGCTACCTACTATCGGAAATACTTCCAGGTTATATTATAATTATATATTATTAGTTTTATTAATTTAATTTTACTGACATTTTAATTAATTGATGTACTCTAACTATGTTCTTTTTTGTTAATATTGTTTGTTCTTTTGACCTGTAACTAATTATTGTTATTAATAAACGAACTATGAACTATGAACTATAACTTAGGTTAGGTTATAATATATTATTGAGAATATTCCAGGAAATATTCCCAATTTGCGGTCTAGGCAGTTAGATGGGGACACTTGACTCTAATATAGGTACAACCCAAACAATCTTCCATTAGCTCCTCTCCATCCAAAGGTTCTGTGTTTTTCAGATGTCTGGATGAGATCGCTTTTTAGCGAGAAGGCCGACTTTGATTTTAACTAGTTTGTATGGTGTGCAGTAAAATATTATAAATATTATATTCATTCATTTATTAATTCTAACAATAATTACCACTTTAACGCTTAATCTAAACACGTATTGCTTTATTGAAAAAATTATCACTCGCGGGCTTGACAACCTCTTAAACGGTTTTGCTCAAATTCTAAATTCTTGTTTAGAATTGAGACTTTCTGGCAAATATTATCCAAATCCGCCCGTAAATGGTGCCGCAGCAAACTTCCCCCAATTATGGGGAAATACGTCTCCATTCAAAAATCACCTACGAATAAAAAAAACTATGAAACTATAGGTAAAACCTGGAATATCAAGTTTCTTCAAGATAAGTTGAAATTACACGAGTAACAATGACTCTTTCATAAACAATGTCCAGATCTGACGTTGACGACCTCTGTGGTGCTGCGGGCGAACGTTCGCCTGCGACGCAGGAGGTTGCGGGTTCGATTCCCGCCTCGGAACAAATATTTGTGTAATTTGCAGATATTTGTTCAGGGTGTTCTGGGTATTTCCTATATATAATAAAAAATATCTATCTATGTAATATATTGTATTAAGTATATCAGTTATCTAGTACCCATAACATAAGCTCTGCTTAGCTTGGGGCTAGATAATGTTGTGTGGACTGTCCAGCATTATTTATTTATTTATTTATCTCACAAAAGGATTCCCTGTGTCGTGAGTATCAGGAACTACGAGTAGGTACCATGGTACCACAATATCGAACGTCAAATATTCGTGGTGTGTCCAGCCTAAGAATATTTTAATAGTAGTAGAGCTTTTTTGTGAAAGAGTTCGTCCGGGGAAGTACTACCACCATACCTGTTTCTGCCACAAAGCAGTAGTGCTCTCATTGCTGTGTTCCGGTTTGAAGGGTAAGGGTGCCGGTGAAATTACAGGCACATGAGACTTTTCATCTTTATGGCTCAGGGTGGCGGGTGCAGTGCAATGCCACATAGTGTGCGTCCTAGGTGGACGTGACCTATGAGGTAATGCTGTGTTCATAGGCAGAGGTTACCACTTAATATTAGGTGGGCCATATACTTGTTCCGGCATTCAAGTAGCATAAAAAAAAACAACAACACCCAGACCATATATGATTATGTACCATGTACAAAAGTTTTTAGGTAGGTAAATTAGACTGTCAATACTCTGAAATAGGTCTCCTTTTCGATGTAATAGGTCTCCTTGTCGATATAATTACCTTATTGAATAAGCTACTGGTGTCAGTAGGTAATATAGCATTTCTAAGACTATAATGCGGACTGAATAAACACGCCCGGTGCGGTGTGATATACAGGCGCACAGGTTGCATATTAATTTGTGTGTCTTGGCACCTGCATCACACATACTGGTCGCACAGAGCTAAACAGGTAATCACAGTGACGAGCAGAATCAAGATGCTTTATTTACGGAAATAGTTGTCAGAAATATTCATTGCTCAACTAGATTATGATGAGTTTAAGAAATTAGGTATGGGTGTAAGCATTTTCTTTTAATTTGATTTGAATACATAAATAGACACACGCCTTTTTCCACGAAGGGGGGTAGGCAGACCCTCAATGGGCCTCTTTTCACAGTGGGTTGCACCATCGTGGAATATAGACGTGACAAGTGGTGAGCTCATCGCCGCCATTGCTTTCCACGACTGACTCGGCTAAAGCTTTCTTCCAGTAATAACACATAACATAATAAGCTAGCAGCCAGGACAAATCTTATGGTAACGAATCTTGTCAACCTCTGTGGCGACCTGACGACCTGTGTGGCGCGGCGGGCGAAGTTTCGCCTGCGACGCAGGAGCTTGCGGGTTCGATTCCCGCCTCGGAAAAAGGCGTGTGTCCATGTATATATCTTCATCATTATTATCTTTATTTTTAATAAAACCAATTAACTATTTTATTTTCAAGTTTTTTTAATTATCCGTATTCAATTTGAAAGGCGAGGCGTCGAGAGTTAAAATAAATCAAAGGCTTCACTCAGTATACGCCGGCCGTCCCATCGCGATAACTCTCCCAAATTATTTGGAGAGCTCTTTGTGTAAATTTATGACATTCATTAGTCTAGTTGAATACGACACTTCTTTGAGCGAAGCGACGATGGCACTAATTGTAAGGATCCCCAATTTGTCATAAAAATGTTTTACCGCAATATTGGGCTATGCGGGTCGCTGCCGCAGAGGATATTTTAACGGCCTTCTCTCCACAACAAAAAAGGTAAAGGGTTCTTTATTTTGTTAAACCAAAAATGAAGTTATAAATCATTTTAATATGAATCTGCTTCCTGCGAAATTAACTCTAATTGGAAACAACTTACTAAGGTTTTTATTTACATTAAAAAGAAGGTAGGTTCATGCATAAATGGCTGTGTCATGTGTGTGTGTTGTGTGTGTGGGTTCATGTAACATGAACTGTCTTTTACAAGCTTTACATTAACTTGCAATATATGTTATGTCCGGGTGGAATATTAATAAATAAATAATGCTGGACAGTTCACACAACATTATCTAGCTTCAAGCTAAGCAGAGCTAGTGTTGTGGGTACTAGATAACTGATATACTTAAAATAATACATTACATAGATAGATATGTTTTATTATACATAGAAAATACCCAGAACACCCTGAACAAATATCTGCAGATCGTACAAATATTTGTTCCGAGGAGGGAATCGAACCCGCAACCTCCTGCGTCGCGCGCAGAGGTCGTCATAAATGGCTATGTCATGTGTCTGTGTGTTTGTTCATGTAACATAACATAGTCTTTTTTAACTCATATAAATTGTTATCGTTTACTTAAATAAAATCGGACACTTATGTCAAAATCAAATAATTTACAGTAAGTATAATCAAACACATCTTCGGTTTATAGAATCTTTATTATCTTAAGAAATAACAAAAAAAACACTAATAAGACAATTTATGATAACTTAAACATGGTTAAGCGGTGAGCATGCATCACAGGTTAATTACAAAGCTAGTGAAGGAATTTACATTAATCAAAACACAAATAAATAAAATAAAATAAAATAAATAATGCTGGGCAAGTTCACACAACATTATCTAGCCCCAAGCTAAGCCAAAGCTTGTGTTATGGGTACTAGTTAACTGATATACTTAATACAATATATTACATAGATAGATATGTTTTTATTATGCATAGAAAACACCCAGAACACCCTGAACAAATATCTGCAGATCGCACAAATATTTGTTCCGAGGCGGGAATCGAACCGAATAGCGGAAACAAAGTAGAATAAGTTTTTGTAAATAAATATAATAAATATTGTTTATCAAAAACCAAGGGTGATTGTTGTTACTTACTCAATATTTTCAAGCACATACAATTTCACTTTATTTTTAAACATATTCATAGACTCGACTTTTTTAATTGCTTTGGTTAGGCTATTATATAATTTTACTCCTTCCATCTTACGAGCGTAATAGCTCAATAACAGTAGAAATCAAATAATTACAAATAATTTTAGGCGTTTGGTATATTACGATGGTAAACATCGGAAAATCGTCGCCTGTCAGGCCGCCCAGCCCATATTTTTAGAGGTTTAATTTTTAACCAAAATTCAGGCAGTTAATTAGCGGTGGTACCTCTCGCAGCTGCCGACTGCTGGAATGCTTGTAATTGCGCCAGAGTTATGGCCTCGTTTGTTTTAACAAAAAGCCTTTAATTGACTGACTCTTTTCAAACCGTCTCAAGGTGACTCGTTGCTGGTTTAGAACCAAGAAGCCGCAGGAACAAAAAACACGCCTGAACAATATGTGAATGTTATATGTATTCACCGTTTTTATATAATATGCATGTTTGTATGCACTTAGGTTTTTTTATACTACTTGGATGACGGAACAAGCAGGAGGCCCACCTGATGTTAAGCGGTAACCTCCGCCTATGAACAGTGCATTACTTCATAGGTCACGTCCACCTAGGACGCACCCTATGTGGCATTGCACTGCGCCCGCCACCCTGAGATCTAAAGATGAAAAGTCTCATGTGCCTGTAATTTCACCGGCACCCTTACCCTTCAAACCGGAACACAGCAATGCGAGCACTGCTTTGCGGCAGAAATAGGTATGGTGGTAGTAATTCCCCGGACGAACAATTTCACTAAAAAGCTCTACTACTATTAGATACTGTGCCTTAAAATTCTGAATGAACACTGCATATCTGATTCTATTATTATATTTTTTTAGTTAATTCACGGGTGTATTATTATCTCTCATCGCTATTGAAATTTAAAACATAAATCATCTTTTTTTCCCCAAATAAATATGCTGTTGAGTGTGTGCGTCAAACAAATTCGAGTAGTGGAAACGAGCACCTCAAAGCCCCAATTTGTCTGTGGACGCGAACATACCTAAAATGCTTTATGTTTGAGCGCGTTTGTCACAAAAGCAGAAATTAAAAACAGTTGTACCGTCAAAGCTAAATTTCAGGTTATTCAAGGTAAAAGTTACACTGGGTAAAAATAAAGGGGTTAAAATGTTAGACAAATAGTGCTGTGGTACTTAGCTTGGAATTCGGCATGTATTTATAATTTTTAGGGTTCGGTACCCAAAGGGTAAAACGGGACCCTATAACTAAGACTCCACTTTCCGTCTGTCCGTCTGTCTGTCTGTCTGTCACCAGGCTGTATCTCATGATCTGTGATAGTTAGACAGTTGAAATTTTCACAGATGATGTATTTCTGTTGCCGCTATAATAAAAAATAGAAAAAATATATATTTAAGGGGGCTCCCATACAACAAACGTAATTTTCTTGCCATTTTTATAGATGATGGTACGGAACCCTTCGTGCTTGAGTGTGACTCGCACTTGGCCAGTTTTTAATATGTATGTCACGCAGTGGGGAAGGCCCTCTCGATAAAGGGTGCAGGAATTCGAAGCTGCTTCCAGCTCAGGACCGTTCATCGCTACATTAAATGGGGGAAACATGTCCAGCAGTGGACTACTATAGGCTGATGATAAAATAACTAGATATAAAAAATGAGTCCGACAAAAATAAAAATAAAACATTGTAGGTCAGAAATTTCCGAAATGAAAAAATATGTAGGGATGTAGGAGCATGCTTGACTTATTACGGAACTAGGTACTAATTATAACTTACGCGAAAAGTTTATTATGCAGACAAAATCACAAAATCATTTTTTGATAGAAATCTGTCCAATTGGCATGCCCAATGGTTCTCGAAAAATAAATGTTAGTCAGTGAAAATGGGAAAATCAATGATATTCAAACTGGATTATATTATGTTTAAAATTGAGCAGTTTTTACTTCTACAACCCTTAATGGAACGGTGAAGTTTGTACGGAGTCTTTTAGTCTTTAGTTTTACAAAATGCTATAATTCAGCATGACAGGAAAAATAAAGACTTGACCATATTTATTCAGATAAAATAACTGAACTTGCTTCTATTATTATGTATGAGTTTCGCTGAAACAATCATGGATATTTTACACACACGAATATGATTGGCAATGGAATAGGCTAATATTAACACGGCAATACATGGATTTTCCCTTTCCACGCTCGCTCGCTTTACTCATTTAATTACATCAATAAATTTCAAATTGCACTCCATCAGCAACAGCTCAAAATTTGATGTAATTTCCATAAGGAAAACAAAATTCCGCTGGCAGCGCCGAAAGTTTTAAAGTCGCGATGCAATAACGAACAAACTTTACAGATAACACATCGCGTTCATTAATTTAATCGTGGCTATTTATAAAAGGCTCCTATATCGCTTATTTTACGAGTGCTTTCGACGTCGAACACATGTATATGGAGGGCCGTGGGCCGCGGCCGCTTGAGATAGGTATGGAGTGACGCCCTCGCCCGCTCCTCTCGTTAAATTTTACATGCGCTTGACGGGCCGACCTGGCTTGCGTTAATTATGAAATCTCATTTGAGAGTGAACCTACGTTTGAGTAATGACTCCTAAATGAGAAGTGTTCGAATATAAAACTTTCAATTTGTCGACACGCTGTTTACGTTTCGTAGTAATCGCGGTAATAGTTTTATAATTGGCGAGTCGTTTTGGCTTCCAACTCGAGGAAACTTTTATTGTGCAATTAAAACTAGTAATTCTGCGAACAGTAGACCTCGCTTGCACAATCTTTGTTGCAACAAAATAAGATTACTTCCAAACAAAATTTTTATTAGCTTTTAATATAATTCGACGACCTCTGTAGCGCGTCTGGCGAGTAGCCGGCTGCAGAAACGCGAAAGGTTGCGGGTTCGATTCCCGCTGCGGGATAAATGTTTGTATGATCTGCAAATATTTGTTCCGGGTTTGGGTGTAATGGTACCATGGTACTTGTAGTTTCTGATACCCACGACACAGGGAATCCTAGTGTGGGATCAGGACTATGTATCTGACTGTTACAATAACTATATCATAAACCAACTTTGTCAAACCTCACGAGATGTATAAAATTGAACAAAACGTTACAATAATATTCTACTACAAAGAAACACCTATTAAACCAACTGCCTTTACGAGTATTTTAAAGTCGGACAGGTACCTACATGTATAATCTATATCTTGACAATCTCTTGACCGACTTTGCCTATATCGAAATTCTTGTTAATATTTAAGTCCCAAATGTTTCTGCCAAATATTATCAAAAACGGCCATTAAATGGCATCGCAGTAAACTTCTCCCTTTTTGGGGTTGATTTGTAGAAGCAGTTATATCAAGTTTCGTCAAGATTCGTTGAATAATAAGACCTATAGGTACGCGAGTACCAACAAACATACATACCTACCTACATCTGGACAGATGAAACAAATTTTGACAGTTGTTGCAACGACGTCCCTCGTTTCGCTCGTTCGGTCAATAAAGCTTTAGAAGAAGTTAGTAAGGCACTAGCCATACTAGTTGTAGTAAAGGTGTAAAATCTAGCAACCGCCAAACCCTTAACTTTGACGCCTCTTCTGCCTAAAGTGTCCAAGCACCTTTTTGGCACGGTTTTACTAACCGTACAATTTATTCGTATGGCTTTGTACAATCGCACAAGAGACTATAATTCCATTTTTAATTTCTGTATCCATTGAATAGCGTCGTTTTCAAGGGCGAACAAGTCTGCTGGGTTGCCGTACAATTATAAAATCACCATGTTTAAACCAGGTACCCGTAACAACATCCCTAAAAATCAAAAAAGTTAAAAGTTGTATTTGTCTTGCTCTCACGCCCAAACGGCTTGGTAAACTTTGGTGAAATTTGGTACACAGATTGATTAAACTTGGAATAAAAAATTGGGTTGTCTTATCCTAAAATTCTGTTCCCTCGGAAGAATAACGTGGCTGAAACCACTAGCAACCGCTAGTACTACATAAGATAACGGCCGCGTTATATTGTACGTCAGACATAACTTCGTTGCTTGTAGATCGCCTAGCAAAATGATAGATGGGCTCATTCAGCTTATTTTTCCCTACTGAAATTTTTCAACTTAAACGATAAGGGTGCTCCGGGATTTTATGCCCTCCTATAAATATAATAATGATTTATAATATCATTTATTTCGAGAGAACTAGTAAAGGGTATTCAATTTGAAACGTCGCCTTACTTGGGGGTAACTTTGTCTCACAAAGAGGTAGGTACTGGATAAAATAGGCCGAAGAAACAATAGGCACTTGAGAATAATTAATAATCGAACACAAAAGAAAAGCTTTGATAAAGCTTTGGCGCAAGTCAGATTATTATTCAATCACTTCGTAATTTCATAATTTTGGAGAACGATATTGAATGCTAACGATCCATAATAACAATTTCTCGATGCGAACCGTCATTTCGATTGACCATAAATTGTACAACCAATGAAACGCGTAACCCTGTGTCATTTATATGAACCTATAAATAATTTTCAAATTGCAAATCTTGCTAAAATGTCCAACACAAATAATAGGGGTCTTATAACATTAATATTCTCCTCTAAACAGTCTTGCTTAACCGCAGATTCTATTTTTCCCTTTTGAATGACCGCATGAGCGAAGTCAGCAGTTTTTTTTTTAACATTGATAAACCTTTGTTTGACCACGATCTCACCTGTTGGTAAGTGACGATGTGGTCGAAGATGGAGCACAAAGGTCTAGAAGGCACCTATTCACTCTAGCCTTGAAGAGACCCAGATTATAGTTTTAGGAAAGACAGACGACGGTAGTTTATTCCACTCCTTAGCAGTTCGCATTATAAAGGTAGAACTGGAACGTTTAGTACGAATAGAGGGTATACTAATAAGGTAAGGGTGGTACCGAGCCGTGCGCCTGCTCGTCCTATGATGAAAAGGAGATGGTGGGATCAGATCATGAAGTTCCAGCATGAGCATTCCCCGAAATGTAACCTATAGAAGATGCAATAACCTCTTTGCAACAACTGGCAAAACTTGCTTTCATCTGTCCGCATGTTGGTTCTCGCGTAAAGTTCATTTTTTTTATTAATCTCTGATTATACTTTATATACAGTTTCTACTATTTCATAGAATTTTTGGCGTCGGTGATGTTTAATTCGAGGGGTATTACCTCCAAAAAGGTGGAAGTTTGCTGCGGCGCCATTTACCGGTTGTGATAATATTTGGCAAGAGGTTTTCAAGATATAGATTATGCAAGTAGGAATCTACCCCACTTTCAATCCTCGTAAAGGTAGTCGGTTGAATAGGTGTATATTTAAAAACTAAAACTTTGTAACCCCATTTGATTTGAAGGGTTATTTAAAAAAATCCTGAAATAGGTTTTCAATTATTCTGTACTAGCGATTCACCCCGGCTTCGCACGGGTAGCCCCCTGTGACCCCCCCCCCCCCCCCTCTCTCCCGTATGTGCTTCTTCTGGTTTAAAGCTACCTCCCCACCAATTTTCAGCAAAATCGGTTCACCCGTTCTTGAGTTATAAGTGGTGTAACTAACACGACTTTGTTTTATATATATAGATAAAGATTAAAAGTACCCATACCAAGTTTCAAGTATGAGGCATCACGCGATGAAAAGTTCCCATACAAACTTCCACACCCCATTGCACCCGCTTTTAGAATAGAATAGAATAGAAAATATTTTTATTTGTAACAACACAGATATAAACAAAATAAAACATGAAAATACACAAAATTATAGTTACATTTGCTGTTACAAAAAAGGTCTCTAACTCAGCTCTTTTGAGGGTAGTTAGGGGAAAAAATATGTTACTGTTATATGATTTGTATTTAAGCATACTTGGTTCTTGTTTCTTAGCAGTTCTTGGTTTTGCCCCTTTTGGGTTGAATTTACAAAAAATCCTTCTTAGTGGGTGGTTTTGCTATAAAAGGAACGCTACGCTCCAAGTTTCAGCTTTCTAGGTCCAGCGGTTTCGGCTCGGCGATGTTGAATCAATAAGTCTGTCAGTCAGTCAGTCAGTCAGGTTAAGCTCTTTTATAGGTTTAGATTATTTATCCTTTAGGACCATTCGGTTGACTTTTATTGTAATGATTTGTATAATTGTACATATCTCGTGAGGTTCTGTAGTTTGATTTTGAAATAGATATATTTTCAAGTTGCAAAAAAGATTGTGCTCGCGAGGTCGACTGTTCACAGAACTAATAGTTTATTATTTAACAACTTTAGCATCCGCATATATCTTGGTGCACACCCAGGCTATACGATGTGACAATATACAGTAGGTACGTGTGATGGCGTGGCGTGCTTTTATAAATAAATCGCATACAACGAGTTAAATCCCGACCGCCATTGTCACGCCCTGATACGTTTACTATACCTACTCGTACTCGTAATAATGTCCATGTGCACTACACGCTGCGTGTCGAAGCCTCTAAAAAAACAAAAAATCATCGCCATACTAAATTTTTACTCTCAAACTATCCGAAAAATATATCCAGTTACTTTTGAATAACTAAATGGCGTGATTTTTTTAAATTGTCATGCAGCAAAAATGTCACGACGGAAATTGTACGGCTGTGAAATATCGCGCACAGCTGCAACGGCTAATGAACCCGCTTCATGTTACTAATATTGTGCATCATGTCCAGCAAAGTGAAATATTTTACCTTATACAAATGTTGTATTCATTTGCAACCTATTTAATATAAATTAAATCTGTTTTGGGATTTTAAGAGATTATGGATGATCCCCCCCATTTATAAGAGTAAATTCGACTACTGAGCATGTAATCACTACGTTTTAGCCTCGACCTTAGTCGACGGCTAAGGATGTCAACATGAGTCAACTCAGTCTAAAGTCAATAGGTACAGACCGTTCAACGTAAGATGTCCTCTTCCTTGGGAATAGTGCCAACATCACTGCATACGGTGACAGGGGACATCTTACGGTGAACGGTCTGTAGTGGGCACTTTATTATATGAACCGTTTTCAAATAATTTTGAAAACGGTTCTTGTTATTTCATACATTACATACATTGTCTTAATTTGGTGAATTTACGTCAGTTCTCTGATGATGACCACTGAACCACAAGTGTTTAAAGCGATCTTCAGCAATCATGATACTTTTTTTTTAAAACGACCTTTTTTAAATATAAATGGCGGCATAACCTACTACAGGATCCCAAGATATGTAAACGAAAAACCCGTTTCAAAAATCATAGCAGGCCACAACATCTCAACCTTTTGAACTCACAAGAGTTTGGGTACAAAAGTTTCCCGGCGAGATCAACAATAGGTTAGCGGAAAGATTAATCGCCCAAGAAACCCTCTGAGCTAAAGGGAACAATTTTTCATCTTTATCCAAACGTTGAGTACCGCCTGCAATTGTCTACCGCATGAATGTACAATTGAATACTTACCAACAAAGCATCTGATTAAAATAATGATAATAATAAATAATAAATAATGCTGAATAGTTCACACAACATTAACTAGCCCCAAGCTAAGCAGAGCTTGTGTTATGGGTACTAGATAACTGATATCTATATATATAAAACAAAGTCGTGTTAGTTGCACCACTTATAACTCAGGAACGGGTGAACCGATTTGGCTGAAAATTGGTGGGGAGGTAGTTTAGAACCAGGACATTGACATAAGGGGAGGGCACGAGGGGGGGGGGGGGTTCACCAGGGGCTACCTGTGCGAAGCCGGGGCGAGTCGCTAGTACTTAATACAAAACATGACATAGATAGATATTTTTTATTATTTCATAGAAAATACCCAGAACACCCTGAACAAATTTCTGCAGATCGCACAAATATTTGTTCCAAGGCGGGAATCGAACCTGCAACCTCCTGTGTCGCAATCGAACCTACGCCCACTGCGCCACAGAGGTAAAACAAAGAAAGAAATAAAGTTCAGACTAAGTTTGAACCACTTACTAATTAACTAATTGCACTTTTTTTTTATAAATAATTATTTATTCTGTGGCTGAACCTCGTCTGACCTCAACGAATTCTATACCGATTAAACTCAAGTACTATACTTCACAATTGTATTGGTATCATCAAGCTAGCTACCAAATTCCAAGGTGATTGGACCTACGGTTCCAAAATAATCGTCAAACAATCAGTTTTCCTGTAAAACATTTGGAAGCAGGGTTTTTTTAATGGCAACTTTTTCCACTATAGTGTTCACAGGTATTGTTTTATTTTCTCTGTGGTTCACAGCGAATAATATTTTTTAACATTCAGTTGCAAGACCATAGTTTTTCCTTTTCTTGACAAACGTCACCAACTAAAAAACCTCTACAATGGTCCGTCGTCACCACCTCACCCCTCATCCCTCACGAAGAAAGGAAAACCACCAATCACGTTGTGAGGCCATACTTTTTTCTCTTCTTGAGATACATCACCACCTAAAACTCCTCTACAAAAGCACAGAATAAATATTAGTACAAATACCTACAGAAGACTCAGTTCTCGAAAAAATATATATAAAAAGCGACTCATCCTGGGACGCAACAAAGTATTCAGTTCGCAAAGGCGCTTAGTGTCTAACACAATAAAATTACAAAATAAATGTCTACAGTCCATCGCGGTCACCACGTCACCGGTGACGGAGAAAAAACGGACTTATTTTTTAAGGTTATGATCCTTATAAAATAGGTACAGCTCGTTCACCGTAAGATGGTATATTGGTTGGCGGCCAACCAAGGCAGATGCCATCTTACGGTGAATGAGCTAGAGCTCGTTCCGCTCTCCGTACCTAGAGGTAACTTAAAAGGTCCGTTGCCACAGATAGAATAGATACCCGACCGCATACATACAAAAACTAAATGTAAGTGAGTGTAATATAGCATCCCCTTTTTCTGCACTTCAAGCGCACGAGAAATCTTCAAATAGGATCTATTAAAATACGTTGAGGGCAAACCCATGTACTCGCATGATACAAAAAAAACGGCTCAAACTAACGTTTCACAAGACGACATGCTGGGTCTCAAAGTTTTGGCGTGTTTCCAATTATCTTATCACACACCGGTGTCGCGTCAAAAGTGGTCTTCTGAACCAGGATAATCAGCACAAGGAATATACATTTCACAAAATAGGTACCTACCTATACTGATAGTTTCCGTTTCGTATGAGGTAGTGCCGGCCTCTGGTGTCAGAGTTTGTCAAGCCGCCCGAGGGCCTCTGACATGGCTTATCGACTGCTATTAATCAATAACAGCCGGGACCGACAGCTTAACGTGCCCTCCGAAGCACAGAGCGATGGAAATCCGCACATAACTTAGAAAAGTCATTGGTGCGGAGCCAAGGATCGAACCCGGTATCGTTGGATTCTGAGTTGCACTATTGAACCGTTAGGCTACCATCGCTTATACCAGTAGTCACCCATAATAATTCACAAACACGGTTTTTTTCTTACTTTGGAGCTTTGCCGCGAGGCTATACCACAGAATAAATAATAGTAGGACATCGAAGACTCTTGATGACTTTTTGTTATAATAGACTCCAAAGAAGAGAAGAAGAAAATAAAAAACTTACAATAACTAAAACCAAAAACAAGTTTACATTTGAACAAATTAATGTTCAATTAATTGTTATCTAGGTCTAAAACGGTTTTAAAAAGTTTATTTATATGATACTAGCGACTCGCCCCGGCTTTGCAAGGGTAGCCCCTGGTGAACCCACCCCTCCTACCCTCCCCCCCTATGTCAATCTCCTGGTTTTAAGCTACCTCCCCACCAATTTTCAACCAAATTGGTTCAGCCGTTCTTGAGTTATAAGTGGTGTAACTAACACTTCTTTGTTTTATATATATATAGATTTAGTAGTAGTAGAGCTTTTTTGTGAAAGAGTTCGCCCAGGGAAGTAATACCGCCATATCTATTTCTGCTGCAAAGCACTAGTGCTCGCATTGCTGTGTTCCGGTTTGAAGGGTATGTATGGGTGCCGGTGAAATTACAGACATGTGAGGCTTTTCATCTATGTCTCAGGGTGGCGGGCGCAGTGCAATGCCACATAGTAATAATTTGTTACATCAAAATCCGTCATTCACAAAGTTACAAAAAAATGCGATGGTAGAGTAAAAAATCTACAAAATTAACATACTTTCTTAACAACCTAAGTAACGTAATTAAGTAATTTAATTTTGCCAAGAGTGAGTAAATCAATGCAATATAGTGTACCGAGGACATACAGTTCCTCATGCTCCACCCAGGTGGAGAACTCAGGTGGAGCACGAGGAACTACCCTACCTGAGGTCTAATTTATGAGAAATAGATGCCACTGGCCATACTTGGAACGATATACAGACTTTTTGCCAGATTGGTGTCATTAGAGAAAAATAGAACAGGAGGTGCATATTCGGTTGTCTGGTAAGAGATATATAGGTAGAGCTGTTCTGTGGGTAAAAGGGGTTTTTGTTTTTATGTATGGTTATGGAAAAAGCTAAATATAAGTTTGAAATAATAACGGCTCAGATAATCTATAAATTATCTAAGCGAGTTGGTTATTTCGGAATAAACTTCTAATATAAAGTAAATCTGTAATTTTATCATAGAAACATTTTTAGAGTTCATTTGAGTTACCAAGTCACGCACAGCGCCCTCCCATTTGGTGGTCGATATTTCTTTTACAATTACGGCAATTTATTTTGGCGAAAGGACTATTTATTAAATTAACATCCATTTTCTACCAAAAAGGTTTTTGTTAGATTGGACAAAATTAAAACTGAAAGCTTGTTATTTTGATGCAAGATTTATCAAAGTTGCCATCAATTAAGTTCTTGTGCGGCGTTTTAATTTTTATAACGGTCTATTTTTAACCCTCGACGCAAAAACTACGGGGTGTTATAAGTTTGACGTGTCTCTATGTGTGTGTGTGTTTGTGTGTCTGTGGCATCGTAGCTCCCGAACGGATAAACATTTTTTTTTTTGTTTGAAAGGTGAATTTGTCAGGAGTGTTCTTAGCTATGTTTGATCAAAATCAGTTCAACCGTTTCATTGCGTTGAGGGTTTTTTAATTTTTACAAAATTAATTTCTTGTATTTACTTAGTTTCTGTGGTATGTCCGGCCTAAGAATTGACCCCTTCGTCTCCTCCCGTGGATGTAGTAATAGCCGACTAAGGGATTACCCGGACTTGTTGATAAGATTCAATTGACCCCTTCGTCTCCTCCCTTGGATGTATTAATAGCCGAATAAGGGATTACCCGGACTTGTTGATAAGATTCGTTGGTAAAAGATTTGTCCTGGCTGCTTAGCTTATTATGGAATGAGTTATTACTGGAAGAAAGTGTTAGCAAAGTCAGTCGTGGAGGAATGGCGTCGATGAGCTCACCACTTGTCACGCCTATATTCCAAGATGGTGCAGCCCACATGGTGGTGAAATTACAGGCACATGAGACTTTTCATCTTTATGTCTCAGGGTGGCGGGCGCAGTGCAATGCCACATTGGGTGCGTCCTAAGTGGAGGTAATGCACTGTTCATAGGCAGAGAGTACCACTTACCATAAGGTGGGCCATCTGCTTGACACGTCATTCCAAGTAGTAATAAAAAAAAAACTTTGAAATGAGACCCATTGCGGCTCTGCCTACCCCTTCGGGGAAAACGACGTGTGCCTATGCATGTATTTATTTATTTACCTTGTATAAGTTATTTCAGTTTATTTGCTGGAGTTGCCGTTAAATACGTAAGGTGGCCAACACATTGCCATGCGATCAAAGTTCAGTCGTAGGCCGGCCACGCTCTCGCGTTTAATTCAATTTGGAGTCCTGCCAGATTTGGAATTTGCTGCCGGCATGTCCTTTAAATAATAGAATAGCAGAATCACGTAAAAGTAAAGGAAACATTCAACTGCCATAATAGGTTTAACAGCTTTTATTATATTGTGCATAACTAATTTGCCAAAAGAGTATAGACAGAGCGTTTTTACAAATTTTGTATTTAACTTGCAATGTATGTATGTTTGGCTGCGTGGAAACCGTGTGGAATCTTGCAACTGAATTTCAAAGCAGTTATCCTCAACCGATTGAGCTGAAATTTGGCATACCTACCTGTCAAGTACCGATGACAATACAATATGATCGTGACAGCAAGCTGATCTGATAATGGGCAACGGAACTTCTCGATGGATAATAGTAGACTGGCCGTGTTTAGGCTCATTTTGATCAGCACACGATTACGATCACTTATTTTATAAAGGCTTGTACTGAAAAAAATTTTTTCACAAAAAACTTATTTGATACGATAGACGGGTTCTGACGGGACGGTAGTACCCAAATTTATAAAAAATTAATAAGTTAATGTTTTATCAGACAAAAATCTTCTAAGATAATTGGCATTTTTTATTCAAGTACCCTCGAGACGATTCCCGCTGCGGGACAAATGTTTGCAGGATCTACAAATATTTATTCCGGGTCGTGGTAATACGGTTCCATGGTAGGTTCACTCGTAGTTCCCGCTACCCACGACTCAGGGAATCCTAGTAGAGAATCCCACTAATAACTACCTAAGAACTAAGGAAAGCCTTGGTCACACTAGTCAAGGGTATGCAGGTGACTGTATCTAAACAAAAAAAAATAGTGAGGTACAATTGAGTATAGCAATTCTTTTATTTTTTCTCAATATTTTTTTAAACAAAAACATCCGAAATCTCAGATAAACACTTAGTTTAAAAATAAAAAATAAATTAAATAAAACTCTTTTAGTCAACCTCTTTAGTTTTTAGGTCACGGACTCTGTTCCGCTCGGACTGTTTCTCGGGGCTATGAAGCGACTCACAACAAAAACAAGACTTAATTAAAAATGGAAAACATCCTTATTCCGCACTTCCCGACATATATTTCGTTGAGACGCGGAGGCAAGAATTCTTGTAGTAGTGAATGTTTCCGTTGCACTATTGTAGATTTCCAGTTAATACCTAGCAAAGGTTTTAACGTTTCGATACAAGTAGAAGTGCTAAATCTTAGAACGTAAATCACCCTCAAGTGTAGGAGGTAGTGACTGACCGAATCTTGGTCGAATCTTCGGCCTCATTCAATAAAATATTCAGCTATACTACTACCTTTACTTATTTCCTGATGAAGGTTGAATAGAGTTAAAATAGTTGTCATTGAGACAATAATAACGACTGAATATCTATTAATTCCCCTCCGGGAAACAGGCGTGAGTTTATGTATGTATGTATGTATGAATATCATTTTTTTTTCAATCAATTGTGTAAGTTAACGTCATTGTCATCATCATGCGCCTGTAGAAGGTCAGTGCTGGATCAGTCAATCAATCAATCAATTAATATCTATATTTTAGGCTTAATGTGAAATGTACCTACTAAACCTAAACAATAAACCCATAGCAACATAAATACGTTAAAACACCTTACCGTAGAAAAACACTTTATTTTATTTTAGTACACACTTGTAGACGGCGACGTATGACGCGACTGCACAGTGCCTCGTGTCAGGCGTCCGAAGAACCTCCTGAACTTGACACCAGAACTCTCCGATCATGAAGGTCGACAGACGTTCAGTCGGCACCCTCAGCATAAAGAAAATAAAATTGACATCATGGCGAGACTCCAACTGCTCGACCCTCATGGTTAGCCCTGTTTTCTGCTTGAGGTACTCCAGCACCGCTTCGGGCTTGAACCCGGGACAAGTACAATGGAATCATGCCTCCCTCATAGAATGCGACGACGAACAGTCTTGAACTCCTTACATCCACAGACTTCATGTGTAATCAGTACATCGAGTCGCAGGCCTTCCAACACTGCACCATCGTGTTCGTGATCGCCAATGAAAAACCTATATACCACAATAACAACACATGGTTAACATTCTCACAGCCTAAACCGAAACTTCTAGAGACCAGATATTTGGAGGGTACCTACTTTTTCTTATCTTAGGGTGCGCTAAGAAAGGAATTTCAGAAATTCAACCCCTAAGGGGATGTAGCGGGGTGTCGAAATTTATATGAAAAGTAGACACGGACGAAGTCGAGGGCTTTCTGCTAGTAATATATAAAATCGTTGCTTGACAAACTCCCTGACTGACTCACAACAGAATCGCACAGCCTAAACCTTAAGTCCTAGACATCGAGCAACACGGTACGGAGGCCTGCAATGCTCTATGGTCCTAAATAACTGAAACTTTGAAGGCAAGTACATTCGTTTTGTGGTTTAGGGCTATACTAAGAAAGGAATTTTCAAAATTCACCTCATCAGGGGGTTCAGCGGGGTGGTGATATTTGTATGGAAAAAAACCCACGCGAACGAAGTCCTTATATTTCGGCTTCAGCTTCGGCATAAAAACTGACCTTAAACCCGACTCTAATGAAAGCTCAGAGCAATTTGGCGAATAAATCCGTGACTCCGTTTTGTGTTTGCAACGTCAGGAACCAGTCAGGCTCTTGCACTTGAATAATTGAATGATCATCCAGCTCTGCACCTGCCTCCGGGTCCCGGGATAAATACAATCATCTGAAGAAACGTTGAATATTTAAGGGATGATTTAGGCGCAAGTGATAAAGATTAAACTTAGATATTTATCATGGAGTGTTCTTATGAAACTTTATACATTAAAAATGTATGAATAGGTATTTAAATAGATACAGTATCGTAGTGGTACAGTACAGTCGAGTGGTCTTGTTATTGTAGCACAAAGGATATGAATATGTTAGAAAAGTGATTCCGCTCCAAGAACTTATTAAACAGGGGTTAAGGATTTAAGGGCTCAGTTTTTAAAGTTTCACACAAGTGTTTTAATACCTAGTTATGTGCAGTTTCATATATTACCTACTTTATTTAAACTCATAAATAAAACTTTTGACCAACAAAGCATATAAATAATAATAAAGTAAATGGCGTCAAATTATTAAGCGTAAAAAACCGTGTAAAAACCGCGCATGTATGCGATGTAGCGGTGATGTAAGTAGCGCGCGTAGCCAAAGACCATGTCACGAGAAGTTAGTAAAATCGAATAAAACCTTTTTAGTCTGGCCGTGGCGAATTTTAATGAACAAAATGTTTAAAGCATTATTTTGTAAAGAAAATAATGATTTAAAGTATTTTTTCTTATTACAGGCGAAAGTAACAGAAAATCTTAGATTAATTATATATTCTAAGTATAAAATAAGTCATAAAAATACTATTTTTGAGTTCTTAATCCGGATTTTACGATATGAGTGTAGATAAAAGTTTTTAACCCGGACTTGTTGGTAAGATTCGTTGGTATAAGATTTGTCCTGGCTACCCACTATAGTTTACTAAGGAATGTGTTATTATTGGAAGAAAGCGGTAGCCTAGTTAGTCGTGGGAAACAATAACGGCGATCACCACTTGTCACGTCTATTCCTAACCCACGATGGTGCAACCCATAGTGAAAAGAGGCCCATTGAGGCTCTGCCTACTCTTTTGGGGGAAAAGACGTGTGGCTGTGTATGTATGTATGTACCAAGTGTTATTTCTTGGTCACCCTGCGCCTTGGTTAGGTTAGCCCATGGTTGGTGGCAGCACGGAGTGGACCCGGTGCTGCCACATTTGGAGAGAGTGTTTGTGGTTGGCTTTTTGTCCAATCACGGGATGGGCCCTGTTGGGCGCCGCGCGAGATAGGCACCACCGGTGCGTTCCGTAGGAGATCCCGAAGCCCATCGACATGCGCAGAGGATGGCCATCGGGGTGGTTTTAGTGAGTCCACGAGTCCGTGAACCTCATAAAACCATTTTGCACCGTCAATGCAATACAGTATTTGTTAGCAGATTTCAACCTCGTCACCAAAAAAAAACAAGTCTGATGATATTACGGACACATGAGACGTGGCGGTGGGCGAAGTGCAATGCCGCATAGGGTGCATTTCAGGTGAGAGTAAATCACATCACACTAATATTATAAAGGCGAAAGTGTGTGTGTGTGTGTGTAGTGTGTTTGTTACTTCTTCACGCTGAAACGGCTTGACGGCCTATGTGTTATTCCGGAAATCCAGTTATCTCCATTCCAAATTTCATGCAAACCGTCAAGCCGTTTCAGCGTGAAGAAGTAACAAACACACTTACACACACACAAACTTTTACATTTATGCAAAGTGTGATTAGTAGGATTACCGCTTGGTTGGGGCATCTGCTTATTCCGTAACATACTTCAATAAAAAAAGAAAATAAGGTTAGTGACCATGCTGAGTTAACGTGACTTGCCCGTTTGACTCCCACTAAAAACAAATAAAAACTCTAGTTACTAAGTTGGATATATGTTAAAACTTTTGAATTATAAATCTGGCATAACCATTAAAAAGGACGAAAGGTTTCATTATACCCTTGGCTGGCCTTTTTATATTCATGAAATTCTCTCACAGGTATATTTAAAACATGTTGATACAACACGTAGGTTCAGGCGAGGCCCAAAGGTAGAATTTACTTAATGCATACCCCTACACAATAATTAACACCGAGATAGTACGCGTGTTTTTCGGAAATGATATCGTAATTAACATTTTAAATGAGTTTGTAGGTAAATGAAACATCAGACGGGACCGCGCGGGCGGGAAATAAATAAATCTGCCAAATAGAGTAACGAAGAACTCCCTGCTTAAATTGTTCATGTTGAAATCCTGCCTCATTAAAAATATATCATTGGTTCGAAAGTTTCGGAAGTAAGCCGCTTTACAAACCGTCTGTAATGGAAAAGTTACATCACAACCAGAAAACTCATTTCGTCGTTTGTAGATGTATCGAATGCTACAATTAAACTGTAGTGCCCAAGAATTTGCACTCAAAGTTGGGAACAAACATTACGCTCTGAATGAAATAGTTTCCCAAACTTGGGCACTTCGTTAAGCGCTTTGTGTAATAAGCCTTATTCAAGGCTATTAATGTGACCTATTTAATTACGAAAGATCCCTGTGGTGACATTTAGTACTTTTGTTTATGGCGAACCTAATGAGAGCTCGAGCAGTGAATTATCCTGTTGAATTTTATATTATAGAATACAATTATATACAGAAAGAATAATATAACTAATACAAGGTATGTACAAAATACATATGAAACAGTTGTGCTACCTGAAGACCGCTGCTAGCGATCTAAAGGTAGCGCAACTGATCCAAATCACTACCAGACGGAAGAGCTGGCTGCATATCATATTATTAGTAGCGGTTTCCATATTTTGTTGTTTATATACATGCTAACGGTGTTGCCTTTTATAAACCAACGAACGAGATAAATCGAAAAATTTAGGTGAATTAAGGAATATTTTATTACTGGAAGAGAGCGTTGGCCGAGTCATTCGTGGAAAGCAATGGCGGCGATTAGCTCACCACTTGTCACGTTTATATTCGTACGATGATGTAGCCCACGGTGCAAATAGGCCAGTCGAGGCTGTGCCTACCCTTTCGGGGAAAAAGGCGTGTTTCTATGTATGTATGTACGGTGGTGGTCTAAAAATGTTTATCAGTTTTCAAATCAGATTCTTTACGATTTCTGTATGCTTTAATGTCAAAAATGCTATATCGTATGCTATGCTGTACGTGTTTTTTTTTGAATAATTGCGGAAATCTATGAATAAGTAATAATCTTATCTAAGGTATTCTAAGTAGAGATTTTTGTATCGAATTGATCACCTAAACTCGATTTTTTTCAAAATTGTATAATATAACATTGAATACTACAATAAACAAACAATAATAGCAATAGCAAGCGACGCTACGCAATCGTGTGGTGAGGAGCTGTCTCGATGGTTGTCGTAGGATCGATTTCCGGTCTAATGGACTAATGGATTGTTCAATTTCGATTTTTAATGTTCGCAATACTATGTGCTTTTTTATTTTATTTTATTTATGACATTGAATACATATAATACATTTTTTTTTTAATTAGCCATTTGATTATTGTCAGTATAACACAAAAGGCTCTGGTTTTTACATTTTATTGAGCTGATAAATGTTAAAATGTTCCACCCTCATTAATCCACTAAAAGGTGACTCTGGTTTGGTGTGAGGTGGTCAGGTAAAGCTTGGCAAGTTTCGCAATAATCCAAAGTGCATCACGCAAGGAATACAAGTAGTAAGTCCAAGAAGAAACTAGCGCAGTCCACTGCCAGCCCTGGTGTAGGTTTAGTTAGTTTAAGTAAACAAACACACAAGTTTGTGCAATCGTGACGTGACCATCGCCCAGATGCTGGCTGTTTACGAAGATATACAATGCTGTGCACTGAATATATAACGGAGATAAACTATGATCAAAACATCTTAACAGTAGTAGTAGAGCTTTTTTGTGAAAGAGTTCGTCCGGGGAAGTACTACCACCATACCTATTTCTGCCGCAAAGCAGTAGTGCTCGCATTGCTGTGTTCTGATTTGAAGGGTAAGGGTGCCGGTGAAATTACAGGCACATGAGACTTTTCATCTTTATGTCTCAGGGTGGCGGGCGCAGTGCAATGCCACATAGGGTGCGTCCTTGGTGGACGTGACCTATGAGGTAATGCACTGTTCATAGGCAGAGGTTACCGCTTAACATCGGGTGGGCCTCTTGCTTGTTCCGTCATCCAAGTAGTATAAAAAAAAAAAAAAAAAAAAAAAAACTTATCTTTTACTTTGATTCTTTCAAATTGAAAAGCCGAAAGAACCAGTCTTATCGAACTAGGTTTTTTTTATAATAGCAAGTGACGCTACGGAATCGTGTGGTGAGGAGCTGTCTCGATGGTTGTCGTAGGATCGAATTCTGGTCTAATGGACTAATGGATTTTTCAACTTCGATTCCACTGGTGAAAAACATCGTAACGAACACGTAAAAAAGTTAAAGACAGCAGCCTTCGTTCACGAAGCTTCGCGCTTCAGCACACTGAAACCTTTCACCATCAACACAAGGGTCTTCTAGGACCAACAGGCCTTTCCCTTACTACAACCATATTGCAGGGTTTTTTTATCTGATTTTATTGACGAAACAAGTAGATGGCCCACCTGATCTTAAGCGGTAACCTCTGCCTATAACAATGTATTAAGTACATCTTAGGTCACGTCCACCTAGGCCTCGCATCATGCGGCATTGCACTGCGCCCGCCATCCTGAGACATAAAGATGAAAAGTATAATCTGCCTGTAATTTCATCGGCACCCATACCTACCCCTCATACCAAAACACAGCAATGCAAGTATTACTGTTTTGCGGCAGAAATAGGTGGTAGTTCTTCCCCGGACGAACATTTTCACAAAAAGCTCTACTACTAACAAACCAAGGGTAACCAAGAAAGAACTGGTGAAACGTCAAAACTAAAGACCAACTTCCTACACAACTATAAAACGTTTTTTTGATTCTGTAGACCTCTGAGACAAAGATTCCTTCCAGTTCCGCTTATCCTTGTTACAGCCACCTCTGTTACTGTATCTTGTACAATAAAATACGCTTTACATTTCGGCTTTGTTGTTCTCTTGTTAGCTCGTACTATTCAGAGTGCCGGGTGGTTACTTATTCAAGAAATTTCAGAATGGCACATCCACTTAGATACAATATTATTTGCTAAACTGAAATAACAGTTGTTTGTGGTACGCTACAAATGGAACGAAAACTGTGTGCATTCGTGTTTTGTTTCACTAATTTGGTTATTCTGGGTTTGGAGAGCATTATCTTTTGTTTTACTCATAAAATTATAATAAAATAAAATAATAAATAATGCTGGACAAGTTTACACAACATTATCTAGCCCCAAGCTAAGCCAGAGCTTGTGTTATGGGTACTAGTTAACTGATATACTTAATACAATACATTACATAAATAGATATTTTTTATTATACATAGAAAACACCCAGAACACCCTGAACAAATATCTGCAGATCGCACAAATATTTGTTCCGAGGCGGGAATCGAACCCGCAACCTCCTGCGTCGCAGGCGAACCATCGTAAGCCGCGCCACAGAGGTCGTCAGGAATTATGCTTGCTGTTGTTTCATAATCTACTTTAAAATAGTGATTTTTCGTCCAAGAAACAGCGAGAAATAGTTTTAGTATGAGCGCGGACCGTAGTCAGCCTTACCTTATCAAGTAACAAGATGGGACCACTTTAAGGCGGTACAGCTTAAAATAATACTTAAAAAACAGGGTTTGCCTGAACTTAATGGGGTTATTTTAATGGTACAAATTACCACATTGAGTAACAAGGTGAGGTGTACCCCATATTTGCTATGACCAAACGTAACATAACGCGTGCTTGTTACGATATTTGCGTGGAAACATCGGTTAGAATAAATTATGATTTCACACGTTATTGGCAAGGAATCTTTAATCATTAATTGAAGGCCATCAATAAGTGCACAAAAAACCTCGTCATCGTTGCCTCGCCTTAACTTGGGACTTTATTTATACTAGGTACTTGGAATGATCCGTCATTCCAAGTAGTATAAAAAGTTAAGCAAAGGCCAAACCAACGCGTTCAGTCCACGTCCGCGATGGCGTGCACGGTGGTGATCCGTTGTCTTAACATTGATCGCCACCGTGCACGCCACTGAGGACGCGAGCTGAACTTGATGGTTTGGCCTTAGCTTAAGATAGATAAGTCCGAGTAGTATATGTTTTTTTTTATTGATCCGTCAAGCAGATGGCCCATCTGATGTTAATCGGTACCCACTACCTATGAGCAGTGGTCATAGGGGTATGACATAGGTCACGTCCACGTAGGACGCATCTTATGTGGCATTGCACTGCGCCCGCCACCCTGAGACATAAAGATGATAAGTCTCATGTGCCTGTAATTTCACCGGCAACCATACCCTTCAAACCGGAATACAGCAATGGGAGCACTACTGCTATGCGGCAGAAATAGGTATGGTGGACTTTCTGAATTCTGCCCATAACACCATTCGATAGTAAAATTGAAATTACCGTGGCTTGGTATCATTTTAGAAAAATTACGACTATACACCACGTACTTTACTATTCTCCTGCTGAAGTTTCGCTGACCATTTAGAGGTCCTTCTTCATGACCACCGACCGCGACCATGCTCGAAGGCCATGAGACGGGAACTGAGTGTGACCGTGAGACGGGAACTGAGTGTTCCCGTCTCACGGCCTTCAAGCATTGTCGCGGTCGGTGCTCATGAAGTTGACCTCTAAATGGTCAACGAAACGTCAGCAGGAGAATAGTAAAGTACGTGGTGTATAGTCGTAATTATTCTAAAACCATTTGATAGCTCTAATAACCTGAAAAAAAAAACATATATTGGTAATTATCTTGTTGGTTTATAATCTGTAGGCGTTTATGTTTTGGTCAAATAACCTGATTCATTGCAATATGTGGTTGCCTGTCCTCAGCTTGGAGCTTTTCCCACAGCCAGCCCTGTTGTAAGTCAGATATGGCTCAAGCTTACGAGTAAATTTTGACCAGTTCCTGTTATGCCGTTGCACTGTTTGAACATGGGCAACTCCCCATACATTGTACGACCCAACTTTTTTGATTAACGTAACGTACAGTTGAGATACTTTTGGTTGTAGATAGGTAGTGAAAAAGCTAATTTAATTTCTTGCGTAGAAGTTGTCGGAAAGTAATGAAGTTTGTTGCGTTTTGTTTCACGCAAATACAACGAGCTGATTTATCTAATTATTTATAAATACAGCTTTTGCTTCCCAACTTCTAAAAATATACAAGTTCTTTAGAAAAATTGGACAAAAAACAACATTTAGAACCGTACTAATTACTTCCATGAAGGAGCCCTGGTTCATTTATTTTTGACCTGGGTCAGCGGCTGCCCACCACCTTTACATATCTGTCAAGTTACGATGGCAATATAAAAATAAAAATAAACTTTATTTCAGGCTTACTGAGAAATGCACTAAACCTAAACAGTAAGCCCATATCAACATAAATACCTTAGAAACTAACATACACATTAAAAAAAACACTTTATTCATTACTTATATAAAGTATAGCTGATCTGATGATGGAGACAACGGAAATGGAGGTAGACAACGGAATTCCTCAATAGTTAGTAGTACACTTTTCGTGTTTGGGCTCATTTATATAAGCTTAGCATTCTGATATTTATTAATATTAAACTTACTATCCAACATTCAAATATATACAAAATTTTACCTAGTTACCATACGGTTGAAACGTTTGACTCAATTTAAACTATTATGCTAGAAAATAAGCTCATTGCAATCCCGTAGCTACGGGGCTACGAGGCGCCGCTGCTACAGCCTACGGCGTAGCACTTTGTTACGCGGTTACGCTCCATAATTAACAATCAGGCTTTGATGATGACGCTATTAACGAACGATATTTGTCTCTTTGACGTAATCTTCTGTTTTACGAACGCATAAACATTACGAGTACTAACAACATTTATATATAATCTCCGGGAAATAGGTTCATTTTGCCTACTAATCTATGCTTAGCGTAAAATGGTAATGAGGGCTTGTATGTTTAGAAACTACGATTAGAGGCTTAGTCAACCTCTACAAATATAAACGATTAAGCTATTTAGTACCAACCGATTTCCACATACAGTCCTACTGACTCATAATTAGTGAACATTAAAATTCTGTAATCCTTGATTGATAATTGTGACACGTTTTGTTAGTTAGTTTCACCAACAATTTCAAGTTTTTTTTTTTTTCTTTTTATGAAAAAAATAGGCAATCTAGCATACGGCCCACCTGATGTGAAGTGGTCACCGTCGCTTATAGACACCGGCAACACCCAGGGTATTGTCGATGCGCTGCCTACCCTGAAGGAATTTATGAATATTTTTCTTGAAGCGACACATGTCGTAACCAAGCGGGAAAACCTCAGATGGAAGCTCATTCCATAGTTTGTAGGTATGGGGAAGAAATGATCTCGAGAAACGAGTCGTTCGAGAAACCCAGGGTTCTATGATGTGCGGATGAGTATTTACATATCTACTTGAACGACAAAAAAATAAGCGAACCTATTTTCATGAAACTTAAATTCATTTTGAGTTTGATGTTATGTAACAGCAAACGGGAAATCGGATCGAAAATGGCGGGGTTCAGTTACAGCATGCAATGGTACAGAAGCATTTTCCGTCTTACAACCGCCTGTAAGTGCTCTGTACTTTTGCAATATTTTACAAAAAATGTGCATTAGCTGTGATAGTTTTCTTTTAACTTCGTTATTTACACTACTACCACGATTTTTTTCACATTCCAAAAAACAACCGTTATATCGCAACCGGATCTCTGAATCGAAAAATCGTTATTATAAACCAGCAATATTTTGGCTAGGTGGATCGATGACCTACAAAAGGCGGCGGGCAGAAAGTAAATGAGAAGAGCCGAACACCGGGCTGAGTGGACCGAGTGGCACGTATTGGGAGAGGTATATGTCCAGCAGTGGCTTAGTGTGGACTGATGATGATGATGAATATTTTGAACGACCTATCCAAGACACATGGGATAGGCCATAATAAAAAAAACATCCCCTCTACGTTTAAGGGAGGTACCCTAAAATAGATTTTATATTACCACTTTGTCGGCGTGATTAGTATGTATACATTTAAATGCCAAATTACAGCTTTCTAGTACTAAGAGTCTCTGAACTAAGCCGCGGGTAGACAAACAGACGGATGGACATCGCGACACTATAAAGGTTCCTTGTCTTGATGACCACGGAAACCTAAAAAGGCTAACATGGAAATATTTACATGGGCTTAACGGAATCAGTCCCTGAGGTATGGGAGCGGTACGGGGGGGTGTTTTCGTTTACATTATGTCACATGTCATCTGATAATGAGAGAGGAAAACACCCCTCTCGTACCGCTCCCATATGTACATCAGGGTCTAACTCAACTAAATTAAAAAAAATGCTGGACAGTTCACACAACATTATCTAGCCCCAAGCTAAGCAGATCTTGTGTTATGGGTACTAGATAACTGATATTGTACTAATACAATATATTACATAGATAGATATTTTTTTATAATACATAGAAAATACCCAGAACACCCTGAATAAATATCTGCAAACGCACAAATATTTGTTCCGAGGCGGGAATCGAACCCGCAACCTCCTGCGGACCTCGCAGGCCAAGTGTCGCCCGCTGCGCCACAGAGGTCGTCAACTGAGTCAACTGTGCGCTTAACTAAGTGCTAGACCAGTAAAACCATAAATCATCATTTAACTATATATATATCTATACTAATATTATAAAGAGGAAAGATTTGTACCTATTTTTGTATGTTTGTATGTTTGTAATGAATAGGCTCAAAAAGTACTGGGCCGATTAAAAAAATTCTTTCACCATTGGAAAGCTACGTTCACCCTGAGTGACATAGGCTACCAGGGGGGGGGGATACGAGGGGGGGGGCTGTTTTTCATCTGAAACTACCCGTGCGAAGCCGGGACGAGTCGCTAGTCTATCATATACGAATATATTATCGTATTTCCAGTTTCAACTGTGGAAGTGTGCAGTATGCTAATAAAAAATACCTACCTGACTCTGCCATTTCTTTATTAATATTTCCAAGCATTAACAGAACGTCTTTCCAGACCATTTTCATCCGATGTGATGGTCCCAGGATTTTAATATGCCGCGTGTTTCAAATATCTCGAGGCGACCGCGTTCTTGTCGGCATCCCACGGACAATCAATTAAATTACAGCGATAAAATATTAATATTGAGGCAGTTGCATTTTCATACTAACGTATTTTACCAAATATGGGCGAAAATAGTATAACTTTACACCGAAATGACTGTTGTTGGTTTTTTATTTGTCATTATTTGCAGCAAACCATATTTGGTTGAATAAAACAGTGGATTAATAGCGAAAATAACATCGAAATTTTTGTCCATACAAGCCATTTCGATGTTATTTTGTTTTAGTTGTTTTGTTCAACTAAATATGATTTGCCGCAAACAATAACCAATATAAAAGCCAACAATTCGTTGTAAAAATATACTCTGTTCGCCCCATATTTGGTAAAATACGTTAGTATGAAAAAGTAATAATGCGAACTGCTAAGGAGTGGAATACACTACCGTCGTCTGTCTTTCCTGAAAACTATAATGTGGGTATCTTCAAGGCTAGAGTGAATAGGTGCCTTCTAAACCTTTGTGCTCCATCTTCGGCCACATCGTCACTTACCAACAGGTGAAATCATGGCAAAACAAAGGTCTATCAAAAAAAAAAAAATATTATCCACCTTAAATTCCAGTTTTAGCACTCGATAAAAAAGGGGATGGTACAAGTTTGAGGCCATATGTGTCTGTATGTATATATGTTTGTGGCTTCGTAGCTCCAGAACAGATGCATCTGCTTTCAACGCGGTTCTTTTGTGGTAATTGTGAGATGGTTCTTAGCTATGTATGGCGGAAGTTGGTTTAGCCGTTTCCGGGATCTTTAGCTCGCAAACACTTTTTTTTATGGAAATCAGGTATTTCTGTTACTAGACCCTTCAGTTTGAGGTCAAAATTATTTCGATGACATCAGGCTCTAGGGTCTGATGATGACCAGCATAGGATGGACAGGCCAGGATTTCCATCCTATGCATCCTATGCTGGAATATTAAAATTAGGAGCTTAAATTGTAGGGTCTGGCTGCAGAGTAATTTTTGCATTTTTACATTTTAGATTTTTAACCCCCGACGCAAAAACGACGGGATGTTATAAGTTTGACGTGTCTGTGTGTGTGTCTGTCTATGGCATCGTAGCTCCCGAACGGATGAACCGATTTGTTTTTTTTGTTGTTTGAAATGTGAATTTGTCGGGAGTGTTTTTAGCTATGTTTGATCAAAATCGGTTCAGCCGTTTCATTGCGTTGAGGTTATTTTTAATTTTTACTAAATTAATTACTTGTTAATGCCGTGGTATCTCCAGAGAACAGACCCCCTCCCTTGGATTTTGTAAAGGCCAACTAAGGGATTACACCAGAGGATGGCCAGCAGCGTCCACCTGAGTACTCAACATGAATATTGGGATCAGCAATCCGCCTGCCAAGCGTTATGACTATGGCAAATCCCTCCATTTTACTCGTATTTATGGAGGAAGCGTGGTTTAGCATTCGACTTCTAAATGCTGCTGATGATGATGATTCAATTTGCAATAAAGAAGTTTTTAAAAATTATGGTGGTCATTATCAGACCCTGGACCCTGATGTCATTGAAAAATAACATTTTGAAAACTAACTGAAGGTTCTAGGTTCTAGATAAATCTTTCAGTTTGAGTTTAAACTCCAAATTAAGACGACATGTCTTTATCCCGCAGACTCCAGGTTCTGATGACGACAGGCAGATGAAAAGAATCAACGGCAACGGTGCTCCGATATGAATAAGGTTTTATTTGTATGAAAACTGATGTCAGAACACCGAAAGAAGTCGGGAGATTTCAATTATATAATTAAGTCCTAACTGTGCTGGGTCCTGATTAATTTGTGGGAATGCAGTATTTCATCCGACATTGACCTTGGCCAGGGGCGTGGGCCGCATCTGGTTTTAAATTGGATTACAGGTTATAGGGAAAAATCCCTTCGGTGTCGCTTTGTAGGCTAATGGAGATAAGGCTCATAGCCGGACCTTTTTTAATTAAGTTAAGTTCAACGGTAGCTAATTCAAACAGCGGTTTGTGCCAACCGCTTGAATCAAATTTTATTGTTTGGGGAAGGAAGTTGGCAATAAACTGACTACAAATGAGTCGGATAAATTGAAGTTAACAAATCTCGTAACATTGATTTAGGAATTTGCCTATGTTGATAATGCTCAATTATTATTGCGGCGGGCGAAGATTGGTCTGCAACGCAGGAGGTTGCGGATTCGATTCCCGCCTCGGAACAAATATTTGTGCAATCGCAGATATTTGTTCAGGGTGTTCTGGGTATTTTCAATGTATAATAAAAAATATCTATCTATGTAGTATATTGCATTTAGTATATCAGTTATCTAGTACCCATAACACAAGCTTTGCTTAGCTTGGGGCTAGATAATGTTGTGTGAACTGTCTAGCATTATTTATTTATTATATTGCTAGTATTTTTTACAAGCTTTATACTTGCAATGTTTGTCCGGGTGGAATCTTGCAACTGAATTTTAAAGCAGTTATCCTCAACCGATTGAGCTGAAATGTGGCATACCTGTCAAGTTCTGATGACAATACAATATGATCGTGACAGCGAGCTGATCTGATGATGGAGATAGAAGGTGGACAGCGGAACTCCTCGATGGATAATTCAATTCAATTTCAATTCAATTTATTTATTTCAGACATTGTCCATATTTTGTTATTATAATAGTAGACTGGCCGTCTTTAGGCTCATTTTGATCAGCACACGGTTACGATCACTTATTTTATAAAAGCTTGTATTGAAAAATATATTTTTAATTAAAAACTTATTTTATATGTATGAAAATTCATGCCAATTAACTTTAATGTACCTCAATCGTCTTTACTTAGTAATTATTTGAATTTAACTATGATTAATTATGGCTGATCTTCTTATATTATTATATTCCATGGGTAATAATTAACTGAAATTATAAATTTAAAGTTTGTATTTTCTGATTTGCATGATAAATACAATTGTAATGATTTTTCAAGGAAGGGCACTATTTGCCAAAATACAGGTTTTATAAACTTAGTTCGTTAAATAGGGCAACATAAAATGTGAGTACATAACATAAATAAATGATTTGTTTTAGATTTGATTTCATAAAGTTAAGAAGCTAATGTTGTCGTAATTGGGTACCTACACTTGAGACAAGTATTTTTCAATTTTCCAAAACGTATTAATTTAAAATTTCATCATCATCATCATCAATGCTAAACCAGGCCTCCTCCATAAATAAAAGAGGGATTTTCCATAATCACTACGCTTGGCATGCGAATTGGTGATCGCAGTATTCATGTTGAGTACTCAGGGGGATGCTGCTGCCCATCCCCTTGAGTAATCCCTTAGTCGGCCTCTACAAAATTGAAGAGAGGAAATGGAGGGGTCTATTCTTAGGCCGGACATACCACGGCATTAAAAACCTAAATGAATTTCAAAATTATGAAATACCTATTCATTAGTTACTAAAAGTACTTTGTCGCTGAGCGACAACACCGTCCCGTAAACACAACAAAAGAAAATCAAAACAGAAAAAAACTAAACATAATGAAAATCAACTCTTAAGCCGTTTTTACATGACACCGCGAGCCGCCGCCGCCGCGTTGCCGCTGCATTAATCACTCTAGGATTTATATGGAGCCTTACACACGACGCCGCGGCGGCGGCGACGAGTCTCTGTGCCGAACGGAAAAAAACGGCGAAAAACGCCGCCGCCGCGGTGTCATGTGTAAACGACCTTAGCTAACGCTAAATCAGCCAGTTTGTACAATATATTTGCTTCTTCTGATGACGGACAAGCTAAAATACTATTCAGGATGCCATTGTTCAAACCTGTTCCTACCCAAACATGATATCCTAAATATTTAGTTCTGTAGACACTCCATCAAGATTATGTTGAACATCTAATGCTATAGGACAGGGGTCACCGAATGGCGGACCGCCGACCCATCTAGTGCGGACCTAAAATTTGCGCGCTTAAAATTTGTAAGTGGTAATAAATACCCCGAACTACAAAAAATAGCACTGAAACTCCTTACCATGTTTGGGTCAACATATGTTTGTGAAGCAGCATTCTCGAAGATGAACTTCATTAAGAATAAATTTAGATCTAGACTGACTGATGAACACCTCCAAGATTTAATGTCAATAGCATGCACCAATTTGACTCTAAATTTCAGACAGATAGACCGCAACAAGAAATGTCATTTTTCTCATCATTGATTTGTAAAAAAGTACCTTTTTATTGCCGTAATTACATGTTTTTAATAAATATTTTTCTATTAAATCTGTGCGGACCTCAATGGTCATTTCATTTCTTTAAACGGACCCCGAGCGGAACTAATCGGTGACCCCTGCTATAGGACAACTAAGCAACGAGATTCTTCAAAAACATGAATATGTAAACGTGTGCTAGTCAGCTAAAAAGATAGTAAAAATGAGGATAGAGAATGAGAACTCATGACAGAATTTTCGGTATATTACTAACTAGCGACTCGCCCCGGCTTCGCATGGGTAGCACCCGGTGAACCCCCCCCCCCCCCCCCCCCCCTAAGACAATCTCCTGGTTCTAAGCTACCTCCCCACCAATTTTCAGCCAAATCGGTTCGTGCGTTCTGGAGTTATAGCGTCAGGAAGGAAAACCCGACTTATTTTTATATAATACAAATTTTACCAAGGATCCCTAATTTTTTTCAAAATTAAATGTAGCCTATGTCAAATTGGAAGAATGTAGCATTCTATTGGTGAAAGAATTTTTTAAATCGGCCCAGTACTTTTTGAGCCTATTCATTACAAACATACAAAAATAGGTACAAATCTTTCCTCTTTATAATATTAGTGTAGACAAGTAGGCACTCGGCAATCTATGGAATTTTGTTACATTAACGAAATAAGGAAAATGTGATTATCTCTCTGAAAACATACTTCTTGTTCGTTGATGAGCAAGATTAATGAACCGGAAAGACTTTGATCGATCGCAGTTTTACCTAATAAATGTCTCAGTAGTCCCGCGGGAGTAAACCGTTGAATGCCCTGTGAATGTCAACACAACAAGCTGATGTTATGATTGCAAAGAATAATTGTATTTATTACACTCACAGATGAAGTAGTACATGGATAGAGTGCTAAAATAGCATAGAGTGTTCCTTCTTACTCCTATCCTAGAAGATAGCTTGCTATCCTATGTGTGAGAGAAACAAATATATTGTCACACGACAGTCGTTTTTCCGTTCCGTATATTGATATTGGTACCATGCATATACATCTTCCTAGATTGGTACCATTAATGTAGTAGTATTTTGACATTTGGCCTGGTACAAGGTACACAAATAAGAACAGATAGATATATGCTTGTCTCATTCCAACACATGATTACATTCATATAAAAGAACTGGTATAATCGATACCGGTTTGTTTTTAGCCTTACTTCCATGCTTTACTTCTTCTTCTGAGATTGCACTTAGCCTCGAGGCAATCCAGGTGACGTCAGGTTGATAGCTCATCACAGCATAATAAAGTAGGTCAAAAAAAACCTCTTTAATTCCATTAATTTTTTTGGGGTCTCATATAGTTTTGGCTATCTCGATAAGTGACGATGAGCTGTGATAACTTTGATTAAAATTCGTTGATATGTTTGTGTTCATGATCTAATATACGGATGAAGAATGTATTGCGTCATTGACAAGCCTTTAAGAGTTTTAAGATGACTATGTAATGTTTTTATCGACATGTGTATCCTGCCCGTCCTAACCTACGGTGCGCAGACATGGCCGCTGACCAAGTTGCAGAAGTCCAGGCTCAAGATTTGCCAGAGAGCATCGGCCTTAACCGCATCGATCTAGTGTGGAACACCATGCTGCGTTCGATAACTGGCATTGCCGATGTGGGGAGCAGAACAGCAAAGCTCAAGTGTGAATGGGCTGGCCACGTCAGTCGGATGCACCCCGAGAAGTGGGCGAACGTAGTTACTCGTTGGGTGTGAAGACAGAAGGCGACGACGGGGCCGGCCGAGAAGGCGTTGGCGGGACGATCTCGAGGCTTACGAGGAGTGGTGGCAAACTGCCAAAGGTGGCCCAGGGATGACTGAAAAATTTTGGGTAGACCTTTGCCCAGCTGTGGGACAAAATAGGTTAACAAAAAAATAATAACAATAATATTTTTGAATAATATAATTTAAAAAAAAGAATAAATCTTTAATTTCGGCCCACTTGCAAAATGTGCAACTGTTATTTGTGCTATCAATCATTACAAGTGCACCGCGCAAATAACCAACTTTTAACAAATGTTTGTATCATATGCAAATATCTTATATATATAAATCAAAGTCGTGTTAGTTACACCACTTATAACTCAAGAACGGCTGAACCGATTTGGCTGAAAATTGGTGGGGAGGTAGCTTAGAACCGGGAGATTGACATAGGAGGAGGGGTAGGAGGGGGGGGGGGGGGTTCACCGGGGGCTACCCGTGCGAAGCTGGGGCGAGTTGCTAGTTTAGAATAGAATAGAACATAAAATACTTTATTGCACTTACACCTTAATATATATAACAACAAAAAAAGAAAAAAACTTAACTACGTAATTATAAGTACAATCTGGGTGGTCTTATCGCTTAGAAGCGATTTCTTCTAGACAACCAGTTCTTCCAGGCAAATATTTGTTCCGTTTCTGGGTGTTATGGTATGGTACTCATAGTTTCTGATACCCACGACACAGGGAATCCTAGTGTGGGATCAGGGGCCTAATTCTCGTTTCAAGCGAGATGTTTAACGTCTCGTAGTTTTCATCTCTCTTGATTCTTGGAAATCTCGTGTGTAAAATCTCGCTCATTCCATTCAGGCGTTTTTTCAAGCAAGATGGCTACGATCATCGATTAATCGGGAGAAAATTATTCGACTATTTGCGATTATTAATTTGTTTTTTCAAAAATAGGGCATAATTATTTTGAAAATAAGGTTTAACAGCATAAATAAATACATAGTTTTAATCAAGTGCTAGTTTCCTGACTAAATCAACCACTAATTACCTCATTCTCGAAATCGTGAGATCGACCGAATCGACTTGATGACGTCACATATATTCTCGGCATCTCACAGTTTTATATCTCGAACGAAATTCGTACGAGATACAACGTGTGGTCTTTAGCATGTGAGATCAAAAAATCATGCGAGTTCTGTCTGTCATTCAAAGTCCGTACTTACTCCGTCAATCAACTGAAAATAGTGTGTTGTGTTGTGTGCGAAATAAAGTTAACGTGTGGTGTGAAGTGAAATGTCAATAACACAGATTTGTGATATGAGCCGTAAACTTTTCACAAAAAAAAAATAGACAGATTTGTAAATAGCATTGGGACAATATTGTGTTTTGATTTTGTTTGGTGTTAGAACTTATGTAAAAATTATGTAATCGCTTGACATTCTTTCACGACAAGTAACGAGATGTATCCGAATGAGCGAGATTTTTGCATTTGAGATGGGCAAGAAACATGCGAGATCGAAATTATGAGATTGTTATAAATTGTAATTGATTGGTTTAGTGCTAATTTTATTTTGTTACATACACCAAATCGAAAGAAGCAATTTTGACTGGACGCATCTCGAATGATAAAACCTATCCCACATGGTAAATACCACACGTTTGTATGCGAGATGCTGAGAATAGCAAAGTAAGTTTTTTAAGCGAGATATGACGTTATCACGCCGTTTTGACCGATCTCACGATTTCGAGAATAAGGCCCCAGGACTATGTATGTGACTGTTGGGTGTTATGTTATGTTAATTGGAAAACCAAAAACAGTACTTTTACCTGCATTTTAACAGGCCGTACGTAATAAGTATTATATGCCTACAATATATCATAGTATTACTACAACCATAGACTAACTTTAGTTAGTCTATGCTACACCGAAGTCCCGAAGCGGAATTCCCAGACTAAAACAAGGGTTGCTTATAAATTGAAAATCAGTTCCCAGCATTGATTGATCAATCCCCGCTCCTCGTAAATATAAGATCAAGCGAAACATTTCCTCACCCAGTGGGAGAGACCCACTTCTGCGTGATACGAAGTGGCCCAAATTACAATTGGACTCTTACTATGAAACAACTATTTAGTTTATATCAGGAGTTTGTTTTACAACTTAATTGTTTCCATCAGTGACTTTGCTCGCATTACCGAAAGCCTTTGCCTCAATGTAGGTCATAATGTATGTGCTACCACACATCAGGTCACTGACCTAAGGCCGAGAAAGGTAGGGTGACCGAGAAAGAACCAGTTACAGGAAGAAATAAATAGCAAAATATATTTAAAAAGTATTTTTTTTGCTAGTAATAAATATTCAAGTTATAAGTGTTTAAATTTAAAATCTTCAAATATATGGTTTACTTTGATTATATTCCAGCCGACTCTTAGGTGGTTTATTCAACTTCATTCATCTTGGTTAGTTCTAAAAACCATTCCTGTTATAGAAATTCATGTTTTTTATAGAAGTAAAAACTTAGAAAAACTTTAATCATTGATATACGGTACTTACATACATACATACATAGACACACGCCTTTTTCCCCGAAAGGGTAGGCAGAGCCTCAAATCGGCCCATTTTCACTTGTCTTGTGGACTACTAACTACTAGATAAGCAAAATAGGGTACGTGCCACATTTATTTTTTGGACTTGGACCCTAGTAGGATATCTTCATGGATATGTATTCTAAGTAGGGATATAGTATGGGGAGTAAAGTTGTGAGCACATTTCTTATATTGAACTCTTTTTTTTTTGTCTGTAGCGTTTATAATGGAATGTCAGCCTAAGAATATACCCCTCCGTCTCCTCCCGTGGATGCCTCCCGTTGATGTTGTAAAAGCATACTAAGGGATTACCCGGACTTGTTAGTAACATTAATTGTTGTACAATTTGTCCTGGCTGCTTGTATTACTGGCAGAAAGTGTGAACCTACTCAGTGGTGTAAAGCAATGGTGGCGATGAGCTCACCATTTGTCACGTCTATATTCCGACGATGGTGTAACCCACGGTAAAAAAAGGTCCATTGAGGCTCTGCCTACCCTTTCGGAGAAACAGGCGTGTGTCAGAATTTACCTAAATCCTTTAAGGTCTAAAGCTTCACTGATTTTTCCATTAAAATAAAGAGATTTATGAAAAAATGTCTCCCAAAATGTTTCAGGTATTTATTATGTCGGAAAAAACACAAAACGGCCACTGTGCGTTATATACGGCGCTGTTAAAATTTTCCGCCTAAAGTCATGTTTTCGTAATGCGTTTTTAATGTTCTCATATTGCCATAAATCACCATAGCTATCCCTGGTCCAGATAGCTTTAATGGCTTATTAAATTAGTTTATTAAGCTTAAACCTCGGAGTAGTAAGGTGAGCTATAGAACCTGAGAGCCTTCGCAGCGAACAGAGTGTATGTACCTAATGCAGCTAAGTAAAACGTTTTAGTGGTTTTGTACACTTTATCTGGCTGCTGCAGATGTAACCTCAGCAAGTAGAGTAGCCACCGAGTAGTAGTAGAGCTTTTTTGTGAAAGAGTTCGTCCGGGGAAGTACTACCACTATACCTATTTCTGCCGCAAAGCAGTAGTGCTCGCATTGCTGTGTTCCGGTTTGAAGGGTAAGGGTGCCGGTGAAATTACAGGCACATGAGACTTTTTATCTTTATGTCTCAGGGTGGCGGGCACAGTGCAATGCCACATAGGGCACGTCCTAGGTGGACGTGACCTATAGGTGGCTTGTACCGCCATCCAAGTAGTATAAAAAAAGTGGAGTATGATCGAAGTCTCCTCTACGCAATTAAACTGTGGTGCCCAAGCCAAAACCATGGCAGATATCCTTGCATACCCGTCTTGACACTTACACGATGGAAGATTTAATGACCTGCTCCGATAATGCCGTAGACTGCCTCACCCAGAGCATTGTCGGAGCAATGAGGGGTTTTCACGGACGTTTCAAATCATGCGCTAATAGATGGCGCTGCTTTGAACCTAGCTTTCAAAATAAAGTGAAATGTCAAAGTCAACAACGTAGTGATACGTTTTCGTGGTATTTTGTTACCATCACACAGAAGCACAGACAATACATTTGTTAATTTTGACAAGCATACTTGAGTCAGCGTCATCTATCGAGCCAAATTGAACTATTTTTTTTTAAATTCGATAATGAAAATCCCATATTGATTAGTAATTGGTCATAATGGCGAGACATCGACACGAAAGAAGAAGTCATCGTGGGCTCTTTATTGCATCAATCAGAAGGTATAAAGTTAATTTTGGCGTCGTGTAGTCGTTTTGTATTCTAAATCATGACACGCCACGCTACGACAAATAGGTCAGCCGATGTATCCAACTCTTATGGAAAGCGTTGATAACTACGTAATATCTTCTCGATGCAGGTCAACAGCCTTAAGACGAAAGATGAGTCAATGCGGGTTGCAAGTAATGACAGGCGGCACTGATCTGTGGCCACAACAGATTTGCCTCGTTCAAAAGCTCAAGGTCACGCATTATTTAAAGAAGAGAGCTTTGCTAGGAGTTTTCTACGTGTTAGAATTAGTAAGTTGAACTAGTAATGGGTTGGACATATAGCCGGTCACCGATAATCACTGGAAAACAAAGGTTCTCGAGTGGCGACCACGAGTTGAATGACGCAGTGTTGGTACCCCAGTAGTAGCCACCCAGTTACCCATTGGATGGCTCAAGAAAGTCTATTGTGGCAGTCTATAGTAGAGGCCTATATCATTATTTATTCTGTGCCTATATCCAGTGGACATTTAGTCACTTTCTTAGACTTCAAAAGCATATAGAAACTGGCAATTAGCCCTCGTTTTAAGGTGGTCCTTAAAACCTTGTGGTCACAAAAGGTGAAAAAGCTATAAAATTTTATCTTAAGATGATTGAGACAGCACTATACAACGAAAAGAGAAGCACATATTTCCTTCTCTTTCACAAGTATGACGCTGTCTCAATCATCTTAAGATAAAGTATTATAGCATCTTCACCGTCTGTGTCCACTTTAAAGGCGGACATAGTTTTTTTTATTCTACCCTCATTTATTAAATTATTTTGTACATTTTTTTTTAAATATATTCCTCTGTTTGTCCACAATCTCACCTGTTAGTAAGTGACGATGTGGCCGAAGATGAAGCACAAAGTTCTAGAAGGCACCTCGTCGCCGTAGAGCGAAAAGTCATTAAGTCGCAAAATGGCCAAAATTAGTTTTAAAACTCATCATAATCCCATAATTTTTCTGCAAATTTCAGTCTTATCGCCATGTCTATAGGTATCATAGTTTTTATTTTAGAAAGAGAAAAAAATCGTTAAGTGTACTTTTTGACTCTTTCAAACAAGTAGAAAATTACCTAATTTACTTAAATATTTTTTGTCTACTTATGTGAGTTACAAATATGTACCTAAATCGGCTTAATTACTTTTGCCTTCTGAATAATAGCCCATAGCTAGGGCCTAATGTATTTCCAAATTAACTAAAATGACTTAATCAGTTTTATAAATGAATGATTCGACAAAAAACATGAAAGCGAAAATTAACCAAGTCCACCTAGTTACTACTCGATTGACATTTGAGAAAGTTTGCACTATTGAAACATTGAGCGAGAAATAATTTAACTTATTTAATTATTTCTATCCCATCAAATCATTGTTTCAAACTGTCTCTAAAATCTTTTGATGATTATTTAAAGAATAAATCCATACATCTAGGATACTTGGGTGAATTTCGCTCGCAAGTTAGTTGGTTTTATACCTTTGATTTTACTAACTTTAGCAAAAGTTGTGTATGGATGGCTGAAAAAACATTAAAGTAGTTTTTTTTTATGTAATGGCTCGACGTACTGGCATACGGCCCACCTGATCGTAAGCGGTTACCGTCGCCTATTGACATCTGCAACACCAGGGGCATTGCCAATGCGTTGCCTGCCCTGAAGGACCCTTTTTCCTTTTTTTTGTGAGCGGTTCATTTTGTAGTTTAGCGGAAATACCTCAAGAGGGAGCCTATTCCACAACTTGCACGTATCGGGGAGAAAAGATCTCGTAAAACGAGCAGTACGAGATACCTACGTGTCGATGATGTGTGGATGAGCTCCCTTGCGTTGTCGAGAAGTGCGATGGTAGAACCTGGATGCGGGTATGAGATTGAACAGCTCCTCAGAGCACTCCCCACTATAGAGCCGATAGAACACAAAGAGCGAGCCGATGTCTCGGCGCAGGCTCAGCAGCTCTAGTGAACTTGGGAGCTAAGGGTCGTTGACGATTCTAACGGATCTTCTCGTAGGGAGTCAAAGCAAAGATGCTGGTACTTAGGGGCCCCGTGCCGTAAGGTGAGAACAGTATTCCATGTGTGGCCGAACTTGTGCTTTGTAAAGTAGGCATTAGAAATGCAGTGGAGATGAGCGCTTTGAGAAGCATGTGTGGTGTGACTTTAAGAGACAGTAGAATGAGGAATGGTGTGTGTGAGGTGTAGTGATGCCGTTGTAAAATTAAAGAAGACGTAGTGACTATGATTGAGAAAGGTATGCTTAGATGGTTTGGGCATTTAGAAAGGATGGACGATAGTAGATTGACGAAACGGGTACATAAGACGAGTGTGAATGGGATAGTGAGAAGGGGGAGACCTTGGCGAACGTATTCATACCAGATCGGAGACGTTCTGGAAAAAGGCCAGAGGCCCAAGTCGGAGTTTTGCAAACACCATCGTAACAATGATGATAATAGCTAGTTACTACGCAATACACGCACGATCGTCGCTACGATCATCGTTACGATGACGTCTACAAACTCCGACTTGGTCTTCAGGTCAAGAGTTCCCTTAACCAACGAGCATGTCTGAAGAATGTGATGAAAGTGAAAGAAGCAAAAGAGGTATTTCAGGATCGTAGCAAGTGGAAATCCATATGGCACTGCTGGACATAGGCCTAGGCATGTAAGGCCTTATTTAAATCTATTCTAGATGATTTATAAAGCGTCAGGTAGAACTTTTTACTCGCTACTCGCTCTCTGCTTTTTGACGCTGTATTGCCTGGGAAATGTTTTAGATGGAACCTTGCCCATCACCTACCTATGCCATCTTTTTAGACTAGTCAGCCCTATCCCTATCCAAAGGAAAGTCATGGTCAACACATAAACTCTTTTCCCGGCTTGAATCCCTTTATTGCAGAAAAACAACCAAAAGGCAATACCTACCTAGACAGCAAACAGACTTAGCATTGCAAAAATGTACGAATTGTACGAAAAAACACTTGCATAGACTGGTGAAGAAAAGAGTTATCTGTAAGTTTACAGTATAATATTCGAATTTGAATTCTACTTGTAATTTTGTAATCCAAAAAAGAGTTTGTGCATTACATCAACACAACACAGGTTTTCCTAGGGTGGGAGCTAGCGCACTTACAAATTAATTTTTGATTCATGTTTTTGTTTACACTTTGCAACATTATCAATAATTTGTAAAGATTGTTTTATTATTAAGACTGTAACCCCTAAATAAACTTTTTATACTTTTTTTATACTTTTATACTTTATGTACTCGCTTTCTTAGTGGAGGTTGGTTTGCACATTTTAAAGAAGATTATGATGCACATGTTGCGAGAAAGAATGCGGCACAAGCTGCCAAAGAACTTGACAAACAGCGGTGTATTCACGACAAAACCTATCTGGTTCTAACAGCTAACATACAATCAAGGAGAAACTACTCGATAGCTCAATTAAAAGCTTTCGCTAGGTATCTATGGCCTATTCCGCTCCTCTTCCAATCTCAGAGGCAAACAAAAGAGATTTCTTCGATCTTTGTCGCAAAGGGATTATTCCCCAAGAACTTCATGCCTGGTAGTAGGAGTCTCTACCTACTAGCAAAGACGTGGTAGATAGGCGTCTGGCTCCAACGAGCCAGATGTTACAGAGTCAGGTGAAGATGCGTAGGATTAGAATGTTCCCTGTCTGTTCCATGTCAACTGTCATTCAATACTGTCTTTCTCCAAAAATTATTTTGAATTGAGTGTTGTGCTTATCTGTTTTATGTAGGTATACCTTAATGTGTTTTTTAAATAATTTTTCATAGAACTTTGATGATTTAATGCATACCCACTTGTTTTTCTTGATAAACAAATAAAATTTAATAAAATAAAAAAAAACAGTTAGAGAGCAAAGATTATTTAATTTTACTAAAACACCTTTTGAATTTCTAAATCTAGTTCCATTCTAACTAAATGTAGTTATTATCTTCCAAATGCATTCAAATGTGGGCGAATAATCACCAACTGCATTCTACAAATCAATAACTAAAAGCTTTGGTTCAGTATTAGTGGGAAAAAAATAACTAAGTTAGTTTTTCTTATTTATCTCTGAAAATAATTACTTTTATTTTAATTTAGCAATTTTAGCATTATCTTTCATACATTATCTAAGAGATTAGATCATTAAATTACAAATATCAAATACCAAAAATAAGTATTGTTTTTTTTTCTTTTGTAAAACTTTAAACCATCATAACTCAAAAGGCCAAATTGCGACTTGATGACTTTTCGCTCTACGGCGACGACCTATTCACTCTAGCCTTGAAGAGACCCAGATTATAGTTTTCAGGAAAGACAGACGACGGCAGGGTATTCCACTCCTTAGTAGTTCGCAATATAGAGGTAGAACTGAATCGTTTAGTACATGAAGGTTTATTGTATTTCAATGGTTAGAATCACATATAGAATAACACTGTCTGCCAGTGCTGTGTGCATACTCTTATTTATGACTCTGAGACAGGACTAGCATTTAATAAAACCGCACTGGGGCTCTCCTATTAAGGACAATGATTATGAACCTCGTAATTAACATCGTCTCGCTTTATTTAAAGGAAACGAAGAAAGCTTTACAATGATGTTTATTAAATTGTTTTAATTATTTGACTTAAATTGTGCTATAGGAAAGGGAATGGTAAAAATAAATATTTTTATTTAGTAAAAACAGTTTTCAGACTTTTTTGTATGTTTCCTTAGTGCACAAGAAAAGGAACCCTCATAGTTTTTCCATGTCCGTCTAACTTTCCGCGGCTTAGCTCAGATACTCTTAGTACTGGAAAGCTGTAATTTGGCATGGGTATACATATTAATCACGCCTACAAGATGGTAAAATAAAATGTTTTTTTTAATAATAAATTATATATATGGATATGTTAAGTTGTTTATGGATGTGTGAAAAAATTACGGCAGTAGTGTATATAATATACAAACTCCATTGAAAAATACATAGTTATTAGTTGTGTAAAACCGGAAAGCCCCCTTCTAAAGTCCGCGCATATTGTGACGGGTAACTACGGAACCCTCCAATGCGCGTGACCCGACACGCACTTGGCTATTCTTTTTTAGGGTTCTGTACCCAAAGGGGACCTTATTACTAAGGCTCGGCTGTCCGTCTGTCTGTCTGTCTGTCTGTCTGTCCGTCCGTCTGTCACCAGGCTGTGTCTCTTGAACCGTGATAGTTAGACAGTTGAAATTTTCACAGATGATGTATTTCTGTTGCCGCTTTAACAACAAATACCTACTAAAAAACAGAATAAAATAAATACGTAAGGGAGCTCCCATACAAAAAATTATTGTAGTTAATGGTACGGAACGATTCGTGCGCGAGTCAGACTCGCATTTGGCTGGTTTTTTATAACTGTTTTTCTTACAGCTTTTATCATCATGACTTTAGTAATTAATTGCTATGCAATAGAGCTGTTAATAATGTTACTACAGTTAATACTGTTTCATTCACTTATAGTTTTTCTTAAAATACCGTTATACATAAATAATGGCTGTGTGTAATACACACAATTACAATATTGTTCCTTTAAATCAAATCTAACCTGTGTTGAGTTTTAAACTAATTTCAAATATTTGAATACAAATATTATGAATTGTTTTCAAGGAGCTAACCAGATCTATTCTCTTAAAAATAAGAAAGTTGAACATATTTCAGAGACAGTTTTCGGTCTGCCTTGGAGAGATACAACTTCTAAATTGAATCACGTATAAGGTTTAAAAGTTAAGCGGTTACGTTTCGCGTTCGAAACCACTTTTTATGTAACTGCTACGTGATTTCTTTGAGAAAGCACCCTCTTTTGTTCCGATATCTTTTTTCCTCGAGTGATTAATACGTTTACTTGTTAGCTTAAGCGGTTTCTCTTGTACTTTGCATTTCCATTGTTTTGCGAGAGAACTTTTGACGACCTTAGTTTTTAATAGGATATGGATCTTTGGGGCTCGTCTTTTTCATACGATTGTATTGTTTTTTTTTTTATACCACATGAATGACGGAACAAGCAGTTGGCCCACCTGATGTTAAGTGGTAACCACTGCCTATGAACAGTGCATTACCTCATAGGTCACGTCCACCTAGGACGCGCCCTGTGTGGCATTGCACTGCGCCCGCCACCCTGAGGCATAAAGATAAAAACTCTCACGTGCCTGTTATTTCACCGGCACCCTTACCCTTCAAACCGGAACACAGCAATGCGAGCACTACTGCTTTGCGGCAGAAATAGGTATGGTAGTAGTACTTCCCCGGTCGAACTCTTTAAAAAAATAGCTCTACTACTACAAAAAAAAAACCTTTTTAAAAGTCAGGAGTACTTTTTATTCGCCAGATCATTTTGAATCGTCTTATAAACTGGACGAAAACTAGTCCTAAATAAAAAAACAAATGAAATGGACTCGGCCGTAGATATTTCGTTTCAAAGTTCCACGTATCCATTGCATGAAAAATTGTTGACTGGCTACCAACCTGACAAAAATGTACTAGCACGTTAAGGTGGGGCATTGCGCAAAATTCCAATTCGTATATTTGATTTTTACCTGACTAAATCAACTAAAATATTCATTTAAAAATACTCATGGATATTACAATTCACTATATACATTACAATTCCGAGGGATCACTATACCAGAAACACGATAGGACAATATTTTGTCGATAGAAAAAATTACAAAGCAACCTCTAACTATTGGCTAGATTCGATTGTTCCTCAATATGGAGCATGGTATTGGGTCAACAATTAGTTAAATACAATCAATACAATAAATCAGAAGGTTACTGTCGGTTTTTTTTTAATTATCTATATTTTCCGAGAAATTCAACTAAAAAGGCTTTTTCACGCGGCTCGAGGCGTTTTTTTTTTGTATGAAGATTTCTGCCTGGGGTTGGCGCAGCCTTAACTTGAAACCAACCGCACATCAAATCGCTGAAAATAAAACTCGAAAATGGTGTCCACTGACGACAAATATAATTACAGTTGAGTACTGCCAGCCGTGATGTAATTTGTATCAGTGTCAAAACAACTGGTTGTATGCGGTGGTGCCTCTCGACTATCTCATTTCACATCTCATATTTCATTCAGCGATTTCGCCACAATAGTATGATTTTTATTTCTCCGACCGTAAGTTTTAACTCATTAAAATCATTAACGTTAAAAGCAATGTTTTTTTTTTATTATGTATAATTTGTTTATAGCTGCAATAGAAAAATAGAACTTACTCACTCTGTGAAAATTTCAACTGTCTATCTTTTCATAAAACACAAGTGGACGGACGGATGGACGGACAGCGGAGGCTTATAAATAGTATCCCTTTCGCACCTTCTGGGTACGTAATTATAAATAACGTAATTATAAAGTAATCGTTTATTATCTTAAACAGTATATACGTGGAACATTTCTTAACAGTTAAATGTGTATTGTAACAAAAAAAATATATATAAAAACTTGAAATTACCATAGGTTAGGCTCTATTCCCCACACTAGGTCTGTAAAGCCTGTAAGGTGGGGTCATAGGGATTCGCCACGGACTCTCCATCAGTTAAATTATTTGCATGTTTTAAAGTTCTGATGTTAGACTAGAAAGAAATGCAATAGACACAATGTTAATGCTAAAAATTAAACTAAATAAAATAAAAATAAGTAAGAGTAGGATCCAAGGAGTTTTGATGCCAAATGGGTGTAATGAATGTGTGTGTAAACGTTGTGTGGTGTGAGTTGAGTGAATGAGTGAGTAGGTATATATATAATTGTGTAGTGTGAATGTGTTTTCTTAAATATAATAAATAATATTTTTGTTTATATAATATGGTGTGTGGGTATAGTATTATTCAATAAAATTCAATATATTCTCAGTATCGTCATAGTTTAGATTAAGTAGGTAGGTAGTCATGTTCTTTTTCAGTTGGTTATAGTTTAGAGTTGCTATGGTGATATCTTTGCAAATCTGGTTATACATACGCGGTCCAATAATAGCAAGAGATTTTCTACCAAAATTTGTGCGTGTATTAGAAAGTTTAAAAATTTTATTTTGCCTCCGATGTGATTTTAGTTTTTCCAAAACTTCTTCATTAACTAATGAATGCTGTTTTGCTATCACTGCCTTTATGAAAAGCTGCCTAACAGTGAGCACAGAGCATTCTTTGTAAAGCAAAACCGTGGAATATCGCCTAGATTTAAAAGACATTACTTTCAGGAGCGCTCTCTGCGCTCTTTCTATTTTAATAAAATGGGTTCTAGCTGCGACTCCCCAAGCCGAATTACAGTAGGTAAGTATAGATTGAGCAAGACACTGATAAACATTGATTAGTGATTTGAAATTTAATACGTGTCTAAGTTGTTTAAAGACATATATTAATTTTCTTGTACGCCCAGATAAGTTTCTAATCTGATCTACCCAAGTAAAATTTTTGTCTATGGTGACACATAGATATCTGATATCATCCGTGGGTTGGAGATTATGGCATAGGCAGGAGTCAGCGCTTAAACTTAAACATGTTGTCGAGTGTATTTTTAGTTTAATAGGTTGCTTTGGTTGGGTGCTGGCGTTTATAGTGAACTTCATGAATTTTGTCTTGTTGACATTTATAGTTAATAAGTTATTTCTAAGCCAGCTAGAGACAGTAATCAGACCTTTGTTAGCAAGATGCTCGACTTGATTCCACGATTTAGCTTGAAACAGAAGGACCGTGTCGTCTGCATATGTAACAACTCTACCATTCTGTAAGCTTAGTTCACATAGGTCATTTATATAGATTAGGAATAACGTTGGCCCTAAAATACTACCCTGTGGTACTCCAAAATTCACGTCAGCTTCGTCACTTTGATGGTCGCCTATCCTGACTCTCTGCTTCCTATTTGACAAATAGCTTTGAAACCAGCGCAATGGTGTTCCTCTTATTCCTAGCGACTCTAGCTTTGCCAAAAGGATGGGAATTGAAACGGTGTCAAACGCTTTTGACAGGTCTAGAAACACGCCGAGTGTTCTACAGCCAGAGTCTAATGATTTAGTTATATGCTCAGTGACATTTAACACCGCATGTTCAGTACATAGACCAGGTCTGAAACCGAACTGATTGCTTGACAGCAGTTCCATTTTTTCCAAGTAGTTCTTTAGCCGCTTGTTCATTAGTTTTTCTAATATTTTCGAGATGATGGGCAGCAACGATATGGGCCTAAAGTTTGTTACATTATCTTCATCACCTCCTTTAAATATAGGACAGATTACAGATTTCTTTAGTTGCCCTGGGAATAGTCCTGAGTCAAAGCTAGCCTGACAAATTTGCGTAAGAGGGTCTAAGAGGTGAGGAATTGCTAGTTTCAGTAGCTTTGTCGTAATTTTGTCCCAGCCCGGTGCACAATCATCTTTTAAAGACTTTACAATCGAGTATATTTCTGAATGATCAGTGGCTAGTAATCCAAAGGATGTTAAGACATTATTTTTGGTAATTTTGTGAGCTAAATCATTTTCGGATTCTTTTAAGCCTATAAGAGTATTCTGGGCAAGATTTGAACCCACACTACAGAAGAAATTATTGACATAATTCAGGGATTCAGCAGATGTAGGTCGATTTCTCAGTAGATTTTCCACTGGATTTGTTTTACAGGGAAAACTACAAATTCTTTTTATGGTATTCCATGTTTTTTTGCTGTTTTGGCTATGTTTCTGTAGTTCTTGTCTTTCGTACGTCCGTTTTAAATTCTTAAGTATTTTACGACATGTATTTCTATAATTGATATAAGTTTTCCGTATTTCTTCATTTCCCGGGTTTTTCTTGTATTTAATGTATAATTTATCCCTTCGTCTCATACATCTTATTAACCCTCGTGTTATCCATGGTTTTATAATTGCTCTGTTCTTTGAAATTATCTTAGTGGTAGAATATTTTTCCAAAGTATTTTTTATCGTATTTATAAATGTTTCTGTTGCTTTTTCTAAGTCGGTATAGTTCAGAAGAGTGCTCCATTCAATTTCCGACAAAGCCTTACAAATAGCATTATAATCAATTTGGGAATACGTTCTATCTAACTTCTTGGTACCTTTATTATGTAAATGTAGTTGAACTAATACCGGAGAGTGGTCTGTAATAGTAGCAGGAAGTACCAACGACGTGGCTTTGTTTTTTGTTTTGATCATACAGTGATCAAGGCAGGACTGTTCTCTTGTGGCTAATAGATGACCCGGCAAGAGGCCATGACTAGCCAGTAGAGTGAGGTACTCTTCAGAATGTCGGTCATCGTTGTTTTCACATATATTTATATTTATATCCCCAATCACGAGAATCCTTGGGAATGATTTTATGTTAACCAGGGTTTCATCAAGGGAATTTATAAAGTTAGTCGTATTACAAAACGAAGGTGAACGATAGATGGAAATGATGCTGAGCTCTTGTCCAATCTGTATTATTAAACAGCTGGCATCACTAAAAGGTGGCTCATACACCTTAATGTTCTTAAGACTATTTTTAACGTACACTACAATACCATCGTTTTGATTTATATAAGACTTGGTGTAGAATGTATTATAGCTATCTAGTGTTGGTGGACTATAATTTTCGCTTAACCTACATTCGGTAAAAATTAACAAATCCAACTCTAGTTTTATGCAATTCATTAGTACTAAGAACTCATCAAAATTTTTGTTGATACTACGAATATTCATTGTAATTATTGAAATATTCTTTTCATTACTACTCAAATGCTTTCTACAGTGGTCAGGATCGCTCAACAAGAATGATTTTGAGACATTAACTTTGTCAATGTCTATCAATACGTCCTGTAAATCAAACATCATGAGTTCTCAGTAACGTAACGCAGATCACACTGCGAGATCTCCAATTTACCGTTCTTCTTTCCGTTGAATGAACCCTCTGATTGTAGCAAGCACTTGAGTATTGTAATTTTATTTTGTTTTGGATGTGTATAGTGTGTAAGTAGATGGGAAGTATTAGTGTGTGTTATTAGTGAATTTTCACTCCTTGGCATTTTAACATAAATTATTCTTAAACAGGCTAAACTATACAGAGATATATCTTTAAAACTACTAAAATAATGAACAAAAAGGTGGTACATAAATAAGTTGAATTTATAATTTGGCTGTTCTAGTCAATCCAGAGTACCCTTTGAGTTTTCAAGGGCTTTTATTTGATCTTCGCTTTTTAATTCAACAGCAGGCTGACCTTCTTCTTTCCTGATGAAAATTTTCCCTTTTGCTGACCAGCAGAACTTCCAGCTGGACCTTTTGATAAGGTCCCGGGCCAGGTAATGAAGATGTCTGGCCTTTTTAGTCAGAAGTTCGTTGATGTATATATTTTGCTTCACTCCTGCCACACCTATGGTGCTAGTATTGAATTTTTCTGCTTTTTCTATCTTGTTAAACTCTTTAAAAGCACGCAATAATGTAATTTTCTTTTGTGTTGTAGTATACTCAATTATAATTGGTCTTGGACGGTTGGCTTTAGTAGTAATACGGTAAGCACTCCGAATATCGCGTGAATCATATTCAAGTTTCAGAGTTTTGTGGATTTTCTCGATCGCCGTCATCATATCTTCGTTATTTTCTGTTGTCAGGTTGTTTATTTCAATGCTACTTTCTCGGATTTTCCTTTCTACATTTTCTAGCTGCTCTTCAAGTTCGCACACATACATTTGTGAGGATTTTTCTCGCTTCTCAAGAACATCAACCCGGGTTTTCAACTCATTCTGTTCCTCTGCTATAAAAGTCAGGGAAGACTTTATTTCGGCGTTTGCCGTTAGCAAAATTTCATTATGTGTCTTTAATGAACCAATCACCTCACTTATCTTCGAAAATTGCTCATCTTGGCTGGTTTTTAACTCTTTAAACATTTGCAGTACATTACTAAACATATCATTCATTGAATGGGTAGTGTCATCTGTATACTTCCTCTTTCTAACGGATTTTTTTAGGTCTGATTCCTGGAGTTCTGGAGTTCCATATATATCTGGCTGCGATACAGCCGCACTCAGTGGCCTAGGAGGCGTGCGTATCATTTTACCTCCGCCCGATATGGCAGAATCCATTTTATTTCAATGAGCGAGGACTTAAATTTGTTTGTAGGCGTTGAATATACAAAGCGAGTACAGAAACGCGGCGTAGCAGATAAGCGCCGTAACGGTATCGTAGCAGTTACGTAGCAGTGAGCAATGCATATAACTCGTATCGGCGTAGGCAATCTCGTAGCACTATGATGTTCTGTAGCGTAATTTCGACGCAGTCGCTCACGTCGCGCTGGTTCAGAGGTATGTGATACCGCTTTACGAGCCGACAGCCACGGGATCGCACCTGGCCGACCGCAAAAAGTAACTATGGTCACTCACTTGATTAAGGCGCTTCCGACCAACTTCAACCACAGCTCCGACGTCGCAGCTCTGTTCCTCTCTAGACACGCCTCTGGGAGGAGCAAGCCGTGCAAATCGTTCAAGAAGAAACGAGAATTGAAACTTCGTTCAATCGACCAATCACGTATCAAATAGGAAAGTCACAGAAAAAATTGACCGCAGGCCATTTAAACACGTCCGTTCGATCCGAGAGCCGAACGCGAAACCAATTGTTATAATAACGTAATTATAATAATTGTAACCCTAATTATAAATAAAATGTTTTTATTCAATACTTGTGCAACGACCACGACTTTGTCCGCGTGAAGTTATATTTCATACAAACTTAAACACCCCGCTGCACCCCCGTAGCCGTTGAATTTCGGGAATGGCTTTCTTAGTCTACCCCTAGACCACAAAAGGATCATACATATCCATGCAAAATTTCAGGTTTTTAGGACTTATAGTTTAAGCTGTGCGTTGATACTCAGTCAGTAGTCAGTCAGTGGTGAGTCAGTCGTCATTCACGCAATGATTTTGTATATATGTTTTGAATTCAGCCGTTCAATTGGTCGGCTAGCCATTTCATTGAAAACACCCCTTCGTTTTTGCGTCGGGGGTTAAAAAACTGGACTTTTATGGAATCAATTTGTTGTACGTCTGTCTGTCTGTCAAGACCCTTTTTCTTAGAAGCCGCTAAAGGTATTCGTGAAATACCATAATATATATAGTACCGGAATTGTTGATAAGATTCGTTGGTATAAGATTTATCCTGTCTGCTAGCTTATTATAGAATGTGGTATTACTGGAAGATAGCTTTAGCAGAGTCAGTCGTCGAAGCAATGGCAGCGATGAGTTCACCACTTGTCACGTCTATATTCCACGATGGTGCAACCTACAGTGAGAAGAGGCCCATTGAGGCTCTGCCTAACCCTTCGGGGAAAAAAAGTCTGTGAGTAGCGTAAAAAACTCAAGCTCAACTCAATGCATTAAGAAATAAAAGTGAAAAACCTCTTGGGCACTTCCGGAAACCTCACGCTGCTGGAATTTGGAACGCTAGGAGGCTTTGTGACACATATAATGGAAAGGTTTACATTTGAAGAATTCCTACTTTACACCTTAGCACGCATGGGATGGTAAAATTTAAAGGAACTCTAAAAAACTCTATAAAATCACTATAGTTTAGCATTGTAGGTAGTGAGGTATGCCAAAACAACGGTACCTACTGAAGTCTCATAGCGCGAGCTACTCGCACTTGTCCGTATTTATTTTACCAACCGTGTAGGTACATGCTGTGGTGCGGCGCGACGGTTTGCATTCAATACTCGTTTTTCGTTTACTTCCCTTCAACGTTTGCATTGTTTGCGATCTGACGGGCGCTTTACAACGTATGTGTGTTCCGTGAGTGGATTTTTTCGATTTGCTTAATGGTTTGTTGGATTGTGTACTCGAGTAAATATCGTTTATACACCCATAAAATCCACCAGATTACCATTTATCGAGAAAACGTAATATAAATACATACGTAGACACGCGCCTTTTTCCCCGGGAGCCTCAATGGGTCTCCTTTCACCGGGGGTTGCATCTGGGAATATAGACGTGACAAGTGGTTAACTCATCGCCGTGATTATTTCTCATGACTGACTCAACTAACGCTTTTTTCCAGTAATATATAAAAGTTTTTTTTTTTTGTTAGCAGCCAGGACAAAGCTTATAACATTGAATCTTACTAATAAGTCTGGGTACCTAATCCCTGAGTCGACATTTACGAAATCCACGGGAGGAATATAGACGTGACAAGTGATTAGCTCATCGCCGCCATTGCTTCTCACGACTGACTCAGCTAACGGTTTCTTCCCAGTAATAAATAACACATTCCTTAATAAGCTATAGCAGCCACTTCTTACAAACAATAAATAAATAAATAAATAAATAATGCTGGACAGTTGACACAACACAACATTATCTAGCCCCAAGCTATGCAGAGCTTGTGTTATGGGTACTAGATAACTGATATACTTAATACAATATAATACAGAGATAGATATTTTTTATTATACATATAAAATATCCAATACTAGTCTGGGTACCCAATCTCTCTCGTCGATATTTACGACATCCACGGCAGGAGAGATATATTCTTAGGCCAGAAGCACCACGGCAAAATGTAATATACTCAAGTAAAATTGAGCTATTATTCAAAATAAGTGCCATAGCGCTAATTTTATAATACTTTATTTCAGCTTAAACTTCCGTAGCGTTTAAATTATTTGTCCGTTGAGGTTGGAGCCATTCCAAATTATATTTAACGCAGAAAATTTCGTTCACATCGCTAAATTCATTATGATATTTGTTTGGGGCGATACGTTTAGCAAAGTCGTTTTTACTTAATTCGTTGCCAAGTTGTCGGTTACGAGCAACTGGAGCATTTAAATAGAACTCCGGGTGACAACATGAATGCCTGTAATAACAGTTTTGTTGTTTCAAACAATTGTTCGGATCCGACAACAAACTGAGACCCTCAAATTCATTCCCTTTGAGCACTCAGATAGTAGAATAAACTCTCAAAGTTTCGTGTCTCGACCAACGAACAATTTGGAAGCTCCACTTTCTGTAGGTAAGTTATTGGAGGTGCTTACGTGATACCTAATAATTAATATTGTTCAAGCCAGCGTACCGAACCTATTCTTAGAATTTCTGTATTGTTTTCACAACTGTTAAGCTACCTAGTGACTCACGATGATAATTTAGGCTATAATTACAGTTATAGCTATTTACTCGAGATTTTATGTAGTGAATGGCGTTGTTTTGATGTGTGTGTGTGTTTGTGTGTGTGTCTGTCTGTCCCATCGTTGCTCCCGAACGGATGGACCGATTTCATTTTTTTTGTTTGAAAGGTGAATTTGTTGGTATTGTTTTTAGCTATGTTTGATCAAAATCGGTTCTGACGTTTCATTGCGTTGGGGTTTTTTTTATTTTTACAAAATTAATTACTTGTTTCTGTTGAGGTACGGAATCCTTTTTTTTTTAACAACGATAGACCTTTTTTTGACCACGATCTCACCTGTTGGTAAGTGACGATGTGGCCGAAGATGGAGCACAAAGGTCTAGAAGGCGCCTATTCACTCTAGCCTTAAAGATACCCTGATCACAGATAAAAGAATACTATACTAGTACCCTGATTATAGTTTTCAGGAAAGACAGACGACGATAGTGTTTTCCAATCCTTAGCAGTTCGCATTGTAAAGGTAGAACTGAAACGTTACAGTTGCACTACGGCTCTCTCAGCACTTCTCGACAGCCGCCCCCGTTGCCGCCACCAAAACTCCTAACAAACTGCGAGGATGTCTGCTACGGGCTCCACTCTACCGAGGACGTCCACGGTATGTTTGCACATGCAAACATTTATCTATTATGCATTTTTCATCCAGTCCATAAATCAAAAACGTCCGACAAAGCAAACTATTCAGTTGGATTTGTTCGGTGCACTGAACTATGAGAATCAGTTTTGTGTTTCAATTTGAATGTCGACTAACGAATGTGCTGTTCATATTTTTACTTTTCACTGTGTAATTTATTAGAATCTAGCCTTTTGTCCCCCTCACCCCCTACTGTTCTCCTCAACCCCCAAGTATCCATCCACACGCCACGTTGTTCTGTCCAATAGTCTCAAGTTCATACAAAATTCCTATAGAAAAAGCACCTTCAGTTTTACACGAATTTTCCAATTATCCGAACAACTTATAATTTTTTTGTTTCTCTTATAATCTTAATCGGGTAACATCGCATCGGCAATTTTTTTTTTTTGTCTACAACTTTAGATGACCGAGCATGCAAATGGCCCGCCTGATGTTAAGCGGTACCCTCTGCCTATGAACAGTGCATTATCACATAGGTCACGTCCACCAAGTACGCGCGCTATGTGGCATTGCACTGCGCCCGCGACCCTGAGACAGAGATGGAAAGTTTCATGGAACACAACACTCAACACAAACTGGGACACAGTCATGCGAACACTACCTCTTTGCGGCAGAAATAGGTATGGGGGTAGTACTTCCCCGGACGAACTCATTAACAAAAAAGCTCTACTACTTACGATTACTACAATTACGAACAATTAAGAAAATAAATAACTACATCAATCCAACCGGTCTCAAGTGATGCGATTACCAACAAACAGCATTTCATTTTTAATTACCTATATATAGATGATAAGGGAGGAAATCGATTCAAATAATATCGGGTAACTTTATATTTGACGGAAACACAAGAGTCCATTTGTAGAGTGACGTGGTGAGAGACCCTTGTTTATAGTTGGCACTTATCACGGCGCTAAGCTACCCGAGCGCTCATTCCTCGAACACGTCTTCTGGAAGACAGTACATCATTTTTATGTCGTGTAAGTGAATTTGTTATCTTATTACGCTCTCGATTCCCGCTGCGGGACAAATTTTTGTACTATCTGCAAATATTTGTTCCGGGTCTGAGTATTATGGTACCATGGTACTCGTAGTTTCTGATACCCACGACACAGGTAATCCTAGTGTGGGGTCAGGACTATGTATGTGACTGTTGGGTGTTATGTTATGTTATTTTTATTTCGACAGTAATTACCTTGGTGTACCTCCGTGGTGGTCTCTGCCTACGAATAGGACTCCTACATCTCCTCCCATGGATGCTAAGGGGATAGGCAACAGCAACCATCTCAGTATTAAAACTAAAACGCAAACACCAAACTGCCTGCCAAGCGGGGTTATTATTGCAAATCCCTCATGTTATGAGAAGACCTCGTATAGTAGTATCGGCTGATGAAGCAGGCTTACCTATGCCTTATGAGGGATTTTCTCCATTGGGGACTTGAAAGGTTATATAAATCCCATTGTGTACACAGCTTCATTAAGATTTACTTTGACACTGTTAAACCAAGTGTTCTAGCAGTGATTTACAAAAGACTCCGTGGTACTAATAAACGCTGAATATCATTAAAATAGTTAATCTTGCTATTGTCGCATGGAATTTCGTTTAAAATCTCCAAAAGTGTTAAAATCCTATCTTTTTTTTTTTTATTTTTTATACTACTTGGATGACGGAACAAGCAAGAGGCCCACCTGATGTTAAGCGGTAACCTCTGCCTATGAACAGTGCATTACCTCAAAGGTCACGTCCACCTAGGACGCACCCTATGTGGCATTGCACTGCGCCCGCCACCCTGAGACATAAAGATGAAAAGTCTCATGTGCCTGTAATTTCACCGGCACCCTTACCCTTCAAACCGGAACACAGCAATGCGAGCACTACTGCTTTGCGGCAGAAATAGGTATGGTGGTAGTACTTCCCCGGACGAACTCTTTCACAAAAAAGCTCTACTACTACTAACTACTACTATCTCAATCAAAAGTGTGAAAAAGTATCTTCATAATTTTCGACTCTCACCACTCCACACTTCCTACCCTCTACACCCATCTTAATTGTATAGAATTCTAGAATTTGAACCTGCTTTGTTCGATTCGGACGGTAATGTCCCTTTCGCAAATTGTCCCGTGCTTCCCCGTGCGTGCGTTTTTTTGTTCCCTTACGGTAAGGATACCTACCGTTTTTACAAGAGTAGCACGGGACAATTTGCGAAAGGGACATTACCGTCCGAATCGAACAAAGAAGATTTAACTTGAAATAAATGTATTGACGACCTCTGTGGCCCGGCGGGCGAACGTTCGCCTGCGAAGCAGGAAGTTGCGGGTTCGATTCACGCCTTCGAACAAATATTTGTATATTTTCTATTAATATCTATATATAATTTAAAAAATATATCGATGTAATATATTTTATTAAGTATATCAGTTGTCTAGTACCCATAATACAAGCTCAGCTTAGCTTAGGGCTAGATAATGTTGTGTGAACTGTCCAGCAATATTTATTTATTTATTTATTGCGACGTCTACTAAAGCGACATACAAGAGAAAGCCCACACACATTTAAAATCTATATTCAAAACAAATACGTGGCGAAAAATTTCAGAAGCGGTAGCAGATAGTGGAAACTTTCATTATTTCTTCCAGTGAAGGTATTGGTCGAAACATGTGTCACCAGCAGCTAAAATCGAATTTTCAGCTTGTCCGAAGGTCGCAGCGCTCCGGGCTCGTCGCCTTCGCCTTCTCCGAGCCTCGTGATATAAGATTTTCTACAAAGTAGTGATGTTTCATTAGGATTCTAAAAACTACATCCAGAGATACGGATGGAGTTTACACTTCTTTATGACTGGATTTAATATTAACTACATACATTTTCACCACAGGGGCGGGAGACAGAGCCTCAATGGGCCTCTTTTCACAGTGGCTTGCACCTTCGTGGAATATAGACGTGACAAGTGATGAGCTCATCGCCGCCATTGCTTCCCATGACTGACTGGGCTAACGCTTTCTTCCAGTAATAACACATTCCATAATAAGCTAGCAGCCAGGACAAATCTTATACCAACGAATCTTATCAAGAAGTCCGGGTAATCCCTTAGTTGGCTTTTACGACATCCACGGGAGGAGACGGAGGGGTATATTCTTAAGCCAGACACACCAATGCTATATGACACGTGTGGTGCCGGGATAAAAACCAGCCTCTGCCCACTCCACCCTCCCATGCCCCCTTCTCCCAGCATCCATCCACACAACAAATATTATCAAAATCCGCTCAACCATTACCAGTTGATTGGAGCTACGCACAACGCGAGCGTACCCACGGTTCGAAGCTAATAAAACATAGCCTATAGCACTCATTTATAATGTAGTTTCCTTTAAGTAAAAGTTTTTTTTTATCGGATCCCGGAGAGATATTTTCGTAGATTACCCCCTCACACAAACTCACAAACAAACTTTACCTCCTTCTAATTATTAGTTTATGTAGATAGGTACATAAAAATATCGTTATAACTCTCTGGATAGCAATAAACTTGGTAAATTTCCTATTTCCATGTTCGATATCTGAGAAATGGCTAGCTTTTACTTTCGAAAAAATCACATTCATTGTGTTATTTAAACTACATTTTAAATTTTAAATTTTAAATTTAAACTGCATAAATGTGTCGAAAAATTCACCTTCATTGTGTTATTTAAACTACTTTCAAAATTTTCAATTTAAAATTTAAACTGCTTAAATGTGTGTAAAATGTCAGTCGTGTTTTTATTTTTGTTTTTCAAAAGTATCTAACTAATTCGTATATACGGATATTTCTTGTTGATACGGTCTTCTAACACATCACTAGTTTAAACTCAACAAGGAAATTGATTTGGGGAGTTCCAGTCGAAATGTAACGAAGGCTGTCAATAAGGTTCGCCTCCAATGATTTATTGCTACTCACTGACCGCCCGGCGCTAAGATGGGGATTGTAAGTTTTTCGCCACTTTAGGTCCATAAATTAAACCTAGTCTGGGTCACGCAATACTGTCAGTATTAAGTTAATAATTCCTGGGTGCTGATTTTTTTTAACTACGTGATTGACGGAACAAGCAGATAGCCCACCTGATGTTAAGCGGTAACCTCTGCCTTTAACAACGCATTAACACATGTCACGTCCACCTAGGACGCACCCTATGTGGCATTGCACTGCGCCCTGAGACAAAAGATGAAAAGTCTCATGTGTCTGAATTTTTCCGGCACCCATACCCTTCAAACTGGAACTACGATTAACTAAATCAAATTACAGTACAATGGGCGGCCTTATGCTGAAAGATATTACTTCCAGGCAACCTTTTTTACTTGTTAGTTAGTATACATATAGGTATGTACAAAATAAAAATAAAACATTTATGAAACACTTGTGCTACCTGAAGAACGCTGCTAACTATCTAAAGGTAGCTCAACTGATCCAATTCACTACGAGACTGAAGCGTCCCTAAAATGCTGGCTGCATTGCCACGCTGAATGACAATACTAATGCGTTGAGCCAGATGAGAGCCAGCTCTCGAATATATTTATTAAATATATTTTATTATATTTAATTCCCTTGTTAGTATGATAGTGTGGGACAAATCTTGATACTGAATTTTGAACCAGTTTACCACAACCGCTTGAGCTTTGTATACTTGTCAAGTTTCGATGACAATACAATATTAACGTGACAGCGAGCTGATCTGATGATAGAGATGGAAGGTGGACAACAGAACTCCTCGATGGATAGTAGACTGGCCGTGCTCAGGCTCGTTTTGATCAGCACACGGTCCCGGTCACAAATTTTCTAAAAAAATATATATTAAAAAGTATTTTTTTCACAAAATACTTATAACATTCACTCCCGTATTCCATTCAAGAGATATTTTCACCTCCTATTAGAATTACAACAATGCGCGGCATTCGTCATCACATACGAAAAACCCAATATCGACGTCTACCAAAGCGAAAACATGTCAGCAGGGGATAGAAAACGAATGAAAAAAGCAATATGTCCCCGGCGCACATGTTTTCGAAACTAGCGTTAAAAACAGTCGTCTCAAAGAGACTTCTTGTGGAAATCAATTCGTGGTTTAACATAAAAGAGCTTGGCTGGCTCTCGTCACTAAACGGCGGCAGATGGGCCTAATATGTCACGGCGTGATTCCCTGAGTGATCTATTCGCCGCGTCTGTTTACAATTCAGCGAGTGTCACGAGCTCGGCTGTTCACTTTTTTATCGGTTACAGCTCTTTCAAAGTAAAGTCTATTTATAAATTACTGTTATAAATCGAAAAAGTCGGTTAAGTCTCAAATTAACCTGATGATGTCTTGAATACATCCAGTTATTCCACAAATATCATAAATATCAAAGTTATTATGGCGTCTGTGGTGCGGTGGGCGAGTAGCCTGGCTGAGATGCGAGAGGTTGCGGGTTCGATTCCTGCTACGGGACAAATGTTTGTATGATCTGCAAATATTTGTTTCTGGTCTGGGTGTTGTGGTACCATAGTCCTCGTAGTTCCAGACAACACAGGGAATCCTAACGTTGGATCAGCTAGCAGATTACGTAAAATAACAATGTTTTAGTTTCAATGCTGTTTCTATCTGAAAGGACGCTCTTGCGATTACCCAATTTACACAGTTTACCAACAAAACTTGATTGCATCTAGATTGCATAAATTAGGTAATCGCAAGAACGTCATTTCAAATAGAAATAGCATTGAAATCGATTGAAACTGATGGCAACAGAGTTAATGAATCACGCCACTGGCCTATGTATGTGACTGTTGGGTGTTATGTTATGTTTAGATGTTTAGATGTATATATGTTTATAACTAAATCACGCCAAAACGGCTGAACTGATTTTGATGAAATTAGGTGACCCGGTTTGAGCTTATAGGCTACTTTTATCCTGATAAACGCGAGGAAAGCTGCGGGCAGACACTAATAATTTTATAAGTAAAAATTATATGTAAATCATCACCACAGCCAATCACAGGGTGTTAACGATTCATGCAGCTTTAATAGGTAGTATTAATTAAATCATCAGCGCAGATTATCTCAGCCTACTGTAATCCAGTGTTAATAAAATTACGCCAGTAGCGGACTGAGGATGAATAATGAATTCTACAGCTGCCGAACTAGAAGATTATCATGTTTGTAATATTATGTTCATTTTTAAACATAAAATTAAATCCAACCAAAGAAAATGATTCAACTAAATGCACCGAAAATATTTTTCATAAGCTTCGACCAAATTAATTTGGTCGAAGTTCTTAAGTATATTTTTACCCACGACGGAACTGTTACAGCCCTAAAGTAATATGGAAATATGGCACACGTTAATACAATACCAGCACTTATTGATGTCTAGAGACGAACAGTTAGTATAAAGAAAGCCGGTCTGTGACTGGTATCGATCTTAAACACTTGTTCTTTCAGAATATTAAATTCTGTCTTTAAGGTTTTTTCAACATAACATCTAATAAATTATTCGTTAAAATTAAAAAAACCCTCAACGCAATGAAACGGCTGAACCGATTTTGATCAAACATAGCTAAGATCACTCCCGACAAATTCACCTTTCAAACAAAAAAAAACAACATCAGTTCATCCGTTCGGGAGCTACGATGCGACAGACAGACACACACACACAGACACGTCAAACTTATAACACTCCGTCGTTTTTGCGTCGGGGGTTAAAAGATGTTCTAAAATCAGCCTGAGGGCAGCAGGTTCCCGCTATTGGAAGTATTAAAACGACTCGATAGCGTGCGCAGAGCAACGCACCATTTAAAGAGTCAACAGAAACTTGAGGAAAGTACTTTTCTTTCATTGTTCCGGGCGTGCGGAGTGCCCTCAAGACTCAAGGAAATTGACAATGAAGGTAAAGTTTATCTTCCAGCGTCAGCCGTTTGAGGGTCCGAGACGTGACCCGGCTACTTGATTCCATTACCGTGCCTCGCTCCATCCGACAATAGAGAATTAAAACTCCAATTTTTACTGAGCCAACGAGCCGCTTATTCAATCGAAAAATCAATATCGCCTTTCACATAAACGAGCCCGTATTCAAGAAATTATGAAAGAAAAAGTGGATGAATTATAAGGGTAGGTAATACCTGTATCAATTTTTGATGGCGAAGTAATTTTGTCTATTATTCCATTATGGCTTAGCGGCAGAGCGCACACGGTGGTTTTATCCAATAACCAATTCGTATTGTTGTCACTGAATTTACTGTTTGCTAAATAATTGTGGGTTTGTCAACCAGCCACCTATTATTTCACAAAGGTGTACTAAATAAATATTTATAGTTTGCATGCAGGTAAGTTGATTCGGTTTAATAGTAAAATACATTTATTTACAGAAAGAATAATACAAGGTATGTACAAAATACATATGAAACAGTTGTGCTACCTGAAGACCGCTGCAAGCGATCTAAAGGTAGCTCAACTGATCCAAATCACTACCAGACGGAAGCGTCCCTAAGATGCTGGCTGCATTGCCACGCTGAATGGCAATACTAATGCGTTGAGCCAGATATGAGCCAGCTCTCGGGTCACGCGTCGCTTCGACCAGATGCCCTGAAAGAATTTTGAAAACGCAAAGGGCCCCGGAACCCCACGGACCCAGAGTCTCGACCCCGAAAGGCAAAAATAGGTAAGCTCTGTCGAGACTTGCATATTTGCGTCTTTTGAGGTCCTCAGCGGAATCTGCCGCCGCACCAGCCCTAACTGATGTCCCGGACAGATGAGATGGCGCATGTAGCGTCCCACACCAAAGGCCTACCCTTCTCCCACAGAACAAGAGTCATGCCGTCAGGCCGCTTACCATCGTCACGTAACAGACCATTCGGTTCTAGAATGGCTGGAATGTTAACGCTGGTAAGGGCCGTGGTTAAATAGTAAAATACCTGCTTGAATTGTGGCTGCGGTGGAATGTTTAATTTGCATAATTATTCGAAAGATTTAGCATACTTTTATTACTGCCCCTTTAGGTTATCGCTTCAATAATTTCGTTCTACAACGTTAACCAAACTACACGAGTATAAATAGAAAATGATTAGAAAACTGAACATTTTATTGCCGAAATTTGTTCACACAATTACCGATTATTGTAGTTTACATCTAGTTATATCTAATGCCTTACATTTGGTTTTATCTGACTAAATTACAACATAAAATGAAATGTATTATCCAAAAAGCACTGGTTTGATTGCATAACTTTATAGGTCTCTCAAAATTATAATCTCGTAATCCATAGTTTTTGACACCACGAAAGCGTCTGAATTTAAAAACTAGATGTAATTTTCATTACGAAGGGCCTATTGTTCCAAGCTTATTGAAGCCGTCTGTGACACTGTAAACCAAAACAACACAGAGAGTCATCTCGATAAAAATAGATTAAAATTGATTAGTGTGCAAATAGTAGCATGAACTGTCAAAAATTTGTTATCAAACGAGGGCAATTTCCAGAGTATACGGAATTTTTTGCTATAATAAACCTCCCTACTAAGTTGATAGATAGTTGAAGTCTATCTTCATGAGCATTTTAACACCCCCCAACATAAAGAGGGTGTTATAAGTTTGACGTGTTTGTGTATCTGTCTGTGGCATCGTAACTCCCAAACGGATGAACTGATTTTGATTTAGTTTTTTGGTTGAAAGGTCAACTGATTTTTGCTGTTTGGTGGAAATTGGTGCAGCCGTTTCCAGAAACATCAGGTCTATTTTTTTTTTAATAGAGCTCTGACAAGTTCCTGGACTTACATCTGATAGCGCGGTTACTTTTTTTCCTGTGGTGACATCTAGTCGTAAATGAATGAATGAATGATTTATTTCGCAGAAAAAGGGTTAACCGGAGGGGTAACAATGTAGATCTTATGCAAATTTATCTAGTTCCACTAATTCAACTTATATTAAGTATGCGATTTCATACAGGTTTTACATAATACGAGCATAATTACGAACAAATATTTGTGCAATCGCAGATATTGTTCAGGGTGTTCTGGGTATTTTCTATGTATAATTAAAAAAAAAAAACTATGTTATATATTGTGTTTAGTATATCAGTTATCTAGTACCCATAACACAAGCTCTGCTAAGTTTGGGGCTAGATAATGGTGAACTGTCCAGCTTTATTTTTTATTTATTTATTTATCTATAATTTTAATTATTGATTGTCGATTCAGTTATATAATAATATGAAACTATGTGAAAATAAAATACATGCCAAATTAATATAAGTAGTTATTATTGAAAAGTCAGCAGTGACTAGTTTAAAACTCATTTACTGAATAAAAATAATTAAACAAAAGCCATTTATGTAAAGCAGTTTTAAATCGTAATGGCATGAATAGAATTATTCACTTTGGAGCCCGAGATTATGCGTGCTAGACACCGATGTGCTTCTATAAGTGTTCCGTTTTTCCAATTTTAATGAAACACTGAAAAAAGACAGGAGTATTTTTTATAAAACAACTTTTAACGTGATTATTTGTATACCTTGTGGTACTGGTTTATTATTTTACTATCCCACACGAAGACAATTTATTGGTGTTTCGTTGTCTACCCGTCCTTATTCGCACTGGAGTGGTACATGTTCTTTCACATGCAAATAGGGGGGTATGAAGGCACTGAGTACCGCGAGCTAGAGCCTCGAAACGGATCCCTCTGAAATGGGACATGAAACACGTTTCAGATAACGCATACGATTTGATTCTATTAAGCGTAGAGGCAGCCTTTCATTTCGATGAATAGCAAGCGAGGAGTAAATGTGCTCTTGGTCTCGCGTACTTGAAAGTCAGTGAAAGTTATTATAGATTTTCAAAAAGAAAATGAAAAATATATTTATTTGCTGTATTTATTTATTTGTTGGTTTTTTGATAATACTGTTTTTATGTCTACCGACATCCTAACTTGACGTATAATTTTAATAATCACGTCTTTTATTTTATGAAATACTTCTTTATTATTATTATTTCTTCATTAATTATGTATAATTATTTATTGTGAAACAGACATCCATGTTTTTCAGTTACATACATGGTTCCAGCGGAAGATCAGCATTGTGTTGTTACAACACAACAAATGCTGAGCTGGACGCTAATTTGTGTCAGCATGTTACGTGACTGGTCTTAGGAGGCACAACTTAGTTTTATATATCTTTGTTTCTGTGTGTGTGTGTGTGTGTGTGTGTGTGTGTGTATGTGTGTGTGTGTGTGCCATTTTGTGTGGAATATTGTTTCCATGGTTTGCTGACACAAATAAATGTTTTTCTTTCTTTCTCTTATACTTACTACGATAAGTAATTTTAAAATAAATCCATGTAAAAAAAAGGCATTTAAATAAAGTGAAAAACTGAGAACATCACGTAAAATGCCTAATTGATGGAAGAACATTTTTGGCGTTCATTTCAACAGTGACTTAAGCCTTTGATCAAAATTTTCCGCTCGGTGACCCAAACATCTCGGCAACTTCCGCATCTCAAAGCCCCCAGGCCTAAATTGATTATATTGGAAACTTCATTATTTTGAACAAATTTGTTTTTCAAGGAAATCCCAATTTGATAAATTTTTCAAAATCTTTTTTCGTGGATAATAAAATATAAAGGAGAATTAAAAATACACAGAATAAACCTACGAAGCATTATATAGTTATGTATGGATCGGAATGCTGGGCCATGAAGAAGAAGGATGAAAGAAGATTGTATGTAGCACAGATGAGAATGTTAAAATGGATGTGTGGAGTGGCAAGAATGGATAAAATAAGGAATGAGTATATAAGAGGAAGTTTGAAAATTGCACCAGTGACAAAAAAGTTAAAAGAAAATCGTTTAGTTAAAATGAAGTCGTATGGGTATGTTATGAGGAGGGATGAAATGCAATGTAACTAAGAAAGTTATGAATATGAATGTTAGTGAATAGAAGGGAAGACCAAGACCTGAGAAAAGGTGAATGGATTGCGTGAGAGATGATATGAATTAGAACGGAGTGAATGATGAGGTAACGGCTGACAGGGGAGAGTGGAAGAAAAAGACGTACTGCACCGACCCCAAATAAATTGGGAAAATGGCAAGACAATGATGATAATTAATTTAACCTATGAAGCAAAGCTAAAGATGTCTGAAGCGAGTCAGCTGCTATAGCCAATTTATTGGAAAACACACAAAATACACCAGCAAATACAGTTTCAATCAGCCAAAAAGCTCTGCGTAGATAATTATACAACTATTGCAAGTTACTAAGTGGGATAAGATGTTCGCAAGTCGTAAGAAGTGGGCAGGTAACTAAATAAACAACTTCTATATTGAATTAGTCCGCTCTTACGAGTTGTTTACAAATCGTACTTATTAGTGATATTGCAAACTAGCACTAATACATAATAATTAGTGATTCATAATTGTATTGTATTGTATTTATTTATTGCTTACATGTACCTACTTACAATATTGTAAGTATAAGGTCTTATTTTTACTGTTAGTAATGTAGTATGTACATGAGCCCCGTTAGGGCGCTGCAATTTTGTGATCTCGTTACATAATAATAGTGAAATAATAAAGAAAAAGGATAAAGATGTCAAAAATTAAAATTAAAAGAATAGTAGCACTATACATAGGTATATGTCAAACCAACTAAACTACTTCATATTTACGGTAAATAGGCATGTCAAATTAAACAGGGTTTTTAAATCTAATTCAAACGAATACCTAATAAAAATATGCTGTGAAATTCATGTACGGTTATGAACTACCCATAATAATGAGTAGTTCTTGATGGATCCCTTGGCTAATTCACGGTAAAAGTATATTATTATCTCTGATACTGGCAACATTTATTTACAGAAAGAATAATACAACTAATACACCAAAGCAGTCCGGTAAAAAAGGTCTTTAATAGATTCAGTCCAAACCAATTTCTAATGTATTAACCGCCTTCAGAAAAGGAGGAGGTTCTGTGTTTGTCAGTATGTATTTAGACGTTTTAAAAATCTGAAAAATCGGTTTAGTTCCCATGCCAAAAAAAAAATAGAGTTCGCGCCACTACTGAAGTCCGACGGCCTTTTGAGGAACTCAAACTAACGGATAACAGAGGTAGATTTTCGCTTTTGCACTTTTGCGCATAGAAACTAGCGCTCCAGTCACCGGACCTCAGTCGTGGCGCGGACTCTACAACGGTGAATGACCTTCCCTTCTAGTGGACGGTGTACAAAGAAAATATTGATAGAAAACCGCAAATCGATGTCCAGGATAGCCGTTTGGTACACGGGTACTTTAGGTTAAAAAAATCATTTAGAGCGGTAGTTCATAAAAATATTCCCATTGTGGGGGCAGTAATGACGCCATCAATATTTTGTATGGGAATAGTTTTTTTCATAAACCTATCGTGTGTGGTATCATATGAAAGAACTTCATGAACCGGTTCTAAAAATATTCTACACTATTACCTTTCGGCCAGAGACGGCTAGGAGACGAGTCCATTTTTTTAAATGCACCTAAGTAGGTACCTACTTAATATAAGTTGAAGTAACTACGAAATAGCTTAATAGTTTTTTCAAATTAACGAAAGTAACTGTAACAACCTTCAAATTAATTAAGGGTGCTACCCTTACAACAAAAACAAAACTAATACGAGTAGATTTACAAACTCACGCTCACTATTTCGGAGCTGAATTAAGCCGACAGAACAAAAACCGCGGTACATTGCTAGGTACAGTTAGCATCAGAACTCAAATCTTACAAAGATACAAGATACAAGATTTTATTCGTAAAAAACTATTTTACATGTCACATATTATAACTTATACACTTTGGTATAAGACAAACTTTGGTAACAAATTCAATTACTAAAATTACATTATTATTATATTACACTATTATTACTATCAATCAAATTTAAAATCATTAATCTATATGCTTATATAATACCTCTTAACTAAACTATATAAGTGCGGGGATGATGTTCTACAGTTCAGGTAACTCTATGAATTCACCTAGAGTTTGACTGTAAGATTGTAATTACAATCAAAGACATTCTAATAACTCTACGGTGGACTATGCATTCCATACACTATGAACACCAAAATATGCCACCTATGAAAATTCGAACGATGACAAATGAGTTCGATACATTGCCGGTTCATACTGTAGACCTTCAAATGTGTTCAATAATCAAGCAGCAATGGCCAGATAAAACTTGTTGAATTGTCCCTCTTTATACGTTTTGTTTCTCTTTTGGTTGATGGGACACTTTTTAAGTGCTGACCCGAAGGAGGTTATGGTGCCCTTATTTCGGCACAGTTGCATGCGCCATGGTCACGGGAGAACCCCAACTCAATGGCGCATGCAATCTGTAACCGAAATATCGGGAACAATCAAAACTCAAAAATCATGGTAAATATCCCGTTTCTAGTAAAAAGTATGTACATAACCATGATAATTTCAAAAGTAATACTATCCCTATAATTCTCTCAACAACTGGCATCGTCCCGAAAACACTACACACCAGCCTAAAATCTCTTGACATTCTCCCATTCACATACACTTTTCTCGGTCATATTCAACACATGCAGAATAGTAAGGAAATTCTTAAACATAAACCGGCACTTGGCTCAGGCCCGTGCAAAAAGCCTCTCTACAGAGAGCTAGAAGAATATGAAAACACAATAGGTAATAATAGTAGAAACGGCCTCTCTACCGCTGGTAACTAACAAAAATAACTTTGATGAGTATGCAAGGTACGGTGACGGGCATAGGCACGCATACAGGTTGAGAGCGCTGCCGCGACGACTCACGAAAACGGGAAAGCTAATCGGCGTGATAGGGCCGACGGTGTACAATCGACTACCAGCTGATATCACAGACGCACCATCGACACAATCTTTTAAAAATAGGCCCAAGAAGTGGCTTATAGAGCAGTCAATCTATGATTGTAATTAGCTCACTTCATTAGGTTTTACGTATTAGAAGTTATGACTTAGGTACCTTACTATTATTAATTTATTTGACCATGTTTTTTGTTTGTTTTAAGTAATTACAAAACATACCAATTTATTACATTATTTTATATTATTATTTTTGACCTGTAACTATAATCAGTTATTAATAAATAAACTATGAACTATAAACTAGTTACCGACTCTTGTCGCTGACTGTAAGTACGCGTGTTAGTTTTGAAACTCAATATCAACTTGTGTAAAGCCAATTGCAAGTACATAATTGAATCAGTGAATTTGTTTTATTTAATTGGTCCCGAGCGGTCGCCGCCAAGTTTTATTGACTAACAGACAATAGATACTGCTAACTAATATAAAGCTATTATGTACAGCAACATTCCTAATTACTTATTTAATTGTATAACCAACTAGTAGGTACTTTAATCGCTACTAAGCGATAAGGTTTGAAAGGTAAGGGTGCCGGTGAAATTACAGGCACACGAGACTTTTCATCTTTATGTCTCAGGGTGACGGGCGCAGTGCAATGCCACATAGCGTGCGTCCTAGGTGGACGTGACCTATGAGGTAATGCACTGTTCATAGGCAGAGGTTACCGCTTAACATCAGGTGGGCCTTCTGCTTGTTAAGACATTCAGAAGTATAAAAAAGACCGCCTATTGTACAACATTCAACGTTTCGGTTCTACCTTTATAATGCGAACTGCTAAGGAGTGGAACACACTGCCGTCGTCCGTCTTTCCTGAAAACTATAATCTGGGTCTCTTCAAGTCAAGAGTGAATAGGTGCCTTCTAGACCTTTGTGCTCCATCTTCGGCCACATCGTCACTTACCAACAGGTGAGATCGTGGTCAAACAAAGGTCTATTAATGTTAAAAAAAAAAAAAAAAAAAAAAAAAAAAAACGTACTTACTTAGTTTTAGTTTTATTATTTGTAAATTGTTTTGTATTATGGTGTGCAATAAAGTATTTTCTATATTCTATCTATCTATCTACTTTGAACCAGCAAAAAGCACAACTTTGTACTTTATGTGAAGTAACTTGAATAAGAAACTATAACTTAAGTGCGACGATACATATCATAGGATAATGTCGAACTAATAGCGGAATACCCGAGCTTTGCTACGCATCACACACATCACAAAAATCAAATAAATATGTGTTCAATTATTCTGTACAAGCAGCGCCCCGCGGTTTCACCCGCGTAAGTTTCGATCCCGTGGAAATATCGGGATAAAAATGTGCCTATGTGTTATTCCGGGAGTTCAGTTATCTCCATTCCAAATTTCATCCAAATCCATCCAGTAGTTTTTACGTGAAAGAGTAACAAAGATACATCCATCCATCCATCCATTCTTACAAACTTTCGCATTTATAATATTAGTAGGATAGGATTATAAGTACTCACCAAGTTTCAAGCAAAAGTCACCACGCGATAAAAAGTTCCCATACAAACTTTAACACCCCATTGCAATCGATTTTGGGGGTAGTCCGGTAAAAAAATATTTTACCCTTTTATGATTTGTATTTAAGCATACTTATGAAAAGTTTCAAGTTTGTAAGTTCCAGAAATACGATTTTTCATACAATGGTTTTCACACCTTTTCACCCTTAGGGGTTGAATTTACAAAAATCCCTTCTTAGTGGGTATTTTTTCCATAAAATAAACCTACGCTCCATGTTTCAGCTTTCTAGGTCCAGCTGTTTCGGCTCGGCGATGATGAATCAGTCAGTCAGTCAGATTTAGCTCTTTAAAGGTATAGATAGATAGATGAGCTTTATGGACAAGTTCTTTAGTCACTGTTTACGTTCACCTACCTCTAAGCTGAACTTATTCAACCCATGAATATGGATTGCCCAATATATACCTAGTAGTATGTAGGTCTTACAAACTTCTAGATAGGGTAGGATTTTGGGATAACACTTGTAGGTAGGTCGTTATTATTAGGTATGCATAGAGTATGTTATTATGTAAAGCCTTACTGATTTATTAAGCTATCTTAGTCCCAGAAGGTAGGTACCCTAAATCCATATAGTACAGGCAACGAAGGGCTGATATTGGCAAATATAGAGACAGGAGAACCAACTACCTACATTATTATGTACTTTTAAAATACCTCAATTCCTAAATCATCTAAAAACACCTAAATCGTACGTAAACACTGCGCAACTTTTTTTTGATTATGGGCTTCACACGGCTTGTGCATTTGCCATTTTCAAGTTTTTTTTTTTGTTTTTTATATTATAGTTTTATTATATTTTCAACGTAACACTCCTCTTCTTCTTAGCTTCGGTAATGGCTTCTGTGCATTATTTGCAACAATTTAGCCAATGTCAAGTGATTTATTTATTATAGTTTTTAGTCAAGTCGTCAAGAGTATCTGTCAAGTCCTAACCCAGTTTAAACGGTGGCAGAAAAACTGAGTTTTTACAGGAAAAAATCCACCATTTCGAAAAGACTCGCAATACACCTAAATTTCACTACATCACACATGTGCCATTTATCCAAGTTACACCGGTTAAAATGCCACTAAAATTACACGAAATAACTCAAAAAAACACATTAAAATGTAATAAAATGAAAATGACGACGTTTCTTTCAAAAATGGCAGATTTCAACCTTCGTAACACTCCTCAATCGCGCAGTTGTACGAAATTGATGGAAAACATTTCGTCAAACCGGCTCGAGTCAAGCGTATTTTTTGGATTCGTGTCAATCAAAAATATTACCTGTTTTAGTCGTAGAGCTTCAATGTAGGTACTACGCGAAACTTCTAAGTCTATGGTTTTAGTTGCTAGTGCTGCCATCTCTTGAATTTGCAATAACATTTAAGTGTCTTGTTTTTTATTGTTTTGTGATCGTTTTTAGAAGTTGAGTTCATTCAGTTAGCGGTAGGGGCCGTCTGAACCTAAATTATCTTGACAATAGATTCGTCATTGTCATTGATGCTTACCATGGAAGTATAATAGTAATGAAGTGAGTGCTAAAAATAGCATAGAGTGTTCCTTTTTACTCCTATCCTAGAAGATAGCTTGCTATCCTATGTTAGAGAGAAACAAATATATTGTCACACGACAGTCATCTTTCCGTTCCGTACCCTGAATTTTAGTATCATGCTTAAACATCTCCCTAGATTGTTACCATGAATGTACTAGTAATTTGACATTTGGCCTCGTACGACTAACACAAATAAGAATAGATAGATTTAGGCTTGTCTCATTCCAACACATGAATACATTCATATAAAAGAATGAGACTGGTATAATCGCTAACGTTTCGTTTTTAGCCTTAGTTCCATGCCTTTAGTCCATCTTCCTAGATGCTTACAGGGAGTCTCTAATTTAGTTTTTTGCAATGGCCAGTTGTTAGTTTTTTGTAATAAGGCCGATTAGATATTGATTTTGAAAGCAATCGGTGCATTTAGTTCAAAATAAAGAATGAGGGCGAAACGAACATTAACGAAAAAAAAGTAGTTTGATTTGGGCCGATAGATGGCGCTGACTCAAATTTACTTGTCAAAATAACAAATGCATTGTCTGTGCTTTTGTGTAAATATCACGAAAATATATCACTCACTACGTTGTTGACGTTGACATTTCACTTTATTTTGACAGAGCTACTTTAGCTTGTACAGAGCTGGCGCCATCTGTTTTCAAGGCTATAAACATGATGTGAAACGGCCGTGAAAACCTCTCATTAAGGCAAAAAATTACACTTATAAATAATTGGTGACCAGCCACCGGCCAGTGGACCTCAAAATAAATGAGTTCAGTTCAGTTTAGTTATAGTGTAGTAGTATTGCTTTTTGGTGTAAAAGCTCGTTCGGGGGAAGTACAACCACCATACCTATTTCTGTCGCAAAGCAGTAGTACTCGATTTTTGTGTTCCGGTTTGAAGGTTTTTTTTTTTAATTCTACTTGAATGACGGAACAAGCAGATGGCCCACCTGATGTTAAGCGGTACCCTCTGCCTATGAACAGTGCATTACCTCAAAGGTCACGTCCACCTAGGACGCGCCCTATGTGGCATTGCACTGCGCCCGCCAGCCTGAGACATAAAGATGAAAAGTCTCATGTGCCTGTAATTTCACCGGCACCCTTATCCTTCAAACCGGATCACAGCAATGCGAGCACTACTGCTTTGCGGCAGAAATAGGTTATGGGTACCGTTGAAATTACAGGCACATGAGACTTTTTATCTTTATGTCTCAGGGTGGTGGGCGCAGTGCTATGCCACAGGATGCGTCTTAGGTGGACCTGACCTATGAGGGCAGAGGTTACCGCTTCACATGGTGGGTCATCTGCTTCTTCAGTATAACGCAGTAAAAATAAATATCTAGCTTTTTTCTTTTCTGTAGCGAAGTTACCCAAGTCATAAACTTTGCTAAGAACTTTCTTACACCATGAACCAATTAACTTTAAAAAATTAAAATTGTGTAAACTTTTTCAATGGGGAGCGAATAATGCTTTCTGTCCGGTCTGGCATAATTTAATAGCTGGCTGGCTGGCGATCCTCCAAATTGAATAACAAAGTGGCGATTAGGCGCAGTAAGAATAAAAAACCGGTCAAGTGCAAGTCGGACTCGCGGGATTCCGTACAATTAGGCTACCATAGTTAACCACTATAGACCAATTGAACTTATTAGTGCCACTTGCATCATATAGTGAGTTAATTTTCTCGCTTAAGTTTAAGTAAGTTAGAAAGTGACACAATAGCGCTCGCGCTACGAATAGCGAAATAAAATCACAAAAAACAGTATTTAAACAAATATTTGATGCGTAATCGAAAATATAAATTGCATATGAACTAACTTTGTGCATTGCGGCCTCCGTACCGTGATGCTCGATGGGAACTAATGATATTGTGCATTGCGGCCTCCGTACCGTGATGCTCGATGGGAACTAATGATATTGTGCATTGCGGCCTCCGTACCGTGATGCTCGATGGGAACTAATGATATTGTGCATTGCGGCCTCCGTACCGTGATGCTCGATGGGAACTAATGATATTTTGAGACATTGGTAACGTAAATTAAAACATTTGTGTTCTCCAAGTTTCAGCAAAATCAGTTTTTGCTATCTCAAGAAGAACTGATGAGCTGTGGTACGCAAAATCACAATAAAACTTACAAAGCGCTGCTTGTCTCCCTTGTCGCTAAAACCAAGCTGCTTCGCTACAGAATTTTAATCGAAGATAAGACAATACAGACGCTACGGCTTCTGCGATCGTTTCATTATCGCGTCAGTCGGTTCAAGAGCGGAAAATTCTAATTTACTTGGTGTTTGCACTTTTAGACCGAGTGAGTGGAACGGACTAGTAGTTTATTCAAATTAAGAAATAGATTAATGATTTCTTTTAAACGTTACCAATTATGTGAAGAATGGCGGTTTAGTAGTAGTAGAGCTTTTTTGTGAAAGAATTCGTCCGGGGAAGTACTACCACCATACCTATTTCTGCCGCAAAGCAGTATAGTGCTTGCATTGCTGTGTTCCGGTTTAAAGGGTAAGGGTGCCGGTGAAATTACAGGCACATGAGACTTTTCATCTTTATGTTGAAACATAAGAAGGGCGGCGGGCGCAGTGCAATGCCACATAGGGTGAACTTAGAGCTTTCAGGCTTATAGGTGAGCAACATATGACGGAGACTATAAGATCCAGAGTCTCGAGCACCGCCGTAAGGTTGCATGCCTTTCAATCTTCTATAGGTTACATTTCGGGGAATGCTCCCAGGAACTGCACGATCTGATCCCACCATCTCCTTTTCATCATAGGACGAGCAGGCGTACGGCTCAGTACCATCCTTACCTAATTGGTATACCATCTATTCGCACAAAACGTTTCGGTTCTACCTTTATAATGCGAACTGCTAAGGAGTGGAATACACTACCGTCGTCTGTCTTTCCTGAAAACTATAATCTGGGTCTCTTCAAGTCTAGAGTGAATAGGTGCCTTCTAGACCTTTGTGCTCCATCTTCGGCCACATCGTCACTTACCAACAGGTGAGATCGTGGTCAAACAAAGGTCTATCAATGTCAAAAAAAAAAAAGCGTGCGTCCTAGGTGGACGTGACCTATGTAGTAATGCATTGTTAAAGGTAGAGGTTACCGCTTAACACTTAACATAAGAAATAAAAAAAACCTTTAGCGTTGGCGGCGCATCGACAATACCCAATGATCACTTCTATGGCCAGTTTACCAATCCAATACCTATTATTAGATTGATAAACTGGCCATAGAAGTTATCAAGGAAAATCATAAACACTCATAATCACACACAAAATTGTGCTTACAAGATTCCTAAATCTTGCGAGTACAATTTTGTGCATATTGAAGCAGAGAAAGAGTGAGGTATAAACAGTGTACAGTTTAACCTCATTGGCAATTTCCGCCGAGTTCTAGAGGCATCCGCCCGCAGAAAAAACAAACAGAACAAACTCCTTTGTGGAATTTGCTCTTCACTTCCGCAAAGAAAATTGTTATATTATTAATGTCTTTATCGAAACCGGCAAAGGTAACGATGTAAAATGTACTTTACTATTCTCCTGCTGACGTTTCTGCTGCTGATGTTTCTAAAATGATACCAAGCCACGGTAATTTCAATTCTATGAAGTAAAATGTTTTAATTTTAAATGCATAGTGGACTCTTTCCGCTATTTTTAACCGCCGACGCAAAAACGACGGGGTGTTATAAGTTTGACAAGTCTGTGTGTGTGCCTGTGTGTGTGTGTCTGTGTGTGTGTCTGTCTGTGGCATCGTAGCTCCTGAAGGTATGAACCTTCTTTTTTTTTGAAAGTTTATTCGTCGGGTTTGTTCTTAGCCTTGTTTGATCAAAATCATTTCAGGTTCAGCAGTTTCATTACGTTGAGGGTTTTTTAAATTTTTACAAAATAATTCCTTGTTGAAAAGAGACGTCGTCTACTTTTATGTTGTTTCTTTTTCTAGTGCTTTTTTGTGTTATTTTGGTGGCACTTTAACCAATGTTGTCAAAAGTTTTCTCTATAAAAAGATATCTACTTTTTCTAGGTTTTATGGAATGTTTTCCAAAACGGCTTACGACAGAATAAAATAATGATGTTGCAATACAATAAAATTGTCACGTACAATTGCTTTACTGTTTCGATATAGCCCCCTCTTTATATATCTCTGGGTATATTTTGTGACCCAGATAAAACATTATTTTCTATAAATCTACTTTATTTAAAGAAAAATAAACATCACAGTACAAAGCATCTTAAAATATCTGATGAATGAAAGAAAAGTCAATTTCGCTTGAAGGATCAATTTTGAATTGAATGATAAATTGAGAAAGGAATTCAATTTATCACGGAGTAAAAAAGTGCGGATAATTCTTAGAATAATCGACAGCAAGCTACAGACAATACAGTATTTGTATGATCTGCAAATATTTGTTCCGGGTCCGGGTTTTATGGTAACATGGTACTCGTAGTTCCTGATACTCACCACACAGGGAATCCTAGTATGGCATCAGGACTATGAATGAGACTGTTGGATGTTATGTTACACAGAGGTAGAATTATAAATATTCATATGATTTGTACCCAACAATGGCAGCTGTACTCGCAAACAAAGTCAAGGATTATGTAAAAATGGGAACATATTTATAACAGAAAGAAATTGTAACACACAGACATGAAAACCACCTGCTTGATTTATAGTTCTTTGGTACTGTACAAATAGCCATAGAGCAAACATATCATTAAGGATGATTATTTTATGCTAGACCGTGCCAGCTTCGAGCAATGGCGTACGAGGCGTAGACGAGCACGGATTTTAATGGTACGTACATTTTATTGTTTGTGCTACACCCGCGTCTTAGACGAGTCTCGAGGCGCGGGCAGCACATAGTGTAGCATGAACCACTTCATAAATAAAATGCTCGTACCCTCACGCATGAATTATATTATTGGACGTGATTGAAGTAAGTGTGAGTCGCGACTTGTACAGTTTGCACAGTCATGTTGGACGCCGTTGGCCGCCGCCCTGGACTAGATAATTTTCTGGGTTTATGGATTAGTTTAGTCTGTAACTCAAGAAGGTTGTGACAAATATTGGACCAATCAGATAATTTTTATAAAAATAAAAAACAAACAAGCCAAAATCATGCCATAAATATGATAGAAACATCCTTCAGAGCGCCCAAGGTCACATCTGTGACTATTCACTTATAGTATACAAGGTCACACACTGGCCCAAAACAGCCAGGAGTGGCGTTATAGAGAAGAGGCCTTCATTCAGCAGTGGGTGTTACCGGCTGGATTGATAGATACATGCGCTGGTGTATTTTCTTGGACCATATACGGCATAAGTCACGACTTTCACGCGCGACTGTCGGACGCGTCCGATAATAGGTACCATTCTAAGTACTACCATTACTTACTTATTACATACCTACTTAGTACCAATTAAAGGATGATTTATGCTAGGCCTTGCCGGGTCCAAGCCATAGTACGTAAGAGGTGCAGACGAGGCTCAGATTTAAATCAGTGCCTCGTCCATGCTTCGTACGTGAATAAATCACCCTTTAACCTGTATAAAGTATGTAACTTTGTTTATAGCAAGTGAAATATCGTTCCCTTTATCTTTAGGTCTAATATCTCCATATCTACTCCGAAGGGTAAACGCTAAGGCCTAAGCTACAGGAGCTTTGTTCGGTACTAAACGTTTTTATTTACTACGCTGCGTGCTAAGCGACATACCGTAGTGACACAACGCACGGTTCTTCAAAAGGTGCGCTTCATGACTGTTGTTACATAGTGAGTCTTCGAGTGAGCTGACCCTTGGCTTGCTTAGCACATCATCGGCACCTAGTTCAACAACCAAGCGAAGATCACGCCTGTGTGGCGTGTTTATTTAAAAAATCAATACGGGAACGTTGTTAAAACCAATAGCACGTCAAAGTGCATTTATTTCTGATTGCACTTAATGCTCTGATCTAAACTTTTGATCGAGTCAAAATATGCCATATATGCCTGACTAGGTAGGTATGCTTCTGCATGATACTTAAGAAATAAGACGATAGCACAAACTAAACCCATGCAATTTAATTATTTGAGGTCGCCGAGGCTAGACCTCTAGGAGATATCTATCTTACCTTCGTTTGCCCATGTCCATACAATTAACAGTTCTAGCCATGTCTTCGAGTGTGATTCGGTAGCGGGGAGGTGCGGGGAGTAGTTACCTCACCTCCCCGCGCGCAGGTGCCGGCGGGGGTCACGCGCGTCGCTAGGAAGCAGCGCGCCTTTCTTTAGTACGCTATTTTTACCGAGTGTGTGCGCATGTCCATGATAAAAGTGTTTTAAAAGTTAACGCTTTTCACTGGTTTTGTGTTTGATTAACACTGTTGTAGTGTTCGTTCACGTACCGGATAATCGGTAAGTGATATTTAATATGTTTTGTTTCAGTCGTGTCTTCATAAATTGAGTGTGTAGAACTTTGTGTTCGATTTAACACCTACTAGGAACGAGGTACCTATCTATTGACTTCAGGTATTCCTGTGTTATTCGGCGCTTATTTTACGTACCACGAAGTTATCTATTTACTTCAGAATTCCTGTGTTATTAAGCGCTTATTTTACGTAGCTAGTAAAGGTGAGGAGCACGAAGTTCTTCTGTTTCTTGTGTTCACCTACCGCGTTTTGAGCTTCCATTCATGCACTCCACTTTACCTAGGCGTAGCTGTTCAGCTCCCTAGTAAGGCTACACAGTTCGTTCACAACAACTGTTCTAAGCAAATTGTCGTGAGACAACGCGCCAGATGGCTCAGCCACAGCGACGGCTCAGGGGCCGCAGCGGCAGCCGTCGCAGGTGAGCGACGGCTCGCGAGCCGCAGCCACAGCTGTCTCCGTCTAAATCGAGCGGCGCGACGGCTCAACGGAAGGCTCGCGAGCCGCAGCAGCAGCCGTCACAGGTGAGCGATGGCCCACGAGCCGCAGCCGCAGCTGTCTCCGTCTAAATCGAGCGGCGCGACGGCTCAACGGAAGGCTCGCGAGCCGCAGCAGCAGCCGTCGCAGGTGAGCGATGGCCCACGAGCCGCAGCCGCAGCTGTCTCCTCCTAAATCGAGCGGCGCGACGGCTCGACGGAAGGCTCGCGAGCCGCAGCCGCAGCCCTTGCCGTCTAAATCGAGCGGCGCGCCTACTCGAAGGAAGCCTCGCGAGCCGCAGCCGCAGCCGTCCTATCTAAATTAAACTTCTTGGCTCGGCAATCGCGTTGTTTTATATTCTCTCACCTCCACCCTGCAGAGAGAGCAAGTACCTCCTGCTGGTGAATTTTCTTTTAATTGTTTGTGATACATGGCACTGAGTGGTGATCGTATCACGAAGAGGCAACAGGAGGAAATAAAGTCACATGAGGAAAACGCGCTGTTAGAACGGGTAAAGCTCCTGGCCCAGAAGCATCTGCCGGATAGATGTACCTACGTGTTGGAGGGTCGTACATATGGCTAAGTAGGAATTATTTGGAGAGGAGATTGATCCTCAAATGCCGAACGAGTTTCACCCTACCTACAATAGAGTTGATTTAAGCTTTCTTCCCGGATGCGGCATATGTTTCAGAGAAGATGTTTCGGAAGTTTAAAATTAAGCTGCTGGGCTGGGCGTTTGCAAGGATGCTCATCATAAGGGCCTCCAGCGATAGCAAATAAGATCAGGGGTTCAGCCACCCAGACTTAAATTTTCAATAAGACAGTGGTTTCGTTAAAACCCTTGCTGCTCTCACATCTCTACAGCCGAAACAGCCTTCGATAGCGCAAAAGTGGGCGAGAAATGGCGTGACATCCTTTGAGTTGGATTCAAAAGAGGAGAGTGAGTATACCCCTTCCAGGGACTCCTCACCCATGTTAGCCCCCACCAAGGTCGTGGTAGCCATCTAAATTGGTTTGCGATTGGCAAAATTTGCCTACACTAGAGGCAGCATGAGGGTCATCATCTGGAAGCACAATCGATGGAGCGTGCATGGTGTTTTTTGTGTATAGGCTGCTGATAGAAAGGAAGTCCTTGGCGGAACAACTCAAAGGCGTGGCAGCTAAATATCCTGAGGCGGCTCAGGACTTGGTGAATGTCTTCGCAGAGGGTTCAAACATTAATACTGCATCCGACACCTTGCTTCAGTTTGCATGTGGCCATCGAGCCAAATCTATCGAATTTCATCAAAAATCCTTCAAAACAAAGAATGATGCTTTGATGGCTGCTTTCAAGGCTGCCTTGCAGCAAATCCCACCATCAAAGACTCACTCTATTTGACGGAAAAATCCTGCCATCCTTTATAAAAGACCATGGTGGCATATCAGCCATACTTCCTTCTCGAGCCGGGAGGTTTCCAGATAAGAGAGCCGGTAAAGGAGCAAAAGGTAATTTATTTCGGAAGCCGGCAATTTAATCCAAATCCAAGCAACCGACTTAGTGTTCTCGATGGTGCACCTACTTTCGCGCACGCAGTGTCCTCACACCTGCACCCTGAAATACGTTTACGAAGCCACTCATAATGCCATAGCCGTGGCAGAGTGCTGGTCTAAAATAATTTGACAGAGAACCATCGACACCACAGAAGAAGAAGAGACAAGGGCAGCAACCCAAGCAGAGCGTTCCATGGGTGCGTCAAACGCGGAGTCCAAGTCCAAGAAAGACCATAAGTCCGATCGTGAGACGGAGCAACGTCAGCTTCATAAAATCCAGGTGTTTTTGACGTTTTTTCGAGGGGGACAACTGAAGGATTACCTGATACAGTGGCATACAAAATGAGCGCATCAGCTCCAATTCTGAAGATAATCTCAGGATATTCAATACTGTTGGTAGTAAAACCACCTTCTGTTCCCTTGGGCGATGACAGAAGAGTTAAAAACCTTGCTTAAAGTCAGATGTAGTAGAACGTTCCGGTTTCTGTCGCAAATGTTTTTGATTTCAAAGTCAAATGGAAAGATGCAACAAATTGTCGACCTTCGCCGCCTCAATTCTTGTCTAAAACCACAGAAGTTCCGGTTAATCAACCAGCTCCGTAGACCTTTCTACAGGAGGGTGACTATATGGTGAAACTGGATATCAGTCAGGCTTTTTTTCCATATTCCGTTAAAGATAAGTCACTTTAGCTTTTGCTTTCAAAGGGAAACTGTATAAACTGACTTCATTCCCTTCCGGGCTGTCCAGTGTCCCACGTGTCAGCAATTGGGTAGCGAGAGTTCTGATAGAGAACTGGTTATAGTTGCTCGTTTATCTAGTAGACAATTTTCTGTTTGCTTATGGACCCTCTGATCCTCGAGGTGCGGGTATCTTACTTGATAGATTTACTTCAAAGCTTAAGTTGGTCGATAAATGCAGAACAATCCTCAGGGCCAAAACACGGATAGAGTTCTTTAGAATTATGTGGGATACAGATTAGAACGAAAGGAGGTTACCGAATTCAAAAAATAAGCCGCTTAGTGAACTACTTAAAATAACTTCAAAGAGAGTATCTATGGTCTCGGCGGACAGGTATGTTGCTAATAGGCAGGCTGGGTTTCGCGTCACTTGACGGTCCTCTAGGACGCGAGAAATATACGGAGAGCGAGCCGAAAACTGAGACAAGATTGCTGTCTTCAAAAAGTCAAGGTTCCTGCACAGGCTCTAGCGGAGTGCTGTCAGTGGTTGAAAAATGTAACGAACCCAGGCAGAATTATCCCTCAGAACTGCACAATGTTCTTGACAACGGGTGCGTCAGACGAAGGTTGGGGGGTTTCATCTAGGCGATCGTCATCTAAGCATGTGGACAGTAGATCAAACAGGATATAATGCAAAAACACCGCAAAGAACTCTTTGTAGTATTGACAGCTCTCACACAAAGTAGGGAAATAATTAGTGGTACATGCAGACGGACAACAAAACTGTGGTATCGTACATCCGGAATCAAGCGGAACGAGGTTTGTTGGTCTTTTGGAGACGACAAAGGAATTTTTAGTATTGGCGGAAAGCTTAGAAGTAGCGCTTCATCCCTTTTATATTCCGGGTCGTTACAACGCGATTGCAGACAGTCTGTTAAGAGGAAATCTCCTTCCAGACTGGCATTCGAAAAAGGAAATAACCAGTCGAATCTTCGGGAAGATTCGGAATTCCTCAAGTCGATCTGTTTGCCACGACTTATTCAAATGTAGCCCCAGAGGCCTTATACAAATTAGAGGCTATTAGCGATGATGCTAGTAGAAAAGCCAACAATGTATGAGATTGACGTAAGGTATCGACATGTCATGTGTTCTGCTGTACTGTATCTGACTGAACTGTGTTCTGTATTACGAATGTAGAAATATAATCGTTTGGTAGCGAATGCCGTTTGGCTAGGCTGGTAGGTTACGTGTCATTAGAGTTTGAGGAAGTGGGAGTGCTATTCATAAACTTCTTCAGCCGACCCTGGCATTTTCATTAGGCGGGGGGCTTTCCCCACCTCCTCTGATTCCCAAATGCTGCAGTACTTCAACAAGTCGTCGGGAATCTATTTAATGGTAGTCCCTCGTTGGGAGAAGCTATTTTCGAGAGCAGACCTAAAACGGAGAGCCTTAAGAGGCACCGTTTCAAATATTTCATCTCAGGCATCACTTAGTCAACCTCTCAACCAAACGGCCCCCACCGAATGTGCGAGGTTTTTGTTAGAGGTTTGGAGGACACGGGGTGGAGTAAACTAACTATGAACTTAGATCCGAATGATGTCGAACTTCTTCAAGCAGCCTGGCGAGATTCGACATGGCTCACTTATAGTTCGGCTTGGAAGCCGTGGGTCGAGTGGTGTAGACAAAATGGGGCAAATCCTGGTAATCCTCGACCACAACAGTTAGCTTCATTTATAGGCTTTTTATCACGGATAAAAAAGTTAGCATATTCCACGGTTTTAGTACATAAATCGTTGATAGTCTCCTTATCTGATCCAATCCAAGAACGAAGTCTGTCTTCCCATCCATTGGTCACAAAGATGCTCAAGGTAATAGCTATTCAAAGATCTTTAAACATGGCGCAAAGGACCTTATTTTGGAATATTGAAGATATGTTAGAGTGGTTAAGAGCTAACATACTCTCCTATCATATAATTTTTGAAGTAACCCGCCACGTGGCTTTGCTTATTCTTTTAGCCTCTGCTGTAGGCGTATTCACGATCTGACTATTCTCTGCATCGACGCGCAACACTGTCACATAACAGAGAAGTCGGTCACGATTTGGCAGACATTTGGCTCAAAAACCGATAGTGCTACACATTGGCAATCAGGGTGGCATTTGGACTGTTTAGAGGACCCTGCCTTGAGCTTGGTAATATGGTTGAAGCAATTGATCCAAATTTCGGCAAAGAAAATAATAATAATTTGCACAATATATTTATAACTACGCGAGGGGAACTGGAAGCTGCACCAAGAATAGTAATTACAGGTTGGCTAAAAGCACCTTTTGCGGAGCACGATCAGCAGTTGCACCAAACTACTTCCAAAATAATGTTCCGTTGGATCAGATCCTCAGCGAGGGAACTGTAGTGGAGGCAGAGAATTTATTTAAGCTTTACTGTAAGTTCGTGGAAAAGCCACGAGGCCCTAATTCTAACGTGTTTAACGGGTTTTCACCCTATCTGAAAAGGTAGATTCTACCTACAATTGCTTACTTTTGTGAATTTTAAGGCTAAGGAGGATGATGATTATGAGCCTACTATATATAATTGTTAATTACTGACTGATTAATTTTTAAAAACCGGTCAACCCCAAGTTTTTATTCTGTATTCATCCATCATCAGGTACGAGTATATCTCTATTCTGTCACAGTACACTATAGTGCCGGCAGAAAACAAACATTTCTCCTAGAGGTCTAGCCTCGGCGACCTCAAATACAAACCGTTTTCCACCCCGAAGGGAAGAAAACGATTTGTATTATTTATGCATCTTGCTGTTTTAATTTTAAATATTGCTAAAATTTACACTGGTCTAAGCAGCGCTACTAAATGTGCTCAATTCCTTGTTTGAAACTGCGTTATTAAGCCGGGTGCTATACCCTATTAAACATAGTCTACCTATTAGTGCTACAATATGATTATGCTAGTGTTAGTTGCGCAGAGGTTTTCATGAACTATTTCAATGCAAAATCGCTAACCTTGTTCAGTTAACGCTATATACAAAAGTCTCGCATAATAGTCTGTGGTGTGCATGCTAGAGAGTCTATTTTTGTTTGCGTATGTACATAGTCGCGTGTTGAAATAAGGCAACCCCTTTAATTAAGGGGCAGGCAAAGTGCGACGAGTGTACGTAAGCAGGTCGGCGATATCATAACGTTTACATACGACTTTTAAACGAGGCTCCGGCGGGTTCAGAAAGCTTTCGTTTTTGAGCGCCTGCTTGAACACGCTACTTAGAATTTGCGTCGAGTTTGCTTCGTATTTTATTTGATAATCCAATAATAGCACATACTTTTTTCCTGCTTTTTTTGCTTTTTATCGGTCTACAAATACACAGGTTCTAACTCTAATTTGCCTCTAAAAAGCATGCAGTTGCGAAATAACGTATTATGTCATACAGTGGAATTCCCTTGAATTTGTAGCTATATGGGTGCAGTAAAGGGTGAATTTAATAGTATATTATGTAATTAGTGAATAAAGGACTCTAATGACTGAATCACGACCGTAGGGAGTGATTCATGATGATTGAAGTGTTAGCATCCTGAGCGACGTGAGTGATTCATGGCCCTCGATATAAATCCATTTTATTCAAGAGTTGCCTACTATACTTTATACCATGACTATGAGAAAAATTTATATACATCTTAATAGACATCTTCTTCATCACCTGTATGCATTTTCAATCGATTTATTATTAAGTAACACTATACCTTGTGTTCGTACAACTTAGTACCTACAGTATTCAAAATAGCGCAAATTTACTAATGACAGCAAAGAACCTAAACTCCTTGTCGAAAATGTCGACCAATCAAATCTCGAGGAGTTATTTGCACTAGGAGTTTGTATGTCGAGTAGGTATTCTTTGCACCAGGATTTAGTATCGAGTATTTTTGCGTAAGAAGGTTGTATAGGAATTGTTATTGGAGGGAGTTGCATTGCGATGGATGTCGAATATATTGGTGTGTTCTAAATTCAAACACCAAAATAGAGATTAAAAGTGCTTTTCATTCACTGTTTTCAGTGAATATTTATATTAATTTCCTTAATAAATTATTAGGTATTTATTCTGTAATTCATGGGTTCGAATAACCGACAGCATCATTGTAGTACTTTTGTTTACTGAAATGGGAAATGGATTTCAAAAACTTGGGTAATTTTTAGCTGCATGCAGCAAGCATCGACTTCCATTCAAACTGGAAAATGATATTGGATATAGATCCGTGTCTAAGCAGCCTTGATTTGGTTATAATCTAATCTGAACGAAGTACTTTAAAACCTTGGAGTAACGATGAATAAGCAAAAGAAATAGTCTGATAGTAGATTTCTATTATATTATAATATATAATGGAATACATTTTTATTATTATTTTATATTCACAATAAGTCCTAATTCAATGTTGTGTTTGTCTATAATTAGTGTAGGTATGTTTCATATGAGCCGCAGACTAACTCATTGTTTTGTGAATGTGTTCCAATATAATATACTGTCGGCGTTTCTTCTCAAATATGTATAAAATAATATTTTTGTGAAAAGTATATTTTATAAAACATGAAATATGAAAGCTTTTATAAAATTAGTAATTGGAAATGTATGCTGATCAAAATTTGCCTAAACACGGACAGTTATCCATCGAAGAGTTCCGTTATCCATCTTCCGTCTTTATCATCAGATCAGCTCGCTGTCACCATAATATTGTAAGTATTGTCATCGGATGTTATGTTATGTTCCGAGTATGATATATGTTTTGCCTAGAATCTTGTCATTCCCCATCCTCCAGAATCATACCTAAATTATCTCAGAAACTTTTCACGGTTACACTGTGATTTGTCTTCACAACCCTACACAAGGAAGTGTCTGATATTTTATTTATGTATCTATATTGATCATACAGTGCTAATTCTTCCTTACAATAACTTTTGCTCCCCACTTTGGTGGCAATCAAGATTACGCATCGTTTATCATAGAAAAATATCAGCTCTAGCTTCCTAGCTCGGGCCACAAGTCTTGATTGTGTTTATCGTTATCTTATCCAAATAACATGTGTCAGCTGCAAGCATAAACCGTCGATTCGTACATCGTGTAATTAACAGATAAATAAACGAGTCCATTAGCTTTTAGAACAGTTGACCGTAATTACGCAAGCGAAGTTTCTGTTAGATTCACAGAATGCCAGATTAGGGGTAATTAAGTCTTGCGGACTGCACACCGTCTGCCATTATATGGGATAATGAGGTGTCCAGTCAGCCCGCTCTTGTAATATGTAAATTGAATTTTCTATGTCACTCCGAAGGGGTCACTGGCTTTTAATAGATTCTCTATAGACGCGTTGGGTTAACGATATTGTTCGCCGGCTTACGTAACTTTGAAATTTCTTCCATTATAATCAAATACCCGGACTTGTTTGTGGGATTTGTTGGTATAACGTTTGTCCTGGCTGCTAGCTTACTTATGGAATGTGTTATTAGCGTTAGCAGAGTCAGTCATGGGAAGCAATGGCGGCGATGAGCTCACCACTTGTCACGTCTATTTCCCGCGATGGTGCAACCCAGAGTAAAAAAGCCCCATTTGAGGCTCTACCTACACTTTCGGGGAGAAAGGCATGTGTCTATGTATGTATGTATAATCAAACTTGTAGGATACGCTTTCAGCACAGTAGGTCTGCGCAGGTAGTGAAATCTAACGTGAAAATACTATGCATGGACCCAGCCACCCGAAAATCTTTTGTGTGGTTTTTCAAACGGTAGGTGGCATTAATAAAAACGGATACCCCACACAACCGACATGCGCTATAAAGGAGGCTCGCAATTATTACCGTGGCACAGCCCTATCGGCCACGCTTTTGAAAAGGTCATGCTCGGTGGTCGAATACCGACAAAAACCCAATGCTACAATGCTATGCTACCTTTGCGTGCCAAACTTTTTTGGGTCGCACGAAACACACGGAAAACTAGGAAACGATCAAATATTCGTACCAAAACTGACGTTATGACATAATAATATATTGAATCTTATGTAATGAGAAATGAGTTTTTTTTTTTTTTTTTTTTTATTATTAGTTTATAACTTCAAGCACATAAATAACAGGGTACAAAAAAATATTAACATTAGAGAAGTAATTATATGTAACATAAAGTGGCTTGTATGAAAGAGCTACTTAGAGTATTCAGACCCTACACTAAGTCATAGATTTGTACTGTAGGTGTCCCTTCCAAATACGTTATGTTATGTTAAATTCGTTTATGTTACGTCATTATGTACCTAATTAATATGTAATAATTATTAATACTTATGAAGAAAACTAAAATATAGGCAGGTAGGTACCTACCTGCCTACATTTTAGTTTTCTACATATTAATATTTCGTTTGTATTTAAGTTACTGGTGTGTTTAGACAATACACGCGATGTTATCTGGAAAATACTGTGGTGTATCTGGCTTAAGAATAGAGCCCCTGTCTCCTCCCGTGGATATCGTAAAAGCCGACTAAGGGATGATACCGCTAGGAGATGGGCAGCAGCATCCAGGGGGGTTAGTACGAGTTTTGATAGTTTTCGAAACTACATGAATTTTCGTTTCCTTCCATACATATACTTGCAGCGCCCCCAGCGAAAACGAGGAGAAAACTAAGGACTCTGTCAGTAAATGTATTGAAGGAAACGAAACTTCATGTAGTTTCGAATACTATCTAATTCTCGTACCTTCTTCGTAATTTTCGTTCTTGGGCCTTTCAGTACTCAACTCCAATACAGGGATCACCAATCCGCCTACCAAGCGTGGTGATTATGGCAAATTCCCCCCATTGCATTTTATTAATATGTTTGTGTGACTTGTCTAGTGTGACAAACTGTGTCATAAGGGGAAATAACTAAAATGAAATTAAAATGAAAATGTGAAAAGGCCTCGTCCAGCAGTGAACGTCTAAAGGCTGCTGATGATGATGATAATATTTTGCTTATATAATTTAGAAAACCCTGAGAGTGATGCAATATTTCTTGAAGGCCATATTTATTGGAGTAAGGGAGCCGCGAAGAAAATGAAGTTATTCACTAAACGAGGGAATACAAATTAATTATTAAATAACAGGATTAGCTTGCTTCAGAGAAGCTGATTCATCAAATTCATGTTTTCAAATAGAAATGGTCTAGAGAAATGTAATTTACATGGAAGTAACATTTCTTATATTTTATTTTAACAAATTAATTGATAACAGTATGGAATAACCTTTTTCTGAATGTTTTTGAACATTGAATATTATAATTATAAACTCATTCACATATATGATATTACAAACTAGAAGACTCTCTCACAACTTCGTCCGCGCGCAGGTTAGGTAGTAGGTAGGTCTGCCCTAGGAGCACGGGCAGATTGCCCATGAGATGGACTAACCAAATCAAGGCAGCTTTGGGCGGTCCTTTGCATGAATGCACCAGGAAAGCTGCGGTGCGAGATGAGTGGCGAAGGACTGTGAAGCGAGCCACAGACCCTGAAGTGACGACCGCGACCACTATGCCAAGAGTGTAACGACGAAGAAGAGAGGTACGTACCTAACCTATGTACCTATCTAATACCTACCTACTGTACACATTCTAGATTCAATGTATTATATGGATATTCGTTATACATGTTCGATACGTACTACTACCTACTTACCTAGTAGAAACCTACCTATCTACGCATTCAAGATGGATGGTACAAATATAATGACAGACAGGCTAGAATTCTAATAGCGATCTGTTCCTGGTTTTTATTTAAAACAGAAAATACTTTAAATCGATTATTTAATTATTATAGTATTAAGGTATTAAAAGTGATGACTGATTTGTTTATACCTAGTATGGATTGATAAATAAATTAAGCATATGCTTGTACTGTTTCCATAGTTTTCAAGTTTAACCAATACTGAGTATAGGTAAGTTACTTTTACAAGATCGTCACATGTCACGCTCACGACTAACGCCTACGCGTCTAAGCTGACTACAAAATTGGTTTGGAACACCCAAAGTCAATGAGTGGTAGCGCTTAGCTCAACCGTTGCGGTCACCATCCAATTTACCTTTGAGTTTCACGTGCAAAGCGAAATTTATGAAAACAACGACTGCTCGTAGACTGGAGTCAGAAGTTTCCGGTTAAAATAATTGCTTTATTGTTTGCTGCGTAAACTGGTAACCTTTATAGGTAAGTAGGTACCTAATGCCTCAAGACTTTTATCAAGAAAAACTACTGTCGTAACAAATTAAATCCTATCTGTTTTTAGAGCTGTGTTTTTTTAACCCCCGACGCAAAAACGACGGGGTGTTATAAGTTTGAATGTATGTGTATGTCTGTGGCATCGTAGCTCCCGAACGAATGAACCGATTTTATTTTATTTTTGTTTGAAATGTGAATTAGTCAGGTGTGTTCTTAGATATGTTTGATCAAAATCGGCTCAGCCGTTTCATTGCGTAGAGGGTTTTTTTTTAATTTTTACAAAATTAATTTCTTGTTTCTTGTTTTTCATTATTATTAAAGGCGTGCGTCTATGTATGTATGTCATGTAATAATAAAGTGTAGTGCGTATATACCTACTACTATTTTTCAAACACGATTGTATGATTGTTAATTAAATAAATAATTAACGGTTTAGCGAGTAGGGGTGGGGGGGGGGAGGGGGGGGGCTAATGACCACTTCAACTTTCACTCTTTCCAATTGGGTAAGCACTATCTATGATCGCAAAAATCGAAAGTAGACTAAATTTTGTTATGAGAAAGCAAAACACCCACTTTCAGTCTCAAAAAGTGAATAAAAATAAATAAAATAAAAAAAATAAAAATAAGGTAAAATAAAAAATAAATAAATAAGAGTATTGGCCATCAGATTTCACTCTGTAAAACTTTAAAAAAATAAGGGAAGTTCCTTAATACACTTAAGTAGCACTTGTGGTAGCACTTGGCATGAATAGCATAATTAACACGTGTTAACTATTTACTTGGGATGGTGTTTACTATGTTGGTGACTCTAATAAATAAATAAATAAATAGGTAATAGGAATAATGAAACTGAAATTAATTGATTTTATGTCGATTTCATTCGAGTTTGGTGGCTGTGGTGTGTCCGGCCTAAGAATAGACCCCTCCGTCTCCCCCCGTGGATTTCGTAAAAGCCGACTAAGGGATTACCCAGACTTGTTGATAAGATTCGTTGGTATAATTTTTGTCCTGGCTGCTAGTTTGGGAATGTGTTATTACTGGAAAAAAGCGTTAGCCGAGTCAGTCGTGGGAAGCAATGGTGGCAATGAGTTCACCTCTTGTCACGACTATATTCCACGATGGTGCAAACCACTGCGAAATGAGGCCCATTGAGGCTCTGCCTACCCCTTCGGGGAAAAAGGCGGTTGTCTATGTATGTAGTTATGTATGATTTGAGTATCTACCTAATAGGGTATTCGCTTTATTCTACTAAGAATCTAGGGTTAGCAGAATAGGTTTTTAAGTTAGCCTTTGATGACAATTCAGTGTATATATACAGGAGGGCGATTCTCGGAAAGTAGAGATTATCTCTAAATTAGAGATAATGTCGAAGCATGAATGTCAACAAAAAATGTCACGAAAATGTCACAATAACCATCAAATCGTATTCGATTTGAATGATTTTGGTCCACTTATGTCTATTTGTGACATCACGAGAATAGCTAATTAAGATTTTATTCGACATTCGCCATCTTTTTTCGACATATGTCTAATTCGACTAATCTCTAAAGCACGAGAATTGCCTTCCAGGACGTCCTAAGACTATGCGACATGAAAGGAAAGTACCTTAAATATTGTAGATAGGATATTTTGCTAAAAATAAGACTTCATTTTAGTTTTAAAACTTAGTAATACTGCAATTCACGATTTTCTAAAAATTACTTCCATCGTCTGGGAATCGAACCGACTTAAATGTGAAAATAAAACACCCGTATTTTTATGATGCCAATCGAAAGAATGGATAAAAAAACTATTAAGTAACATAGTAATGGGCTTAATGCTATTAGCATTAAGCCCGCCTTTTTGTAACATTATTTTATGTGCAATAAAGTATAAATAATTATAATAATAATAGTATCTTATAACAAAAGAATAACGTAAAATGTTTGGCTTGATTTCCTAGTATATAATATCGATGTTGATTTCATTAAATGTTCGGTTCGATTCCCAAACGAAGCCAGTAATTTTTAGAAAATATTCGTATGCAGTATAGCTATGTTTTAAAAATAAAATCAGGTCTCCTTTCAGCAAAATATCCTATCTACAATATTTAAGGTACTTTCCCGTCATTTCGCATAATCTTGGGACACCCTGTTACCTGCAAAAACGAATGCAAAAGAAACTGAAATTTCCATTGCACAAAAGGAAAACAAAATTCTAATTCAAAACAAAGTGAAATCATGAGTTGGCGCATTGCGCCTCTATTGCAAAGGTATTGTACTTCAAAGTGCCTATCTGCCTATCATGTTCCAAAATCCAATATCCGTGCACGCATGCATGGGGCCGCTACCCGGGAGGTCAGATTCGAACATCTCCGAGCCGACTAACAAGACACTGCCAGCATGGTTGTATGCATAAGCAGGGATCGAACTTCATAAAGCGGAAGTGCTCTCTTCATTTCCGGTGACTACCGATCATATATTAAACTAAATAAAAAATATGTATGTTGACTTTACTGCAATATGAGGATTGTGGTTGATTTTGGGGAAATTCTATCACAATTTTGAAGTAATGATGACACAAAGATTAACCAAGATAATAAATAAAAATAAATAAAATAAATAATGCTGGACAGTTCACACAACATTATCTAGCCCCAAGCTAAGCTTGTGTTATGTGTACTAGATAACTGATATACTTAATACAATATATTACATAGATATAGATATTATAGAATTGAAATTACCGTGGCTTGGAATCATTTTAGAAAAATTACAACAAAAAACGTAATCATTTAGAAAAAACGTCAGCAGGAGAATAGTAAAGTACGTGGTGTATAGATAGATATTTTTTATTATACATAGAAAATACCCAGAACACCCTGCACAAATATCAGCGAACGCACAAATATTTGTTCCGAGGCGGGAATCGAACCCGCAACCTCCTGCGTCGCTGACCAACCTTCGCCCGTCGCGCCACAAAGGAAGTAGGTTTAATTAACACTGAATTTTCCTATTGTAACGAACCATTTTTACTGGATTCATTAGTATCTCACAAGTGCTCAAATAAAATTATTATATCTTGTTATCAAATAAATCGAGCGATACTTGAATAATGAGGTCGGAAACAATAGAGGGTTTGTTCTGTCGTTTTTTCAGAGAAATGGGCTGTGAGAATGTTTATATACAAAAAATATAAACATCCGATTTTCAGAATACTTTGAAGGAACACACCAATTCCTATTTAGGAATCGTATGAATAAGATTCAAAATTGAATGAAATGTTTTATCTTGGTTGGCGACTTTAAATAGAAATGTAACAGCTGAAGGGGGATCAGTGCTGGATAATTCTGGAAGTAGTATCACGTTTGCGTGGTAACGCTGGGTTAAAATATTAAATTGTGTTAATTAATTACGAAGTGATTTTAAAGTTCTTTTAAAAGCTAGAAATTTATACCTTGAAATATTAGGATTGATTCTATAAAGTGGAATAGTCCATAATAAGTGAAATTAAATATAATTTAGTGAAAGTTTAAATTTTGTGAAATATAAAAATAATTTGAAAGACCGCCCAAAATTAGAGAAATTAACTAGTTTCTTTTTGGTGATGTTTTTCAAGTGTTCTTAAATATTCAAAGTCAATGGGGAAGAAGTGTTTAGACTTGTGACAAAGTGAACGATTTTCGAAGGAAGATATTTGTTAGACTGTCGTAGTCTATAGAATATCTTCTATTTTAATGTTTTCAGAATTCCATTTTTTGCTGGACAGGAAACCTCTATCCGCCTGAAAAGGTTTTCTAGTGAGTCCGCTAGAAAGGCAAAATCTCATCCCTCCTTAAACCTTAATCCTAACCCCTAGGCTCCGTCTGTCGCTTTAGGTTACACAGCGATAGATATCCTATCCTTAGTAGTTCAATCTAGGTATTCTGACCTTGCACCTCGTCAGAAGACATACACATTTAACTGCACATTTAAATCAAAATGAGAACGGTTTTCTCAAAGTTTGAATTACACACACCCAATTTAGCCAGGTAATTAGGCACACTCACGTAGGCATTGTACTAGTGCGTACGTAGACCAACCTTACAAATTGGCATTTTCTAAAATTTAATCAGAGTTTTAATTTAGTTTTTTATTATTCTTTCATAAAGGACCGGGTAAAATATTATTCAAACGTTTTAAAATACTAGATAAAAAAGAGAATCTTGTAATTGAATATTATCATTCTCGGAAGGAAAATTTCATTTAAATATAGTCTAGAATTTTCACAAGCGATTATTCCTACCTGGATAATCCAACTAGGAATTCTATTTATCCTACAGAGAATATTTAGAATTATTTGTAAGTAGGGGTATGAATCAAGTAGGGATTTTCCTAGGCTTCAGGAAGCCTAGATAAATCCCAAAGTTAACCAAAGGTGAAGGTTGTATGTGGTTGATTTTGCGTTATTGATTAAATGTAAAATTCCCTGGAATGTTTGAAAATAACTAACAAACTTACTCCGACGGAAATAGGTTCGCGATCCTCTAAAATCCCTTGTATTAAAGTAAAAATGAATTGATTTGAATTAGAATATCATTTGGATAAAATTCCCGGACAATATTAGGTTTTTACCTATGTCCAAGCGAGGGAGGATTGACCAAAAGCTTTGGAAGAAATCCACCGAGGGCAGCGCGGACGGGGCTGTTCTCCAAAAGTCGCTTATCTCTGGATATGAACCTTATCAAATTTGGTTCATCCTTCAAATAATTAAAGAAATAACTTAAAAATTATATCTGAGAAGCAAATAATTTATACAAGTAATTTCCTTGTCATTTCCCTAATGGATCTATTACAGATGCAAACCTGTCACGTAAAAGTATCTTGAAATAGCACAATACAAACATGTCTGTATTGAAGCCCTAGAGTCAAAATCAATAAACCTCAGAAATTGTAAAATCAGAATGTTCAAAATATTACTAGGAACTTTAATTGTAGCTTATTCTTTTACAAAGGAATAACAAACTATAATGGAAATAAATCTCTGGAGTAATCTTTAATTAATTGTTCCGATGTGTACTGAAGTAAAATAAAATTTAAATAGGTATCTTTCCTTTTAGAATTAGTAGCAACTATTACGAGGATATCGATAAAAAGGTAAAATATTTTATGTAGTTAGGATACGTTAAGACTCGACAATATTAACAAATAAAGAACTCGAGTTATTACAAGACACAACGTAGGTATATATCTAGACGATCATATGGCCAATTTATAGTGTTTAAAGAAGTAGGTAAGATTAAAGTTATCGTAACTCCACAGAGTAAAGTAGGAAGTCGGTGAGTGCGCGCGGTATAATAGGTAGTTAGATTATTAGGTACAATAGAGTAGGTAGTAGGGGGGGTGTTACAATTTGGTGCCTACGCCAGGATTAATTTTGGTTATTAAGGATACTGCTAAGAAATAATTAATAATGTTACGATAACTTTCTTATTTTTAAAGCCAAGTCAAAACTTGGCAATTTGTTGTCTGTGGTATGGGATTTGTTATTGTCGGGTCTTATTCACGGTATAATTTAGTTTTTTTTGTTGGTAGTTTCTTTCTAGTAGAGTTTTTTGATATAAACAAAATATGTGGGTTATTAGGTCATTCTTTAACCCACCTACTTAGGAAACAAAGGATTATTGTTGCGAGAGTACTCCACTCAAATCGTGAGTGATTAGTTTCACTAAACAAAGCGTTGTTGTGTGATTGTTGTCGAGTGATCGTTACACTTGAGACGTGAGAACTTTCATTTCACTGAACAGGACATTGTTGTTGATTTGCTATTGACGCGTGGGTATTTTATGTCATTAAGTGGGTAGTGTGAACTACTCACTTTTAAGTAGCAACAATTGAGTGGGTTGACAGATTGGTAATATTTATAAGTTGTTTATAGAAGTCCTTTTGATTTGGGGGTAATATTTATCTTAGTAACTGGTGGTCCGCCCCGAACTGGGACTTCGTAGGCACGCGTGGTTTAAGTGGATTTGGTTAATCGTTATTTAGGAGAGGTGTGAACCTAAGTACTATCGAATTCGGAACACGGAACGGTCTGCTAGCGATGCGCGACTATGAATAAAAGTATTCGACTTATTCAACTAACAAAAATATTCAACTAGTGCGACTGAAGTCGGTAAACACTGAATGAATTCATTCTTCCAATGCAGTACCACTAATTTTTTTCGTTACCTAGCCGACTCGCGGTTTTCCGTTGCGAATCGGGTGCCTCCGCCTGTTCTTCCACTATTTATTTCGGTACTTAACCGACTCGCAGTTTTCCGTCGCGAATCGGCTGCCTTCGCCGGCTCAGTGCTAGGCCCTTCATGTTGCGTGAAAGAGACGTTACCTAGATACTATCAGCTGCGCTCGTTACACATGCATAACAGTCTGTCTGGACTCTGGAGTTGTGCTTTTGATTTGAACTAGGTACCTGCATACTATACGTGACTCGTGCAGTCGACCACATGGGCAAGCCTATATTCATTGAAATGTTCCTTGTTCCGTGTACACAGAGATCATTTTGAGGCGCCGCGTTTCGTCTTCGTACTATTATTACCTACTGAATTAAAATAGTATTCGTTTATTCGACTAACTTTTTAGTATAGCACTATTTTTTAATTCAACTTAACAATTAAATAGTGGCTAGTTGTTCGACTGTTCAATTTAGTTAAAGTCGCGCATCACTACGGTCTGCCATACCGCTGGGCCTTTTAAAGTAATCAATTATTATCTAAAAATGAACAGGGCATTATTGTGGATGCGTGTGAGAGAGACGGACTCCACATGTTAGAGTAGTACAGATTAGTTGAGTATTCTAATCTTCAGCTCGGAACGCAATGAGCGACGCGAAGTTGCCGATTCGTGTGATACTGGCTGTTATGAGACGTTGCCGCTCCATCCATCCGTACCGTCGAACAAGATGTCATCATTAGTATGGAAGCGTTCTGAATAGTTAGTAGTAGAGCAAGCAATGGAAACTGGGTTCAGAATTGTTAAAAATGTACCAAATAGTACTGCCTCGTACATTTTTCATTATATGACTAATGTTTTATAATAGGTATCTTAGTATGCATAATGATAATCGTTTACGATTCAAAAATAGAAATTTTGTTCGGAAATTAATTACAAATAAGTCAAAACGTTACGATAAATACATTCTAATCTTTCCAGTAGCGACATCTAGGTGAAACTATGCGAGGCTGGTACCTATAACTATGGTTCGATTTTTCGGTCCGGGCTGTTAACTAGCTAAAGGAGGGCGATGACGGCTTGACAGGATTTAACGCCAGAGGTCGACACCGTCTCATGCGAAAGCTACGATTTGTTTGCGATATAGAAAAATGAACACCTATCGTTGAGTAACTGAACTAACACGGGATTTAACGATCTTTCATAGAGTCAAATTCGACAACGCGAGGCGCGTCTGTTGATGTGGCTTTGGGTGTTTTGAAATAATAATTACTTTGTCATTTATAAAGTTCACAGAAATCTAGGACAAAAATTAACACTAGGACTAATATCTTTTTGAATTTTTATACAGAGTAAATCGCGATTAACAAAAGTTTTGAGTAGGTTCTGTGCTGACATCTGGTGCCCAGAGGAGGAACTCGGTTGGTTACTTGTATGAGGTTCGTTTCACGCGTTCTACACGATTGGAATTTGAAAGCATTTCTTTGCGAAGACCGGGAGATGTCACTAGTCGCATGGTTAGCAGTAATTAGTTTAGAATGAGTACCTACCTATTATAAGTAACCCATACAGTTATCTTTGTTCTGTATATACCAGGATAATTTTTGAGACACCGCGGTTAAATTTCGTATTATGATTGTCTACTACATCAAGGTAATATTAGTTTCTCAAACCATGATTTATTTGGATCTTCTGACAATTAATATTGGAAAGCAACGATTAATATGATGTCGCAGAGCAAATCTCAACATAAATAGAGACAACACACTCGTGAACTTTCACTTTTTGAACGCCGTAGTAAAGTCAGATCAAATTGCCACAGAGTAAAAATTATTGTCATTTGGCAGATCGAATTAGGGAGGCCGGTCTAAGAAGGTACGGTTAGATTTGGCGTAATATTTGGAACGTTGGACCCATTTTTCTGGCGCAAAATATCTTAAGACTGATCGAATTTGGCTAGGATAGGTAGCACGGTTTGATTACGTGGGGCTGCTTATTCAACTAATTTTTTAGTATGGAACTGTTTCCCTTAAGTCGGCTTAAAAAAATTAAAATAATGGTTTGTTGTTCGACTGTCCGATTTAATTAAAGTCACGCGTTGCTAAAAGGAGCTGTTGGCAACAATTCCATCCAAAGATCCAACTAATTCATCCGCAGTAGCTCACAGATATTAGAGACGAATGTGCGCTCGTTTGGGCTCTGACTAACTTGCGTAAAATTACGTAACATCATAAAGAAATGTATGAATTTAAACATTAAAACGTTATAGTGATATTACATATGTAAGAAAATATGTATGATTGAACAATACCAATAATAATTTGCTTAATGATTTTATCTGGGGGGGGTTCACATTATAGATTGAATTCGCAAAAGTCAGGATATTTTAATAAAAATCGTGGGTTACTTTGACAGACAGATAGGAATATGACGGGTGGCGACTTAGGTTACACAATTGCTAAGTCTAGTCTATAAAACTTGGAAGATTAATGGTTTCTTTTATAAACACGGGAGTTTAAAAATATTACGATTGTTTGACGGAAAATGGATTTTAAAATTTATTCTTAAAATAATTAAGTTTTAACAAACTAAATAAAATAATTAAAAAAACATTGGAGAGCGATTGCTGATTTCAAAAGTATAAAACTTGGGGGGGCGTTAATATGATATAAAAAAAAAAAAAAAACGGAAATAGATCTTCGATGACAGTGATAATAAAAAATGAATAATAATTATGATAGATAAATAATAATAAAAAAAAAAAAAATATAAAAATAAATTTAAAACTTTGTATTTATTTTATAACTTTAATTTAAACTTTGAATAACTTTGATTAATTTTAATTCGTTTTGAATAGATTTGATTATTTTTAATTTGACTTTGAATTAATTTAATTGACTTGATTACTTTTCACTAACCTTGTTTTAAGCATAATTTACTTATTTAGTTATTTTATTTATCAAAGTTAAAACATGGTTAGAGATTAGGGAAGCTATATTATTTTGATTTCAGGAGGAAACCAGAATTGAAAAAAAAAGGTTATAATTAAATAAACTTTAGGCAAGTTTATTTATTTATAAAAAAAAAAAAAAAAAAAAAAGGGAGTGAAGTCTAACCGAAAAACGAAAAAGCTCAGAACGCTTTAAAAACAAAGAAACGGAAACAAATCGTAACCAATCAAACAAAAAAAAAATGAAGCCTATACGAAAGCGTAAAAGGCCAGAGCGCCTTGGAAGTAAAGAGACGGAAACAAATCAAAATCAAGAAATCTTGGAGTTGGAAAGTTTTCAAAATTTGGAAAAGGAGGATAAATCTACATCAAAACATAAAAAATAAACAAATTCTACAATCAAGGAAAAACCAAAAAGTGGAAAATCCACGGGGGCCTTTTTAAGAACATTGAAACAGACCATGATGTCCTTAGCTACTAAAGTGGATGCCTTAAGCGAAGAAGTCAAAACATATAAAATTCAAGCGTCTAACGGATTGGAAGCGGAATCAGGTGGCAGAAAGTGGAGAGGAACACTGTAAAATAACCAATACGGAAACAACAGAACAAAATTTAAAAATATTAAAATAAGAGATTTTGTTAAATTAATAAATAAAAATAAAAATAAAAATAAAAAATTGTAACTGGAGGCTTGGGGGAGAGTTTACTTATAGATATAAAGTTCTGGTTGACCCTAGTTTTGAATTCAGAAAACAATTTGACCTGTAAAAGAAAACAGGATTATAAAAATATAAAGTAAAATTAATGTGGATCAATTGGGATTAGTATCCATAGGTAAAGGGGTGTGTCGGCGACTTTCCTCTTTTCAATCAAAATATTTTTTTATATTTTGAGATGTACAACGATTACGATCTTTAAACAGGAATTAAGAAGTCATTTTGATTTATATATAACAATAATAAAAAAAAAAAAAAAAAATATAAAGTGAAACAAAATAATGTGTAATAAATACTATAACACAAACCACCATGAGTGGTAGAATAATAATTGTACAACAACAAACTGACAAATAATAAAATATTATTAAAAATATTTGGTTGACAGCTTTTACGGATGAATTGTTCTCTATTAAATTCATTAACATACTAGAATTTGGTTTTGAAAAGGGAAGGGTATTTAATTCAGAATTATAAAAATTTCTTTTTGGAGACTTAGTTTCAATTTACAAAAGAAACCTTAGGTTCATAGAGAAGAAATGAAAGTGAGAAAGGAGAAATGAAACAGAGGGAAAATTTGAGTAATGGAGTGAATAAAAAACAAAAAAATAATTTGTATGAAAGAATATGGAATGAATTACGTACAATGAGAAGTATTATGAGTAAATGTGTGAATGTTTTAAAATCAGAATGAGGGCTCTGGGAAACTAAGGATCTGTAGAGTGAAACACTTTACTAAGGTTGTATTCAACAGACATCACATTTCACAAAGGACGGTTGACTAAAGAGGGGTTTGGTGTTAGGTTAAGGTCAATAGACTATGATTCCCTGTCACAGAGTGCTTTAGTTAGCAGTTCTATTTATACGTGCGGCAAAATCGGTTTTTTTGCCCGGATTAAGCACACGGACAACTCCAATGGTTAAATAAATGCATCGAATTATTGAGGTTGGTTTAGACATGTTATACGTGCTTGTCTGAGGATTGAAGACATTGGGAGGAGTAGATTGTAGTTGGCAAAGGAGCGCTCTCCAGGGAAACGTAATGTTGGTTGTTCCTAGGACTGTGCCGGCCTTAGTTCTACTAGGGATGAGATGGATCCACAACCCATTTTCCTTCGTGCAGTCTTTTCCAAGCTGGGATAATGAATCAGATAAACTAGCGACAACATGTAGTTGATGTCAATATTGGTATGAAGATGTACGTTATTGATTATTGGTCTAAATTACACTAATCAGCTAGGTACTCACGCACACAGGTGAAACACACATATCGATACTGTTTGAATTTGACCTTAGTAAATTGTACAGAATTTTATTTTGCAATGGAGAACAAGACTTCTGAGAGTTGTTGTAGCCAAGTGGCTTAAGAATAAAATAAAAATAAAAGAATATATAATAATAAATATACAAATATATATATCGTAAGAATAAAAAAAAAAAAAAAAAAAAATACATCCAGAATATATAGGGAACTGATTCCAAAATAAAAAAAAAAAAAAACACTGTCGAAAAGGGGTTTTGTAAATAAAAACCAAAAGGAGAAGATAAATTGATTCTGAAATTAATATACATATTTGTGAAGAGATGAGAAAGGATTTAGAGATTCTTGCCATTTCTTCACTCGTGGTTAGAATTAACTAGTAAGTTTAGTACATACTTTGGCCAAGCAAAGCAGTGCCTATAATTAATTCATACTGATACGGGTGAATAATTATTCTTCAAAAGTCCCTGTCTGAATTTACTCAGTTTTAAGGTATGAAGAACCATGCCTAAAATTTATCTATGCTAATACCGGTAGATAAATTTTCTTCAGAGATTCCTGAGCTATGTGATAGCAAATATCTTACAAATTTATAGTATATGGAATTGATTTCAGAATTAATCAACATAAATAAATAAAGGTTGGGGTGTAAATAATATTCTAGTTGAATTGTTGAATTAACAGAGGCAGAATGACTGAATGAAAGTGTGGAAACCAGATGATTTGAAAAAAATATTTTGGGGTTGGGAATTAAATTAATAATGAAATAAAAAGCTTATGTTGATTCAACATGGATCTAGATGAGGATTAATTTTAATAAAGAATAGGGTAATAATAAAAAAAAAAAAAAAAATATTTTGGAAGATATGGTATACAAATATCATAATTATGATTGTACTAAACAATATTTGTGAGATTAATAGGCGAGGAAAATTTTCTCCGGACACAAAGTTGAGTGTCTGCGTAAATTTTGAGGGGCGACTGTAACGAACCATTTTTACTGGATTCATTAGTATCTCACAAGTGCTCAAATAAAATTATTATATCTTGTTATCAAATAAATCGAGCGATACTTGAATAATGAGGTCGGAAACAATAGAGGGTTTGTTCTGTCGTTTTTTCAGAGAAATGGGCTGTGAGAATGTTTATATACAAAAAATATAAACATCCGATTTTCAGAATACTTTGAAGGAACACACCAATTCCTATTTAGGAATCGTATGAATAAGATTCAAAATTGAATGAAATGTTTTATCTTGGTTGGCGACTTTAAATAGAAATGTAACAGCTGAAGGGGGATCAGTGCTGGATAATTCTGGAAGTAGTATCACGTTTGCGTGGTAACGCTGGGTTAAAATATTAAATTGTGTTAATTAATTACGAAGTGATTTTAAAGTTCTTTTAAAAGCTAGAAATTTATACCTTGAAATATTAGGATTGATTCTATAAAGTGGAATAGTCCATAATAAGTGAAATTAAATATAATTTAGTGAAAGTTTAAATTTTGTGAAATATAAAAATAATTTGAAAGACCGCCCAAAATTAGAGAAATTAACTAGTTTCTTTTTGGTGATGTTTTTCAAGTGTTCTTAAATATTCAAAGTCAATGGGGAAGAAGTGTTTAGACTTGTGACAAAGTGAACGATTTTCGAAGGAAGATATTTGTTAGACTGTCGTAGTCTATAGAATATCTTCTATTTTAATGTTTTCAGAATTCCATTTTTTGCTGGACAGGAAACCTCTATCCGCCTGAAAAGGTTTTCTAGTGAGTCCGCTAGAAAGGCAAAATCTCATCCCTCCTTAAACCTTAATCCTAACCCCTAGGCTCCGTCTGTCGCTTTAGGTTACACAGCGATAGATATCCTATCCTTAGTAGTTCAATCTAGGTATTCTGACCTTGCACCTCGTCAGAAGACATACACATTTAACTGCACATTTAAATCAAAATGAGAACGGTTTTCTCAAAGTTTGAATTACACACACCCAATTTAGCCAGGTAATTAGGCACACTCACGTAGGCATTGTACTAGTGCGTACGTAGACCAACCTTACAAATTGGCATTTTCTAAAATTTAATCAGAGTTTTAATTTAGTTTTTTATTATTCTTTCATAAAGGACCGGGTAAAATATTATTCAAACGTTTTAAAATACTAGATAAAAAAGAGAATCTTGTAATTGAATATTATCATTCTCGGAAGGAAAATTTCATTTAAATATAGTCTAGAATTTTCACAAGCGATTATTCCTACCTGGATAATCCAACTAGGAATTCTATTTATCCTACAGAGAATATTTAGAATTATTTGTAAGTAGGGGTATGAATCAAGTAGGGATTTTCCTAGGCTTCAGGAAGCCTAGATAAATCCCAAAGTTAACCAAAGGTGAAGGTTGTATGTGGTTGATTTTGCGTTATTGATTAAATGTAAAATTCCCTGGAATGTTTGAAAATAACTAACAAACTTACTCCGACGGAAATAGGTTCGCGATCCTCTAAAATCCCTTGTATTAAAGTAAAAATGAATTGATTTGAATTAGAATATCATTTGGATAAAATTCCCGGACAATATTAGGTTTTTACCTATGTCCAAGCGAGGGAGGATTGACCAAAAGCTTTGGAAGAAATCCACCGAGGGCAGCGCGGACGGGGCTGTTCTCCAAAAGTCGCTTATCTCTGGATATGAACCTTATCAAATTTGGTTCATCCTTCAAATAATTAAAGAAATAACTTAAAAATTATATCTGAGAAGCAAATAATTTATACAAGTAATTTCCTTGTCATTTCCCTAATGGATCTATTACAGATGCAAACCTGTCACGTAAAAGTATCTTGAAATAGCACAATACAAACATGTCTGTATTGAAGCCCTAGAGTCAAAATCAATAAACCTCAGAAATTGTAAAATCAGAATGTTCAAAATATTACTAGGAACTTTAATTGTAGCTTATTCTTTTACAAAGGAATAACAAACTATAATGGAAATAAATCTCTGGAGTAATCTTTAATTAATTGTTCCGATGTGTACTGAAGTAAAATAAAATTTAAATAGGTATCTTTCCTTTTAGAATTAGTAGCAACTATTACGAGGATATCGATAAAAAGGTAAAATATTTTATGTAGTTAGGATACGTTAAGACTCGACAATATTAACAAATAAAGAACTCGAGTTATTACAAGACACAACGTAGGTATATATCTAGACGATCATATGGCCAATTTATAGTGTTTAAAGAAGTAGGTAAGATTAAAGTTATCGTAACTCCACAGAGTAAAGTAGGAAGTCGGTGAGTGCGCGCGGTATAATAGGTAGTTAGATTATTAGGTACAATAGAGTAGGTAGTAGGGGGGGTGTTACACTATCAGCTGGCTTATGTATCAGGTAAATCCATCGCAGCTAGTCCGCTAGTATGCGATGCCCTACATGCGAGGAACAAACTTGCAATGCGTCATCTGTGGGGTCTTGTTAACATCCCCACGTTGAAAGTTATCCGTTGAAATCCAGGAATATGTTATCGTACTAACAGGCTATTCCAGCTTTCCTCGAAACTATAATTACTTCGATGGATGCTCTGCGGCAATTCTACTTCTTCTATTATTTATTCTGTGGTTGGAGTAAAAAATTCAGTTCATGACGGAATTGGCATGTGGCCCACCTGATGTTAACCGGTAACCACCAGCCTATATGAAATGTAATACCTCTTAGGTCACGTCCTACTAGGACAAGCCCTACGCGGCATTGAACTGCTATTTCCACAGTTGACAAGCGTATGTAAATTTTGGAACAAAAACGCTATTTTTTTTTCACAAATAACTTATTGCAAAAAGAGCAATCGGTAAAAAGACTGTAAAAGAGCAATCGGTAGGCAACTTATAGCAATTTCTAAAGTTTATTTTTACTACCAAGGTGTCATACAAGCATCCGGCCCACCTGTTGGTAAGCGGTTACCGTAGCCTATGGACGCCTGCAATACCAGAGACATCACAGGCACGTTACCGACTCTTTAAAAATTTCCAAACACCCCTTTTGAAGAAGCTCATACTGTAGTCACTTGGGAAAACCTCTGCAGGGAGATCATTCAACATCCTGAGTGTTCGCGGGAGGAAGTTCCATAAAATTTTGAATTATCAAATCTACAAATACCGGAAAAGGCCCGTCAAGATTTGTCAACAGAGGAGGCGATGCGAACATTCGACATGTAGTACATACAACGCAACATGTAGTAAAATTAGGTCAAGTCGTTAGGTGGCAGAAATAACTACCTGAGTTGTTTAGGTCAAAATCCACCCATTGAAAAAGACACGCAACACACTTATATTTAACTACACTACACACGGGTTATTTGCTACCAAAATTACAAGATATAACTAAAACAAACAATAAAACAAAACGAGGACATGACTAAAAAAAATACGGATTGAGAATTTGGGTCCTCTTTATTATTGTTGCTTTCGTCACATTTTCGGTATTTATTTCTCCCAATTTAGCTGTGGTTTTGGGTACCTTACATTTGAAATTTCCATACAAATCGGCTTACGCCCGACAACGGTGTTTCGTAGAGTATTAAGCAGTAATTTCGTAGGGTGCATCAAAACAAATTACATCGTTTGATATCTCAGGCAACTAATTAAAGCGACCCTCGATCTACCTCTTGTGATTAAGAAAATATCTTGTAGTGTTATCTCGTGGTAAAAATCCAAAAGGAGTCTATTAGAGTTGTTGAGTTTCTTCGAACGAGCATCTGGTTCTAAGCACTACGATTAGTTGCAGTTTAATCTTTATTACAATTAGGTTAAGATAAATTACTCTAGAGATATTGTATTGGCGACCTCTGTGGCGCACCGGGCGAACGTTCGCCTGCGACGCAGCAGGTTGCGGGTTTGATTCCCGCCTGGGAACAAATATTTGTGCGATCCGCAGATATTTTTTCAGGGTGTTCTGGGTATTTTCTATGTATAATAAAAAATATCTATCTATGTAATTATCAGTTGTCTAGTACCCATAACACAAGCTCTGCTTAGCTTAGGACTAGATAATGCTTTTTTTTTATACTACTTGAATGACAGTACATGCAGATGGCCCACCTGATGTTAAGCGGTAACCTCTGCCTATGAACAGTGCATTACCTCATAGGTCACGTCCACCTAAGACGCGCTCTATGTGGCATTGCACTGCGCCCACCCTGAGACAAAGATGAAAAGTCTCATGTGCCTGTAATTTCACCGGCATCCTTACCCTTCAAACCGGAACACAGCAATGCGAGCACTACTGCTTTGCGGCAGAAATAGGTAGTACTTCCCCGGACGAACTCTTTCACAAAAAGCTCTACTACTACTAAAACAACATACTAACTGTCCAGCATTATTTATTTATTTATTTATGTATTATCTACTTTTGTGTCTTCAAAGGCGTGTGAATTTTATGAGCTAAAAACAACTCGTATTGTACTCGAAGTGGGTACTGCAAATTACCTCAATTAGGCTTTTTTACAATACAGTAAGAACGGGAATGGTAGGGTAGAGCAAAAAATTCGATAACAGAAATAATGCTTTAAAAACGGGCTATAAACCTCATGCAAATAAGATCGTTTACACAGGGCGGGGTGGCCGACACGAAAATTAGGCAAAAATCCTGGCGTTTCCATATATTTTCAGCTGCAAAAAGGCTCTTTCAAGGGAATATGCTAATCTTGTTAATTAGAGGCGTCGCTGTCCTTCCGCAGGCTGTATGGAAGAAAAATACGTGCTCTGCGCCTGACATATGAGCTACATTAGTATTGTCCGCTCCTCCGTCGGCTAACCACCTATTTCCCAGCCTCATCCGGATGCGGACAGAATCACTACTAGACGCGCTGCAAAATGGCTTCACAAATCTGTTTCTAATGGTGTAGGAGTTCAGAAGATTTAGCAATACAGAGCTTTTTTGAAGATATGATTTTGTTAATGTAAGGGCGGGTCAAACTAAAAAGATATTGCTTTTCAAACATGTTCTTCAAACATGCTTGCATAACAGACTGCCGTTTGCGACAAGAAATCTATGGTAACCACAAACGTTTGGATACTGAGTTCAAATATAAACAAGTTTAAAAAAAAGCGGCCAAGTGCGTGTCGGACTCGCCCATGAAGGGTTCCGTAGCAGCAAGTAACATAATATAAAAGTTCTTGGATGGATTACGATTAATGACGTATTAAAAAAAACCACTTACTAGATCTCGTTTAAACCAATTTTGAGTGAAAGTTTACATGGTAATGTACTTTTTTTTTTTTTTTGTTTTATCTTTCTCTTATTTTAGAAGTTATGGGGGGGGGGAAACACTTTTTACCACTTTGGAAGTGTCTCTCGCGCAAACTATTCAGTTTAGAAAAAAAATATATTAGAAACCTCAACATAATTTTTGAAGACCTATCCATAAATAACCCACACGTATAGGTTTGATGAATAAAAAAAATTGAGTTTCAGTTTTAAGTATGGGAAACCCCAAAAATAATTGTTTTGTTTTTTATTTTGTGTAAATATCTTAATGCGGTTCACAGAATACATCTACCTACCAAGTTTCGACAGTACAGCTCTTATAGTTTCGGAAAAAAAAGGCTGTGACATACACGGACAGACAGACAGACAGACAGACATGACGAATCCATAAGGGTTCCTTGTCTTTGACTACGGAACCCTAAAAATACCAACGGTTTTGAAATGGTTAAAACGCAAGCATGACACAGATACTGTCGTCTGATTCTATCGGTCTCAAAACACGCCATTTATTTATTTTTGCGACTCCCGCGCGTCTTGGTTTGTTGAAAAATTGCTGCATATTTAGCGTTACTCTACAAACTTGTGGGATCCGCGGATCGGTATTGGATCCCACAGGCCCTTTTTGTGGGATTGCAATCCCTAGTCCAGATAGTCTTTAGATTATGTCTACAAAATATCTTCTTCTTCTTCTTCTGGCTTTTGAGGAGTGCTCCAAACAATTTCGCCAATGTCAAGTGATTTAAATAATTATATTTTTATAGTCAAGTCGTCAAGAGTGTCCGTCAAGTCATAACCCAGTTTATATAGTGGCAGAAAAACTGAGTTTTTGCAAAGGGAATAAAATCCACAATTTCGAAATGACACGCAATACACTTAAATTTCTCTTCATCACACATGTGCTATTTATTGATAATATCCAAATGAGGATCAAACTCCGTTTAGTATGGAGCGAGCGGTATCACTTCTCTGTCATTTTTGTCAATCTCTTCGATAAGTATGAGACGATACAACTGATAGCAGATAGTAGTAGCCTTGCCTCCCACCTGTCCTCAGTTTAAAGTGTTTGTTCGACATAATTAACAAATCTGTGGTGTGTCCGGCCTAAGAATAGACCCCCCCCCCCCCCCGTCTCCTCTTGTGGATGTCGTAAAAGCCGACTAAGGGATTACCCGGACTTGTTAATAAGATTCGTTGGTATAAGATTTGTCCTGGCTGCTAGTTTACTATGGAATGTGTTATTACTGGAAGAAAGCGTTAGCTGAGTCAGTCGTGGGAAGCAATGGCGGCGATGAGCTCCACTTGTCACGTCTATATTTCACGATGGTGCAACCCACTGTGAAAAGAGGCCCATTGAGGCTCTGCCTACCCCCTTTGGGGATAAAGGCGTGTGTCTATGTATGTATGTATTTTGTTAATGTTAAGCCTAAAATTGTATACATAGATATGCGGAAGAGCGAAAACGCCTATCACAAGTATTCCTTTATACTTAAAAGGTGTTTTCAACTATAGTTTAAATTTACCTAAGTATCTTTTATTACTGAATAATGAATAAAAACATTTGTATTTGTATTTTGTATTTGTATTTACAACGGCCAACTCGTAAATTATCACATAAAACCAAAAACCACCATTAACCACCTATCGGAAGGCGTGGTACCATGAAACATTCGAACTCGTAACTTTTGTATCCGCCTGATAAATAATAGTAAATCCAAGTGGTACACCCCGAATTGTGTGTGTGTATCGCTGCAAAGTCCCGCAAACGGCGAGGTGAGCAAGCACAAAGCGCAGTACTGTAAATCAGATGTACCCACGAGAGATTTATGCGCAAATAAAACTACCGCACCGAATCTAGCCATCGCGCGGAATTATTTCAATTTAACGCCAGCTACGTTGGACAAATTAATGTTAAGTGTACACATACAAGCTATTGTTTCTCTCGTTAGTGTCCACTAATTGTTTATTATGTGATTCTTTGAATGCACTGATTTCATGGTTTCAGGGGTTACCGCAGCTAAATTGCGGAGTGTGATAAATTCTATATCAACTGTACTGGCCTGGAAGTACCACCCCCCTCCACTCTTTCCAATAAATAACATAAATAACATTTTGTTGGACAATTTTCAATGACAAAAAGTACAGTTGGTACAGCTTTGACTTGAAGATTCCATGGAAGCGGCTTTCCGGATAGTTAGGTATACGTGATTTTTTGGCGTTTTTTATAGTGTTACGACATCCATGGGAGGAGATGAAGGGGTCTTAGGAATTACCCGGACTTGTTTGTAAGATTCGATGGTATCAGATTTGTTTTGGCTGCTAGCTTACTTAAGGAATGTATTATTACTGCATTGTCAGTCGTAGGAAGCAATGGAGGCGATGAGCTCACCATTTTTCACGTCTATATCCCACTATGGTGCAACCCACGGTGAAAAGAGGCCCATTTGGGGCTCTTTGAGGTATGTCTATTTTTTAGGGTTAAAACTTGTACGATGGTACGGAACCCTACGTGTGCGTCCGACTCTGTTTTTATTTATTTACCTACCTAACTATTGTTTAACATAAGTAGAGGGAAGGAAGGTCAGTCTGACTAAATGTAGAGGCCACTTCTCAAAAAGTCGTCAAATGGCGATTCCCGTTGGATAGACGAGTGCCGCGCCGACAACCGGTATCAATGTGTTTGGCATGATCTCTTGAACAAGAATAGACCAGTTGTCGCATTCTAAAGTGGTGGAGGGGGGAGAGAGGGTATGGGAAAGATGCGAAAACCGGGTATAAGGTTTGGTTAATTTCTCAATAACCGCTTGTCCGATTTACACAAATAAGGTGGCATACGATAGCTAATTAAATCTTTGACATATCGAGTTTAAAATGTTTTTTTTAAATATCATATTTTATTAAATACTTCGAAAAAATGCAAATTTCGAAAAAAAAAGGTTTTGGTTTTTTGTACATGGCATTAAATGACACCTAGCCAAAAAGTGATCTATTACGAAGAATTTGGTGATTTATTCAGCAGTATTTTGCTTTTTCAGTATTTTTATTTGCTTGAGAAACGACAAAAGTGTGACAGGTTTTTGCAAATACCATATTTTATTATATATTCAAAAATAGGCTAATTTCAGACAAAATACGTTTTTCGTTTTGTTTGTTTTAAACTTTATTTTACTTTTATTATGTTTTCTTTTAGAAACTACAGCAATACTTATTCTGTGAAAATTTCAAGTTTCTATCTATTACGGTTCAAAAAATACAGCTCTTATTAAGATCGAGCAAAAACAAAAGTTTACTTTGTTTTATTTTTTACTTTATTTTATTTTTGTTATGTTTTCTTATAGGAACTACAGCAGTACTTATTCTGTGAAAATTTCAAGTTTCTATCTATTACGGTTCAAAAAATACAGCTCTTATTAAGATCAAGCTAAAACAAAAGTTTACTATATTTTATTTTTAACTTTATTTTATTTTTGTTTTTTTCTTTTAGAAACTATATCAGTACTTATTCTGTGAAAATTTCAAGTTTCTATCTATTACAGTTTAAAAGATACAGCCGTAATCAAGATAGAGCAAAAACAAAAGTTTATCCGTTTGTTTTTTTTTTTAATTTATTTTTTATTATGTTTTCTTATAGAAACTACAGCAGTACATATTTTGTAAAAAACGCAAGTTTCTAACTATTACGGTTCAAAAAATACAGCTCTTATTAAGATCGAGCTAAAACAAAAGTTTATTCTTATGAAATTTTAATTGTATTACATTATTATTATGTTTTCTTATAGAAACTACAGCAGTACATATTTTGTGAAAATTTTAAAATTCTAACTGCAACGATTAAAAAAACACAGTTCTTATTAAGAAAGAGCAAAAACAAACGTTTATTGTAGTATAATTTTTAACTTTATTTTATTTTTATTATGTTTGCTTGTAGAAACCACAGCAGTTCTTATTCTGTGAAAATTTCAAGTTTCTAACTATTACGGTTCAAAAGATACAGCCATTGTTAGACCTGCAGGACATCTTCCTGGAAACCGACCCTGATGACGTCCCCACGTTCGTAGTGCGCGACCTACATAAACTTCCTCCTGTGACTTTCGATCATGTTGATGTCACCAGAGTCCTGAAGGACTTAGTGTTGCTACGAGCCGATATAACAAATCTTCGTACTAAATTGGAAAATTCGGAGCAAATTGTCGCCGAGTTAAAAACCGAAGTCGAGGAATTGCGCAATAGCAAAAATAATATACCGACGATATCACCGCAGTCAGCGCAAAACGTGAACGCGCGGCGCGGCGTCACCCGCGGCAAGTTTTACTTACTTACTTACTTACCCGATGCCATACTTCACCGGTCAGCATTTCTACAAACGCGACTCATATCACCGATTCGCAGTTAAATGACCGCCCGGCCCCAATGACCTCGGCCCCTGGGATGACAATGACGCACCCTGCGATGACTGTGCCTTCTCCTGCTTCACGTCCTCGCCAGCAGAAGAAGAGTTTCGCGCAAGTGTCCCGCCCGCCTAAGCCGCTGAACCCGGCGCCTTGCGCCGAGCCTCGTCTGAGGAATGTGGCACCGGAGAAACCCGTTCTAAAAACGCCAAGAGTCAACGTGGACGGCTTCACCCTCGTGGAGAAGAGACGACGACAAAGATAGTGCCGCAATCAATGCGGCACAGGTCAGATACTGGCTGAGTCGGCAACACTGCATGCAGTCGAGCCAACTATCAAGATCTACCTCTCCCGAATAAGCGAGAGTACATCAGGAGATGATGTACTCCGGTTCGTGACGGAGAGGTGCCAGGGCCGGATTCAGGGGGCGGCGATTCGCCTGTCTCTTCAGCGCCTGCAGACGAACAGGGCCACTGACTTTAAGTTATATGCTCTCCAGGTCCAGGCGAAGTATAAGGATGTGCTCCTTGATCCGGATTTCTGGCCAGCTGGCATTGTTTACCAACGCTATAGGGAAGCGTTATTGAAACCAAATCCTTCTATTGACGTTAAGTGTTAGTTTTAAGTATAAAATATGTATATAATGAATACATATTACACGTATACATACGTGTTATTATACGTATTGTATGTATATGTGTATGTGTGTGTTGTGTGTATGTGTATGTGTGTGTAAATATGTATGTATGTATGTTTGTTATAAGGTATATATTGATATGGGTTTAATGTTTAGGTATAATTTGATTGTACATTTTCCAGGTAGCCTGAAATAAAGTTTATATTATTATTATTATTCAAACATTATAATTAGATCAAGCAAAAACTTCAAGACATGTGAATAAAGCGCCCAATTCTTTGTTATACATTAGTTTTTAGTTAGGTGTTATTTACACTATCATTTTCACCAAAGCCAAAAGCGTCTTTTGTTTGAAATTCGCCTTTTTCTAATAATTGAATAAACTAAATAAAATATGGTATTTGCAAAAACCTGTCACAGTTTCGTCGTTTCTCAACCAAATTAAAAAATTAAAAAGCAAAATAATGCTGAGTAAATCGCCCAATTCTTTGTGATACGTCACTTTTTAGTTAGGTGTCATTTATTGCCATTTTCAACAAAACCAAAACCTTTTATTTTTTTAAAAATTTGCCTTTTTTTCGAAATATTTTATAAAGTATGATATTTACAAAAACTATTTTAAGACGCGATATGTCAAAGATTTTATTACCTATCGTATGACATCTTATTTATTGAAATCGGACAAGCGGTTATTGAGATATTAACCAAATCTGATACCCGGTATTCGAATCTTTCCCCTCACCTCTCTCCTCCCTCCACCACTTTAGAATGCGACAACTGGTATATTCTTGTTCAGGAAATCACGCTGAACACAATGATACTGGTTATCGGCACGGAACTAGTCTGTCCAACGGGAATTCAATTTCGGAGGACTGGCCTCCCTACTAATTAGCTGAATCCGTCGGTAAGGTAAACGTCCAAAGTTCGTAAGTAGATAGGTACCTATTTGAAAAGAAGTATTATCATAACTAGAAGTTGGTATATAGAGCTGGCTTAGGTTTAATTAAAACACAATAGAGAATCTTTGAATTGTTTTTATAATGAAACCATGAAAATAAATTACTACAAAATTTAAACTCTCTTAATTATTAGACAAAGAATATTTTACTATTTTTTCTGATTCAACCCATAACCTCTTCGCTATTTCAGTGTTTTGTGATACCTTCGAAGGCTTCATCTCGCGACAATCGCTGAAATACTTTCCAGTGACTCCATTCAAGTCAGGCGAAACAGCGAGGTAAATTGATGTCTGAGCCGCTTCAAAAGGAGTTTGGAACATAAAACCTATACTCTTTTCTACAATATTTCTAATAACTGCACTTGGAATATTCCTAAATAGGTTAGTAGCCGCCACACCAGGATGCAGAGCATTGACTGTCACACCAGAGACCTTCAGTCTCCCACTTAGTTCTAAGGTCATCAAGTTAAGGAACAATTTGCTATTAGCGTAAACTAAATAGTCACTCCAGTACTTCTCCATATTCAGATTATCGAAATCCATCTCTCCATACTTGTGTATCATTGAGGATACATTGATAATGCGACTCGGCGCAGACGACTTTAGTAACGGTAACAACAGACACGTCAGTAAAAAAGGCGCGAAGTAGTTGACCTGCATTCCAACTTGGATACCGTCTGCCGTCTTATAATTCCTCAAACCACCGGCCCCAGCGTTATTTATAAGGACATCGAGTCGTTTCTCTGTACGTATAATCTGATTGCAAAACTCTCTGACTGAAGTGAGTGAGGATAAATCGAGCTGGTAGCAGTGGATATCTTCGTTTCCGCTGGCTTTGACGATCTCTTCCTTTGCAGCGTTGGCGCGACTGACGCTGCGACATGCAAGAATCAACCTCGCACCGCGTGAGGCCAAGTCCTTCGCCGTCTCAAGTCCTATTCCACTGTTTCCTCCGGTCACTATCACGACTTTCCCGACCATGTGGGCACTCGACCGGCAAAAGCCAACGGTCAATTTCTGATAAACTTTAATCACTATCACTATAAATACCAAGATTGCAGTCAGTATATAGAGAACCATTTTGTTATTTATACTTTTCTATATTACTCCAAAAGACACACTGGTGTTGTGTAAAGAGAAAACAGGATTGGCGATAAGTTGTGATTGGTTTCCGTATCCATTCGTTTATTATCACATAAAAATGTGCGTTTTTGATTAAGGTTACATTATCGCGATTAGTCAGGTGACGTTCGGCGCACGCGCGACGACTCCGATACTAACTAGTTGCCAAACGTGCGTACGCGCGTCTATATCACGGAATTACGTAACATGTCATTGAGAGACCGTTATCTCCTTGAGTAAAAACAACTCCAAACCACTTATATGCACGCAAAAAAGTTAGAAATCTGTTATAGACCTTCCAGTTGACCTTCAGTTTTGACAACAAAAGTTTGACTAAAGATAAATTTAAATATAAACCGGTCTAGTGCGTGTCGGGCCACGCGCATTGTAGGGTACCGTACTTGCCCGTCACAATTTGCGGACTTCATCTAAGTAATTTCAATGGAATTTGTACGAAATTTCCCTTTTTAAGTTGTTCGACTATTACTCTATTTTGGTACTTACCTATATTAACTTTTTGCTCTGACTGTACTTACAATGCACGTTTATTCGCACAAAATGGAATGGGCCAGTTAGTCAACTAAAAACTATTTATTTTGGGTATTAACATCCTGTCCCAGCGTGGGCCACGTCATCAACTAAAATAATGAAGACTGGGCACGCGCTGTCAATGGGCCGCGTACCGTGGGCCAGGCTGTCAACATCCCATAATTTTATGTCTTGTAGAAATTGATATTATTTATAAATATTTGTATTTGTAATTGATCCCTGGATGAAACCGCGGGCGACAGCTACTGGGTATACCTAATATACCTATACATATGAATCAAATGCAGATAACACGTAGGTACTATTCTACATGTTATAACATCCTTTTGTTTTATTTACATCAACCACATCAAATGTCAGATACTCGTATTATATTTACGTAACGCTCTAATTTCTCGAAATGAAATTCAGTGAGCAATTACGAATGATGTTGAATTTCCTTTGACTGAGTATACCTACAGTTGAAGCCGTATTATGTAGCCTACATCTGAAGCCAGGAGGTCCCTGCTATAGCAATTTGTCGCATCAGGTCACATCAAACGATCTCATATGTTCGAGTTTGTCATAAGCTGAATTAAATAGCACCTTTCCCTTCTGAGCATAAATGAGGTACGAACGCATCAATCTGAAATGTTATCTTACAAGTATAAAATAGGGCCCTAATATAAGTAACATAATATCGTATACATACCTACCTAATCTTACCAATAACAGACTCACTGTCTACATGCCAATAAACAATTTTTTTTATTTTTTTTTAACCATGATAGGCCAATGTTTGACCTCGATCTCACCTGTTGGTAAGTGACGATGCGGCCGAAGATGGAGCACAAAGGTCTAGAAGGCACCTATTCACTCTAGCCTTGAAGAGACCCAGATTATAGTTTTCAGGAAAGACAGACGACGGTAGTGTATTCCACTTCTTAGCAGTTTTCTCAATATAAAGGTAGAACTGAAACGTTTATAACCTATATGCGTTGGCATAGGTTATACCAAGTTAGGATTTGAGAACGCAAAAGACTACACATAATATGTAGTTTGGCCAAATGAGTAATACCTACTATTTGTTTTTTGGATAAAGATTTTTTATTATTTCACTCATTTATTCAAAATCTCGTAAAAAAATATATTTTTCACTATAAAAGAAAACTGTCTACAAAAAAAATACTGGGAACCACCGACCGCTTAGCGATGCCCGAACGGTCGGGGCTAGAGCTAATAAATTATTAAAATATTATTAAATTATTAGGGTTATTATTATTATTAAAAACAGTAGCCAGTTTAATACATCTTAGTCTCTTCGTCATTTCAGTTTTGTCGGGTGCGAGACTAAAATAGTAAAAAAAAAAATACTTACTGGTTTTCTTAGCTCGGTGCTTCGAACAAAGTAATGTCCTTTGCTCGGTGACTACAAATTTATAACGCCTTGCTTTTGCTAATAGCAAGAGGCATCGGTGTGATGTGGAGTGGAAAACTTAGGCGTCATAGGCATGCTACTACTAAAATAAAAATTTGTGACATGGCTAGGGTACTCATTGCTATGCACCATGCAACAGGGTTCACAATACCTTAGTGTAGCGCCACACCTGCCGAAGGTACGGTGCCAACACTTCGGCGACTGAATTATCGGTTGTAGTATTCGGTTGGAATGACACACCAAACGCAACGAACAGACGGAATTACGCGGCGTCTAGTTCGAACTTACAGTCGCGTAACGCTTCGCATGATGTGTCACTTGATATGCAAAATACATTGAATGCGTTTTAGCTGAAATAATCGCTCGAAGGGAGGTTCGGCGCTACGCTGAACGCGACGTAATTTCGGCTGATGTGTCATAGGGAACCTGAAAAACACTGCGAGCGTATTGAACCGAAGATCGGCGTCGTACTTTCCGCAGATGTGACGCGACACTCAGTGGCAATTGGCATGCTCGATCAAAATAAAGATGACATGGCTAGGGCGCGCGTTGCTATGTAGCGTGCACCAGGGTTCACAATAGGTTTTTACCAGCCAATAGGCCCCCAAATAGCCGTAGAACTTCAATAGTCGCGTAACTACTCGTTGAGGTAACCTCGAGAAAAATATACAAGTCACTTTATTCAATGCTGTTTTCTACTGATTTTTCATGCTCAGTAATGTCATCAGAAAATATTCTAAGCGTATTACAGTAAGTGAGTTCACTCTTTCATCATCCCATGACTTGCAATTTGGAGAAACTCAGAATATTGTTCCGAATCCGTGAATCACGTTTACTATTATAAAAGCCAGCAGCTACGAAGCCCTATCATAGCGAGTTGATTGTCCGTCGTAGTTGTGTACAGACCGGTTCTGTTAATCTTATCTAAAGATATAGAAGCTACGTCCATAATTCACTACATAGTTGAAATACCTCATACTGTTAAAATGTTGCTCATGTTAGTTTTATTAATATTAATCGCTGTAATAGCAGTAAAAGCATACCTCAAGCTAACTCTAGGCGTGAACAAGAGCAGTAAACATCTCGTCGGTAAAGTGGTGATAGTGACGGGAGGAAACGCCGGTATAGGATTTGAGACCGCAAAAGACTTGGCAGTCAGAGGAGCGCGGGTGATTATCGCTTGCAGAAACGAAGGAAGAGGAATCAAGGCCCGTGACCAGATCATCACAGCCACCGGTAACCAAGATGTACAATACAGAAACCTAGATCTCGCTTCCCTAACCTCAGTAAGAAAATTCGCAGATGAAGTCAACAATACAGAGAATCGGCTCGACATCCTCATCAACAACGCTGGTGTGGCTGAAGGGAACAATGTGAAAACCGAAGATGGTCTGCAATTGGGAATGCAAATCAACCATTTCGGTCCCTTCCTGCTTACAAACTTGCTGCTGCCGAAATTGAAAGCATCTGCCCCAAGTCGAATTATAAACGTTTCATCTCTTGGGTACCGAGCGGGTGTAGTCGATTTCCAAAACTTGAACATGGAAAAGGAAACAGACGATACATTCAGCTTCTTTAAGTTGTACGCAAACACAAAGTTGTGCAATATTTACATGACCGTTGAACTGGACAGGCAGCTCAGAGGCACAGGGGTAACCGTCAATTGCTTGCACCCAGGAGCTGTGGATACGAATATATTGGACGGTCTAGAGAAGCCATGGGTCAAGTATTTATACAAGCCTGTATTCAGATTCCTGAGTAGAACTTCGTGGGAGGGAGCACAGACTTCAATCTACCTGGCGGTGTCTCCTGATGTGAGTGATGTGAGTGGTCGTTACTTCAGTGACTGTAGTGAGCAGAAACTCACGAAGGTAGCTCGGGACCCGGAAATAGCCAGGAAGCTTTGGGAAGTGTCCGAAAGACTAGTAAAACTACAGTGATCGCTTATTGTATGAGTGTTGATTAGGTACTTACATCAATATACTTATAATATACTTTTTTAGTATTATTTATTGGTATTTACGTAAATTAGTATGTAATTATTGGTGTATTACTGGAAGAAAGCGTTAGCGGAGTCAGTCGTGGGAAGCAATGGCGGCCATGAGCTCACCATTTGTCACGTCTATTTCCCACGATGGTGCAACCCACAGTGAAAAGAGGCCCATTTGAGGCTCTGCCTACCCTTTCGGGGAAAAAGGCGTGTGTCTATGTATGTATGTATATATTTAACTAAATTATAAAAGATGTAGGATAAATAAAAAAATACTTATTATACAAATAGGTATTCTAGAAAAGCTTATTATTTACGAGGAGGCAAAAAAACGGCGTACTATGCATTATTCGATCAAGAATACAACTAGATTTCTGGTCACCTACAAAATCAAAGCTAAATACCGTCCGCGTGGATATATATACTTATACAGCTATATTTATATACAAACGAACTGAAACAAACGTTTTAAAACAGTTCTAAGTTTAACCTAATTACAACCATGACACCTAGCAATAGAGTAGCAAATCTTCAAAATATTATATTATACTTATGATAATTTGTCACAAAAAACGAGCAAAGCAATAAATTAATCCTGTCACTTAGAAATGAAAAGACATTGGTTAAACAACATTTAGTGTGAAATCAACCTTAAAGAGCTACAAATAAAATTCTCACTAATACAAATAAAAAATAAGAGCACACTTTTCAAGTGAGCTGTTATTCACCAAGACGTATTTTTTGCGCCGACCTGACATCTAGTTGTATTCTTGATCGAAGTAAGCAGAGATTAAATTAGGTGGGCCACTATAAATAATGACTGGGCGACTAACTTAACTCAAACCGGTTCATTATAATGATTTTGGAGATCCTGAGTAGATGACACTATGTATTAAAATAAACCATGCAATATATATAAATAACAATTAAATGCTGTTCGTTCGTTTACTCCCAGCGTCCCCCACCTTCGTTGGTTAGCACATAACTTGAGAACGGCTGGACCGATTAGTTAAGATTTAGTAGTAGTAGAGCTTTTTTGTGAAAGAGTTCGTTCGGGGAAGTACTACCTCCATACCTACTTATGCCGCAAAGCAGTAGTGCTCGCATTTCTGTGTTCCGGTTTGAAGGAAGGCGGGTGCTGTTGAAATTACAGGCAAATGAGGCTTTTCATGTTAATGCTCAGGATGGCGGGCGCATTGCAATCCCACATAGGGTGCGTCCTAGGTGGACGTGACCTATGAGGTAATGCATTGTTAAAGGCAGAGGTTACCGCTTGACATCAGGTGGGCCCAAACCTTGTTCAGTCATTCACGTAGTTAAAAAAAACGTTTTCGTTTTAATTTTCGATAAAGTTCCAATCGAAATATAAACTAAAATAAAAAAACTGCCCGCTGCTACTGCTTTTTTCTATGGGATTTTTGTATGAACTTATGATCTTTGGGTAGGACGTCTATCGGGTCAAAGGGGGCTGGGGGGGCAGAAGGGGGAGGAGGAGGGGACTGCTTTTTAATAAAATAATACCTGACTAAACTAATACTGAATAAAATTATAATACGGTTTAATGATTGACATCGTTCAGCGTTGGATACCATTGATATTCAACGCTGATGTTAATCACATACCATTATGTTTATATGCCGAGGACATCTAAGCCATTTAGTCCAGTAAATAGGTAAGGTCTTTATTTCCATATAAAATATACTACAAAATTATTATAAATAGTAAAATACTAATAATAAAGTTTAGCAAAATACAGCTTATTGAAATAACTCAGCCGGTTATGGCGTATGTATTTTATTTATATAAAATTACTATAATGTAAATATTGGCCACATTTATATCTAAGTTTCATCATAATATGCAACTGACATAAGGTCTGACGTAAGGAAATAAGCGTACGCCAAAAAAAAGAAGAAGAAGTAGTACTTGTATGAGCACTTTGGGCAGAGCAACATGGATACAACATAGGGTGCGTTCCGAGTCACGCTATAATCGATGTGATCGCTATTATTAGCGTTCCGAAACGCTGTGAGCGCGACTACGATATTGCGTGTGACGTCATGAATGACGTCATAAAATCCGCCATATTGCGATTACACCGACCATGCCCCAAACCGATATTACTGTGAGCGCTACTGTCAAAGTAGACTAGCTAGTGTCAGACTGCAGAGGTTATTGATAATATCGTCTATAAAGCGTTCCGAGTCACGTCAACGCTCAAACTGCCATAAGCGCGATTTCTGAATCGGAACGCAAAATAGCACTGTGATCGCTCACATCGATTTTATCGTGACTCGGAACGCACCCATAATATAAAAACCATTATTCAAAACCGTACAAATGGTCATTATTATTAGATAGTACACGCGATAAGATTGTCATTGTCACTCTACGTATTTGTATGTTGCTTTAGTAGTAACACAGCACGCACACTGACAAGATGTTTCTCATCGCAGTAATTGTGTTTAATATTTTGCTTTTTGTTTGCTTGATAGTATACTGTAAGCTAACATGCGGAATTAATAAATGCAGTAAGCATCTAGTTGGAAAAGTTGTGATTGTGACGGGAGGAAACGCTGGAATAGGATATGAGACTGCAAAGGACTTGGCTGATAGAGGAGCAAAAGTGATAATCGGCTGCAGAGACGAAGGAAGAGGCACCACTGCAAGAGACAATATAATTACTGCGACTGGAAACAAGGATGTGTATTACAGAAAGTTGGATCTCGCTTCTTTTGCTTCAATCAGGATATTTGCTGATGACATCATCAAAACAGAAAAACAACTAGACATTTTAATCAACAATGCTGGTGTTTTAGAAGCCAAAAACGTGAAATCTGAGGATGGACTGTGTTTGGGCATGCAAATTAACCACTTCGGCCCATTTTTGCTAACCAACCTCCTCCTGCCTTTGCTGAAATCCTCAGCTCCGAGTAGGATAATCAGCGTATCATCAACGGCGCACCGATTTGGTAAAATTGACTTTGACAATTTGAATTTAGAGAAAGAAACAGATAAATCATTTAGCATGATGAAGATGTATAGCAATTCGAAGCTGTGCAATGTTTTGATGACGGCTGAGTTGGCGCGGATGCTGCAAGGGACGGGGGTGACGGCGAATTGCTTGCACCCTGGTGCTGTTAAAACTTCGATTACGAATGGGATGGCAAACGATAAGCCGTGGATTAAATATCTGAGTATATTAAGTTTATTAAGCAGGACGGCTTGGGAGGGAGCGCAGACTCCGATTTACCTCGCGGTCTCGCCGGAGGTGAGCTCTGTGAGTGGAAGCTACTTTGCCGAATGCCGTGTTTATAATACCACAAAAACAGCGAAAGATGCTGGACTCGCTAAAAAACTCTGGGAGGTTTCAGAGAGATTAGTAAAACTAAAATAGTATATTAATTTAAAACATATATTGTAATGTTTTGTATAAGTATCTAGTAAAGCTAATCAAGGGACTTATTTTATAATGTTTTGTATGTATCTAATAAAACTTATAAGGAGACTTAGTTTGTTATTTTTGTATTAAATCACCCATTTCAAAATTAAAAAGCACAGGCAGTAAAGGAAACAGGATTTAATAAAACATCAAAAAACACAAATTTCTAAATAAGAAATAATATTGCAAAACTAATATATTTTGTTGATAAGACGCCGATACCGGTACTTGTATGGCTAATTGCATTATAGCAAACCATCAGAAATATACACAAAATTATGTAATGGGAGAGATAAAAATGACGTATTAAATATTACTCTGTACCGACTAACAATGGATGTTTGTTTACTACGCACGTCACCATTTAAGTACTTTGTCCAAACCGTATAGCAATTGGACTTTATCACCCACCATAATCTGCAAGGTCATGCAGAGTCTATTGATGACTCAACAGCAGTTATTTTATAATAAGGTGATGAAACCGGAGTGTACGAGAATATTTTATTTTATTTTATTTTATTTTATTAAATAGGACACCCAACACAGGTTTACACTAACACATCCAAAAAACAAAACAAAACAAGTTCTTAATCTTAGTGTTCCCGTAATTATAGAGCATCACAGCGTGCGCAAGAAATACAACAATTAACAGCTTATTACAGGAATACATAGTAAATTAAACGATAAGAAATATAAAAATACTTATAACATAATACTAAGACAAAGGATAATAATTTATAGAACTAATATTTAGTTTAGGCTATAATTTTACTTAAATTATAGATATCGAATGTTGCGGTATAAAATTGAACTATTTGTCAAACAAGAAGGTTACAAAAATGTGTTAAAAATTTCACAAATTAATCAAGACATGAGTTCTTTTAAATGTTTCCTAAATTTACATAGGAATACAGTAGGAAAGACTATTACAAAAATAATGGGCCTCGGTAATCTTGGGCTTTTTGATACAGAAATATGATAGTAAGTGATTGATAAAGTGACAGTTAGAATCGAGTGACGATTGCCGAGGCACATTATTTTTGTAGTAGTACCTACTAGTCAGCGACAGCTCTCAGAAAAAACTTGATTTTCTGCCACCATTAAAACTGGATTATGACTTGACGGAGACTCTTGACGCCTGGCGAAATTGATTGGAGCATTCATCAGAACCCATTATGAGAAGAAGAAGAACAAGAGAGATGTGACGCGTACCAAGTCCATGGACCGCGTATTGTTTGCTTAGAGCATTGCGGCCTCCATGATTGTTTGCTTTGGTCTCATAGATGTGATATTGGATTTTGAAAGATCACAGATCAAAAACATTTAGGTACTTACCTACATTCATGGTAGATACCTACGTTTGTACTATTATTTATTCTGTGGGTGCGTGTCGTGTGGTGTGATGTAAAGAAGCTTGAATTTGGGATTTACCTATACAATGATGTTGTAGACTTGTGGAAGCCCAGACGACGATCTACCTGACGGTTTCTTCCTATGTGGATGAGGTCAGCTGCGTTGAAGTGGTGAAGAAGTTTCGGAAGGTTTGAGCGTGATTGTTGAATTAGAATAGCCTTAGGTATTTTATTTAAGATATTTTATTTTGTTACATTTTTGTAGTCATTGCGTTAGGTACATGCTCACTCATTAACAGTAAAGGTTACAAACTTGATGTAATAATACATGTACTTGAGGATGTAATCAAAATAAATCATAGTTAGGAAACATAATTGGTAAAACTTTTCTCAGTAGCTTTATTTTTTGAAATTAGCGTCCTAAAACCCGTTTTAGGTCCCTCCTTCGATTAGAAAAAATATTAAGCGTACATTTTCATACTATTCAGTAGGTAATCACATTACCTAGATTAACAGAAGAGTTTTTTTTTTAATATGTGTTTCTTTATAAGCAAAACGGAGTTATCATTTGTCGCTTACGTCAGTTACTTTAGAGCTGAAGAAATCTATACCTACCACATCTCTTCCCGGGTTCAAGTGAGCAAAAGCGCTGTCCCTTTCTTGCAGTTTTTTTTCTTTTTTCTAGACTCCTCCCATTCGGTGTTTTAACTACACTCCTTTCGTAATTGCTTATATCTCGCAACGGGTACCTATAGGTACTATGAGTGTTAAGATACTCACAAGTTGAGAATTATTTCCTATTATAAATCAATTCTACGTTGGCGTGTCTAGGGTTTTTTTTTTCAATCAAAACTTTTATAAGAAATGATATACAAATAGCGCTTGAATTGAGCTGTATTGAAAATATTGAAATATTGGCGACAGCATCAAAGTTTATAGAAAAGTTTTACCAGCGACTTCTCCGTTGAAAATTTTAGAATTCAGTCAGTTGAAGTTTCACCTTCACAACTTCATACAATGGTTGGTTAGAAGGTATTGATATAATTCTTTTCGAAAAAAAAACGACTTCGAAGCTAATTATTTATCCCCAACACAAGATTTTATAATATTAGTGATCGGAACCGTGTGCTGATCACAACGAGCCTAAACACGGCCAGACTACTATTATCCTATATTACTATTATTTTAGTAGTAGTAGAGCTTTTTTGTGAAAGAGTTCGTCCGGGGAAGTACTATACCACCATACTTATTTCTGCCGCAAAGCAGTAGTGCTCGCATTGCTGTGTTCCGGTTTGAAGGGTAAGGGTGCCGGTGAAATTATAGGAACATGAGACTTTTCATCTTTATGTCACAGGGTGGCGGGGGCAGTGCAATGCCACATAGGGTGCATCCTAGGTGGACGTGACCTATGAGGTAATGCACTGTTCATAGGCAGAGGTTACCGCTTAACATCAGGTGGGCCATCTGCTTGTCCCGTCATTCAAGTAGTATATATAAAATAAAAAAATAAAAAAATAAAAACATCGGTAGATTTGAATCATAACTCACTCATCAAATCACTGAAAAATACTTTACGGCGAAAACTAAAATCAAAAAGCTTTACATAGAAACTACATGGTTCTACCATTAAAACTTTTCTTCTTTTAACTTTTCATAGAATTTTTTGCTTGTGTCGTTTGGCGTCAAAGTTGTCAGGATGACATGAAAAATAATAGATTTAAAAAAAAAACAGTTCTTCAGTTCTGATCAAGAACTGAACTGAACTACCTTTTCAAGAAGAAAGTCTTGGAAATAAATTCAATAAATTATACGTGATAATAAAAACAATCACATTAACCCATACGATGTAGTAATGGCACAATCCTACTTTTGGAGCTGTCTCACTCTGTCCGACGAATGCCCATTTTTGTCAAGCAACGACCCGAATTTGGTCTACTATGGAGTTGGCTTACTCAGCTTTTATGCGGCTTTTATAATATGGACCTTCGCAGATTTGAACTTTTACTGGTCGTTAGATGGTTTACAGAGTAACATCGATTACTACATCATTCTTGTAAGAAAGAAACTGCAACGTGTTCAGATGGATCAAAAACAGTTGATAACAACGCAACAACGGGCTGAGAATCAGCTGAAACGGAGTATCAAATGTATAGGTGTGGTGAACGCATTGAGGCTGGGGCTGAACGGACGTCAACCTTTACCCGGAATCACTGAAAATCCAGGCTATTCTGGTTCAGCGCGTAGGACCACTTGTAGTGAATGCCACAGCGAAACAGACACACAACAGTTTTAAATTATATACACATACCGATATATAACACATTTTCTGAAATGAGCGTTGCTTTTTATTTTCCTGTGTTAAGGTGTGTAACGCAAAATTACAAATTTTAGATTTGATTTTTAACTGAATAGATAAATAAATAATGCTGGACAGTTCACAGAACATTATCTAGCCCCAAGGTAAGCAGAGCTTGTGTTATGGGTACTAGATAACTGATATACTTAATACAATATAATACATAGATAGATATTTTTTATTATACATAGAAAATACCCAGAACACCCTGAACAAATGTCTGCGATCGCACAAATATTTATTCCGGGGCGGGAATCGAACCCGCAATCTCCTGCGTCGCTGGCCTACCTTCGCCCGCCGCGCCACAGAGGTCGTCAAAATCAAGTACAATATTCAAATTATAAATAAGCATGGATACTACATTATAGTTTCAAGGGATTACTGTAGTACCAGAAACACGATAGGACAATATTTTCTCGATATAAAAAATACCCAAAGTTACCTATATGTTTTGGCTAGATTCGATTTTTTATTAAAATTGTGCATATTATTGGGTAAAAAATAAGATAAATAAAATTAAGACAAGGCAGAGGGTTTAATGTAGGGGTTATCTTATTTTCTAGAGGGGATCTTTATTTTACGAGATATTCAATAAAAACTGCTTTTTGTGTGGCGCGAGGCATTTTTGTATGAAGATTTCTGCCTGGTGTTGGCGCAACAGTCAGCTGTGCAGAGATTTCGAGTGAGGCGGCCACTGTTTGCTAAGGCGGGTCGAATACTTTTTAATTTTCATCTGTTCCGTCTCGGTGAACTCAGTTCAAGAAACAAATAATTTTCCAGAACAGCTTTGCTTCGTAATGCAGATGATTTTGTTATTGCAGAGTATAAATGCGTATAAACGGAGTGTGTTGGATTCCGTTTTCAAGACAGTCTTCACACGTATTTCTAAAAATTATCACAGGTCTATTAACAACAGAATAATATGTGAATATCTCAACTGGCTACCTCTTACGGCTCTTGAGATATATACCTACCCATAGGACATAAAGCAGACGAACGGACGGACGGAGAGATGGCGGCGTAAAAGTCGTAGTGTATTAGGTATGATTGAGTTCACCATTGTCTGTTTGTCATTTGGAAAAAGAAACAATTATTTATATATAACTTGTGAAACTATCATGGTTATGTATATAATTTTCACTAGAAACGGGATATTTACCACTTTTTAAAAACTCAAAAATCATGGTAAATATCCCGTTTCTAGTGAAAATAAATTATTTGTATATTTGTTTTTTTCTCTTAGACTTAATAAAGCTACTGTCTGTCAATTACGAAGTCTATCTTTGATAAAGTAAAACCGATGGGATAAAAAATACACCAGCGAAGTCTTACTAGCAGTAAGTCTATTGGGAAGGAAATACGCAGTAGTTCTACTGGTAAGACTACTCGGTAAGACTTCTGGTACGTACATAATTGAGTGTACTTAAAAAGTCATGCTTTTACCCATGGTCCCCACCAATATGTACCCCGGGAGAGTGCACGGGTTTTTTTTTTTAACAATGATAGACCTTTGTTTGGCTGTGGTTTTATCACGATCTCACCTGTTGACGATGCGGCCGAAGATGGAGCACAAAGGTCTAGAAGGCACCTATTCACTCTAGCCTTGAAGAGACCCAGATTATAGTTTTCAGGAAAGACAGACGACGGTAGTGTATTCCACTCCTTAGCAGTTCTCATTATAAAGGTAGAACTGAAACGTTTAGTACGATTAGAGGGTATACTAATGAGGTAAGGGTGGTACTGAGCCGTGCGCCTGCTCGTCCTATGATGAAAAGGAGATGGTGGGATCAGATCATGAAGTTCCTGGGAGCATTCCCCGAAATGTAACCTATAGAAGACGGGTTTCTTTTTATACCCGTTGTCCTACCGTTCTAAACAGTGTTCACCAGTGAGTCTACGGGGAATCTCAGTGCCTATCAATATTAAAATTGTTGTGACTCTAAACTGACTCACTCACTCACTGACTGGCTCTCAAGGCACAACCTGAGCTGTAAGCCCTAGAGACCTGTAATTTAAAAGGTATGTTCCTGGTGTGTTTAAATAAGCTCGCGGAACTAACCACCGTTGGGAATAAGGGTTATAGAGTGGTGACCATGAACCGGACGAAAACGTTTTTTTATTTTTTTTAACTTCGTGAATGAATGATCTAGCAGGTGGCCCACCTGACCTCTGCCTTTAACAACGAACTAAACCACATAGGTCACGTCCACCTAGGACGCGCCCTATGTGGCATTGCACTGTACCCGCCACCCTGAAACATAAAGATGAAAGTCTCATGTGCCTGTAATTTTACCGGCACCCATACCCTTCAAACCGGAACACAGCAATGCGAGCACAACTGCTTTGCGGCTGAACTAGGTCGTCTATTCCCACCTGTTCTGTTGAGTAGTTCAGGTATGGAGGTAGTACTTCCCCGGATGAACTCTTTCGCAAAAAAGCTCTACTACTACTACTAAACTGCCGAATACCGATGCCGATACGTTAAGACTCCCTCTCGATGTGGAGGTGTCTCAACCATTCTTCAGGGCATTCTATGGCCTTTGTCCAGCAGTAGACTTCTGTAGTCTGTTGGTGATTATGAGCTAGTGCCATCTATTACACGCACTGATTAAATAAATAAATAATGCTGGACGGTACACACAACATTATCTAGCCCCAAGCTAAGCAGATCTTGTGTTATGGGTACTAGATAGCTGATATAAATAAAATAAATAAATAAATAATGCTGGACAGTTCACACAACATTATCTAGCCCCAAGCAAAGCAGAACTTGTGTTATGGGTACTAGACAACTGATATACTTAATACAATATATTACTTAGATAGATATTTTTTATTAGATATAGAAAATACCCAGAACACCCTGAACAAATATCTGCAGATTGCACAAATATTGGTTCCGAGTTGGGAATCGAACCCGCAACCTCCTGCGTAGCAGGCGAACCTACGCCCGCCGCGCTACTGAGGTCGTTGATACATATAAAACACCAAGAACATCCTGAACATTGATCTGCAGATCGTACAAATATTTGTTCCGAGGCAGGAATCGAACCCGCAACCTCCTGCGTCGCAGGCGAACCTTCGCCTGTCTCGCCACAGAGGTCGTCATGGTCGAGACGTCCCGTACAGGTAAGTTTTTGGCTAGAATGCTTACATCCAAAGGTACTATGTCAATGGAATTACCTACTGGTAGTAACCCTACTCTTTAGAACCTACCAGCCTAGTTTCTTTGTTTGTTTACGGCTTGTTTACGGAACTAAACAGGTTAATTTAACTTCTTCGAAACCAAGATGCAACTGTTTACTCCACTGGGGAACTGATGTTGAAGCTGTATACGGAGACAGCTGCACCTATGTGTAAAGTATAACGAATCCAGCGACAACGGGAAAAGGCTGGCCTGGTTAAAGTTAAGCAATTAAGAAAGAGCAGTGTTTGCGTAGAGCTAGCTCGTTGTTTTCCGAAAACTATCTCCATTACGCTGGATGTGTATCTAGCAGCATCTGCAGCACCGCGGGATAGAGTTTTGCGACCACAGGACTGCGCATCGCACGACCCGCTACATAACACAGTTATATTTTGTAATAGGTAGTAAAACAGTTGGCCTGACTCCAACCGTGTACTCTGCGGTAAGTTTCAAAATTATGGGCTAAGGGACCTTTCGTCACTGAGGCTATTTTCCGTACCCAAAAGCTGCCAACGAGATTCTATAACTAAGCCTCCGCTGTCCGTCCGTCCGTTTGTGCTCTATCTGCATGAACCGTAATAGGTAGTTTTAGTAGTAGTAGAGCTTTTTTGTGAAAGAGTTCGTCCGGGGAAGTACTACCACCATACCTATTTCTTCCGCAAAGCAGTAATGCTTGCATTGCTGTGTTCAGGGGTGAAGGGTAAGGGTGCCGGTGAAATTACAGGCACATGAGACTTTTCATCTTCATGTCTCAGGGTGGCGGGCGCAGTGCAATGCCACATAGGGCGCGTCCTAGGTGGACGTGACCTATGAGGTAATGCACTGTTCATAGGCAGAGGTTACCGCTTAACATCAGGTGGGCCTTTTGCTTGTTCCGTCATTCTAGTAGTATAAAAAAAAAAAAAAAAAAGTACCTACCTATAGACAGTTCATTTCTATCCTTAGAATAAAGAAGCAAAACTTCTGTATTCTAAGTAAGTCCATGTTTCTGAGTTTCTATCACACAGTATCTCTTTTTTTTATACTTCTTGAATGACGAAACAAGCAGATGGCCCACCTGATGTTAAGCGGTAACCTCTGCCTATGAACATTGCTATTACAAAAAATGGTAAAATTTAAAGTGTGCCCCCATACAAGAAATGTGATTTTTGCTTTGATTTTGGGCGGTTTTTTGTTCGACCTTAAAAAGTACAACGTATTAAATATTCTATGATGGTATATCATATGGTTATGATACACGAGTCCAACTCGCTTTTGGCCGGTTTCTTGTGCTACTTTTGACTTCTATGCTTCGAGGGTATTACACTCGTCATTAGAAATATTTTCTCAGACTTTGTACAGTCGGCGTATCCCAAATAATAATTAGTACTAGATAATAAAACGATCATTTAGCTACTGAATGCTTTATTTCACACAATCAAACAAACACACATACATCCCTAATAAACTGTCCTTACACAATATCATATTTGTTAATTTTATACAAAGCTTCCATTTTACCTACAGTTCTACACAAACGCAAACATAAATCTAAAGTAGTTATAATAATGTTTATTAATTATGTACAAGGGCTTATGGTCAGATAGGCGAGATTGTTGGCCTTAATGTCGGCATGAAACAATGAACAGTAAAAAGAAAACTTAACATAACATTAACAAACACAGCCATGATACGGTTAACAATAATATCACAATTTAAACTTAACAGTAATTCAACGCTTAAGACTAGTTAACATTAACAATTAAACAACAAACATGTAACAGAGAACAATTGGGGCATAATGACAATTTTATCCTGTTGCAAAATAGTTCCATGTGGGGTGCTCCATCGACGAGGTATGGAAAGCTATAGTTTTTTAAGACTGTTTTTAATTACACTTTAAATATCGCAAATTTTAACGAAGTGCGCTAAATATGCATGGAACTAACAGACAATATTTGTAATTTAAAAGCTATTTGAATGATAAGGATAAAATAATCACTAGGCCTAATACACAAATGCGTTCTTATAGGGTTTTAAGTTTAATAAAACCCTAAAAGGAGGCAAACAAAATAAGTTTCAGAGGAAACGGCAAAATGAAACAACATCAGGCACTTAAGGCAATTAAGGCACATCGTGATTGTTCCCAACGAAAAAAACAAAAACATAACCACGGAAGTGTAACGCTAAGTAAGGATCAACAAAAACTTTTACTTTTACAAACAGACAAATCAACAAAAAGACGAGAAAAACTTAAACAAACCACGAATGAGATTTTTCATGTCCTATTGCATAATTTAACTGACCATACAAAGCTATCTACGAATGAGATTTTTCATGTCCTATTGCATAATTTAACTGACCGTACAAGGTATCTACAAATGAGATTTTTTAATGTCCTATTGCTTAATTTAACTGACCATACAAAGCTATCTACGAATGAGATTTTTCATGTCCTATTGCATAATTTAATTGACCATACAAAGCTATCTACGAATGAGATTATTCATGTCCTATTGCATAATTCAACTGACCAAACTGAACAAAGCTATAATTATTGTAACAATAAATTTATACAATCAGTAAAAATGAAGGGTAGGTAGTTGTAGGTATATAGTGAGTGCAACGCAGTGAACTTTAAATCTTGGTCATATTAAATGAAAGCATTGATTGAAGTAACATTTTCAAAAACAAATGATATCAAAAAGATAAAGCATTTAAAGTTAAATACAATATTGCTAGTTAGTACAATGTACAATTTTACGGTAACAGGAATATTTTTAAATTTAGGTAAGGAAATTATGATAATTATGAAAATATGAAAAGTATGAAAATTATCAAAACTATATTTTTTGTTGAAGATATTTTGTGATTCAGATATCAGTGAAATATTTTTTTTTTGAAATATAATGGTGGTGGTAATTAACTGTGTATAACAATAACGATCGAAACCAAAACTTAACAAAAACAGTAGCGATGAAAATTTTACATATTATTCCTTGAAAAATAACAAACAAAATCAACAACACTTGACCAATGGGAATCATGAGAGATGAAGTAACCACACAGTAGCAAATTATTTAAATTGTAAAGTTACTCGTATGTTCTTTGCAAGTGAATTTAATTACGTGAGTACTTAATTTTTAACAACTTTAGTCCGGTTGGTGTTAATTATGTACAAACAAAATATAACAATAACAAATCAAACTTAAATTCAACAATGGTAGTAGTATTTCAGATAAAACTCATGGAAACGGTATTTTTTCTAATCATAAAATGCGGTAATAGTGTAAATGATAACCTGTTTATTAATGAAACAATTATTTACAAATCAAATACATACTTTTAAGCAATTTCTTACCAACACACAACAAAACTTAACAAAGTGTTAAAAACTAATAATAATGTGTGTTTAACGCGTTTTATAGATTAGTGATTTAATGGATATGCGTTTTTTTTATACAACGCTAAAGAAAGCCTCGCTGGCACATTGTTTAAATTTTAAAACTAAATCGTATTGTGTTTGCAAGTGAACTTGAAAATTATTTTGATGAAATCATTTCACTAACCTTTATTATTTACAACTCAACCAGTCCGGCCAGTGTTTATTATGTACAAACAAAATATAACAATAACAAATCAAACTTAAACTCAACAATGGTAGTAGTATTTCAAATCAAACTCATAGAAACAGTATTTATAATTAAAAACAGGGAGATGTTGTTTTAAAAAAAATTGAATACTAAAATTCATATTATTAGTAAATAATTGAAATTATCGTATCGTAATTATCCAACCGGTGTTGAAAATTCAAACGAACAATTCAAATCAACGAATATAAAATATTAACTGACAAAAACTACGTTATTTGGAATGTCACATACTTACACAAAGAAGCTAAAATTGCAAAACTAAAAGACATATTTGGAAAAGCGTCAGTAAAGTTAATAAACATGATTTTTTTATTGTGATCCATAGTTAAATCATAATAATTTACATGAAAAGCAGTCTGATACTGGTTTCAATCGAAATGTACAAAAACATCAACAAATAACAATTCAAACTTGAACTCAACAACTTAACAGCGGGTAACTAAGAAAAAAAATCAAAATATTTTTGGAGTTGGCTGTGTAATAGAAACGCAATCTCAAAAGGTTATAGAAATAGTTATTTTGAATAGGCTTAATTGTCTTTAATAAATAATTTTATGTTATGGTTTTCTTAGTCCCAGTTTTATCAACTTGTAACACCATCTCTTTTATAACAGAATATTGTGAAATATTAAGTACGTATCCAGGTGGAAAGAACTCGATTAAACAAACAAAGAAACAAACAAAAATATCAACAAATACTAGCAACGAAACTTGAACATTAACGTCAAATTTAACAAAGGTAAGAAAATTATAATGAATAAAATGTTTTTTTTTTATATTTTCAGTTATTGAAGATACGTCATACATTCAGTTTTGTGTGAGCGTATCAAAATAATTGATTTTGGATTTAATCAAAAATAAATTTAATTATTCATTTATTTTGGTGGCACAGAAACAAACAAAAATTCAACTACATATTAACAAATAATAACTTTAAGGCAACGTAAGATGTACAAAGTAAATTGTTTATGGGAAAACCTAAAATTAATTAATTAAGTACCTAATTAATTAAAATTAATTAGTTACTAAGTTAGTACAATTTACTGAGACCGCTAAGCAAATCGTTTTACTAATCGATTAAACTTATTGAATTGGAATTTTTAACAAATACTGTGTAGAAATTTCGTCTTGTGTTATTTAGATTGAATTATTAATTAGTTTTTTAACAATTTATGCATTTAAGTTGTAGTATCTGAATCGCGTGGTGCCGCTTGCTGGTTGAACATTGCACAAGATTTTAATGATGGACTGTAGAGATGTAGGTATCATCTCGCTCACGTGATGAGGCAGTTGGAAAAATATGCAGATATTGACTTTGCAAATATCAAGCGAACTGGTGCACACCCAAGTTCAATGCTTCATTTGGCAACTGGTCCGGTACATAAACCGTAGTCTATTTAAAAATCTAGTTTTGGAAAAATGCTTGTATTTGAAACGGGCGTTTTTAAGTTGATTTATTAGACTGAATGTTATGCATAAAAGTTCTTAAGCTTTTGAATTCCCCTCTTGTATCAGAGGAAACAGCAAACAGCAACTCAAAGTGAACTCCATTTATACAGCATCATAATATGAACACTATTCAGAGTAAACTAAGGCCAGCGCCACACTAGACGGAAACTCCGTCGCCGAACTTCCGCGGCGGAACGCCAATACATATTATTGCATATAAATTGCAAATAGCGGGCACACTGCACGGAAGATCGGTCGTTCCGTCGCGGACGATCGGTCGCTCGGGTGGACCGCTCAAACCTCTGCGTCTGCTCCGTCCTCCGCGCACCGATCTTCCGTCGGCGTATGATCATAGAATCACGCCACACTCGGCGGGTAACGCGGCGACGGCGCACGCACAGGATGTTCGACACTGAACGATTTATTATCGACTGATAATCTGCCATTGAATATACAGTGTGGCTGCAACGTATGGTATCGGATAGACTGCCGCGGAAGTTCGGCGACGGAATTTCCGTCCAGTGTGGCGCTGGCCTAAAGGAACATTTTATGAATTCAAGTGAAGTTGAGCTTTTCTCATAATAAATTACCGAAAATTTAAATTTAAAAAAGTAACTTGAATACTAAACTTGTTTCAATAGACACGCCATTCAAATTATTTCTCGATTGCAGTAAGTAACAAATATTGTTAACAGTAACAATTCAAACAACAAAACTCAACAAAAAACAACTTGAAACTTAACTTCAACAAAAACGCCGGCCATTAAGGCTTATTTTGACCAAATTTGTTTGAACTTGATGCTCTTGCTTGAATGTTATCCTAAGATTATTTTAATATACACACTCAACCTAAGATAATACCTTAAATAAGGTGAACACATGATGAAGGAAGGTTCTTATGATAATCCTCCTATTATATACACAAACACTGACTTATCTACATAATCTAACCTATCCTATCTTTGGGAGTCTAGAAAAGATGTGATATCACCTTGGTCTCCTTTGGTCTCCGGCAATATCTTTGGTGCTTTGGCAAAGATGTATCTATCAAACATCCGTCGAGCGCCATCGTCACTATTCTTGCTGGCTTGTATTATATTGATGGATCAGCCCGAGGATCTTCCAGGAATCTTTACTTTTTGTCAGGTATCTTGAACTAAAACAAGATAATAAATCAAATTAGAATCCACAAATAGAAGTATCATAAAAACGTGTAAAAAGGGACTTCACAAAAAAATGCGTTAATAGTATATTATGTAATTATAAATAAAATAATGAAATAGTAATTTATTGCATGAAAATAATGTATTTTAGATAAATAATCTTAAGACCAGCATATTTCACCATGAATTAGCATGAAATTTTAATAATAATGTTATGTTTACTCACTAACAGTCACCTAAATAGTCCTGATCCCACACTAGGATTCCTTGTGTCGTGGGTATCAGGAACTCGAGTACCATGGTACCGTAACAAATATTTTCAGATCATACAAAGATTTGTTCCGTAGCGGTAATCGAACCCGCAGCCTTTTGCGTTTCAGCCGAATACTCGCTCACCGCGCCGCGGAGGTCGTCGCCTTACTTGGCTAAGAAAATAATAAAATACTTACTCATCGCCAAATAATTTATATTTCATTTCTGTTGTTTTATAATGTATCTTCTGCTGCACACAACATATTGCTGGTTCTGAACAAGGTACTGGGAAACAGACCCAGTTTCAAGAATCTGTGTAATTTTATGTTTAATATTGACTTCGATATGTTAATCTGAAACAAAATTCAAATTTGAATTCACTGTGGGTATTCACTCAATACCCAAGAAACATATCCCTTTATCCTTTAGCCTTTATCCTCAGAGACGACCTCTGTGGCGCAGCTGGCGATGGTTCGCCTGCGACGCAGGAGGTTGCGGGTTCGATTCCCGCCTCGGAACAAATATTTGTGCTATCTGCAGATATTTGTTCAGGGTTTTCTGGGTGTTTTCTATGCATAATAAAAAATATCTATCTATGTAATATATTGTATCAAGTATATCAGTTAACTAGTACCCATAACACAAGCTCTGGCTTAGCTTGGGGCTAGATAATGTTGTGTGAACTTGTCCAGCATTTTTTATGTTTGCAATTACAATTCAATTACAATTGTCATTAAAAATGGTAGTCTGCTAAATTTTACGATTTTAGGAATTTTACGAAGAAAGATTTTACTATTGTTTCTAAATGGTTACAATTATTGAAGTTAGTAGTAGTAGTTTGACACCAAAAGTGACCTCAAAGTATGAGACAATTCAAATACAATTGGTTTAGTAGAATTGGGCATTTGGAATTGGTAGAATTGCTTTCATATCATTTAGTTCACTAAAATACATCTAGTAAATCATTTGATGACACGTGACAGAAGTTAATTCGCTAAAACGAAGGCGTTCATCTTCATCAGACGTCCACTGCTGGACGAAGCCTACGGCATAGAATGCAATGCGGCAATTTGCTCTAATCATCACGACATGGCAAGGGATCGCAGACTGCGCCAACCCCAGGCAGAAATCTTCATACAAAAAAACGCCTCGCGTCGAACGAAAAGGTTGTTTTTGTTGAATATCTCGTAAAATATAGTCAATTTTCCAAAACCCCAACAGTAAACCCTCGGTTTTTTTTTTTTTTTAACATTGATAGACCTATGTTTGACCACGATCTCACCTGTTATTAAAAGACGATGTGGCCGAAGATGGAGCACAAAGGTCTAGAAGGCCTATTTTTTTTTAATTCACTCTAGCCTTGAAGATACCCAGATTATAGTTTTCAGGAAAGACAGACGACGGTAGTGTATTGCACTCCTTAGCAGTTTGCATTATAAAGGTAGAACTTGACTTGGCTTTGTTAGATTGATTTTATTTCTCGAATTTTTACCCAATAATATGCACCATCCTAATAAACAATCGAATCTAGACAAAAAATAGACCTAACTTTTTTTCATATCGAGAATATATTGTCCTATCGTGTTTCTGGTACAGTGATCCCTCGGAATTATAATATGTTATTATTAATGTATATTATTACGGTAGTATCCATGCATATTTTTAATTAGAATATTGTACTTTTTTTTTGTTATACTACTAGAATCCGTCAATCAAGCAAATGGCCCACCTGATGTTAAGCGGTAACCTCTGCCTATGAACAGTATATTACCTCATAGGTCACGTCCACCTAGGACGCGCCCTATGTGGCATTGCACTGCGTCCACCACCCTGAGACATAAAGATGAAAAGTCTCATGTGCCTGTAATTTCACCGGCACCCTTACCCTTCAAACCGGAACACAGCAATGCGAGCACTACTGCTTCGCGGCAGAAATAGGCATGGTGGTAGTACTTCCCCGGACGAACTCTTTCACAAAAAAGCTCTACTACTACTCGATTACTACTTGATTTAGTCAGTTTCAAATATTTTGAAATTTGAAATTTTTCAATAAGGAATTTTGCTGCGCACTGAGACTCCACTTGAATGCCATATAAAAACACAAGTGAGCAAAAGAACACAAAAAATGGTTAACAAAGAAAATCTTTACTTACTCATAAAATATCGCTGAGGAGTTCAACTTCACTGTTGTAGTTTTGAACTTTTAAAATTCTGCTATTTATACAAGCGCCACACACTTTATACACGTGTAATTAGCAAACTGAAGCAATTGGTAAATTTGCATCCTCGGGGGCCCAAAGGCGGTCCCCCGGGATGTTCACTGTAGCTAGTTTGATTTGTAAGTGTGTCCGTTATAAGAGCTGGCCCCCTTATATATTACGATTCCCGAAATCCCTCCCCAGCAGGCCGTGGGATCGGTCGAACACGTGGGTCCTTGCGTAAGCGCACACAATGATTCTCTATTCTTTATCCGCATTGATTTCGACCCCTCGGCCGTCTTACCGTTTTATCTGTTTAACTTACCTTAGGGGAGAAGTCTTGCTTGGTGGGAACTCGCGCAATCGCAACTGAAATTGAATGATTGTACGCGATAATCATGATTTGTAAGGGGTTGTTCGTTGGAACTTTCACACGGTGTGGACTTTTTGTAATGCTAATTCTGCCTTCTGGAGGAATCCGTTTGTTATTGCGCCATATTCTACCGTTATTACACTGTAACTTAACACTGATTTCAGATTTTCTTAGATTTCAGATACCTAATTTAAGTTAATACAAACATACATAGACAGAAGCCTTTTGCCCCGAAATGGCAGGCAGGGCCTTAAATGGGCCTCTTTTTACAGTGGGTTGCACCATCGTTGGAAATAGACGTGACAAGTGGTGAACTTATTGCCGCCATTGCGTCCCACGACTGACTCTGCTAACGCTTTCTTCCAGTAATAACACATTTCCTAAATAAGCCAGCAGCCAGGACACATCACGGCACTAATTTAATTGATTAGTTTAAACAAAAATACAGTTAAGTAGGTATAATAATACAAATAATACAAGTATAACACAATTTAAAACATACAAATGAAACAATTGGGCTATCTAAAACCGTTGCTGTGGTGTGGACAGCCTGGCCTACCTATAGATATTTATTATTTTAACGCCGACTGTACTTCACTAACAAAATCGACAAGGAATTCAACAGGAATTTGAAAACGGACTACAAATGTTAATGGATCAAACAGGACGATCAAACTCCAATGGATCAATCTCAATGGATCATACAGGAACTACTCATTAATAGACCCCTCCTTCTCCTCCCGTGGATGTCGTAGAAAGCAACAGCATCCACCTGAGTACCCAACATATCGAACAACACGGAACGGAGGCCTGCAATGCTCTAAGACCCAACACCAAATACTTCGATCACCAATCTGCCTGCCATGTGTATCGTTATGGCAAATCAAATATGTGGTTGGTCAAGCAGCCACTTCAAACCTTAGAGCCAGGGTGGTCCCGTACTGTGCGGTTTCAGAGGAACTTCCTCCCGCGAACACTCATGTTGTGGAATGATCCCTGCTGAGGTTATCCCAAGTGACTAAAGTATGGGGTTCTTCAAAAGGGGTGTTTGGAATTTTTTCAAGAGTCGGCAACGTGCGTGTTTTGCCTCTGGTATCGCAGGCGTCCATAGGCTACGGCCTACGGTGACCGCTTACCAATAGGTGGGTTCGTTTGCTACCTTGACTTGGTAGTATACAAAATAGTTTGATGAGGGTATGTTCCAAGTCACTACCAGGCGAAAGCGTCCCTCATTAGTTGGATGGAAATGTTGTGATTATGCTATTCCTATAATATTTTTATAACATTTACTATCCTAAATAGTATCTTTGACTTTGATACTTTTATCTGCTGACTTTTGATACACTCACAGAAAGCTTACCACTTTTCTAGATATTCAATTCAAATAGCCGTTCAACACTCGCCGCTATTCTTCATGTAAGTTTCAAACGAAACGATACCCGCGAAACAAGGCGGAACTCTTTTGGGAATATCGTTATCCTGCGGCAAGCTATTCGAGAGGCGTTATCTCTTATCGTGCTCTCCAGCGGCCTAAGATCGATCCGATTTGAGTCCCTACACAAATATTTTACGTTGTTATCTTAGTAATTTCCGTTATCATTGGAATTTTGGATTATTTACTAAATATCTAGAGCCAAACACGCAGACCGGTCTATGTAACGACGACGCGATGAAGATATTGCATTCTGAAGGACTCTATTTGTATCTTTTGAAGTCTTAGCAATACCTCTGTAGGTAGCTCATTCGCTAACTTATAGATTCGTCTGACATTCATTATTTTGACGACCTCTGTGGCGCGGCGGGCGACGGTTCGCCTGCGACGCAGGAGGTTGCAGGTTCGATTACCGCCTCGGAATAAATGTTTGTGCGATCTGCAGATGTTTGTTCAGGGTATTCTATGAGTATTTTCAAAAAAAAAACTATATATGTAATGTATTGTATTTAAGTTTATCAGTTATCTAGTATCCATAACACAAGCTCTGCTTAGCTTGGGGCTAGATAATGTTGTGTGAACTGTCCAGCATTATTTATTTATTTATTTTATTTATTTTATTCGAGGCAGCGTAGGGCGACCGATGAAATTGTAACAGTCGCAGCAAGTCCGTGGCATTCTATGGGGGGAAGCGCTATGTACAAAAGTGAACGGTTCTGTGGTATGCCCAATAAAATTATAAATATCAAAGTTTCAATGTTTGGATGTCCGGATGTTTGTTACTCAACCACGCCGAAACGGCTGAACATATTTCGATTAAATTTAGTATTTAATAGAAAGATTATGACCTGTATTGGGCTATTGCAAACAAGTTACTACTATTGCTACTTTTTACTTTTTATCCTGTTAAAACGAGAGTGAGAACACGGGTAAACACAATTTTTTTTTTCTAACTTTTTGATTAACTTTACGAGCAGATGGCCCACCTGATGTTAAGCAGTAACCTCTGCCTTTAACATTGCATTACCTCATAGGTCATGTCCAGTTAGGACGGACGCACCCTATGTGGTATTGCACTGCGCCCGCCACCCTGAGACAAAGATGAAAAGTCTCATGTGTCTGTAATTTCGAAAACTTTGTTAAATGGTTTTATCAAACATAAAATAAGTATTTATAAATAAGTAAGCTTTGATAAAAGCAGTACTGGCACACAGTGATTCAAATAAAATACACCCTTCCATTCGTTTCCTAAAAGTGAGTGACTGTGCCTAAACTTAATATAGGTACATAGAAAAGTCCAATAGGGTGAACAAGGGAGGTGAAATACAACACTGCGTACATACCGTCGCTGTGAGTCTTAAGACTCGTTAATTTGCGGGTTCTCACAAAGCCTAGTGCCTCGATTGACTCGCCCCAAGTGTTTTGCTGCCGAACAAAAGACCTTTTCAGTACCTGAGAGCATGCTCGCCTAGAAATAATGAGGTCTTTATTTTATTAATGTTAGAGAGCTCTGACTTTGCTAACCTTTGCTGAATATTACATACCTCTGATTGAATTAGTTACTTCATGTACTTGTTACATTATTTATTCTGTGCTTCATGATACTTTATAATATGCTTCAAATTATGAGTTGATGTTTATTTAGTTGAAAATATTTTCAACGGAGTCATAATGCAACATTGCAAATTATAATCCTGCTTATAAATGACTGGGGGAATGCCTGCGACTTCGTCCTCGTGTACTTTTCCATACAAACTTAAACACCCCGCTGCACCCCCTTAGGGGTTGAATTTCTGTAATTATGGCTGTCTTAGTGCACCCCTAGACCACAAAAGGAACGTACCTTCCAAATTTCAGGTTTTTAGGACTTTAGGTTTTGGCTGTGCGTTGATAGTCAGTCATTCAGTCAGTTAGTCACGCAACGATTTTATATAATACTAGTGGAACGCCCACGCCTTCGTCCGCGTATACTTTTCCGTACAAACTTCAACACCCCGCTGCACCTCCTTAGGGGTTAAATTTCTGGAATTCCTTTCATAGTGCACCCCTAGACCACAAAAGGAACGTACCCTCTAAATTTCAGGTCTCTAGGACTTTAGGTTTTGGCTGTGCGTTGATAGTCAATCAGTCAGTCAGTCAGTCAGTCACGCAACGATTTTATATATATTGATTATATTGATTGATTGATTGATTGATAATTACTTACCTTACCGCACTAGTACCTACCTATAATTATAAAACATGAGTTTTATTATTAATGATAACTGCTGTGGTGTGTCAATATGTGGATAGACCTCTCCGTCTCCTCCCATGGATGTATTAAGATCCGACCAAGGGATTACCGGACTTGTTAGTAAGATTTAGTGGTATAAGATTTGTCCTGGCAGATTTGGCCGCTAACTTATTATGGAATGTGTTACTTACTGGAAGAAATTACAGATTAGAGATGAACTCTAAATATCTGCAGAGCATTCAAATATTTGTTCCGAGGCGGGAATCGAACCCGCAACTACCTGCGTCGCAGGCGAAGATTCGCCAAATAAATGTAAGAAACATAGAGCCTAATAAGTTGGAGAGGTGTCAAAAGGCAAATTACACCTTTCCGCTCCCTGAATTATCTTGAATTCTAAAAAAAAAAAAAAAAAAATTAGCCTTTATTTCTACTACTGTAATATTACTTATACTAAATCTCCTCATATTCATTCTTCAGTAATAGTCGCCTCCTTGGCGTAGGACTCCCCCATTTCCTTCCACAATTCTCTGTTTCTGGCCTTTCACATCCAGCGTGATCCAGTTATCTCTATGAAAATATCCTCCCACCTCTTTTCCAGTCTACCTCTACCTCTTGTTTCGTCCCTTGGTATCCACTCTGGTATTCGTTTAGTCCATCGACTGCTATCCATCCTACATGCATGCCATAAATCTTGAATTCTACAGCTAATTTATTTACCCGAACGGAAACCGCATATTCGTTTGAGGTAATAGGTTGAGTGTCTGCTACCACCACAACAACTTAAAAGATTAGAAGGTTGTTTCGCGACGTTTTTATGGCTCTTCCTTTTATTTCTAAGATAGGTTTAATTGTCTCATCTCTAAGGGCTGTATGCAATCATTGAATGAAGATGCAGCGGTCCATAGACAGCTCATACAGTTTTTATAGCCAAGCCAATAAGATAAATGAGAAGAAAAAAGCGGCCAAGTGCGATTCGGACTCGCCCATGAAGGGTTCCGTAGCAGCAAGTAACATAGTATAAAAGTTCCTGTAGTTCGTTGTAGCTTTGATCGATGTTTTAATAATAGTGTATTAAAAAAACTACTTACTAGATTCGTTCAAACCAAATTTTTGAAGACCAAAATTTCAAACACGTTTGAGGAAAAAAAAATGAGTTTGTTTCAGTTCTAAGTATACCCCCAAAATTTGTTGTTTTTTTATATTTTTGTGTGAAAATCATTTACTTACCAAGTTTCAACAGCATAGTTCTTATAGTTTCGGAAAAAAGTGGCTGTGTCATACAGACGGACAGACAGACAGATATGACGAATCCTTAAGGGTTCCGTTCTTTGCCATTTGGCTACGCATCCCTAAAAAGTACCTATCTTAGTACCTAAGTAGCAGACTTTCACTTGGATACCCAATTGAATACAATACAATACAATACAATATCTTTATTCATAACGCCAAGTTATAAGTCAGAATAAGAAGTAGAAGTAGAAGTCAGAAGTAGAATATTAAATATGGAATATAAAAATAACCATATTATAAATCATTCAAAATATCAAAAATTAATTACTATTAATTTCATCATTTAAATTATACATTAAAAATATTGTTACTAATTAAGAAATCGGCAGCTCGTACAACTCGTTTATCGAGTAGAAAGTGTGATCCAGGAGCCACTTGCGTAATCTCGATTTAAAGACCATCGTGGAAGTTGCATCACTCCGAATACTGAAGCCATCACAACTGCCTCTCAAGATATCAAAACAATCTTTCGCGTGAAACGGTACGAAATCATATCCATTTAGACGAACTGAGCTCAAGGGATTCGATTCACTGCATATCTATTTAAGTTTGACACAAATCGATACCCTCAATGCGGTTGCAACCGCCAGGTGTGGTCTCCGGTACGCCTTTGCCGCCGACCGCCCCCTTTCTCACGCTTGCAAATACCAATATGCACAGTAAGTACAGCTACGGATTTAGTTGTGCTATCCAGTGTGCAGTATTATTTATTCTGTGGTGGAGCGGAGGTTTAACTGTCCGAGGTGGTAGATATTATTGTTTTATCAGAGCTGAAACCGGACACGGTGCAGTGTCGTGGGCAAAGTTGTTGACCGAGCGAGCGAAGAGATAGCTTTTGCAACTGCTGGAAAAATTTATAATGTATGTTGGACTTGGTACTCGCGTGTCGTATTTTTCAACGAATCTTGACGAAACTTGATCTACAGGTTATAAAATTTCATAGTTTTTTTGTCGTTGGCGACTTTTGAATGGACAAGTTTTTCCCCCAAAAAGGGGGGAAGTTTTACTGGCCGTTTACTGGCCGATTTTGATAATAAGAAGTGCTGCATTAAAAAAAAAAAATTTAGTCTTTTTGGCTTTTTATGTTCTTTGTTTCTTCTACCAATATGCTTTTTATTTTGATCGAAGCTTTGTTTGTCAATTTTGGATTGACATGACGCATGATGCATTGTTTTATAATAGTTTGTGCTCGCGAGGTCTACTGTTCGCAGAACTACTAATTCTATTTGTGACGCTAGATTTTATACTGACGTTTATAAGGCTGATTGATAATGGTAAAACAAACCGCTTGCACTACACCCCGTGACCGTGTCCATTGTTTGCTAAAAACGTAGACTGCACTCTCTGAGCTCTGAGGGGCAAGTCCGAGTTTACACACACCATCGTAACGATGTACGTAACGGCGAGTGTACGTGTATTGCGTAGTAACTAGCCATTAATCTGTGACGTTTTTGGCACAGATTAATAGCTAGTTATTATGTTATACACGTACGATCGTGTTACGTTCACCGTTACGATGGTGTTTGCAAAACTCAGACTCACCCCTCTGGATTTGCTAACAAGCAGCTCGATAACACTAAGACGCATTTTCACCAACACATGAACGGACATTTAAACGGCTGTTTAGCTTAAACAACTCTTTTTAACAGATGTTTTCATACGTTATCTGTCACTTTGACGATTGGTTACGGTAACCACCGATTTATTTGTTCGTGAACTTGGGCCTCAGAAACATTAAACAAAAGGAGAATTACAATCAAAGACTTTCTAATAACTCTACGATGGACTTAAACGCCAAAATATAGCACATTCGAAAATTCGAACGATGACAAATAATTTCGATACACTGCCTATTCGCACTCAAGTCTTTTAAACGTGTTCAATAATCAAGCAGCAATGAACAGATATATATATTTTTATGCGAGTAGTCTCTCTTTTGTTTTTTTTGGTCACTTTTTGAGCGCTGGTCCCATGTCCATTAACTTTGAGATCAGTGAGTACAATGTATAAGCTAGCAGTGTTAGCTATCGCAATGTTTATTGCAATGTAATCAAATAATTGATGGAGCCTTACTTATAAATGATGATACTAACCGAAGAACAGTTCTTGAGGAGAATACAATCTCGACAAAGCGTCAAAAATCAGTAGATCGAGCGGATACTAGTAGTTTTGTAGTAGTAGAGCTTTCTTGTGAAAGAGCTCGTCCGGGGAAGTACTACCACCATACCTATTTCTGCCGCAAAGCAGTAGTGCTCGCATTGCTGTGTTCCGGTTTGAAGGGTAAGGGTGCCGGTGAAATACAGGCACATGAGACTTTTCATCTTTATGTCACTGGGTGGCGGGCGCAGTGCAATGCCCCATAGGGTGCGTCCTAGGTGGACGTGACCTTTGAGTTAATGCACTGTTCATAGGCAGAGGTTACCGCTTAACATCAGGTGGGCCTCTTGCTTGTTCCGTCATCCAAGTAGTATAAAAAAAAAAACTGGGGAATTTGATTGAAGTTAAATATATTTTTTATTTATTTTTACCTACGTGATTGACGGAACAAGCATATATTCATATAATTTTACCTCATAAGGCACGTCCACCTAGGACGCACCCTAAGTGGCATTGCACTGCACCCGCCGCCCTGAAACATAAAGATGAAAAGTCTAATGTGGCTGTAGTTTCCGGCACCCATACCCTTCAAACCGGAACACAGCAAAGCGAGCACTACTGCTTTTCGGCAGAAATAGGTATGAAGCTGGATGAACCCTTTTACAAACAAGTAATTAAAATAGTAAAAATTAAAAAAAAACCCTCAACGCAATGAAACGGCTGAACCGATTTTGATCAAACATAGCTAAGAACACTCCCGACAAATTCACCTTACAAAAAAAAAACGAAAACGTTTCATCCGTTTGGGAGCTACGATGCGACAGACAGACACACACACACACAGACATCAAACTTATAACACCCCGTCGTTTTTGCGTCGGGGGTTAAAAAACTGTACCTACTACTACTTAAATTACCAGATCCAACATAAATAGATTTGTTTGCTATTAGTTAAATATTGATTGGTTCTTCATTCTCCTCAGCACGGTGAAAGAAATCAACTGACATTATAAAATAAAGTTAGGTAGGTATTAAATTCGTCGCAATTGTTGAGTTAAATTCTAGCATAAAAATAGTAACAGCTTATTTACGATCTCAGTTCGATACGAATGGAATTGTAAAAGCTAACGAGATTAGCTTATTTCTGTAAATGAGTGTTTTGTCGAGTACCCTTTTAACTAAAGAGGCATTGGCTGAGGCAATATGCTTATAAATTGCCGATCAAAATAAATTGATAATAATTATTAATACTTTTTTCAAATTAACAGAATAACTTGCTGTTTTTAATACATTTTTTTATACTTCTTGAATGACGGAACAAGCAGATGGCCCACCTGATGTTAAGCGGTAACCTCTGCCTATATACTAGTACTACTACTAGTAGATCGTAACAAAGAATATGGTTTGTTCACCGATGGTGCAACCCAAAGAGGCCTTTTGAGGCTCTGCCTTGGGGGAAAATGGCGTATGTCTATGTATGTATGTTCACCGGAAGGTCCATTGAATTACAATGTCTCAGTACAATATAAAATTACGGATGGTCTCCTAGATGTCTCTAAACATAAAAGAATATCAGAGAAACAAAATGAACCATAACTTAAAATTAAAATTTATTTAATTTAAGAATAGGCAATGTCAAAATGGCAATGGCAATTAAAACACAATGTCTAATCCTTTATTTCATTAATTTTTAACCCCCGACGCAAAAACGACGGGCTGTTATACCTAAGTTTGACGTGTCTGTGGGTGTGTGTGTGAGTGTGGCATCGTAGCTCTCGAACGGATGAACAGATTTAGATTTTTTTGTTGTTTGAAAGGTGAATTTGTTGGGAGTGTTCTTAGCTATGTTTGATCAAAATCGGTTCAGCCATTTCATTGCGTTGAGGGTTTTTTAAATTTTTACAAAATTAATTACTCGTTAATTCGTTCATCGTAGCAGTGATCGTAGTCACAAAGCAATGACATGCACATGGCTTCGGAATAAATTCCTCCATATCCCTGTTCAGCAATGAACAAGTACATAACTCTTCAACTGAATGTAAAAAGTTACTATTCCCATCTATTGTTGCGAAAAGTTCATAAATTTGAGTTTGAATACAAAACATTCAATCTTCGGGAACAGTGGGAATTTAATCTGCAATGACATGCGCGCTGTAGCCGCGTCCGCGAGTGTGACCATAAATACTGCTTCTGCACTAAATAAATCGGATGCATTTTGATCCAACTCGACTGCTGAATTTTCACCATTTTATATATCCAAATACACAAGTTTTATAAGAATTTATTTTGTTTGACCAACCTCCATTTATCATTTTTCAGACTATTATGTACCAAGGTACGTAATACGGGCTCGTGGAATGAAATGCTCACGCTTGCGGCGCGAAATTCTTTTTTTTTTGTGGTTTTAGCCCATTACATCTCAAAAACACTTCTTCAGATAGCGAAAGTTGAGTTCGCGAGAACTAGGAGACTTAACACACATGTTTTAATTGATAGTATCTCATAAATATCATCAGTTTAGCTACGATTACCCCTTAACAAAAAAAAAACACTGTAAAAATGTGTTTATCATAGCTAAACTGATGATATTTATGAGATACTATCAATTAAAACATGTGCGTTAGGTCTCCTAGTTCTCGCGAACTCAACTTCTGCTATCTGAAGAAGTGTTGATGAGCAAAAAACACCAAAAAATTATAATTTCGCGCCGCAAGCGTAAGCATCCATCTTAAACACATACATGTATATATCACTGGAAATCGGTCTAAATGGTGCTCATTGGGAGAGGCCTATGTCCAGCAGTGGACTAATACAGGCTGATGCTGATGATACTAACAACCGCAACAGCACCCACTCGCAAGACCTGAATCACCACAATCACCCAAGAGTGTACAACTAAGAAGAGTAAGATCTCCGTAGCTTTGTTTTATTCAACAGAAACATAAATGTGGTGCTCAAATATTCCGCTCCACATGTATCATGCAGTCAGTGTTGCCCTAAAACCCTCTGAGTGACGACTATGCACTTGGTTTAATACATACGATTGCTCCGTTTCCAGTTTCCTCAGGGAATTATTTTCAAAGCGCGCATGTCCTGCTACATATATAGAGATGTTGCTTTCAATACAGTCAAGATCATCTTTTGAGCAGATTACTTGTGGGGAACTTCGACGGAGGACTTTGATATAAAGAGTGTTTTCAAACGCTTTTTCAGTGACTTTTTTAGGGGTCCATACCCAAAAGGTGCCAACGGGACCCTATTACAAAGCCTCCACTGTCCGTCTGTCTTTCAGCGGGCTGTATCTCATGAACAGGTATGAATTGGTATACAGTTTAAATATTCAGAGTGTGAATTACCATTGCAGTTACAACAAAAAGAAGGAAATAAACTTTTTTGTCAGCGTTTTTTGCTCTATCTTTACACACATATCACACTAAGTTTAATTGAGTGTGTTCTTTTCATTATCTCTTAATATTTTTTGCCCGGTTCTTCGTTTTTCTTTAGCTTTATTTGTATTAGGTCTGCTTCGCTTACTAATTTACTCCTAAGTAATCAGTGGAGTGGAGTCCTGGTGACCTGTGGCACAGGTTATTTATAAACCTATTTCAGGCACCAGCTCTAACAAAACTTGTTCAAAGCTTGTAATTTATGTAAGTTTACCTATGTAAAGAGAAATAAATATTTTTTTATTATTTATTATTATTATTACTTAGAGTATCAAAGTGCTATTTTCACAGAGAGTATTACTTTAATTTTCACTAGAAACGGAATGATTATACCGTGATTTATACCATGATTTTTGAGTTTTGATTGTACACGAAATATCGGGAACAATCAAAACTCAAAAATCATGGTACCTAAATATCCCGTTTCTAGTGAAAAGTATGTAGGTATATAACCAAGATCGTTTCAAAAGTTAGTATTACCACAAATAAAAGAATACTAGTATTACTATAGTCTCTATAAAAACAAAATAATAACAATAAAATAAATAATGATAAAAATAAAAAGGGTTTCCATTTACAATTACCCACTTTACAAATCTTTACATGTTGCTTTAGCGCCTTTCTTATTTCTTTTAAGTTTTTTTTTTAAACAGTACATACGGAAACGGTACGGTAGTAAACGGAAATGGTTCACAGTTCACTATACCCGTAGCTTTAAGCAAAAAAAAAATGCTGGGCAGTTCACACAACATTGTTAAGCAGCTATTGTTATTGTTATTGTTGCCCCAAGCTAAGCAGAGCTTGTGTTATATTAGGTACTAGACAACTGATATACTTAATACAATATATTACATAGATAGGTAGTTTTTATTATATATAGAAAATACCCAGAACACCCTGAACAAATATCTGCAGATCGCACAAATATTAGTTTCAAGGCGGGAATCGAACCCGCAATCTCCTGCGTCGCAGGCGAACGTTCGCTTGCCGCGGCACAGAGGTCGTCAACTAAACTAAAGTAAACTATAGTATTACGTAAAATGTCTATGCTTGTAGGCAGATGATTCAAATGCATGGATTTGTAAGAAGTTTGCTGTAAGCACGCTGAACTCGCTGTCATATTGTCTAATCGATGTGGATTACCAGTTTGCTGTTCATTGATGCGCTGCGTGTTTTAGCTCTTTTTCAAGAGCAGAAATATTTATATAGCGCAGCGCAATGAATAGCGAACTGAACATTGGAATCGAACTTCAGTCTATTACGCAATACGACCCCCGGTCCAATTCTATCAATAGGTAAAGTTCAGAACAATAAACAATACGAGTACAAACACGTCACCCCAAAGAAATACACGTGCAAGGGGTGGCATAATTAGTTTATAGGGACTATAATCTACAGCTATTTTTTTAATAATTTTAAGAAAAAGAAAAGGACCAGAAAAGTCTCATGTGCTTGTAATTTCCCCGACACAACCCTTCAAACCGGAACACAGCAAAGCGAGCACTACTGTTTTGCGGCAGAAATAGGTATGGAGGTTATTATTATATTATCATTGATAGGTCTTCAAAAATAATGTTGAGGTTTCTAATATAATTTTATGCTAAACTGAATAGTTTGCGCGAGAGACACTTCCAAAGTGGTAAAAAGTGTGCCCCATAACTTCTAAAATAAGAGAATTATAAAACTAAAAAAAAATATGATGTACATTACCATGTAAACTTCCAACCAAAATTGGTTTGAACGAGATCTAGTAAGTAGTTTTTTTTTTAATACGTCATAAATCGTAATCCATCCAAGAACTTTTATATTATGTTACTTGCTGCTACGGAACCCTTCATGGGCGATACCGACTCGTACTTGGCCCTTTTTGTCTAATTTATTTCCAATTTTAAACTAACTTCTTACACGTTTTGATTTTTGTATCATTTGGTATGTTATTAATTATTTATTGAGTTAGTGAATTCATCAACAACAACAAAATATTAAAGGGCTTTTATTAACAACTAGCGACTCGCCCCGGCTTCGCACGGGTATCCTCCGGTGAAAAACAGCCCCCCCGGTATTTTATTACTTATTCTGCTATTTGGAGCGGAGAAGAATCCACCAAAAAAGAGATAACAAACATCTTGAGTTTAAGTGGTGTAACTAACACGACTTTGTTTTATATAAAGATTTCTTTAAACACAAAATCACGGTATCAGAGCTCCTTCTCCGCCTCATATATTATTAGTTGAAACTACAGCGCCTGAATGTTTTTTTTTAAATTTATGTGTTGTTTCTTGGTGACCAAGCAACGGTCAACGGTTTCATTTGTTGAGTGTACTGTGTAATACAACATCCAAATATCCTAAATTTGACATTTATGATATAAGTGGGATTATATAATTAACATCATCATTGTCTTGCACTTTTCCCAATTTATTTGGGGTCGGCAGTACGTCTCTTTCTTCATAATGAAATTATCATTGAATTTATCAAACACATTGCTTGAATAATATTTCGTTTGACTGATTCGAATAGCCAAATTAGCAGAGATTAATTGCCCGTTGGCGACAATCAGGAATGGTTCAAACAGATGAACCCATTGTTCAAATTGAAAACAAAAACAATTTTCAATCAGTTTGATGCATCCGGCGCGAGGAGACTCGGAAATACAGTAAGTGTTTATTGGGAAAATGAGTTTCCATAGTCAAAGAAAAAGTCTGCAACTCTACAGCTTCAGACTACAGTTTTTCTCTAAAGTTTTTCTTCGAACGGGCCCCTTCATGATATTTTCATACATTTTTTAACCCCCGACGCAAAAACAATGTTATAAGTTTGACGTGTCTGTGTGTGTGTGTTAAAATGTCACTTCAAAGTTGTGTCTGTCTGTAGCATCGTAGCTCCCGAACGGATGAACCGATTTCGTTTTATATTTGTTTGAAAGGTGAAGGTTGAATTAGTCTAGTTCTTAGGGAGTGTTCTTAGCTATGTTTGATCAAAATCAGGTCAGCCGTTTCATTGCGTTGAGGGTTTTTAAATTTTTACAAAATTAATTACTTTTTGATACTAAACTATAATGTAGTTGATTTATATTAAGATTAGTTTTATTTATTTATAATTATTTAACCAAATATGTCTGCCTGTTGAAATTGTACCTAATGACGTTCCTTGTATAATCCGCGGAGTGGGGCACTGGTGACCTGTAATACAGGTTTTTTTCTAAAACCTATCTCAGGCACCAGGCTCTCACAAAACAGGTTTTCTTGGTTCATCACGCTTACCTACAATGTAATATTATGCACGAATTATGTTACTTGATGACAATGAAACCTTTTGTGAAGAGCTAAATAAACTTTATACTTACTTATACTTATAATATAACATTCAACAGTCACATACATAGTCCTGATCCCACACTAGAATTCCCTGTGTCATGGGTATCAAAAACTATGAGTACCATGGTACCATAACACCCAGACCCGGAACAAACATTTGCAGATCATACAAACATTTGTCCCGCAGCGGGGGAATCGAACCCGCAACCTTTCGCATCTCAGCCGGCTGCTCGCCCGACGCGTTGCAAAGGTCGTCAACTAGACAGGAATAAAGAATCCGTATAATAAAAGGACGGATAGTTCAGGAAGTTGAAGGAAACTTCAATTGAATTTGAAACTTTATGCACGTGCTTTGTCCAAAGTTTAACTGTTATGATGACTGGATAGATAGATAGAAAATTCTTTATTGCACATAAAACAAAGAAGTACAAAGGCGAACAAAGAAGAGAAGGAGCCTTGTGTTATGTGCTTTATGTATTGAGTTTAGCTGGAAGAAAATGCTAATTAGCATTAAGTTCGCCTACTGTTTTTTGTCTTGTGCAATGAAGAATTTTCTATCTATCTATGTTCACCGATTTCGATGAAATTAGGTAAACAGATAGATTTACTTGAATTGAGTTATAGGCTTATTTTTATCCCTCTTTAAAGCGAGCGAAGCTGCGGGCGGCTACTAGTGCCAAATGAAATGAAATGATACATGTCTATTTGCTACGAAAACAAACAGAAGAGAAGTATAAATGTGGGACAAAGGAAACAAACACAGCAAAATCAATCATTCATCAATCATATGCCTGCCTAGATGGTTGATATAGTAGTAGTAGAGCTTTTTTATGAAAGAGTTCGTCCGGGGAAGTACTACCACCATACCTATTTCTGCCGCAAAGCAGTAGTGCTCGTATTGCTGTGTTCCGGTTTGAAGGGTTGCCGGTGAAATTACAGGCACATGAGACTTTTCATCTTTATGTCTCAGGGTGGCGGGCGCAGTGCAATGCCACATAGGGTGCGTCCTAGGTGAACGTGACCTATGAGGTAATGCACTGTTCATAGGCAGAGGTTACCGCTTAACATCAGGTGGGCCATCTGCTTGTTCCGTTATTCAAGTAGTATAAAAAAAAAAGAAAAAAGATATTACAAATAGGTACTTATATTACAGGGTACTAAAGCACTTTCAAAATTCTTTCAGGGCGTCTGGTCAAAACGACACGTAACCAGAGGGCTGGCTTAGATATATCAATGCAGCCAGGATCTTAGAGACGCTTTCGTCTTGTTGTAATTTGGATCAGTTGGGCTACCTTTAGGTCGTTTGTTACGGTCTTCAGATAGCTCAACTATTTCATTTTTATTTTTATGAATTTTGTACTTACCTACTTATATTAGTTGTACCTATTATCATTTCTGTAAATAAATATTATTACAATAACATAATTAAGATAGTTACGACAAACATGACGCATAAAAAAAATTGTGTGTGACGTGCGACTGGAGTTTACTCCAGTATAAGAATATAGAATATACCTATTCTAAGACCCAAGCCCAGTTGGGTATATGATGCATGAATATGTTGTGCAGAGGGTCATTTTTTTTTTTTTTTTAAGTTTTACTATCCATCTATTTGCGTACTGTACCTATGTCTTATATCGACCTCTTATTGACGACCTCTGCGGCGCGGCGGGCTAAGGTTCGCCTTATCTAGTACCCATAACACAAGCTCTGCTTAGCTTGGGGCTAAACAATGTTGTGTGAACTGTCCAGCATTAATTATTTTAACGTGCCAGCTGGTATGTATCTGCCTAAAGTAGATTTTGTTTCCCTACCCGTCTATAGCACCTAATAATTAGTCAAACTAGTCATAATATTACCTAGACTTATAAAGCTACCAGAAGTAATTACAATTAGCTATATATAACCACTAATTAGCTTTATTGTCTGCGAGGAGACAATGCCATGTCCAAATTGATTACATACCGGTCAGATATGCAGATAATTAACATAAATTCACTAAATATTTATTAGTAACTGGTGTCTACCCGCGACTTCGTTTGTGTTATACCGGAAAAAGCCTATGACGCAATTACCTTGGATACCGAAGCCGAAGACCAAGCAGGCCGAAGCCTAAACACGGCCAGTCTACTATTATCCATCAAGGACTTCCGTTGTACACCTTCCCTCTCCATAATCAGCTCGCTGTCATCATCTTATTGTATTGTCGTCGGAACTTGACAGGTATGCCAAATTTCAGCTAAATCGGTTGTGGATAAGGAACTGCTTTAAAATTCAGTTGCAAGATTCCACCCAGATCCCATACAGACAAACATACATACTTGTAAAAACCAGCCAGCTGTGGGTTGGACCTCGCGCATTCAGGGTTCCTTACCAAATGTAGAAGTTATTAAAAAAAAAAGAAAAAACTCCTACTACTTACTACCAAAGTAAAGATTTTTTATAATAATCATTATACAATTCATTAGTAGTAGAAGAGCTTTTTTAGTAGTAGAAGTGCTTATTTGTGAAAGAGTTCGTCCGGGGAAGTACTACCACCATACCTATTTCTGCCGCAAAGCAGTAGTGCTCGAATTTCTGTGTTCCGGTTGGAAGGGCATGGTTGCCGGTGAAATTACAGGTACATGAGACTTTTCATGTTTATGTCTCAGGGTGGCGGGCGCAGTGCAATGCCACATAGGGCGCGTCCTAGGTGGCCGTGACCTATGTGATAATACACTGTTCATAGGCAGAGGTTACCGCTTATCATCAGGTGGGCCATCTGCTTGCTACGTCATATTTAGTATGAATAAATAAAAAAAAAAAAAAACCTTTTATTCCTTGCATTACATTGCATTTTTACATAATTGCTTTTATGTTATTTTGTTAGTTAAACTTAAAATTATTAATGTTAATTTCTTATTTATACAAGATTGGGTGAAGGCCTCCTCCAAAGATGCCCACATGTCTCTGTCTTGTGCTAATTGCTCCCATTTAACAGCGAGAATAAAAAAATAAAAAAAAAAAACTATCATAACTTGAGCTCTGATTTTTATGAAACATTATCGTTCTCTATAACACTTTACAGTACATACGTACTATATAATCGTTTTCATAAACACTCCTACTCGCTCCATAAGAGTATATCACACGTCTTAACCTAAAGTTCTAATATGAACGTTTATGTTGAAAGTTAACGGTTATTTCTTAGACAACGATGTGCTGCGAGTGAGTTCGTACCCACCGGGGCCCTCATTTGCAAAATAATTTACGTTTAATGTAACTTTAAACCTATCTTCAAAGAGAATCACGTCAATCCATTCGGCGTTTATATTGAACAAGCAGCGACCCGCGGTATCACCCGCGTAAGTCTCGATTCCGTGGGAATATCAGGATAAAAATGTGCCTATTAGTTATTCCGGGAGTCCAGTTATCACCATTCCAAATTTCATCCAATTCCATTGAGTAGTTTTTACGTGAAAGAGTAACAAACATCCATCCATACAAACTTTTGCGGTTATAATATTAGTAGGACTACTTTCTAGATGTCTCGCCTGCTTTAAGTACCTATTTTTTTTACAAGCTTTTCATTAACTTGGAATGTATGTCCGGGTGGAATCTTGCAACTGAATTTAAAAGCAGTTATCCTCAACCGATCGAAATGATATTTTGCATACCTGTCAAGTTCCGATGACAATACAATATCATGGTGACAGCGAGCTGATCTGATGATGGAGACGGAAGGTGGACAACGGAACTCCTCGAGGGATAATAGTAGACATGCCGTGTTTAGGCTCATTTTGATCAGCACACGGTTACGAACGCTAATTTTACAAAAGCTTGTATTGAAAAATATGTTTTTTTTTTTTACTTATTAATACCTGCACTTGTCTGTCCCTACTACGCTCTCTTTAACGAAACCCTTCAGCTTCAAACCCCTTCCATGCTTCACAATTCTATGGCAACTCCTTTACCGTCCAAGGCCTTTCTAAATAAGATATATGTATATAAGTATTTATTTAGCGATAAGGCCGCTCATTGTACGTTACTTTTATTTTGTTTTGTTACTTTGGTTTTGTATTTTTCAATTTGGTATGCAATAAAGTGTTTCTATATCTATCTAATTTTTGAAGTCCCATACAATAATATATATCCCTTATAGTTTGGCTTATTTATATAGAAATAGGTACCTTGATAGAGACCTTACATGATGCTAGAGACTTGGGATCTCCGTTGCAGGACCTTATGAAGATGTTTTTTTGTTATACTACTTGGAATGACGGTACAAGCAGCTGGCCCACCTAATGATAAGCGGTACCCTCTGCCTATGAACAGTGCATTATGACATAGGTCACGTCCACCTAGGACGCGCCCTATGTGGCATTGCACTGCGCCCACCACCCTGAGACATAAAGATGAAAAGTGTCACCTGCCTGTAATTTCACCGGCAACCATACCCTTCAAACCGGAACACAGCAATGCGAGCCCTACTACTTTGCGGCAAAAATAGGTATGGTGGTAGTACTTCCCCGGACGAACTCTTTCACAAAAAATCTCTACTACTCTAGGTACTGTAATGTATGTTTATGAATTTTCAAGTGATTACTTTGTTACAATCTAATTCATTTTTTCACAAATATACCTTCTAATCTTTGATTATAGATTATCTAAGCTACTGTTGTCTACTATTACAATACTGTTGTCTTTGTGGCCCACATACACTACGGTAAATTAATTGTTTTGCGTACCCTACAACTACCCCTTCATAGAGGTAGTTGAATGAGTTCAGCTTAGTTTCTACCAATGACGATTTATAAAGGAACGCGATTATCTTGGGAATATAGAATCTACCATCTTTTTCAAGGACCTTTTTCAGTTTATCTATACCTGATAAAATACTTAGAATTGAATGGGACAGAGGGAAGGGTAAGATCGGCGAACGTATTCAGACCAGATCGGAGACGTTCTTGAAAAAGGCCAGGTCAACTGACGAGCATGTATAAAGAATGTGATGAGAGTGAATGAAGCAAAAGAGGTGTGTCAGGATCGTAGCAAGTGGAAATCCATGGTCTCTGCCTACCCTTCCGGGAAACAGGCGGGAGTTTATGTATGATAAAATACCTCCCTATATATATACAGGGTGTAACCTAATATCCCTATAAGCCCGGTGAGGGGGTACTCTACACATCGTGGTGAATAACTTTAATTAGATAATAAACTTTAATAACTTTAACTTTTATATAGAAAGCTAAGCATAGTCTTAGATAATCTAATAATCAAAGAGCATAGCATAGCCAGTGGTTCCCGATTGGTATTCCGCAGAACACGAATAGTATTCTGCAGATGAGTTTCTAGTGTTCCACGAAGCAGGACCAGTTATGGTCTCCAACTGACTGGTTAATGTTATTTGGAAATATTTGTTGATTTAAGCGTCTTGTTGCATCCTTCGATCAAAGTAAAAAGTACATTGGTCGAAGGTGGCATCCCTATCGATGCCCCTATAGCTAGAGCAACGGATTCAGAAATGGATGAAGGCGAAAACCGGGTTCCGTGGAACCCGAAGCCGTATTATTTTTGGGTCTTGTCAAACACGCCTTTCATAATTTTCACTAGAATTTTTTTTTTTTTTTTTTTTTTTTTCATGTTTCTTGTTTTCCCAAACGAAAAGTCTGATCCGAAATCTATAGTGGCTCAAAAAATCAAATTTTATCAGCAACGACTATTCTTCCCTTTTTTTAGTACTTAAAATTTAATGAAACGTGTTGATTCAAGCTCATCCCTCGATCTCCAGAGATTATCACGCTGTCCCTTTGTGGGAAACCTCGGCATCGATCTTCCTTCAGATCGCTTGGAAGGTATCTATTCAAAAGAGCAAACCAATCCTTTTTAGATCGATTTGTAGGGTTCCGTAACCAAATTACGGAACCCTTATACCCTTATAGATTCGTCATGTCTGTCTGTCTGTCTGTCCGTGTATGTCACAGACACTTTTTTCCGAAACGATAAGAGCTATGCTGTTGAAACTTATTAGGTAGAATAAATTTTTGGGGTTCCATATAAAACTCAAAAAATAAAAAACATCAAACCCATACCTGTGGGGTGGGGTATCTATGGATAGGTCTTCAAAAATGATTATTGAGGTTTCACATATATATTTTTTTCTAAACTGAATAGTTTGCGCGAGAGACACTTCCAAAGTGGTAAAATGTGTGTGTCGTCGTCGTCGTCCCTCCCCCCCCCCCCCCCCCCCTCCCCCCCTGTTACTTCTAAAATAAGAGAATAATAAAACAAAAAAAAATGATGTATACTTAAAAAAAAACACAAAAAATTATATATGATGTACACGTACCATGTAAACTTCCAACGAAAATTGGTTTGAACGAGATCTAGTAAGTAGTTTTTTTTTAATACGTCATTAATCATAATCCATCCAAGAACTTTTATATTATGTTACTTGCTGCTACGGAACCCTTCATGGGCGAGTCCGACACGCACTTGGCTGCTTTTTTAATACCTAAAATTTAATTAAACGTGTTGATTCAAGCTCATCCCTCGATCTCCAGAGATTATCACGCTGTCCCTTTGTGGGAAACCTCGCATTGATCTTCCTTCACATCGCTTGGAAGGCAGGTAGGTACCTATTCAAAAGAGCAAACCAATCCTTTTTAGATCTAGTTTATGGTTAGAAGGTAGAGCAGGCAGGAACTTATTTATTGTCCAGTGGTAGGTAGCCGTCCTTGTTCCCAGGACAAGACGAGAGTATCTCAATTATTCACGCGCACATTCGCTTTCTGGGCCAGTTTCTTTTCATATAGTACAAAAGAGAATTCAGGTCGCTGTAACAACGGTAACGTTGCAAAGGTGAACCCTACTGTATAAACTTTTAATATTAAGCGCCAAAAATGAAAACAGGCCAACCTCAGCCCAGCTTTATTACCCCCCCGTCACATGCAAGCTTCCAGCTATATACCTACACGACAATATTGAACGATGTTTGCATCAATTATGTAAAGTTAGGTATCTACACAGCTCCGGTCATAAAGAACACCATATAAGGTAGAAAGAGTAGTAGTAGAGCTTTTTAGTGAAAGAGCTCGTCCAGAGAAGTACTACCACCATACCTATTTCTGCCGCAAAGCAGTAGTACTCGAATTGCTGTGTTCCGGTTTGAACGGGTCAGGGTGCGTTGCAACTGAATTTTATAGCAACTGCTTTAAAATTCAGGATAACTATCCTCAACCGATTGAGATGATATTTTGCATACCTGTCAAGTTCCGATGATTATGCAATATTATGGTGACAGTTAGCTGATCTGTACCCTTAGTACGAGAATTTGACAGTATTCGAAACTATATAAAGTTTCGTTTCCTTCAATACAGCGTCCTTAGTTTCTCCTCGTTTTCGCTAGGGGCGCTGCTAGTAAATGTATTGAAGGAAACGAAACTTCATATAGTTTCGAATACTGTCAAATTCTCGTACTAACCCCCCTGATAATGGAAACGGAAGGTGGACAACGGAACTCCTCGAGGGATAATAGTAGACTGGCCGTGTTTAGGCCTATTTTGATCAATCACTAATTTATAAAAGCTTGTATTGAAAAAAATCTTTTTCACAAAAAAATATTTCTTTTACTTACATACCTACATACATACGTAGACACATGCCTCTTTCCCAAAGGGGTAGGTAGAGCCTCGATGGACCACTATTCACAGTGGGTTGCACCATCGTGGAATATAGACATGACAAGTGTTGAGCTCATCGCCGCCATTGCTTCCCACGACTGACTCAGCTAACGCTTTCTTTCAGTATAATAACACATTCTATAATAAGCTAGCAACCACGACAAATCTTATACCAACGGATCTTATCAACAAGTCCGGGTTATCCCTTAGTCCCTTTTTCTTTTACCTATATGTCAAAAATTGTGACCTAGGTACTCATCTTTTTGAGATAATATATTTAATGTCTGGAATACGGATAAAGCTCTTTGGCTCACGAGTTTCCTGTGTATTAATTCTTAGGTGAGTACAAAATATGTGAGTAGTTAAGCTAGAAAGCAGTCGGCCCTCAAATTTGGTATAATGGCCAGCGAAATAACACAATACCCTTTCAAACTCACCCTTCTTATTCGCCTTATTCTAGAGATTCGATCCGTCCAAGCAACGTAGGTACGTTTTTTATAGTAGAGACACGGATACGGTAATCTCGTTCAGGTGTGCTTTTGAGAAATCCTCTCGGATCTGAGGTCGCATACGTTTCCCAATTTTATTGCATATTGAGACGTTTTCTTCTGATATATTCCTCCAACTCCGATATTATATAGAGGTCGGTGGCTGTTAAACTATTTGGAACCCATTTTCGGAATATTTCATCTATTCTGCCTCGAGCCCGTGAAAGCTGTGTATTAGGTATTCTAGAAATATGTAAACAGAATACAGAGAAAATTTCAGAGTGGGTTTATAAGGCGTCGATGGACGTCAAATTATGGGTTTGATTCCCGTATCGGAACAAATATTCGTGCGATCGCAAGTGTTTGTTCAGGGTGTTCTGGGTATTTATGTATAATAAAAAAAACAACTATTTAATGTATTGTATTAAGTATATCAGTTATCTAGTACCCATAACACAAGCTCTGCTTAGCTTGGGGCTAGATAATGTTGTGTGAACTGTCCAGCATTATTTGTTATTTATTATTATTATTATCTAACTCATTAAAGTTCAGATAAGCAGTTAGTAAGTGACAGAATATCGCGCTCGAAACGAAAAATGAGCGAAAATAACGTTTTTATTAAATTTAAAAATCATAGGAAAGTAATTTTTGAAAACAAAACCAAGGTTCCGGCGTTATTTGCCATTATTTGCGGCAAATCATATTTGGTTGACGAAAACAGTGGATTAATAGCGAAAATAACATCGAAATTACTTGTATGGACTAAAATGTCGATGTTATTTTCGCTATTAATCCACTGTTTTCGTCAACCAAATATGAATTGCCGCAAATAATTACCAATATAAAAGCCAACAACAGTCATTTCAGTGAAAAATTATACTCTGTTCGCGCATATTTGTGCAAATACGTTTGCATGAAAAAGCAACCACCTTAAAGAAGAGTGTCAAAATAAAGTCATGCTAATGAGGAGAGGTAGACTAAGCCGCTGTGAAGCTACTTACTAGGAGCCAATTACGGTCTAAGATGTTTTGAATACTTAAGCAGAAAAACTGGTATAGTCCGAGTCGGACTCACTTGGAGAGGGTTCCGTGCAAGTAGGCCATCATAGTAACAACTAGATCAATTTACTTCATTAGTCCTCCGTGAAACTAAGCAACACATTTTGTACGCATTTTCTCTCCATAGTATTTCCGTTTCCCGCGGAAATTTAAAGATAGGTTTTCCCGTAAGCTATGAGAAGGGACAGATATTCGCCATTTTTACATAATTTAATTAGGCACCATTTTTCAAGTTCGAAATTGGAGGCCACAAATTCGAAGTTTCGAAATTGGAGGCCACAAATTCGAAGTTTCGAATTTTTTAGTTTCCATGATATACCCACGCAAAAAAAGCATCTTGCGTGTACCAACACTCAATACCTACCTCATTTCAATACCGTCGACCAGGGTTGAAGCAGAGAGAGGTTTCTAAGCGGCTGGCTACATTTGTAACCGCCTGAAGAACCCAGTGTTCGGCTCATCTCATCCACTTTCTGCTCGCCGCCTTTCGTAAGTCATCGCTCCACCTAGCCAGAAGGCGCCCACCAGTACGTTTGCCAAGACGCGGTCTCTACTCAAGAAGTCGCTTACCCCAACGGTTGTCGGTTCTTCGGCATATATGACCGGCCCATTGCAACTTCAGCTTGCTAATCCGGTGGGCTATGTCAATGACTTTAGTTCTCTGTCGGATAATCTCATTTCGGATTTTATCTTTCAGAGAAACTCCGAGCATAGCCTGTTCCATAGCTCGATGTACAACCTTGAACTGGTGGATTAGCCCTACCGTGAGTGTCCACGTCTCGGCACCATAGGTCATTACTGGTAGGACGCACTGTTTGAGTTTAGTCAATCAGTGCGACATTAGTCTTCAGGCATTGTGCAATATTTGCCCGAGTTATACGTAATTATGAACAACTTCGAGTGGACGACCTTTTACGACGACTGGTTCCGGTTGTATGTGACAATTGAACATCACCTTGGTTTTATCCATGTTCATCCGGAGACCAACTCGTTGAGAGGAGTCAGCTAGGCCATCTAGCATGTGCTGCAGCTTCCGCAATGACCCCGCCATCAGAACTATGTCATCTGCGAATCGCAAGTGTGAGATATACTCGCCATTCATGTTGATGCCCATGTTCTTCCAGTCCAGCGTCTTAGAACAGATTCTGATCTTCCAGTGCATGGGTGAACAGTTTCAGTGATATTACATCCCCCTGTCTGACTCGCCTATGCAATTGGATAGGATTAGACTGCTGGTCCTGTACTAGAACGCTCATTGTTGCATTTTCATAAAGGCATCTCAACACTTCGATATAACGATAGTCTACTTGGAATTGCTGCAAGGATTCCAGAACTGCCCAGGTTTCGATGGAGTCAAAAGCCTTCTCGTAGTCCACAAACGCAAAGCACAGTGGCCGATTATAATCCTCGGTGCCGTAGCCGCTTCGAAACCCAGCCTGTTCTGGTGGCTGAAATTCGTCAAGCCTTCTAGTGAGACGATTTGTGATGACCCTTGAGAACAACTTATAGACGTGGCTCAGGAGTGAGATGAGCTTATAGTTATTCAGTAGAGATATGTTACCTTTCGTAAAAAAAAGGACGACAATACTCCTGTTCCACGCCTCTGGAGTTCGCCCTTGGTGAATGACAGACTTAAATAGCCTTTGTAGTTCCTTCAGCATACTATATTTTATTCTGTGCTTCAACACTGGAACTTCTCCTGCCATCAGAAGCTCAGATATAACTCCGTCATTACCTACTTTTCCTTTTTTAAGATATTTCAAACAAGATATTTGCAACAAGCTCAAATCCTATGCCAAACGTATGGAGCAACACCTTAACCAGCTTGCAAATAGTCTCATGAAAAAGTCCACAACTTTCAGAAGGATAAAGAGGAGAGCCCCTCAAGACCTCATCTAGTATCTAAAAGAATATGTACTGAATTAGAGTCGTGGATATGCCACTGGGCGTATACCATTCATGTCAAGCACGAAAGAAGCACAAAACTCTTGCTCAATGCCTGGAAAGGCAGATTACAAGAAACAAAGGAGACTTAAAAAAAAAAAAAAAAAAAAAAGTTGCCTAAGAGCCATACAAATTTCATCCACAAAATGAGAAAAAACATAAATACAGAATATTATTTCGTGCTACAGTTTTTTTAATTATCTCCCATATCATTATCACAGCTCATAATCAACGTAAAATTATAGAAGTAGGTTAACCGGTTAACTGCCAGGCTTCAGCGATACGACCCGGAAGGGCGCTTCGTCGCTGCTATAGGTACGTGCAGTGCAAGCGCTTCGGTGACTCTGTTAATGTGGTAGTTACAGTATTTTGGTATGTTTTGGATTAGTTTTTATTTTTTATTTTATATCTTAAAATATTAACACAAACAAAGTATTATACACTCAAAATACCCTTATGGGTTTGTTCAGAGTGTATACAAACCTCCTTAGGTATATACATAATCTTACTCTGTAATTCAGTATCCTCTTCAACGCTTAAAATAGGTAAATCACTTATCCGATTCTAACTCTATCTGCAAAGGGACGCGCAGATCTCGAGATTAAAAGTTATATTTTCTGTCTGAACTCCGAACTTTCGAAATTGAGCCTCCGAATTTCGTAAGCCAGTTTTGAAATTGAAAAATATCGAAACTGCACCCCCTAGTACAGACTGATACGAGAGTGATTTTATAATGGTTTCGTTTGTAACTTTTGAGGCGCGAAACCCTAAAAATTACCTACCCTACCTCCTTTACCTTTAGGTAGTTTCATTTTCTGCGTCTGATAATAATTTCCAAGAAAACAACAACTTTATCTCGGAGTGTTTCATCCTGAAGGAACTTTCTCCTTGACAACAAAAACTCAAAGTAGGTGAAACATAAAGCTACCTATTTACAATTATCCCTGGTTAATCTTACTTTGGATTTTAGGTTTCTAATTAAGAATTTGTTATCTACGTAAAAAGCAGATACCTAAGTCAGTTTTCAGTAAGTTAGAGCTTTTTTGTGAAAGAGTTCGTCCTGGGAACCTCTATACCTATTTCTGCCGCAAAGCAGTAGGTGCTCGTATTGTCACATGGGGCGCGTCCTAGGTGGACGTGACCTATGTGGTAATGCGTTGTTAAGAATGCGCCAGGCAGAAATCTTCATACAAAAAAAACGCCACGCGCCGCTCTAAACAGCGGTTGTTATTGAATATCACGTGAAATATAGATAATTTTAAAAAACCACGTGGGTGAACCCTCCGTTTTATTGTATTGATTTTATTTATCCAATTTTTGACCCAATAATCTGTACCGTATTGACAAACAATCGAATCTAGCCAAAAGTTAGAGGTAACTTTGTGTTTTTTTTATCGAGAATATGTTGTCCTATCTTGATTCTGTATAAGTGATCCCTCAGTTTTATAATGTAGTATCCATGCATATTTTTAATTTGAATATTGTACTTGATTTAGTCAGTTAAAAGTCTAATCTAAGATTGGTAATTTTGCGTTAATCCTTACCTTAAAGGCAGAGCTTACCGTGTTCCGTAATGCACGTAGTAACTAGTTAAAAAAAACTCTGACACAGATAATATCACAGATAAATCTTCGACATAATTGTTAACACACAAGTATTTATTTTTAGTGCAGGTACTTAAATCGTCAAAACGGAACATCATGGAACACCGATGTTAGAAAGGACCTTTGGAAATATGATAAAGACTAACATACTAATAAATTTTTTGTTGTCATTAACCGTGTAGATTTTGCTAAAAATACGTTAAACGTTTCGCTTGAGGCGTGAAATTCAAATTTAGAGTTTTTTGCTAATCACAGCTCATCAATACAGTCTAAGGTAGCGAAACCTAATATTCCGGAAATATGACGTACTGCGCCGACCCCAAATAATTTGGGAAAAGGGCAAGACAATGATGAAGGAGACCAAACACGCATATTTTTATTGAAAGTGTCTCATGTCAATATCATAAGTTTAACTCATAAATATCATAAGTTTAGCTCATAAATATCATAAGTTTAACTCATAAATATCATAAGTTTAACTCATAAATATCATAAGTTTAGCTCATAAATATCATAAGTTTAACTCATAAATATCATAAGTTTAGCTCATAAATATCATAAGTTTAACTCATAAATATCATAAGTTTAACTCATAAATATCATAAGTTTAACTCATAAATATCATAAGTTTAACTCATAAATATCATAAATTTAACTACGAAAGTCAATGAACAAAAAAACCACTGTAAAAATCATTGAATGACATTCGTAGCTAAAATAATAATAATGAGACACTGAAAGTGTATCAAAATATGAGTGTTGGCTCTCCCGGAACAAAATTAGGTTTCCCTACCTGAATTCGATGAGCTGTGATTAGCAAAAAACACAATAAAATTTGAATTTTGCGCCACAAGCGAAACGTTGCACATGCACCGTGTGTTAGATTAAGTTATAAATAAAGTGTTTTTGTATATAGGTATGTTAGTTTCTAAGGTATTTATTGACGTTTGACGACCTCTGCGGCGCGGCGGGCGAATCTTGGCTGCGACGCAGGTTGCGGGTTCGATTCCCGCCTCGGAACAAATATTTGTGCGATCGCAGATATTTGTTCAGGGTGTTCTGGGTATTGTCTATGAATAATAAAAAATATCTATCTATGTAATATATTTTATTAAGTATATCAGTTATCTAGTACCCATAACACAAGCTCTGCTTAGCTTGGGGCTAGATAATGTTGTGTGAGCAGTCCAGCATTATTTATTTATTTATTTATGCTTCTATGGGCTTATTTTTTAGGTTTAGTACAATTCCCAATAAGCCTGAAATAAAGGTTTTGAATTTAAATTTGAATTTAAGAGAAGCAGATTTATAAATATATAATAAATAAATAAATAATGCTGGACACAGTTCACACAACATTTGTCTCTTGACTGCCTCTTAATACTCGTAGAGACAATGAAAGGTTAACGTAAGTACTAGCATAGTATTATTTTTTCTGTGACATAAGTGACTATAACATGTGCCATCCTACAAAAAGCTTATTTATGATAGAAATAGCCATCAATCAACAATAACACTACCTATGTCTGTATAGATAACGGTTTGGGACAGACCCAAAACTATACCAACCGACCCCAAATAAAGTATTTTCATCGTAAGTACAATAAGGGTCAAACTCACACTAATAAATTTTCTAGGAATATGTCTTTTTTCAATAAATATTTACTTCAAATAGACTTAAATTGGGCCTTTTATAAGAAATTTTCTCTTAGAAATGCTCACACAATCGTGCATGCTATATGCAAAGACCTCAATGTAAATGGACTTCGGATCAGCGCTCAAAAAGTGTCCGAACCAAAAGAGAGACTAAAACGTATAAAGAGGGATAATTCTGACAAGTTTTATCCGTCCATTACTGCTTGATTATTGAACACATTTGAGGGACTAGAGTGTGAACCGGCAGTGTATCGAACTCATTTGCCGTTCGACTTTTCAAAGCTGCCATATTTTGGTGGTCATAGTGTATGGAATGCTAAGTAAATCGTAAAGTTATTAGAATGTATTTCATCTTGTTTGAAATGTATTAAATTATTATGATTAGACTGATTAGACTGTGTAGATTACTCAAGGAGTTATCAAGCAAAGATAATACCATAGACATCTTTAATGATAAGCTGACTACGTTCAAAACTAAATTATATAGGGTCTTGAACCCTAAATCCACGTGATTGTATAAAGGGTACGTAAATTTTAATTCAATGTTTTTTTTTTAGTTAGGTTTTTTGTTCAATTGTTTTTTTTATAGCATGTAAAAAAAAACAGATTGTATTTTTTTTTTAAAATTTAATTACTTAATTTATTTTTCTGATGCCTTGATGATTATAATTATGTAAGCAAGTTGTGTTGTATTGTCTGCCATCATTGCCCTTATTATGTCGTCTTTTTTTAACTACCTTATGTTTATGCAAAATGTTTAGTGCACGATGTGTTCATCTGTAATTGGAATTGCATGTTAATTAGATCTTAAGCTAGCAATAGTAAGCACCCAACCATGTAAATTCTGTTGATGTTCCATAATAAAAATAAAAATTAAATTAAATTAGGGTAATAATGATGCATTAGGTACTAATTAGGTAGATCCGCCCGCGCCCGGTAAGTCAGCTGAATTGAGCAGTCGAATCGGGAAGGATGTTTTTGCTAATGATAGTTAATATGTGATACCATAAATTAAAACTTGTGTGTTAGGGCATATAATTACCGGCAAATCAGTTTTCGCTATGTAAAGAAGTGTTGATGAGCTGTGATGAGCAACAAACACGAAAAAAAAAAGAATTTGGCGCCACAAGCGAAAGCTACCACATAATTCTTCGTCTTCCATCGTGTCAGTGCTATTTTTTTACTTGTTCTCTCAATCCTGAGATATACGGGTAAGGAGTGGCTTTAAAATGAATTAATTTTTAAATAACTCATTTCATTTTGCTATCTACCGTTTCCAGAATACTATTTTAAATCAGCTTATAAGAAAGTTCGATAAATTATGTCAGGAAACCTTTCTCACACTAGCGCCTCGCGTTTTGGCGAGTTGGCTCCTTTCCGGAGATGAACAAATTGCATGATTTCGGTGCCCACACTTTGCAAAAAATACTGCATCTTTTTATAATGGAATATTCCACAGCTACTGACAATAATCTATCTCCTTTTGAACGGTGCCAACAAGTTTATAAGGGTTGCGAAGTCCGACAAGGAACCCTTACCCTTATAGTTTAGCCAAGTGTCTGTCTGTCTGTCTGTCCGTAGTCAGAGCCATTTTATGCGTAGTCTATTATTAGTATCAAACTGAACGATAATACAAATTATATAGTGACATCTACAAAGTAAATAAATAAACAATGAAAAAAAAAATATGGATCAAAGAATAGATATTTTTTTTATACTACTTTGAATGACGGAACAAGCAGATGGCCCACCAGATGTTAGGTGTTACCCTCTGCCTATGAACAGTGCATTACCTCATAGGTCACGTCCACCTAGGACGCATTGATATTGAAATCTTTGCGACGCAGGAGGTTGCTGGTTCGATTCCCATCAAATATTTGTGCCGATCGCAGATATTAATTTGTATGTCTAATAAAAAAATATCAATGTAATGTATTGTATAAAGTATATCAAATATCTAGAACCTACCCATAACATAAGCTCTGGTTAGCTCGGGGCTAGATAATGTGTGAACTGTCCAGCGTTATTTATTATTATGTATGCTATGTAAACTTAAATCATGCCTATAATATTCGATCACGTATTCAATTGAATTAACTTGACTTTGTCATTCACGGTTTATTATACACACTTACCTACTTCCGTAAGTAGAACTTTTGGGTCTAATTAGCATAACTTTCATAAATATTTAGGCTAAGGTCAATGCTTATCGATGTCCCATGATCTGAATTTCGTTGTGTTCGGTTCTCGTATTCGAATTTGAATTACCTACCTAACCTCACCTTTATGTAGAACTAGCGACTCGCCCCGGCTTCGCATTGTTAGTTTCAATATGAAAAACATCCCCTCCCTCCCTCCTACCCCCCCCCGCATCCATCCACACATACCAAAAGCCATCAAAATCGCGAGTGGAACCACAAATAACGCGAGCGTAGCCGCGGGCGTTAGCTAATGAACCAATATCCTTAATAGCACCCAGCGATAATGTAGATTTTTTGTATATTATCCATTATTATTTTATTCTATATCATCAATACTTTTCGCAGCGCACGCGATGTAAGGAATATTTTAAGGATTTTTTTTAGAACTTGGGTTACATTATTGGATGTCGTAAAAGCCGACTAAGGGATTAACCGGACTTGCTGATAAGATTCGTTGGTATAAGATTTGTCCTGGCTGCTAGCTTATTATTGGAATGTGTTATTACTGGAAGAAAGCGTTAGCCGAGTCAGTCGTGGAAACCAATGGCAGCGATGAGCTCACCAATAGTCACGTCTATATTCCACCATGGTGCAATCCACTGTGAAAAGAGGCCCTTTAAGGCTCTGCCTACCCCTTCGGGGAAAGAGGTGTGTGTTTATGTATGTGTGTGTGTATTTTTACAACTTGGGTTACATTATTGGAGTAACCCAATACAATACAAGGAAAGGAAGGAGACAACGGAACTCCTCGATGGACAATAGTACGTAGACTGCATTTTGATCAGCAAACTGTTACGATCATATTGTATTGTCATCGGAATTTGATAGGTATGCCAAGGTAGGTAAGGATCCCTAATTTTTTTGAAAATATGGTATAGCCTATGTCATCCGGGGATAGTGTAGCTACCCAACAGTGAAACAATCAAATCGGTTCAGTAGTTTCGGAGTATATTCAATGCAAACAAACAATTAAATCTTTCCTCTTTTTAATATTAGTATAGATTATACTGACCTACCCTACTGTAGATATTATCTCTTAGTACAAGAAATCAGACGTCATCATAGAATCGTTACTGTAAAACGCGTTTCTTATCTGGGATCAGAGTTCGGCTGTGGAATATAAAGTGGGGATCACTCCGTTCAGAGTAATATGTCAAGAGAACTGTCGCGTCACTCGCTATGCAGTGTCAGACACCGTGGATGTTCACGAACTGATTTATTCGGTGTCTTCTGCCTCACGTGTTGGTTTGACTTATTCGTTATTCGCTTAGAAATCTGAAGTGATTCGTTATTCGTTTGGTAGACGCAGATTACATACTTCTACATACTTTTACAGAGTTTTTAAGAGATGCTCTTGGACGATTAGATTCTAATTGCACTGAGCGATTACTAGCAACTCGCCCCGGCTTCGCATGTCGGGAGATGTATGTATGTTTGTCTGGGTGGAATCCGGGTGGAATCTTGCAACTGAATTTTAATTCAGTTATCCTCTACCGATTGAGCTGAAATTTAGCATACCTGTCAAGTTCCGATGACAATACAATATGATCGTAACAGTGTGCTGATCAAAATGCAGTCTACGTACTATTATCCATCGAGGAGTTCCGTTGTCCACCTTCCGTCTCCATCATCAGATCAGCTCGCTGTCACCATCATATTGTATTGTCATCGGAACTTGACAGGTATGCCAAATTTCGGCTCAATCGGTTGAGGATAACTGCTGTTGCAAGATTCCACCCGGATTCCACCCAGACAAACATACATACCTACCTACATTGCAAATTAAATAAAAGCTTATACAAGGTAATTAATTTTGTAAAAATTAAAAAAACCCTCAACGCAATGAAACGGCGGAACTGATTTTGATCAAACATAGCTAGGAACACTCCCGACAAATTCGACTTTCAACCAAAAAAAAAAAAAATAGGTTCATCCGTTCGGGAGCTACGATGCCACATACAGACACACACAGATACACACACACACACATACAGACACGTCAAACTTATGACACCCCGTCGTTTTAGCGTCGGGGACTGTACGCGAGTATCAACACACTATTACCTATGTGGAGTAATGTGGACAGATGAAAGTAAACTTCATTTATATTGTAAGGACTTCTCGCTCGTATAATAAAACTTACCTACCTTATACCCAAATCCAATACTATCGAGATTTACAAAGCAAAAATATGTTGTATCAATTTTCACACGCCTATGAACAATGGTTGCACAGTGTCGCGTGCTACGAAGTGTGCCGCCCGCATGCACTCACTCATAGATACCCAAATAACGGCCAACTACCACGTAAATGCGAAGTTTATTAGTCACCCCAAGATCTGACACTATATAACTCAGTAAAGTTAGGTATGTGAGAACGGGACAGATTACCTACAGCACGCAAAACAAAACGAGAGCGAAAATCATGAAAAACCGCAACTGTCTCAATTTCCAAAAATCTAAACATAACCTTTTCGCAAAAAACGGGATATTTACCATGTTTTTTTAGAAAAACCCCAAACTTACTTAGTGGAACTACGTACAACCATACTCAGTGAAATGTAGGTATACCTATGTACCTACTTAGCCATGATAGATTTAAAAATTATAATAAACCTATAGAAGAATCATTTAGGCGTTTGGTAGACTAGGTTTTTTTTTTTGCGTGTTTTTGTTAAATATATTTATAGGAAATCATAGGAAAATTTGTGTAATCATAGGAAACTTTGTATTTTTTCCTGTCAAATGTACCAATCAACTACTTTAAAAAAAACTTAACTAGTGGTTCGCCCCGAACTGAGACCTCGCGAATACACGCGATTTAGGTAGATTACCTTATTTCTTTCGAAAAAATATCTATGTACGTGAGTACATTCACATAATATGAACGTAGTTATCACGGTACTTCATATCCAAGCTTCAAAACGATCCATAGAGCGATCTAAGTTTCAGACATAATTAGCATTGCCATCTAGTTGTGGAGTTGCTATCTTAACCACCAAAGATTACGTTTTTCATCGCTGGTATTACAAGGACAATCCTCAATTTTCGACTTCTCCCTGTAGTTTTGCACAAAATATACAAATACCTTTCTAACCTTCGACCAAAGTAAACCGTATTGACTGCCAGTTGAATTCTGCACCTGGCTCGCAGACTTTCTGAGGGAAAGATCCATTCGAGTAGTTATTGATGGCTGCTCGTCGGATCGTCGGATCGTCGGATCGCCGGGGTACCTCAGGGGTCTGTGCTATCTGCCACACCGTTTCTGCTGCACATTAATGATCTGCTAATGCCCGGTATCATTGGGTATGCAGACGACAGCACAGTTGTGGAGAGATGTGTTTCCACTGCCCGTGCTAGGCAGATTGAAATTCAGGAGCTGATAGATGAGATGCTGCAGCGTCTGAATTTCACTCTCATTACCGTAGCCGACTGGGGCGATGCCAATCTAGTCAAGTTCAACGCCTCTAAAATGCAGGATTGTCTCTTCTTGGCGAAAAAAAGCCAGTTTCTCCAAGTTCCTGTATTCCGAGATTTACCTGTAGCTATAAGGGATAATCTCGAGCTCTTGGGTGTTTCACTTACGCCTACTGTCAACTTTGACTCCTACATCGAGTCTAACGCAAAAACAGCTGCCATGAAGCTAGGCATCCTGAATAAAGTAAAGCGTTACTTCACGCCAGGACAGCTTCTGCTCAAGTCAAGTCTCAAGCTCAAGTCCGGGTTAGTATGAAGTAATGCTGCTGTTTTTTTTTTCATGTTTAGGATGGCTCTGCCAAACACCAGCTTGCTGCCTTGGAGTCGATTGAACGCAGAGTTTTCAGGCTTATTGGTGACCAACATATGGTGGAGACTAAGATCCAGAGTCTTGAGCACTGCCGTAAAGTCGCATGCCTTTCGATCTTCTATCTAAGTATAGGTTACATTTCAGGGAATGCTCCCATAGGAACTTCACGATCTGTTCCCACAATCACCAACAAGCGATCGCTGTTCGCTGTTTTCACAATCAAGGTTGTCTGGAAGAGATCGCTTTTTAGCGATAAGACCGCCCATTGTACATTTAGTTTTTTGTTTAATTGTTATGTGTTGATTTTAACTAGTTTGTAAGGTGTGCAATAAAGTATTTTCATTCATTCATTCATTCATTCATTTTCATTCATTCATTCGCCTTTTCATCATAGGACGAGCAGACGCACGGCTCGGTACATCCTAAACTCATTAGTATACCCTTTATTCGTACTAAACGTTTCAGTTCTACCTTTATAATGCAAAAAAACTGCTAAGGAGTGGAATACACTACCGTCGTCTGTCTTTCCTGAAAACTATAATCTGGGTCTATTCAAGGCTAGAGAGAATAGGTGCCTTCTAGACCTTTGTGCTTCATCTTCGGCCACATCGTCACTTACCAACAGGTGAGATCGTGGTCAAACAGAGGTCTAACATAGTTTTTAAAAAAAAACGACTTCTAAAAACATTTACTGAGATGAAATAGTTTGGGTTAGAAACGTTAGACCTACAACGTCGTTTAAATTCCTAGAAACGGGAGGTCAACAATATTGGTTAATGTTTTTTGGGGTACAAGTTTCGAAATTCTTCAATTTTAGACTTTTCCCAGTCTTTGTGTCATTTTTGTACAAACGTACCAAATTTCAGCTTTGTAGGATTAGTGGAAGTACCCTAGAGGTTTTGGTTTTTTACTTTTTCGATTTACCCTAGTATCTCAAAAACTAAGTAAGTTCAAAAATTATAAGAAATTGTTTTGAAATGTCGAAGCGATGGGCTTTCATATGACATCCTATTTGATCTGATATTCTCACTTTTTTTTTTTTTACCCCTTCTTGGACCCCAATATCTCAACAACCTCCAGATCGATATAGCTCATAACCTTACAAACAAATTGTACCAACACTTATCTACCCCCAGATTAAATTTCATGAAGATCGGATTAACGTTTCGGAAGTTATGCTCGGAAAAACATACATACATGCATACATACATACATACAAACGCCGATTCTTCCAAGTTGACTCGGAGAACTCGCTTCGCTCGTTCAACTAATATTTTTGATAGACTTCCATTGTATATTTTTTAAAGGTAGTATTTGGATAATCCCGTTGTGTGAAGTTGGCTTTCAAAGTAAAATAGACCACGTGACATTTCGATAGCTTACGATAATCTTATACATTGTTGGAATTGTATACTAGAATCTAATAGAATGTTACTATGTATCTATATAGCCTCTTGGATTAACTAAGGCTATTTTGTATCCTATTACGAAGCAAGTGGTTGTAAATATTTATGTATGTATGTTTGTTTCTCAATCACGTCGAAATTTGGTCCCAGAATTTAGGAAGCCTAATGCCAAAATAAGATACCTATAGGTACCTAGTCTGCATTATTCAAGTAAGATTAGGTACCTGATTACCAACATAGATCGTCACTTAGCTGATATCTCACCGAAACATCGTGTTCCATAGGTACATACCTTCGATATTAGGTAACTAGTTATGTACACTACACTGCGTGTAGGGTTACCAGACCTCAGGGTTTTCAGGAATTAGACAGGAATCCGAGGGTTTTTTGAAAATGACCGTATTTTTGGTGAAGTTAGTATAGTTTAATTTGTAGGAAATTCTTATAATCTACGTAAAAAATACTCAGTATTTATTATATCACAAAACGTGTAACTAAAAATACCTAAATATAACAAAAAAATTAACTATACAATACATTTGCTTCATACGGCAAAGTGCCAAGAGCACGGCTACGTTCCCACGTTGAATGGCCAAAGAAATTCTTAGTGTGAGGAAAGAGCCCTATTGCCACCAGCGCGGGATACTATTTTTTCGAAAAAGGTTTTCGTACTATGTCCCCATAGCCCTAAAGTCTCTAAACCAAGTGGCGCATTTTTTTTTTGGAGAGGACTTCATATTGCGTCGCTTAGAGTTACCAACTGCATCCGCTGAGGCATAAAATAACATACATACATACATACATAGACACACGCCTTTTTCCCCGAAAGGGTAGGAAGAGGCTAAAAAGGCCTCTTCTCACCGTGGGTTGGACCATCGTGGGATATATAGACGTGACTCTGCTTACGCTTTCTTCCAGTAATAATACATTCCTTAAGTAAGGTAGCAGCCAGGACAAATCTTATACCTACCATCAAACCTTAGTCGGCTTTTACGACATCCACGGGAGGAGATAAAGGGATCTATTCTTTGGGCCGGACACACCACGGAGCCTTAAATAGAATTAACTTAAATTGCACTGTGCAACTGTGAGCAAAATTGAATAGATTATTATGTGCAATTAGTACCTACTTTGACTTTAGGCATTTTTATAAAATCGGGCTTTTTGTCCGGATTTTGCAGTGAGACATGGTAACCCTATATGCATGTTGAACACGGTACTACACGGCTTTGATTTTAGGACGAGAGGCGACCGATTTCCTAAATTGGCAGTGACATCACAATACGTACTACTACATGACATGACGTCATATGTATGCGGGCAAGCACGCGTGCCAAACCACTTTCGTTAATAGTTTTCTGACAAAATTACTCCCCTATTTACTCCCCTATCACTTTATTATTCGCGAATGTTCCTATTAAGACTAAAGAACAGTCTATTCAAGAAAATTGCCGTAATTATCTTAATTGAAATTGAATACACTTGGATAGATAGAAGACATTAAGATAGGGTTGCCATCTCTAAAATTTAGCAACCAAAACAAGAGAGGCTGTTACGACATCCACGGGAGGAGACGGAGGGGTCTATTCTTAGGCCGTTTTTTTTTAGCAATGATGGACCTTTATTGACCACGATCTCACCTGTTGGTAAGTGACGATGTGGCCGAAAATGAAGCACAAAGGTCTAGAATGCACCTATTCACTCTAGCCTTGAAGAGACCCACATTATAGTTTTCAGGAAAGACAGACGACGGTAGTGTATTCCACTCCTTAGCAGTTCGCATTATAAAGGTAGAACTGAAACGTTTAGTACGAATAAGTAGAGGGTATACTAATGAGGTAAGGATGGTACCGAGCCGTGCGTCTTTTTAATTAAACTACTTGAATGACGGTACGAGCATATGGGCCACCTGATGCCTATGAACAGTGCATTACCTCATAGGTCAGGTCCACCTAGGACGCGCCCTATGTGGCATTGCACTGCGCCCACCACCCTGAGACATAAAGATGAAAAGTCTCATGTGCCTGTAATTTTACCGGCACCCTTACCCTTCAAACCGGAACACAGCAATGCGAGCACTACTGCTTTGTGACAGAAATAGGTATGGTGGTAGTAGGTACTTCCCCGGATGAACTCTTTCACAAAAAAGCTCTACTACTACTAAAACGTCTACGTCTACGTCTGCTCGTCCTTTGATGAAAAGAAGCTGCTCTACATCACAGCTGTACTTTTATTCTGCTAAAACGCAAGCAAAGCATCGGGCGGGCACAAGTGCGAAATAACTTTGAAGGGAAAACAATTACCTACCTACCAGCTTTGAGATTTCCGGCATAGCGCGATCTCAAGATTCCTATTTTATTATGGAAGTATGTATTAATTATTATTACATGTTTTTTATCCTCAAAACATTAAATTTCGGTAATAGGTGAAGCTCACGGGCCTACCGGGCTCAGTGGCATGCCATGGGAGAGACCTATGTCCAGCAGTGGACTGCGGTGGGTTGATGATGATGATGATGATGATGACGGGCCTAGACCAAGTGAGTATCACTAGCAATTTGTGTTGAATCGTCCTGTAAGAACTTTCGAACAGTCCAACAGAACAAGTGTTTAGATGAAGTAGGGCTTTCGGTATCACTCCCGTGCTGGAGAGCACCAGCGGCACTATGTAAACTTTGTTCTTATTCCATGTTCTTATTATTTCCTCTTTCAGTTCAGTATATTTATTGATTTTTTTAGTTACAGTTTTTAGGGTTCCGTAGTCAAAGACAAGGAACCCTTATGGATTCGTCATGTCTGTCTGTCTGTCCGTGTATGTCACAGCCTTTTTTTTCCGAAACTATAAGAGCTATACTATTGAAACTTGGTAGGTAGATGTATTATGTGGGATAGGTCTTCAAAAATGATGTTGAGGTTTCTAATATTTTTTTTTCTAAACTGAATAGTTTGCGCGAGAGACACTTCCAAAGTGGTAAAAAGTGTGTGTCCCATAACTTCTAAAATAAGAGAATTATAAAACTAAAAAAAAATATGATGTACATTACCATGTAAACTTCCAACCAAAATTGGTTTGAACGAGATCTAGTAAGTAGTTTTTTTTTTATACGTCGTAAATCGTAATCCATCCAAGAACTTTTATATTATTATGTTACTTGCTGCTACGGAACCCTTCATGGGCGAGTCCGACTCGCACTTGGCTGCTTTTTTGAAGGTTATGGGTGTTTGGCAAAGCAATATCGATTAGGTAAGTAGTTTTGTTGATTTTATCTATAAGCGTTATATCCGGTCTATTGTTATGTACAGTTTTTTATTTGTCTGTAAGTATGGCTCTGTCAAAGTACATCCTGAAGTTGTCACTCTCCAATACAGGTTTCAGAGTGTACTGGTAATTATTATTATTATTTAGGTATGTAAAGTTATATCTACTTAGGTACCTACCTACCTAAACTAATAGGTACCTATAAGGGATTTTGCAGAAAGTCAGCATTCAGCTAATCAATCGCTAGATTGAAAGTTCTCTTTGTTTTCCTTCAAAGAGAAGTAGATACAATAAGCACAGAATATATGTACCTACACATAAGTACAAACAGTTAAATTCACCCTATGTACAAATAAATCGAGACCGTTTTTTAATCTCCCCAACCCTTCGCCATAAAACCTGGATCTTTTTATCTACCCAGATATGTACCGAGCCTCCTTGAGATCAACCGTTAAAATACGAGTAGGTAGTAAGTACCTACAGCTACGTATCTACTCTTACATGATAATAAAGAAAAACCAGCCAAGTGCGAGTCAGACTCGCGCACGAAGGGTTCCGTACCATTAATAATAAATAATAATAAATAATGCTGGACAGTTCACAGAACATTATCTAGCCCCAAGCTAAGCAGAGCTTGTGTTATGGGTACTAGATAACTGATATACTTAATACAATACATTACATAGATAGATAGTTTTTATTATACATAGAAAATACCCAGAACACCCTAAACAAACATCTGCAGATCGCAGAAATAGGTATTTGTTCGGAGCCGGGAATCGAACCCGCAACCTCCTGCGTCGCAGGCGAACCGTCGCCTGAATCTATCGTCATCTATCGTCGTATCTGTTGTCGTATTATCTATAAAAACGGCAAAAAAAATCATGTCTGTTGTATGGGAGCATTTATTTATTTTATTCTTTTTTTTTTAGTATTTGTTGTTATGACGGCAACAGATATACAACACCTGTGAAAATTTCAACTGTCTAACTAGGTATCACGGTTCATGAGGTACAGCCTGGTGACAGACGGACAGACAGACAGACGGACAACCGAGCTTTAGTAATATGGCCCCGTTTGACCCATTGGGTACGGAACCCTAATAAGTCCCAGCTAGAAGCGTCGCACCTTTTGTCCGGCTGGCAGATTGCTCAATCATTGAAAAACAGTAATAAGCTAGGTCAAGGGACAACCCTCCGTACCACAGAATAAATAATAGTACCTACAATACTAGTTCGCAGTGTATGAATTGTATGAAGGCAGGGCTTAGTTAGAGCAACCCGCGGTAGAATCCAACCGGGATCCAGTAACCCTGTCAAGTGTTAGTGCATCTCTACACCACTCGTCAGATGGTGAGTGGTTTGTTGATGCACTAGCATTAAGGTGAAGGAAGGAATATCGATGGGTTTTTAGTCGGTATGCCGTTGGGTGCTAGCCAACGGAGAGCCCGACAGACCCCCTCAGCTCTCCCTGAGCTGAAGGACATGCGTAATGCATTTTCCCATCGTAAAAAAAAAGGGCTTAGAGCAATGCGGCCTCCGTACGGCAGGGCGTCGTTGCTCTTCCATATATTCTATTTATGATTGACTACTTACTAAAATATCCCTAGTACCTAGGTAGGTAGATAAATACTTCGGCCAAAGTAATTTATTTTACTTTGGTCGAAGGATAGTTAGGTACCTACATATGTAATCAATATTTTCCATTTAAAGGCTTACTTATAGCATAATATTTATTCTGTGCTTATAGCTAGGTATTACTAAGAAATGATCTACAAAACAAATGGAAAAACATATAAAAACATTCCTTCATCCTACGGGATGGCGCTAGTCCCTCCGTAGACCAAGACATGTTCTTGGTGATCCTGATGACCCTATCACTACCGCTAATGCGGTAGTGACGTCATCCAGTCAAGACAGAGAAAACACTCCACCTTTGCACCGACCTCGCCGGCGAGGTCGAAGAACCTTCTAAGTACCTTCTGTACCTTCGCCTAAACCGGTACAATCATGTTCCGGGGCGTTCTGTCCGATCCTCCCAACCTGGCAACAGCCCAAGCCGAGGTTCGTACCTAAGTGGTGCCCTTGTGCTCGTTGCCCAAAACCTAACTTTGCAGGTTGAGCGCCATCTGCGCTCACCAAAAGCCCGGTAAAGCAGTCATGGCCCCAGGAGGTCAACTGCATATAAATCCTTCCGAAAAAAAAAAAAAAAAACTGGATGGCGCCGACTTTACTATTATTATTCTGTGACGTAAGTATGAGAGTTGGGTAGGTCTTTTTAGGGTTTCGTAACAAAATTACGGAACCGTTATGGATTTGACATGTCTGTCTGTCTGTCTGTCCGTGTATGTCACAGCCACTTTTTTCCGAAACAATAAGAGCTATGCTGTTGAAGCTTGGTAAGTAATGTATTCTGTGAACCGCATTAAGATTTTCACACGAAAGTAGAAAAAAAACAATAAACATTTGGGGTTCCCCATACTTAGAACTGAAACTCATTTTTTTTTCATCAAACCCATACGTGTGGGGTATCAATGGATACCTCTTCAAAAATGATATACCTATTGAGGTTTCAATTTTCTTTTTTTTCTAAACTGAATAGGTATTTTGTGCGAGAGACATTTCCAAAGTGGTAAAATGTGTATGTGTGTGTCCCCCGTAACTTATAAAATAAGAGAATAATAAAACTAAAAAAAATATGATGTACATTACCATGTAAACTTCCAACGAAAATAGGTTTGTAACGAGATCTAGTATAGGTAAGTAGTTTTTTTTTAATACGTCATAAATCGTAATCCATCCAAGAACTTGTAAATTATGTTACTTGCTGCTACGGAACCCTTCATGGGCGAGTCCGACTCGCACTTGGCCGCTTTATTTAAACGATAACTTTTAAAAAGACCCTATTTTTTCTTATTTTCCTTTACTTTCCTTGTTTGTGACAAACAGAGAACTTACCTATCTATCTACAGACATACAGACAGACAGCGACGAACTATAGAGCATGGTCCCATTGGCACCATTAGCTAGTATGAAAAAAAAAATGGGACCTACTAAATAGCTAACGGTTTTAATGCGAGATTTGACATCATATCGTGTAAGTATATTTTGCCGAGAATCTTCCCCCTGCGTATATTGTTTCGAAGTACCTACTGGGCTTCCTTACAATACAAAGCGCTCTAGGGACCACGGTAAGCATAAAAGACGGGGACGAAAGGGACGAATCTTTACAAATCAATTATAAAAAGTTGCACAATACATTCTCATGACAATGATGCAGCGGACCGGAGACATAGGAAGGTAACGCAGGTTTACGCACGTGCGCAGACCAGCTGCAAACTCCTTAAGCGCCCGTTGGTAAAAATTGAGAATCACCACCCTTAGATAGGTACCAACCTAAACCGTGCTCGATGCTCGAAAAAAAGTGTGAGGATAATGCACACTATAGCGCAAGATACAGACCTACAAGGATAATTTGGCACATGGCCGAAATCAGAAGCCCAATTCTCTTATTTAGTAGGTAACACGCACACTCACTCTAGTTGACCGAATCGAGACTGAATTGTGAATTGACTGAGTAATTGGTACCTATTCTGCTCCTTCATAATGAGAACATAATATCCCTACTTTCGATTCTTGCGATCATAATTTCCCAGTGCTATAAAATAATTGAAAAAATAATAATAAAGAATTCTCAAAATTTTGAAACATTCAAGTTACAGTCACATTTCGATAATCACATTCCGCGTTGTATTGTCAGGTGAACAAAATACCATTTTTGATGTTTGTGACATCGACACTAGATCGTAACATGATCCGAACTTTAGTTAGACTATTTTTTAACACCCGACGCAAAAACAACGTGGTGTAATAAGTTTGACGTGTCTGTGTGTGTGTGTGTGTCTGTCTGTCCGCTCATAGCTCCCGAACGGATGAAAAGTTTTTTTTTTAAAGTTGTGTTTGTCGGGAGTGTTTTTAGCTATGTTTGATCAAAATCGGTTCAGCCGTTGCATTGCGTTGAAGGTTTTTTAATTTTTACAAAATTAATTACCTATTTGTTATTACGAGAATTTGGCTTCAGATCAAAACTAATCTTCTTCCGTCTTGTAATCTAATATCAAACAGCGCCACAAAGGCGGCCAGAAGACGTGCGAAATGATCCTTGTATCACTTTAAAATGCGTCAACAACAAAAATTGCCATTCGTCGCCATTTATCTATTTTTAACACGCTTTTATTAGCTTGGGTTGTATGTATGTATGTATGTATGTATGTATGTAGGTATGTAACTGAATCTTTGAGCATAATTTTCACCAATTTCCAGAAGTCTGATTAATTTGAAACTTTGCATAGAGAGAGAGAGAGAGAGAGAGAGAGAGATAGAGTTAGAGTTAGAGTTAGAGTTAAGAGTTAGAGAGAGAGAGAGAGAGAGAGAGAGAGAGAGAGAGAGACGGAGATAAATCGAACTAAAAAATGAAAAATAAATAATATTTTTAAAAGATTAAAAAAAACACGCTTTTATAGCTAACCGAACTAAAAAATAGAAAATAATTTTCAATTTCATAGAGTTTATATTACAGTAGAAGAAGATCGAACAATCAATCAGTTTTTTTTTTTTTTATCATATATGTTGCCTTTAGTCCATCTTCCTAGATTTTTATCAAGACTTGTCTACTCTCTAGTATGTCTACGGTCTGTCTCATAAAAGTTAAGAGACATACAGATCGTTCACAAAAGCAAGGCCCTTTTGCGCCGTGATGTTGGCACTATAAGCTTGTCAATGTCAATCTGTTATTGTCAAATGGGCAGATTGTCATACTGCTCCGGTCGTTTTTGTGATAATATTTAATATTTTTCGCATTAATCATGCCAAAGCCATTTGGAAGCAATGCAAGAGAGATTGTGTTGAAGGTGCGTGCCTTTTGTAAGAGAGAAAAGGGAAACAAAGGCCCGTTTTTTTTTGTTCTATATAATTGGCGCCGCACGGCTTGTGCATTTGCCATTTTCAAGTATCTGTATTTTCACTTTAATGTATTTTCAATATATTTTTCAACGTTACACTCCTTCTACGGCATCAAAGTCACAGTCGAGTCATGTTTAAGTAAAACGGTGGCCAATTTTACTAAAATTTTGGTAGACAATTTCCACCAATTTCTAAAAGTCACGCATTCACTTCCATTTAATTTCACTACACTTGTGCTTTTTAAACGAGCTACATTAGTTAAAATGCCATCAAAATAACACAAAATAACTCAAGAAAACACTAGGAAAACAAATAAAATAAAAGTAGGCAACGTCTCTTTTCTAAAATGGCGGGAAGAGCCCAAAGGCCCGTTAATTCCACTCAATCATATGACAGGTTAGTAAAATAGGGATACCAGCTTCCGAGACAATGTCTTTAGTATGGGTAATTGGAACTTACTAACATAACGAATTAAAATAAAGAACATATAAAACTCAAAAATCATGGTAAATATCCCGTTTCTAGTGAAAATTAAAATAAAGAAGTACATAATGTCAGTGAATTAAATTTATTTCTTTATGTTTTGTCCTTGTTTGTGTTTTTATGAATATTTAATTTTATAAAATGATACAAATTTTGTGTCTATTTCAGGCATTTCGGAGAGAAGCGTGAGTAGAATATCTAAAGAAGGTGAAGTTGCTGCCTCTACCACTCTACTCTACCCCCTACCACTGCGACTTAAATGCAATTGAGTTTATATGTGGAGTCTTCTAAAGAGACGAGTAGCTAGCAATAATGTCGGCCAAGAAGCTGGGAATATCGTGAAGTTATCTGAAGAAGTATTTCATCCCCCTCAGGATTGGCAAAAATAGTGAACACTTAAAAAATGTAGAAGACAAATTTTATGAACTATCTGGATGGATTATATTACTGATAATTGAACTAGGAAATGACAGCAGCACAGATTCGGATACGACAGATGATGATGACGTTTATGCAAGTGACAGTGATATGTCTGGAAACGTTCCTTTCGACCATAATATCTGACAGAAAAAAAAATTGTTTATAATTTAAATAGTGTCATCAATTACAACCTTAACAGTCTTATAACTGTATATTATTTAAAAATAGGCAAGTAAAACATTTTAATCGGTGGTAGGTACATACAAGTTTAGATAATGTCGGCAACCACCAATTACCAAGTGGGGTAAATGCTACATATATTGTTGGCAGCACCGTAAGCAATGCTGCCAATACACAAAATAAGTGCCTTGCTTTTGTGAACGATCTGTATGTCTCTTAACTTTTATGAGACAGACCGTAGACTTCAATCATGGACTCAGAAGAAGAATGTACTACTTCATCTGTGATCATGTACTTATGTAGTCCATGACACAGGTCCTTGACTTAGAATAGATTAGAGAGTCCATAGACCACTGATTGGTCTGTGATTATGTGATAGAGGATAGAGACGGGATAGAGCTTCTTTCATGGGATAGAGCCATATCATCGATGTAGTCATAATATGGGAATAAAACACAGACAACTTATCAAGAAGTTTGAATTTGGGGAACTTAACAATGACTAAAGAATCCTATGGACTTGACATAGGTACCTACAGAAAAAACGTGTATACCTAAACTGCATGAGAAACTAATATGGCGGATTGTTAAAGTGCTGGCCGTATAGCAATTTATATATTGTTATCGATAAGGCTATAAAAATATATATATGTACCTACATGTCTTCACGCTTAGGGAGTAGGTAGACAGAACGTAGGGTCAATGAGGGCTTTTCATTACCAAATAATATTAAAAAAGTAGTTCGATTTGGCTCGATAGATGGTGCTGACTCAAGTATACTTGTCAAAATAACAAATGCCTTGTCTGTGCTTTTATGTCAATATCACGTAAATATATCTATACGTTGTTGACGTTAACATTTCACTTTATTTTGACAGAGCTAATTTCTCTTGTACAGAGCTGGCGCCATCTATTTTCAAGGCTATAAACATGATGTGAAACGTCCGTGAAAACCCCTCAAGGTTCTTCCAGTATATTCTTTGAATAGGTACTTCGTAACCACAGACCTCAGAAGAAGAACTAAAGCATGAAACTAAGGCTAAAAACGAACCGATGCTATTTTAGCACTCAATCCATACCATAGATTTAGTATGTAAGCGAAAAAATTCTACGTCTATGATCCATAATAAACTATGCATCTATGCCACAGACAAACAGTACGCACAACACTTAGTCCATGGTACGCACAAAAGAAAAAAAGTGTATTATCTATAGATACATTGTTTTTTATTTTATATTCCTTTAATTGGTGCCGCACGGCTTGTGCATTTGCCATTTTCAAGTAAGTAGGTATCTGTATTTTCACTATATTGTATTTTCAATATATTTTGCAACGTTACACTCCTTCCAAGTCATCAAAGTCACAGTCGAGTCATGTTTTAGTAAAACGGTGGCCAATTTTACTAAAACTTTGGTAGACAATTTCCACCAATTTAAAAAGTCACGCAATTCACTTCCGTTTCATTTCACTACAATTGTGCTTTTTAAACGAGCTACATTAGTTAAAATGCCACCAAAATAACACAAAATAACTCAAGAAAACACTAGGAAAAAAAAAAAAAAAAAGTAGGCAACGTCTCTTTTCGAAAATGGCGGGAAGAGTCGATACATTGGTTGGTATCGTAGACAGAGTATGTTGGTATATAGAAATTTCTAAGTCTATGGTTGGTACTTTGTTTTTATAATTTGCAACTTGCAAGCCGGCCGGCCGGTGTTAGGTACTTTTCGTGGAAGATATATTGTTCAGTTCAAGATTTTAACTGAACTGACTGACTTAGAATAAAAAGTCATAAAACGTGTAGTGATTAAGTGATTACTTGCTTATTATCTATACACACATCTGGAATTTATAGGAGGAATGGTTTATGCAATGGATTTGGAGACATTAGCAGATTCTCTGAAGCAATATCAGATTTCAGAACAATCGGAAGCTCCAGAAGAGATTCCACCTGAAACTATTCTGGACTTAGATTACAAACAAAAGATACATAAATGGCCCAAACTACAGCTATCTAAAATCCCGGCGATATTTTTACATAAACCAGCCAAGTTAGATGACCATGTGCAAAAAATTCTCAGCATGAGGATCAAATTCTACCAACCTACCCTCGGCCAGAATAATACGAAAATTTCTTGTGTTTCACACAATGACCACAAATCATTAATCAAATACTTTGAGAAGAAAAACTTGCCGTATCATACTCACGGCAATCCCGCGAAAAGGAAAATGAAGGTTGTGATACAAGGCCTTCCACCAGATACTAATCCAGACAAAGTGAAGGCAGAACTGAAATCTTTAGCTGTGCCTGTAATAAGAGTTCATAAGATGAAGACAAGCGATGATACCACGCTCATGTTGGCTGTGGTGCCCTTTGACCAAAATGGCTTTACTCTGCTAAGCTTGAGAAAATTAATGGGCTATGACGTGGTTCTTGAGCCTCCCCATGGTAGGATAAATCAGTGTTATCGCTGCCAAAAATGGGGGCACACTGAGAGATATTGTCATGGAGAGATAAAGTGTGTAAAATGTGCTGGGGATCATTTTTACAAGAAATGCACTCGTACTGATGAAACCATAGACCCACCCAAATGTGCTAACTGTGATGGCGTTCATACTGCTAACTACAAGAAATGTCCTAAGAGTCCCTTCTCTGTGCGTTATGAGCTGTCTCAAATGTCCAAGCGAATAATGGCCGTTTTGGAAGTGCACAACAAACGTATAATAGTCACTCAGGAAAACTGGCATCATGCTTTATACAAAGCAAAAGATGATGACAGCGAGTGAGCTTTGGGAAAACTTTTCTACTTGCCGACCAGAGGAACAGATTCCATTATTTTTTCATATTTGTTTAACATTACCACTGTACATGCCATTATTACTTAAATTTTAAGAGCATTGTAGCATTTTTTGTTGATTATAAGCAAAACTCTGCATAGCCCTATTTCTATTATTCTAGTTGATTGCTATCACAGAAATAAAAGGGTGTTTTTTTTATAAAAAAGTAAGTTATTTTATTTATCACTCATATTTTATGTATGTATTAGAGTTGCCCTGCAGCAATTAGTCAACCCAAAAATCAATACAAATGATGTTAATTTCTACCTAAGTATTTGAAAACATCACAAACTGCATCAGTCCTAAGTTTCTCTAGCTGAAGAAAGCTATTACAACTTCCGTGAGTGACATTCATAATTGAAAAAACCGGTATTAACTCACGTAGTTACTTGTTCCGAGTAAAAACACCCGTCTCGAGTATCTGGGATTTAATACTCCTTTCCTCAAGGAGTATTCGCGACGGCTTCCCGGCGATAACTTAGTTATAGGAGTTATCGCCGGTAAGCCGTCGCGAATCGGGTCAGAAACTCGAGTCGGGTGTATTTACTCGGAACAAGTACCTACGCGAGTTAATACCGGTTTTTACAATTCTGAAGAAAGCTGTACACAAAAACTAGGTAGGTTTAATACTTATTTGTTTTAGAGAAAACTAAACCTACTCTGAACTTAAATTAGGTTCCTTATACTATATTTACAAATGATAATATTCGAAAATCCTTAATATCTATGAAACTTGAACTAATGCTATCATGAGCTTTTGACAGCTTGCTGTATTTTCGCTTTTATAGCTTGACTGCTGCTGACATCATTGTCCAGTTGAGTCACCATCACCTGAAAAAGGAAAATCATGATAAAATTGTACCAAGATAAGTTTCTGCTCGTACACAACAGAAACGCCCAGCTAACTAACTCAAGACTCAAAGAATCGTTGTGCATTTATTTTTTCAAAATATTGAATGAATATTTAAACATTTTTGTTCTAGTCTCGGTCTTGTATTTTTTTTATACAAAATTTAAATACATGTTGATAAACCTCAGAAGATGGGTTTGGGTACTCTTGTGTTGCTGTCTGGATTGTGATGTCTTATGCTAGAATCGCCGTGTAATATATCAAACCATTTCAGAGCAAAATATGGTTTTATTCGATAAAAACTCGACATGCAACAGTACTAGGTAATAGTACCACACGACGAAGCCCTGTTCAATATGCTAACTTGTTCTGGTAAGACTGGTTAAAAAAAAACCTGTCAAGGTCTACCCCCTAATTATAGTCTATTATAGCCTTTTGTTAGTAGTAGAGCTTTTTGTGAAAGAGTTTGTCCAGGGAAGTACTACCACTTTGTACCCTACTTCTGCTGCAAAGCAGTAGTGCTCGCATTGCTGTGTTCCGGTTTGAAGGGTAAGGGTGCCGGTGAAATTACAGGAACATGAGACTTTTCATCTTTATGTCTCAGGGTGGCGGGCGCAGTGCAATGCCACAAAGGGCGCGTCCTAGGTGGACGTGACCTATGGGATAATGCACTCTTCATAGGCAGAATGTACCGCTTAACATCAGGTGGGCCATCTGTTAACTTCGACATCACAAGTCGTATAAAAAAAAAATAGTCTGTGGTGTGGGCTTGCTAAGTGTAGTGCCCCTTAAAATTACCTCAAGTTGTAGTTTGGTGGGTGGCATGCGGCCGTCGAGCTCAGCCAACACCCTGTCCAGGGTCTCGACCAGCCTGTCGGCGTCCTGCGTTGAGAACACCATCGGAGGCTTGAACTTCAGGACGTTGCTGTCGGGGCCGTCGCGACTGATCAGGATGTTCTCTTCGCGCATTCTGTAATGAGATCAGTAGGTTTCGTAAATAAATGGAAATGCCTTACAGAGGTTCTTACAACGTAGGTATTCCACGCTGTAAGAATCAACATGATCAATGAAATCAGAGTTCTAACGCATGAGAATAAATTATTAGCCTTGCCAAAAAAAATAAGGAATGTCAAATACCATGCATAGGTACACTCGAGAATACAATTTGGGGCCTTGGGGAGAACCACTAGTCTACCTTGTTATAGAACTTCGGTGTCCCTGCTTGTCGCTATACTCTATACACAGGTTCATAGAAATGTTTATTGACCATAATATGATGATTATATAGGTAAGGTTGTAGCCCTGTCTCCCAGAAAAGCGTGAGCTGTGGCCACATAGACTATAGAGCAAAGGAAATAGCTTACAGAGCTTCTTACAGCGTCGAATACGTATTCCACGCTGTAAGAATCAACATGATCAATCAAATCTGAGTTCAGACGCCTCAGAATAAATTAGCCAGCTGTACGTGTTTCGCCTCAGCCGTGGCCGGGGTCCTTGTGTCCCGGTCAGTGACCAGCTCGACGCCAACGAACAGCCCGCGCCCGCGCAAGTCTCCCACCAGCCGGTGCGCGTGCTTGAGCGCGTCGCAGCGCGCGAGCAGGTGGTTGATAGTGTTACCTATTGACGACGTGTTTCGCCTCAGCCGTGGCCGGGGTCCTCGTGTCCCTGTCAGTGACCAGCTCGACGCCGACGAACAGCCCGCGCCCGCGCACGTCTCCCACCAGCCGGTGCGCGTGCTTGAGCGCGTCGCAGCGCGCGAGCAGGTGGTTGCCGACGCGCAGTGCGCGCTCCATCAGACGCTCCTCCTCGATCACGTCCAGCACCGCGTTAGCTATGGCGCAGGACACTGGGTTGCCGCCATACTGCAATAATAACATACATAATAATGAACTAGCAGTTCTACACACAGTAGACCTCGCGAGCACAAACTTTTTTGCTACAATAGTGTCTACATCCAAATATTATCTTAATATTATCTTTATTACCTTCTAACATAATGAAAAAAGTTATCTATTTATAAAACCAACTTATAAAACCTCACGAGATATATACAATTGTACAAATAGTTTAATATTCTACTACACAGAAACACCTATTAAGGCTGCGCCAACACCAGGCAGAAAACTTGATACCAACAAAAAAAACCTACTCGCGTCGCTCGAAAAAGCGGTTTTTATTGAATATCTCGTAAAATATAAATAATTTTACAAAACCCCTAGAGTAAACCCTCGGCTTTGTTGTATTGATTTTATTTATCTATTTTTTTACCCAGTAAAAAAACCATTTAAAAAAAATATCGTATCTAGGCAAAAAAATAGACGTAACTAACTTATTTTTCAACGAGGAAATATTGTCCTATCGTGTTTCTGGTACAGTGATCCCTCGGAATTATAATGTAGTATCCATGCATATATTTAATTAAAATATTGCACTTGATTTAGTCTGTTAAAAATTAAATCTCATATTAGGAATTTCGCGGCATACACCAACTTAAACCTTTATGAAGAAAAGTCTTAACCGATTTTGCTCAGAATCAAAATTCTTGTTTAGAATTGAGTATCGAAATGTCTCTGCCAAATATTATAAAAAGCGGCCAAGTGCTTGTCGGACTCGTCCATGAAGGGTTCCGTAGCAGCAAGTAACATAATATAAAAGTTCTTGGATGGATTACGATTAATGACGTATTAAAAAAAAACTACTTACTCGTTCAAACCAATTTTGAGTGAAAGTTTACATGGTAATGTACATCATATATTTTTTTTAGTTTTATCATTCTCTTATTTTAGAACTTACGGGGGGGGGGACCACACTTTTTACCACTTTGGAAGTGTCTCTCGCGCAAAATATTCAGTTTAGAAAAAAATGATATTACCCCACACGTATAGGTTTGATGAAAAACAAAATTTTGATTATCAGTTCTAAGTAAAATAATTGTTTTTTTTAAATTTTTGTGTAAAAATCTTAATGCGGTTCACAGAATACATCTACCTACCAAGTTTCAACAGTATAGCTCTTATAGTTTCGGAAAAAAAAGGCTGTGACATACACGGACAGACAGACAGACAGACATGACGAATCTATAAGGGTTCCGTAGTTTTTTTACGGAACCCTAAAAATCGGCCAGTAGATGTCGCCAAAGCAATCAACCCCCCTTTTTGGGGGAAATACTCCTCCAATCAAAAATCGCCGGCGACAATGAAATCTAAGAAGTTGCACAATCTGTTCACCAGTTCAAGGTTGCACAGCGAGCTATGGAACGGGCTATGCTTGGAGTTACTCTGAAAGATAAAATCCGAAATGAGATTATCCGACAGAGAACTAAAGTCATTGACATAGCCCACCAGATTAGCAAGCTGAAGTGGCATAGTGGGCTGGTCATATATGCCGAAGAACCGACAACCGTAAGCGAGTTCTTGAGTGGAGACCGCGTCTTGGCAAACGTAGCGTGGGGCGCCCTCTGGCTATGGTGGAGCGATGACCTACGAAAGGCGGCGGCAGAAAGTGGATGAAAAGAGCCGAACACCGGTCTCAGTGGCGCGTATTGGGAGAGGCCTATGTCCAGCAGTGGACTAGTGTGGGCTGATGATTATGATGATGCACAATCTGTACTTAAATACATCAAGTTTCGACATGAAAAACATTCAAGTCATTATTGAAATGCAAGTTTTTCTTTCACCGTGAGTCATAGTTAATATCGCCCTACGCATCTGATTCACGATACGATATCTCTGGATATCCACGTTACAAGTGCTTCGTATTGGTTTTGCGAGTTGGACAAACATTTACTTAACAAACAATTTGCATGTTGCAAACGACAAACTCAAATAAAGTAGAATCCTGTTGCAAACAAAAATGCCGTGATAATTCTTAGTGCAAAGGAATATTTACCCTCTGTGACGTATGCGTTACCATTTACTCAGTAAGACAGAATAGTAAAAGTAAACTTTGTGACGAAACCAGCACGTAATTTTACTACTGTGTGTTCTTACTGGAAGCGATTTTTTATCAAGCGTTAAGAGGGGGCATGCGTGCTGCATAATTACAAATCGATGAGACCTTAAACTGACTAAATCAAGTATTCAGGTTATAAATATGCATGGATCATCATCATTGGCAGCTTAAATAATAGCCCACTGCTGGGTATAAGCCTCCTCAAAAGCCACTCCGATCGGTTCTGTGCGATTCGCATCCAGGTCTTTCCCTGTACGGCCCAGACTTTTCATCTTTATGAAAGGAGGAGGACGTGACCTATGAGGTAATGCACTGTTCATAGGCACAGGGTACCGCTTAACATCAGGTGGGCCATCTGCTTGACCTGTAAAACCAAGTTGTATAAAAAAATAAACTACAGGCTGATGTAACGATAGTTACCGTATTAAAGTATTCCACGCCCGTATCGGTGAAGCTCTTAGCTATTTCCGGGGTAGTAATAACCGCTGCGACGGGGTGGCCGTTGCCCATGGGTTTGCCCACAGTCACGATGTCGGGTATCACGTCCTGGGTCTCGAAAGCCCACATGTGGGTCCCCACGCGACCGAAGCCCACTTGGACCTCGTCGGCTATGCACACGCCGTCGGCATCACGGATATGCCTGAAAAGGTACAAACGTAATATATGAGAAAATATAGGAAATAGGATCACGACTTTTATGTCAGGGATAACCTGCTATGGAATAAAAAATAAATAACAAGTAATTAATTTTGTAAAAATTAAAAAACCCTCAACGCAATGAAACGGCTGAAACGATTTTGATCAAAAATAACTAAGAACACCTTTCAAACAAAAATATATCTAAATCGGTTCTTCCGTTCGGGAACTACGTTGCGACAGACAGACACACACACACACACACACACGCACACACACACACACACACACACACACACACACACACACACACAGACACGTCACACGTCAAACTTATAACACCACTTTGTTTTTGCGTCGGGGGTTAAATATAAATATTGCTGGACAGTATTCACACAACATTATCTAGCCCCAAGCTAAGCAGAGCTTGTGTTATGGGTACTAATAGACAACTGATATACTTAATACAATATATAACATAGATAGATATTTTTTATTATATATAGAAAATACCCAGAACACCCTAAACAAATATCTGCGGATCGCAAAAATATTTGTTCCGAGGCGGGAATCGAACCCGCAACCTCCTGGGTCGCAGGCGAACGTTCGCCCGTCGCGCCACAGAGGTCGTCAAAACGAGAGGACTGTGTTATTACTGGAGGAAAGCGTCAGCTGAGTCAGTCGTGGGAAGCAATGGCGGCGATGAGCTCACCACTCGTCACGTCTATATTCCACGATGGTGCAACCCACTGTGAAAAGAGGCCCATTGAGGCTCTGTTGACCCCTTCGGGGAAAGAGGCGTGTGTCTATGTATGTGTGTGTATAACCTGCTAACACCCCACCCTAGAACACGTCTAAACACATTTTCTGAACAACTAGTTAGTTTCTAAGGAGGCGAGCACACTAATATAACACACCTGATAACATGTCGTGCCAATATGCACGCCTCCATAGAATTTAATACTTACTTCAGTGTAAATGTTTACACGTGTGTAACGTTGCGTGTTCGTAGTATATTTCAAGGTGTATTAACGTATTTAAACAAATATGGGCGAAAAGAGTATAATTATACACTGAAATGACTGTTGTTGGCTTTTATATTGGCCATTATTTACAGCAAACTATATTTAGTTGAAGAATACACTGGTTTAATACCGAAAATAACATCAAAATGACTTGTCTAATATTTCGATGTTATTTTTGCTATTAATCCAGTTGAATGAACGAAACAAACTTATTAGCCTTGTAAGTTTAATTAATTTTTTGTCTAAGTATATGGAAGTTACCTACGAAATAAGTATAGATTGGTTGGTACTTAAAATATTTTATCAAAGAAAGGTTCAAACGCAGTGCTATTGTTCTTTTTGACGACCTCTGTGGCGCGGCTGGCGATGGTTCGCCTGCGACGCAGGAGGTTGTGGGTTCGATTCCCGCCTCGGAACAAATATTTGTGCGTTCTGCAGATATTTGTTCAGGGTGTTCTGGGTGTTTTCTATGTATAATAAAAAATATCTATCTATGTAATATATTATATTAAGTATATCAGTTATCTAGTACCCATAACACAAGCTCTGGCTTAGCTTGGGGCTAGATAATGTTGTGTGAACTTGTCCAGAATTATTTATTTGTTTATTTATTATTCTTTTAAATATCTCTACAAGAGAGATTGATATGACAGTCAGAGGAGACATGTATTATAAGGCGTAAAAAAAATTGGTGTCACCTTTATTTCTCCTGTTGATTAACCTTTCTCGGTCTTATCAAGCCAAGGGAAAGATATGATCTAAAAAAGAGATTGATATGACAGTCAGAGGAGACATGTTTTAAGGCGTAAAAAATGTTGGCGTCACCTTTATTTCATCTGTTATAACCTTTCTCGGTCTTATCAAGCCAAGGGAAAGATATGATCTAAAAAAGAGATTGATATGACAGTCAGAGGAGACATGTTTTAAGGCGTAAAAAATGTTGGCGTCACCTTTATTTCATCTGTTATTAACCTTTCTCGGTCTTATCAAGCCACGGGAAAGATATGATCTAAAAAAGAGATTGATAATATAACAGTCAGAGGAGACATGTTTTAAGGCGTAAAAAATGTTGGCGTCACCTTTATTTCACCTGATATTAACCTTTCTGGGTCTTATCAAGCCAGTGGAAAGATATGATGAAAGGCAAAAAATCACACAACACAAATAGCAGTCAACACAAAATGACAGTTTAATGACATTGCTAATCTATATTTAATGATATGACGTTTTCTTCAATTCGTTCTTATCACAGGTGATTTATAAATATCATCATATAATGATGTTCATGTTCTTAGGTCGATTAACTGGCGCTAGGAGGATGTAAGGTAAGATTAGTCATTGGCTAAACATAGTACTGTTTCCCCGATAAGACATGTTATGAGGAATTAAGACTGCGCCAACACCAGGCAGAAATCTTCATACAAAAAAAACGCTTCGCGCCGCTCGGAAAAGCGGTTTTTATTGAATATCTCGTGAAATTTATAGATAATTTTTAAATACCCCTAGGGTGATCCCTCCGTTTTATTGTATTGATTTTATTTATCAAATTTTTGACCCAATAATCTGTACCACATTAACAAACAATAGAATCTAGCCAAAAATTAGAGGTAACTTTGTGTTTTTGTTAATCTAGAAAAATTTGTCCTATCGTGTTTCTGTCTGGGTGATATTCCTCGGTATTATAGTGTAGAATCCATGCATATTTTTAATTTGAATATTGTACATGATTTAGTCAGTTAGAAATCTAATCTAAGATTGGTAATTTTGCGTTATACCCTCAAGCTTGCGGCGAGTTTTTTTTTTTTTTTTGTGTTTTTAAAAATGTGTTTAGGCGGCTAAACTGCTAAACTGCTAATCATAGCTAAACTGATGATATGTATGAGATACTATCAATTAAAACATGTGTGTTAAGTCTCCTAGTTCTCGCGAACTCAACTTTCGCTACCTGAAGAAGTGTTGACCAGCTGTGATGGGCAAAATACACTAAAAAAAAAAATCGCGCCGCAAGCGTGAGCATCCAACTTAATATGTAATTTTGCCACCAAAATCTCTCTCTTTCTCTCTTGAAATCATGTGTCATGCGTTTTGCTTGTTCCTTCATTAACGTAGATAAAATAACTTACTGGTAAACACGTTGCAGGTAGCCATCAGGCGGTATGATCTGCCCGCCGCAGCTCTGTAGGCTCTCGGCGATAAATGCGCAGACTCCACCGTTTCTGCTCTTTGCCTCCAGGCAGAACTTCTCAACTTCGTCCGCGTACAGTCTGCCTAGCTCCTCTTCCGAGTGGGAGTCGTTAGGGTATGTGTACTTGCCTCTGTACACGTCTGGGACAGACGCCTGTTTATTATAAAGAAAGGTATTAGAAAGGTGTAAATATCTACTAAAACTATACATTTAATAGTGTAATGTTTTTTCAGTTACAGAACAGAAACCCAATTATCGTTTTTTTTTTTTTTTTTAAATTTTTCGTATCCTCTGCTTCTTAGCTCAGGTAATGGCTTCTGTGCATTAGTTGCAACAATTTAGCCAGTATCAAATGTTTTATTATATTTTTATCTAAATCACAATAGCTCAATTTCTGAATTCAATTCAGTCCGCGTTCGGTTGGTTTTTTGAAGTTTGAATCATGTTCCGATCTAGTGTCGATGTCATAAATGACACAAATGATATTCTACTCAACTGAGAATACAACAAGGAAATATGACTGAAACGAAATGTAACCGTAACTTGAACGTTTCAAATTATCTATTTCTGAGAATTTTAACTTAATAGACGCGTCTCTCTTTCACTCTTACCAATGACATAGCTATAGCACTATCCTGCTCTAATCTATGGTCGCCATGAACCGAAAGTAGACTAAATTGTCGTTATGAGGGAGCAGAATATCAGTTTTCAGTCAGCTCACAATACAGTCTTGATTCGGTCAACTCTCAGGCCGAGATAAATAAATCTTAAGAATTATCCCCGTCACTTTCACACACATGTCAAATCACTCTAGCTAGAGTGGGACAGAGACAATGCTAAGCATTAGTTCGTGCTAAGTATAACGTCTATTTATTAACCCTCAGTTTGGTTTAGAAATAATCAAGGGAATTGGCCTACAGGGCAAGTTGGACTCGATCGTTGATATCATGAAGTAAAGTCATGATTGATAATTGAATACTGTATACAGGGCGTTCCAAGACTATGCGACTTGAAGGGAAAGTACCTTAAATATTGTAGATAGGATATTTTGCGGAACGGAGACTTTATTTTATTTTAAAAAGAAAGTAATACTGCAATCAAAGAATTTATAAAAATTACTTGCTTCGTCTGTGAATCGAACCGACATAAATGTGAAAAAACACCCCGTATTTTTATGATCCCAATCAAAAGAATGGACAAACATTAATAATTCCTCTTAAAGAGCATAGTATCTTAAAACAAAGGAATACCGTAAAATTAATCATTTTAATTTTAAGTCGGTTCGGTTCCCAAACGGATCATGTATTTTTTTAGAAAACCTTTGCTTGCAGTTATACTAAATTTTAAAAATAAAATAAAGTCTCCTTTCAGCAAAATATCCAATCTACAATATTTAAAGTACTTTCCCTTCATGTCGCATAGTCTTGGGAAGCCCTGTATAGTGCCGTCACCGCTCCATGCCGCAGATGCATGGCTGAACCGTGATAGCTAATGCAAAATCGAATCCTCGGATAGTCGATATGCACCACGGGTCTACACATACTGATCATGTGTACAAAATTTAATGGAGTTTGATGATAATAGCCAAAATACAAAGACCTCAAAGTAAATGGACTTCAGGTCACCGCTCAAAAAGTGTCTGAACCAAATTCTATCCGTCCATTGCTGCTTGACTATTGAACACATTTGAAGGACTAGAGTGTGAACCGGCCGTGTATTGAACTCATTTGTCATCTTTCGAATTTTCAAAGGTGCCATATTTTGGCATTCGTAATGGAATTCGAATAAGGCCATTGTAAAGTTATTAGACTGACTTTGCCAAAACAGAAGTAAACTTCTTTCGCGTGAAAAAGGCCTTAAGTGCACCAACGATAAACCCCTCTTAAATCTGTGGTTTCTTTTATTTTAGAAGCTTCTGAATTCAGTTCCGAAACGTCAGCACAGCGACGAAATACAGTGGTAATAAGCCGTTATTTATTTAAATGATTCCCAACCACGATAGTTTCAATTCTGTGGTTCCTGTCAGTTATTTTGTAGTATTTCCCTATCATCAATGTTATTGTTACAAACTACCATCGAACTAGCATTTTGACAATTATTAAATAGTAAGTAACATGGAAACGCGCGCCTTTATCACGCACTTGACGCTCATGATGCACGCTGCTCATATGAACGAGGTCACGTTATCGCCTAATTATCCAACATTATTTTATTTATGGATTATATAAGCTTTTGTTACGACTAAGCACAGTGTTAATTCTGTCTGCTTCGGGACTGCGTGATCCTCACCCCTTGATACATTAAATACTTTTGCAGAGTCGATGCTTTTAGATAGAGAGATAGAGCCAAATCCGCGCCCGCGTCAGACAGATAATTGTTCTTACGTTATTGTATGAGACAAGAGAGGCAGGACTTCATGTCATCTGCAATTGTATAACCCCTGTTTTTATGACGTGACAAATTTCGAAGCGTTTTATATATTAATTTTATTAAGTTCACCCCGTGGTGATTGTCTCGGACACATGGGAATATCGGGATAAAAAAAAAACAAAGTTCCAGGGGCCTAATTCGACTATTTAAAAAAACATTCTTATACTATGAAATTACAATTCAATTACAATTGTCATTAAAAATTGTAGTCTGCTAAATTTATGATTTCACGATCTTTTACGAAAGACTTTACGATTGTTTCTAAATGGTCACAATTGTAATGCAATTGAAAAACCATTCAAGTTATTATAATACCAAAAGTTTCAAAAGTGACAATTATGAGAGAATTCAGTTACAATTTAAATAAAATTGTTTTAGTAGAATTTGGCCCCAGGTTTCCAGCTACACCTATCCATTCCACATCCTAATCCGTCCAGCCGTTTCAGCGTGAAGAAGTAACAAACACACAAACTTTCGCATTTATAATATTAGTGGGATAACCTCGATAATTATTTCAGACTCTATAAAAAAATATCGAAAGAAACAAGTCAAAAAGACTACGTAAAATTTGTGACCAATTGTTTTAACAGGAGTGAGTTCACGATACTATACCCGCAGGAGTAAGAAGCTACTCACCACATGGACCCAATCTGGCTTGTCCGGCCCTCCGGGTAGGTTAAATTTGTACGGTGAGATATCGATCATAGACGTAAGATGTCCATGATACGCGCTGTAACAAACAGGGGCTAGTAGCACCCTAAAACACTTCGAGACACTCGAAGCAACCTAACCTAATCCTTGGACGACATTCCTGTCATATTCCTGACCAATAAGGCGGTACAATAATATACTACGCCAGGTATGCTACTCTGAGATCTCGAGGTCACGTGGTTAAACACGGTTGTCACCAATCAGAATTGAGACAGTCCGGCTCTGTGTTACCAGTAGAAGGTAATCTAAATGCCCGACCTTATACACCACTATTCCAAATATACCATAAAAAATAAAGTGGATATTAAGTATTCGGTAATCTGCGTTATTTTACATTTTTAATGGAATTAAAAATGTATTAACATTTGTTTTCTTGACAAAATCCGAATAAATTTATGGACATAATACTCGTGCTTGAGTTGTCGTTTGCTACTGACCAGTTCAAATAATAACTTGATAGTAATCTATGGCGCATGCATTATTAAATAGTTTTGACCAAATATTCCTGGAAATTGTTATTTGGTTACTTTTTTGCGTAGATTGAATTTTTATCGAATACTGATTACCCAGGTTTTTTTATGGTAGGTACATTTGGAATAGTGGTGTATTACCTGTCCGATCCAACAGAACCATGAGGTTTATAGTAAACAATTACGTTCAATCAATAACTTGATTGTTTCATTAGAAAAAAATATGAAAAACAGCAATATTATTTTAACAGAATTATCACAGATTTTCTCCCGCAATTCTGTTATCATTGCAATCAAGTGGCAACTGGGTAGTAACGTCATCTGGTGTTATTAGTCACGTGATAATCTCAGAGTAGCAGACCATGTTTTCTTGGATTATGGGACAACTATATTGGAAAATTTATATCTACACAAACATAGCGATGCAAAAGAATGATTGTTAATTTAATTTACAATAGCAAATACAAGATTCTAGGACATGGAATGATTTTATGCCAGGAGTAGCAGCTATTTTAGTAGTCGATTATAAGTAGACTTGAAAAAATTGTTTAATATACTTACTGGTCTAGAGTGACTACATCCTTCTTCTTAGTGTGTATCCTGGCCAACCTGAGAGCTAGGTCATTGGCCTCAGAGCCTGAGTTGACGAAGAAGCAGACGGAGAGGGGTTCTGGCATGGTCTTCACAAGCCTTTTAGCGAGGATCACGATTTCGTCGTGGAGGTAGCGATTGTTCGTCGATATTAACGACATTTGGTTTCTCCCTGCCTCAACTACGTGCGGGTGACAATGTCCGACTGCAAATTAATAAATATAATGTGATATAAATCCAGAAAGCATCATTTGGTTTGAGATTTATAGGGATTGCAGATATTAGGTCCTTTTTTAAGGTTTCTTACCTAAAAGGTAAAATAAAAGGTTGTTGAAGAGTTCGTTGTATGTCTGTCGCGTATTTAATTTTCTCAGCAGCTATCGTTTTCAGGGACGATGTAGGACTATTTTGAATTGAAAATATTGTATAATATATTTGTTAAATTAAAACAGACAAGCAACCAGATCATATGAGGGTTACTAAAGGCATTCTTTAGCACAATTCAAAACTCAGGCAGAAATCTTTAAGTATACAAAAAATCCTCACACCGCTCGAAAAATCTGTTTTTATTGAATATCTCATAAAATATAGCTAATTTTACAAATCCTTAGAGTAAACCGTCAGCTTTGTTGTATTGATTTTATTTATCTAACTTTTTACCCAATAAATACACACCATTTTAATAAACAATCGAATCTAGCCAAGAGTTAGGGGTAACTTTGTGATTTTTTATATCGAGAAAATATTGTTCTATCGTGTTTCTGGTACAGTGATCCCTCGGAATTATAATGTAGTATCCATTCATATTTTTTATTTGAATATTATACTTGATTTAGTCTGTTAAAAATCTACGATAACGAATTTATATATCGATTACGCCCCACCCCACCTTAAAAGAAGCCATAAGTACTTTGTTGGAGTGGCTTTGCGGTAGATCCCGATAGGTTCGATTTAATTTTAATTATTTTAGACCAATTTTACACAAAAAATACTTGGTACTACGAGAAAACAGCTAATCACGGGCCATGAAGCATCTATACTATAGGTAGTCCCTCGGTAGGTAAGAGTATTTTTTGAACTTAAGAAATCAATTCTGGATCAAGTCGCTTACATAATAATTATGGTACCCAATTAAATTATGTTGTCGCTCGATAAATACATGTTTTAGACAGTCGCTTACCATGTGCCACGTTATTAATGCAGTCCAGATACCTCTCCCCTTGCTCGTCATACATGTACTGGGCTATCCCACGGACTATCTTCAAAGGCGATGAGCGGAAAAACAACTGGCAGGCGGCGCTAAAAACAATAAAATAACATTAATATAGAACATAAGTCAAATAACAAAGGACCTTCATAAATCATGCTTACCCAACGTGTTTTTCACGCAGTTTGATAGTTTCATTTTTGGGCATTGATTGTAAATAAGCCATTTTATTAGATTTATAAATTAAACTGAAAACGTCTGAATAATAAGTTAAAAGGTACAAAGAGACACTATAAAAAAAATTGCAAATTAATTATTTACCTTAAATAAGTAGGTAAATATAATAATACTGAAATTGAAGGGTAATAAGCTAATTAAGGGCAAAAGGAGGCGCGTCACGCGCAGTGGACGAGCAAAGAATGCTGAAGCACGTGCGATACGCTCAGCTTTTATAGAAACTGCCTGCCCGTCACAGAATACACAGTAGCTAGTATATCAGAGCCACAGATTGCATAGTACAAACTACATGGCGGAGTCTTACACGCCCTCATAGCGGCCAATAGAAACAATATCAACACTCTTATCAGCAATAGCGTAAGATAGTGTAAATATGATAAAGGGGTAAAGCTGTGGTAATTATAGCATGGAACGCATGCATGGCCTTTAGGGAGAGTGCACATCGAGGCTTAAGGAGCAGGTGTGACATTGCAAGTAAGTAAGTAATTATTTTGTCTAAAAACGATAAAAAACACAAATAAGTAAGTAAAACTGATAACATGGGGTTTGGCAGTATTTGCGCTGTGTATAGTGCTGTCAAAAAAGGTCAGTGCTCAGCATAATGTTGCAGTAAACTGCAGCGCTGATTTTCAGCACGGACCTCGGGTCCGTACTCAGCATAATTTTGCAGTGAACTGCAGCGCTGATTTTCAGCACGTACCTCGGGTCCATGCTCAGCATAATGCTGCTGTAAACTGCAGCGCTGATTTTCAGCACGTACCTCGGGTCCGTGCTCAGCATAATGCTGCAGTAAACTGCAGCGCTGATTTTCAGCACGTACCTCGGGTCCGTGCTCAGCATAATGCTGCAGTAAACTGCAGCGCTAATTTTCAGCACGGACCTCGGGTCCGTGCTCAGCATAATGCTGCAGTTAACTGCAGCGCTGATTTTCATCACGGACCTCGGTTGACGCATGGACTAAGCACGAATAACAACAAGAACAAAAATTATTACAAATAGATAGTTAATATAAAAACACAGTTTAATATAGCAATACGTAGTTAGTAATTAGTACAAGATAATTAAAAGCTTGAATAAAACTATCCACCGCCAGATACAAGGGGTAAAGCTGTGGTAATTATTGCATGGCCAGAGGACATCGAGGTATTTTCATTTAACTAAGTAGATAACTTTACTTGCTTTGCCTATTTTGACACGAGTTCGGCCAAAAGGATATGTTAGTCCTCGTAGCCAAATCAGTTAGGCGAAATAGTTAGGCCATGAGGAAAAAGCCGAATGCATGGCCTTTATGGAGAGTGCACATTGAGGCTAAAGGAGCTGGTTTTATAGGATTTCTTCCTCCTGGGAAGTAATTTTTCTCTAATTTTGTTCTAATTCAGCTTGCAAGATTTGACCTAAACACACTATCATACAAACATTGTAAGTAAAATCTAACAATTATTCGAACAAATAAAAAAATTATGTCATTTGAAGTAGGTACATAGTTTTTCTTCTAACCCTACTCGTTCATAAAACTATTATTGCTGGAGATAGTACAACACTCTAGTAGGTAGCCAAATATTTGCACAATAAATTTAGTTTTCCACTATTACGTACTCAACATTAATTACAGAACAAACCTTGCGTGTACTTCGCTATCCTAAAACACTTATTTAGGTACTTTTTGTTTGATAAATGATAAACAATGTCAGTAAATTTAAGATAAGTCTGCAAACATATCAGGTTTTTTTTATTTTTAGCTTTCTCCTGGTTTGGTAATCTAGGTACGTTACTTCATTCGATTGGTTCACCGGTCCCCGGCTGAACTCATAGTTTTATATCTACGGGCAAATATGGCACCTTTAAAAATTCGAACGATGACAAATGAGTTCGATACACTGCCGGTTCATACTCTAGTCGTTCAAATGAGTTCAATAATCAACCGGCAATGGACGAATAAATTTCCTTTGAGGTCAATGTCTACGAGATTTTAAGATCCGACTTAAAACTTAAGTGAAAGCTAGAAATAGTCACTACCTACTTTACACAATAGAATAAGGTTGCTTGCTCAGGTGCTGCGGTGTGTCCGGCTTAAGAACAGACCCCACTGTCTCTTCCCGTGGATGATTTAAAACCGATTACACCAGGGGATGGGCAGCAGTATCCACCTGAGCACTCATCACCATTACTGCGATTATCATCCGCCTGCCAAGCGCGGTGATTATGGCAAACCCCCCATTACGTTCTATGGGGGAGGCCTCGTCCAGCGGTGGACGTCTAAAGGTTGCTGATGATGATGATGATGATATGATCAAAATCCAGATGAATGAAGAGTTTGTTGCCACACCACGGAGAACATTCAGTTTAAATGTGACCCTAAAATATCCTGTTTGAACCATGTCTCGGACATTGAGGAGGAAAGTTTCCGAATGAAACACACAGATGGCACCCATCTTCGTGTGTTACTTGATGGAGTTGATAGTGCCCACTAACACTCCCAGCGTTAGATTGTTCTATGGCCTATATTGGTAAGGGTATCGCCGATTAGAGACGACGATGCCGGTTCGAGTCCCGCTGGAACGGAATTATTGATAAAATTAATGACTGAAGAGCTCACCAATCTCGTATGTACATACTATTTCACAAAGATATTGAGATCATACAACATTCATACGTACACAAAATTAAGACTCTATCGCAAATCAAATTGTTTGCGCAGTAAATGATAAAAGACGTAGATATGCCTAAAGGTAGTTGGGTAGAGTTCTTGTTTACCCTTTAGATTACTTTTAGTGTATGGAAATAACCTTTTAACCTTTTTAGTTCATCATCATCAGTCGTTTGAAGTTCAGGGTTAGACGAGGGCTCCCCCATCATATACAATGGGGAATTATCTATAATGATCACGATCTAATAATTTATTATAGGTACTTATGTAAAGTATATGACATGTAAGGCTAGGCAAATAGTAAGTAGTAGTAGAGCTTCTTTGTGAAAGAGTTCGTCTGGGGAAGTACTACCACCATACCTATTTCTGCCGCAAAGCAGTAGTGCTTGCATTGCTGTTTTCAGGTTTGTAGGGTAAGGGTGCCGGTGAAATTACAGGCTCATGACTTTTCATCTTCATGTCTCAGGGTGGCGGGTGCAGTGCAATGCCACATAAGGCGCGTCCTAGGTGGACGTGACATATGTGAGAATGCACTGTTCATAGGCAGAGGTTACCGCTTAACATCAGGTGGGCCATCTGATCTGCTTGTCACAGCATTAAAGTAGTATGAAAAAAAAAAACAATAATATCTGTTATGAACTAACTAACTATAACTATGATTGGCAGGCAGATTGGTGATCGTAGTATTGGTGCTATATACTCAGGTGTTGATAGCCTTCCCCGGCGTAAAGTCGTGTGTAGGTATACGCGAGGTGTCAGTTCACCACTAGTATTGATGTCGTTTAGGTAAAACAATACGACTTTTAGTTCCTCAGATGAAAATATAATGATGTACGTACATATTACGTACCTCTGTGGCGCGACGGGCGAACGTTCGCCTGCGACGCAGAAGGTTGCGGGTTCGATTCCCGCCTCGGAACAAATATTTGTACTGTCTGCAGATATTTGTTCAGGGTGTTCTGGGTATTTTCTATATATAATAAAAAATATCTATTGTATTAAGTATATCAGTTGTCTAGTACCCATAACACAAGCTCTGCTTAGCTTGGGGCTAGATAATGTTGTGTGAACTGTCTAGCATTATTTATTTATTATTTATTTATTTATTAATAAGTTACTTGGTGAAACGTTTAAAAATAGAAATAGGATACGGAATATTTCCAACTAAAGATAAATTAATATACGTACAAGCTCAAAATACGCATAGTTTGTAAACACTGCGTCAACTTTACACTATCAAAATATTTACCTAACATTATTTATAGTAGCCGTTTAGTTTACATATGAACCTAGTTATCAAGACAGTGCTCTCTGTCAATAATGATTCCAGTTGCACATCTGATTAGATAGATGCATCATATTGCATGAGATTCATTTAACCTTTTGAATTATATGCGACACGGCCAATACGACAATAATGTTCTTAACAACTCTGTTTTGTTTTATGAGGTACATTGAAATCGGGGTATGCCAACGAGCTATGGAGCGTAGTATCCTAGGAGTGAAACTCACGTACCGAATTAGGAACTCGAGAATACGCTCCCAAACACAGATAGCTGACGTCGCTCAAAAAGCTGCTCATCTTAAGTGGGACTGGGCTGGACATGTGTGCCGTATGTCAGAAGAACTATGGGCAAAGACCATGACAGATTGGATCCCAAACAGACGACGGCCACGTGGAAGGCCCAGACGGAGATGGCGGGATGAGCTAGACTCCTACTTGAAGGATTGGTCCCAAATAGCCAACAATAGAGACGAATGGAAGGAAGGAAGGGAGGCCTTTATCCTGCAGTGGGATACCGCAGGCTCATAATAATAATAAATAATAATTGAAATCGCAAACGATGCTGGTTTCTATATGCAGGGTAATGAGATGAACATACATACATACATACATAGACACACGCCTTTTTCCCCGAAGGGGTAGGAAAAGCCTCAATGGGCCTCATTTCACATTGGTTTGCACTCGTGGAATATAGACGTGACAAGTGAGCTCATCGCCGCCATTGCTTCCCACGACTGACTCGGCTAACGCTTTCTTCCAGTAATAACACTTTCCATAAATAAGCTAGCAGCCGGGACAAATCTTATACCAAGTAATCTTATCAACAAGTCCGGGTAATCCCTTAGTCGGCTTTTACGACATCCACGGGAGGATACGAAGGGGTATATTCTTAGGCCGGACACACCACAAGTTTTTAGTTATTCCATTCAGAGCCGAAAAAAAACTGGTTTGAAAAATGTAGGAAAACTCATGATTATAAAGGCCTCATATCACAAAACCCAAGTACCTAGCACAATCAAGGAAAATTGCATGGTGTCTGTTTGTCAAAGGGATGATTTATTAATATTTTGGTACCCTCCCTCATTGCGTCGGTAGCCTCACTGCTGAGGGTCGTGACCTTTATGTAGGACCTTGGTTTTGATGATGTGTCTCCACTGGCTTCTATCCTCATGGCGTCGCTCACGCTGGAATCGAGCGCAGAGCGAACTTGATCGCATGGGGCTCCGTCCCCGCGGTCCCTTTCCTTCCACTTTACCAGTGACCACCAGCATTTCAAGATAGCCACCTTCCTTACTGGCAGTGCGGCTATATTTTGGTTAGCAACTGAAACCCATTTAAGTCAACATAAGCATAATTCTGCTCAGTAAGTAATTATTTGGTTAACGGAGTATGTTTTCGTCACACTAAGAAAAATACAGAGACCACTTTACTCCCAAAAACTGAAACAGTGCATTCTCAGACCAAATAAAAACAAACTAATATGGAATTGATTAGCAGCATTAAAACTTAAGACCACGGGAAAAGAAGAACGATCAGCTATTGTATTGATTGGTCAGCAGAATTCCAAAATTCACTCAATCCTACCCCTCCCAATAGCGCTATTTTACCAGCGAGGAGCTTGTGAGGACTTAAATAATAAATAAATAAATAAATAATGCTGGACAGTTCACACAGCATTATCTAGCACCAAGCTAAGCAGAGCTTGTGTTATGGGTACTAGATAACTGATATACTTAATACAATATATTACATACATATATATATTTTATTATACATAGAAAATACCCAGAACACCCTGAACAAATATCTGCGATCGCACAAATATTTGTTCCGAGACGGGAATCGAACCCGCCTACGCCCGCCGCGCCACAGAGGTCGTCATGAGCGACGTTACTTGGAGCGGAATAACCTGGAACAATGGTCCAAAAGGAGGGGAGAGCAGCGAAGGGGACTTGAGTCTTCTGGCGATATACAAAGAGCTTGATCCCTCGGGATTATAATGTAGTATCCATGCATATTTTTAATTTGAATAAAAAAAAATAAAAAAAAATGTACTTGATTTAGGCCTGTGTTCACGAACAAATAAACGGGTGGTTACCGTGACAATCGTCAAAGTGACAGATAATGTATGAAAACATCTGTCAAATCTCTATTTTTCTTTTATTTATTTTTTGTTAAGCTAAACAGCCGTCTAAACTTCCGATAATGTGTTGGTGAAAACACCCCTTAGTTAGTTAAAAACCAAATCTAAAATTAGGTTTTTTTTTTTTTTTTTTTTTTTTTAGTTGTTGCAGTTACCGGAAATTTCGACATGTAGGTAATCTGATAATCGTGCTTACATAGTAATATCAAGTAATATCAGTAATAGTACAAGAATCGACTCACAAAATAATAATCTAGCATGTGCCGTTTTGGTGACCGTACATTAGTACCGTACCGCACGCGGCCATCACGCGACACAGCGTGCCATCCATGCGTCCCGCTTGTCGCGCTATCTGCCGCACCCGTTCAGGGTACGGTCCTATTGCGAGCGATTTACAAGTCACCATAAAAATTTCCTGTAAAAATAATTTCATATTTAAAATAAATTGGAGAACTATACGCCCTGTTCCACTCTAATCTAGTCTATTCGTACTTAACGTTTCAGTTCTACCTTTATAATGCGAACTGCGAAGGAGTGGAATACACTACCGTCGTCTGTATTTCCTGAAAACTATAATCTGGGTCTCTTCAAGGCTAGTGTGAATAGACCCCCATCTTCGGCCACATCGTCACTTACCAACAGGTGAGATCGTGGTCAAACAAAGGTCTTATCAATGTTAAAATTAAATAAACTATTGATTCAATGCTAAATGCTGTTACCATTAAGTCCACCTTTTTGTAACATTATTTTATGTGCAATAAAGTATAAATAATAGTAATAATAATCCCTCAATGGGTTTGATTCCAGTTTACTATTATTGAGTACTCATCGTTTTAGATTATTATCCACCATGGAAGTAATTAGTAGGTACTTATTACTTCCATTTTATCCACTCGTCTATGCTTTCTACTAATACACTGCAACAAAAAAAGTTCTATATATTTTTGTAGGTTTTGATCCATTTGGGCTGTCCGTGGGGTACCTGTGTTTTCAAAATTATTTCAGGGCGTCTTTGGTCAATAGACTGACCTGAGAGTTGGCTCTTATCTGACTTAACGCATTGGTATTTTTATTCAGCGTGGCCAGCATATTTTTTTTCTGAGTGGTCTGATTTAGATCAGTGTGACCTGTTTATCTTTAGATTGTTTGCAACGGTCTTTAGATAGAACTAGAACTTTAAAGCAGTGTTTTTCTCTATATGCGTGGGCACCACCTATTGACGCAATAGAAGAGGCAGTGGAAATGATGATAAAACCAATCACTATACAAATGTACCGATAGCAATATCATTATAAGTATAATCCTATTATAACACTTTATTTTCGAGTTATCTTAATCGGATTACTGAATACAAAATAATAGGGGCTCGGTACCTACATAACACTGGGTACATAACGGTCTAAAATTGTATGTATTTACAAACCAAATTAATATAATTTAAAATCCTTACAATGGGTTTAAAGAGTTTACAAGACTAGAGTGACTAGTTTTTTTTAACCTGTTGGTCATGGATGTAGTAATACATTATAATCACTACGGCCAGACCAAGGAGGATTCATACACTTTTCCCCAATATTTTTTTAGAAATAGTATGTGGTTACGCACGTACCATTCGTACAGCGCATACGTGCGCAAACGTACAGGGTATGCGCGGTAGAATCGTGTATTTTTATTTAGCCTTTTATTTACAATGTTTTTTATGTTCTTTGTTGGTCAAATAACAGTTTTATTGCATGAGTGTAGATAAAGTAGTGTACTGCACATAAGTATAGGTATTAAAACACTCGTGTGATACTTTTTAAACTCACAGTCGTGTTTTAATAACCCCTGCTATGTGAGTTTCATTAACTACTATTATATGTACATAAGTAGATATTTTTTCTCAAATTTAATATTTAGGTAGGTACTAATTTTCACTAGGCATGGAGTTATTGGTGTGTCCATGGCCATTCGATAAATAGGAAACACCTACTAGTAAGCTAAGTGGAATCTAGAGGTCAATTGATATCGCTATTCTATAAGTAGCACAACCAATCAATATTCTCACTATCAATTCTACCACAAATTAGGTTATTGTAGCCTATTTAGTAACTGATAATAATTATGTCGAGGACTTACTTACGAATTGAGTAGATATTCCACTTTATCCGTATAAGTAGAGATCACATTAAAATAGATACCTATCGGTACTATTCATGATCATGAGGTGTTATAATTGATGTATTAAATAAATCGCTTAGTAGGATCCCTTTTCAACGCACGCGGTAATCCGCGCGCCATCTTCCTCGCGCTAAAGTGCGTCGTGCACAAATACTTAGTTCTTTTACGGCAAAAATAATAGAAAAATGCCTTCTTTAAAAAAAAGACTAGAGCTAAGTTCAAACCAACGCGATCAGCCCGCGTCCGCGGTGGCGATCCATTGACTTACCATTGATCGCCATCGTGCACGCCACTGAGGGCGCAGGCTGAACGCGTTGGTTTGGCCTTAGCTTAATGCCTTCTTATATTTCGTTCAATTATCATGCAGTATCAAGATATTGTTTAAAGAATCATTGAATTGGTTTATTGTACAACTTAGACGCCACTTTGTAAATTTTTCTAGTTTTTTTTATGGAATCGTGTTTTCGCCTTACATAATGCCTTTACCATAAATTTATTATAGAGGATCATGCTAAGCATGTGAGGATATATTGAATGATAGATCTGAAGAATTAAGATACCTACTTTTGATGATCATGTTGGTTGTTCGGATTGATGTAAAAATGACGACCTCTGTAGCGCGTCGGGCGAGTACTCGGCTGACATGCGACAGGTTGAGGATTCGATTCCCGCTACGGGATAAATGTTTGTATGATCTGCAAATATTTGTCCCGTCCGGGTGTTATGGTAGGTACCATGGTAGGTACTCGTAGTTTCTGTTACCCACGACACAGGGAATCCTAGTGTGGGGTCAGGACAACGTGTCCGATTGTTGGGTGTTATGTATGTTAAATAAATAAAATAAAACTAGTTTTTCTTAATATAGAATAAGTATATTGAATAATTAAATAATTTTAATTCAAATATTTTGCAAAAAGACTTATAATGTGTAATCGTAAAAGTAATAATAAAATGTTCGAGAGTTCTAAATATTCGGTTAGGGGTAGGTACTTCTTTATGTGTGAGCTACTAGGTAATTTACCAAATGACCAGGTTGTTGATTAACATGCAAGCTGCGGTATCCAATCGGGATTACACGCCTTGTCATCACAAAGGGGTCCTTTAGTACCTAGGTGGTTGCATGGAAAGCGACAACATGAGAACTCTCACAAAGGGGTCCTTTAGTACCTAGGTGGTTGCATGGAAAGCGACAACATGAGAACTCTCACAAAGGGGTCCTTTAGTACCTAGGTGGTTGCATGGAAAGCGACAACATGAGAACTCTCACAAAGGGGTCCTTTAGTACCTAGGTGGTTGCATGGAAAGCGACAACATGAGAACTCTCACAAAGGGGTCCTTTAGTACCTAGGTGGTTGCATGGAAAGCGACAACATGAGAACTCTCACAAAGGGGTCCTTTAGTACCTAGGTGGTTGCATGGAAAGCGACAACATGAGAACTCTCACAAAGGGGTCCTTTAGTACCTAGGTGGTTGCATGGAAAGCGACAACATGAGAACTCTCACAAAGGGGTCCTTTAGTACCTAGGTGGTTGCATGGAAAGCGACAACATGAGAACTCGATACGGTCGAACCAGAAGTGCAGTCTATCATTTCACTAAATAATATTATCTATAATATTTTATAATTACAACCATTCGCGGCAACGCAGCAAAATGTCTATATAATGCTAATTTTCATAAATATTTGAAAAGAACAATATTCAGGATGCCTAAAACAACTTATTGAAAGTTGAAAGCGTAAACCGAAACGCGAGTAAACTAAAATTTCAATGATTGTTTTATGACATCCTGATTTATTAATGATTTTACATGCGAATGATCATGTCAGTCTTACGCCCGGGAGGGATTTCGACAACGCATTCCAGGGGGCCAAAGTTTTGACAGAACTTTGACACTATCTTTATGAAAATGTCAAGTTCGACATAACGTCAATAATCCTAGAGTTGGCCCCCAGTGGGGCAAGTACGTTTTAACGTTAGCGAGACGATAGTCAATGTCAAATACTAACCAATCAAGTTTATTTTTGTTAATGGCTTCTGTGTATTATTTGCAACAATTTAACCAATGTCAAGAATTAATAATTAATTAAACTTTTGATGAATAACAAGTACATATAAATAAATAATAATAAATAATAAAAGTGTATAATAAATAGATAGTCAAGTCGTCAAGACTTCAAGAGTCTCCGTCAAGTCATAACCCAGTTTAAATGGTGGCAGAAAAACCAAGTCTTACACACGCAATCCACCTATATTTAACTACACCACTCATGTGCTATTTATCTAAGTTACAACGTTTAAAATACCACCAAAATTACACGAAATAACTCGATAAAACACATTAAAACGTAAATAAATAAAAATGACGACGTTTCTTTCAAAAATGGCAGATTGATTCTCCACCAATCAAGTTATTAAGAGTTCTAATCACCTCGATGTCATTGGCCAATATTTGACGTTGAGTATCGTCTCGCTAGCGTTCATTACTGGTACTTGCCGCACCGCACCGATCCGGTAGTGGCATATGTTACAAACTACACACTTTATGTGAAAATCAACATTTGTGCATGTTTGTCATCAAACATCACATTTCTTTTCCACTATACATTCAAATATTTGCAGACGACAGAGCTATGGGAATTAAAATAATATTATTATTTTATTACGTACTAAGTAGCCATCCAACTGTTTAATGGTTACATACTTTAATAGGCGGAGACACCTCACTTATAATAGGTGTAATAATTAAACTACAAGTCCTGATGTATAAAATAACTATGCATCGTCGTTATAGAACTAAACAGACTTCTAAACTGCTTACATTGACACCTGTGTAAAACTGACTGTGATGTGACGTAGAAATAAGTTTATTTGCATTGCGATGAGTATTACATAATCAAACCTAATCATAAGATCTAAACAATAAAATCAACTCAAAGCATTATCTACTGCCTACTAGCATATATAACACGAAATGTATATCTGTTACTTAGGCCCAGAACACACGGCGAAACGAAACTGCAATTTAACCCTTTTGAAACTCTCTGTTTGAAATCAGTTTCAGACAATTTCCACAAACGGCGCGACCTAAACGTTTAAATTTTCATACAGTAATTCCGAAATAAAACTGCCTCATTGCTCAGCAGAGTGCGAAGCAGTTCCAAAGGCATCCTGCAGCTCATTCCCGATCGCTATGACCTGCCAGTAATGAAGGCTTTTATCCGGGTCCTGATCAGGTAGGTATTAGTCTCTCTAGAGTCTGTTTTGTCGGGAGTCGGATGGGAGTTTTCGCTTAAACTTACACCTGTAACTGATGTATTTATAACATAGATTTTAAGAACATATACTAAATAATAATGGACCTATAATGTCTGACTTAATAAATGAATTATAATATTATTATTATATTCGTTTTCTCTGAGAGCAGACGTTAAAAAACGCGGCAAAAACAATAAAACGCGACGCGAGTTTCCTGCAAGCCAGTTTCAATGCAACTGATTTGAAATGCGTTTCAAACTCGTTTCAAACTTTTTGCGTCGTGGGTGGTTTCCTATAGGACTATATGACAAACTCAAAAGTAATTTAGAGTTGCAGTTTCGTCATTTTTGCGTTTCACCGTATGTTCTGGGCCTTAGTCTCAACACTTGCTGTGTGAAGAAAACAACGTTAGAAATGAACTGATACTTTCGGTACAAGTAGGTAATAGTGAAATAAGCAAATAATTATAATAAGGCCCAACAAAATTCGCGGTAAAAAAACAGTACTTTTGTTCAGCGCAACTTTCTCAATTCCCATAAAATGACTGTTATTTTTTGAATGCAAAGTTCTAAATCACCTATTTATCCAGTAAATCTATGAATTTTCATTTTGATAACAACACATTATAAATTGGAAAAAATAATAATCAAACATACGGTTTCACTTAAGAACTGAATACCAGAGGCCGTAGACAAAGTAACATTCTATTAGCGATGTCGCTAGTAGAAAAGCCAACAATTTATGAGATTGACGTAAGCTATCGAAATATCACGTGGTCTATTGTATTGTATTACGATTGTAGAAATGAAATCGCTTCGAAGCGAATGCCACTTGGCTAGGCCGACTGATTATTTAACTGTGTTTTTAGCTAAATGATAGCGAACAACAATCTGAGAAAAATCGAACGTACTGGGCATATGGTATGTAATAGTCTACAACATTTGTACTTTAAAAAAATGTGGCCAACGCTGAAAAAACTCAATAAAAACTAAGGCGAAACCGTCATCTACACGTAAGAATAAAATTATAATAACAATAAGTGTTAAATATTTCTAAATTTTAGAGTTCTGTCTAAAAAAAACTATTTTTGTATTTTATTTTTTACTACACATTGTTTTGTAATAAAATATCTACATAATGCCTGATAAGCAGATGCGCAAGCGCAAGTTGTGTTAAAATGAAAATTCGTCGAGTTTTTCGGATAAATAGGTGAAATAACTATGGATTGGGAAAAGTACCAGACATCTTAAAATTACTGTTTCCTGTTTGTGGACAGCGAAACTTGTAGGGCCCCTTAAGTGCAGATGAGTTTCACAATGGCTGGTACATTAATGTGATATAGTTAAATTATGCTTTTTGTCACCTGAATAACATAAAATGAATGTTACGCGGTAAATTTCAACAGGTGTGTTCAACTGGGGGCAGACAATTAAAACACCACAACACTTGAAACGAATCGCAAACACTTGATACTGGTCAAATTACAACTATGAACGAACATGCATTAATTTCACCATCGACAGTTTTTAACACATTTGGCTTAGTTTCATAATCAATAAGAAAAGTTCTAAGTAAGCTACTTCAAATACAACTGCTCAGTAAACAAGTGTTTGAGTTTCACAATCCCTCAGTAGTGTTAATCACCACTTTATCTGCTCAGTAAGTTAAAAGTTAACGAAAGAATTTAACCTCAAAGTAGTTAACTCTGAGCGAGTTAAACCAATTAAACCTTTACTTATTGATTGTGAAACAAAGCCTTAATGTTTCATCTTCACCAACAACTTGACTGTCGATGGTGGAAGAGGCCCTAATAAAAATATGCTTCAATCAAACTAACATTACAATTACGAAACTAACGATATATGAATTAAATATATTTTGTAATTTAAATACAATGTTGTGTAAAAATAGTTATTTTGTCAAAGCCAAAATACGCAGAAAAAATACCAGTTAAGGCTGCGTCCCCAGTAGGCAAACTGTTCGTCGCCGACTGAGTTAACGGCGTATGGAGTGTTTACAGTTTGCTAGTTTTGCGTTCACTGCGTAGAGTGAGCCCAAAACTAGCTAACTGTGAACACTCCATTTCAAATATGGAAGGACGTACTAAACCGATACGCCGGTAACTCAGTCGGCGGCGAACAGTTTGCCTACTGGGGACGCAGCCTTATGTTAATAATGCCGGAGGAGCAGACGATCAGGTAGAATTATTGAGTAATAGGATAACTTCGTACTACATAGTTTAAATGATTTGCAAAGTAATTATGGACGGCAGCAGTTATCATGATAATGGATTTCAAACGTGACTTGATACAAATTAACTAGGTATTGTGGCTGGGAATTATTTTAATGAGTAAAAGACACATTTTCGACTGATAATGTTTCATAAAGATCCCCGCAACCGCGTTCGTCGGTAGATCGCCCGCCGTAGATGTTATTCGACAACCTACTGTCGAACGAAGTCACGGGCTGTGCGTATAATAAAGAGTGTCTAAAAAGTGAGCGAAACGTGAGCAGAAAGACAAAAATAGTACCACTGTCATATTTATGTTTGTTATACGTACCAGGCGAGCAGCAGTCTGCTAGAGTAGTCGGATTATCGGATATAACCTACTGGATATCCTCAATACTGGAATTTATACAATACCACCACCAGGCAAGCAGCAGGCTGCAGTAGTTTTGTTTGTTAGTCTTGCTTTTGATGTAATTTGGTAGGTATATAGATAGATCAAAACCCGCTCTAAAGGAGAATAACGCGGGTGAAACCGCGGGGCACAGATAGTATTTAATAAATATGACACACATAGGTACAATATGTAATATATAATATATGTTAATATGACAGAGATACTGTTTTACTGGTACTTTATATAAGCTCATTCAGAAACATAGCAAAAGAATAGCATTCTTATAAAGACATTGTGATTATACGAAATAAATAAGATATAAAATTAAGAACATATAAAGTTACCGTATAGAATTGAAACTATCGTGGTTAGAAATCATTTTATACTGAATATACGACTAATTGACAGTTAATTGTCATACACAGTGATAATTAGCCGTATATTAATTGAAATAGTTCAAGATAATGCAATTTATTGAATGCAGATAATGAATGTTACTATGATGAAGAGTGAAACAGTCTAACACAACAAATTACCAGTAAAATGCTATTCGATTGAAATATAACTACTCAAGTGCATTATTAACGCATTGGTAACAGCGAAACCGGTCGTGCCTTTCTCTATTCTACGTGCAGTATATATGACAATACTTCTCTGTAGAAATACTATAAATATCTATTCAATGAAACATTTTATAAACACTGGAAGGTAGATAAATCAAAGGGTCTGCATCCTTATCAAACTTGAAAGAACATCCTTATCAAACTTGAAAGAACATCCTAATGAAACCTGAAATAACATCCTTATCAAACTTGAAAGAACATCCGCATCAAACTTGAAAGAAAACCCTTATCAAACTTGAAAGAAAATCCTTATCAAACTTGAAAAAACATCCTTATCAAACTAGAAAGAACATCCTTATCAAACTTGAAAAAACATCCTTATCAAACTTGAAAGAACATCCTTATCAAACTTGAAAGAAAATCCTTATCAAACCTGAAAGAACATCCTTATCAAACTTGAAAGAACATCCATATCAAACCTGAAAGAACATCCTTATCAAACCTGAAAGAACATCCTTATCAAACTTGAAAGAACATCAATTATACTAACTAGCATTCTAAAAATTTACTATCTAATGAATGCTGAAAAACATCCCACAATTTATGAATGCATAAACATCTAAGATATTGAACTAAGCCTACTCCGCGCCGGCTGGCAACAAGCACGTTATTACAATGTCATGTTCTCTTATTATTTTGTTCACAAATCTAGCGACTACCTTTTTTGACAAATACTTTTCATCAATATATTTTCACGTTACATTCACTTCATCTACAAAGAATGGATTTTTATTTTACTTTTTATAAATATTAGGTAAAACGCTTGAAACAGTTTTTTTTTTCAAATTATCCTTTTGATTTTGTAGTGCCTATATATCCCGTTATAAAGGAAAATTGTATATGCTGGTGTAAGTCATAAGTAAGGTATTTCTATTCCAATTATATTTCGCGGTAGACACACATTATTGAGTCCCAGCGTTCTGTGTACGTACAAAGGGACACGTTCACAGTTCCTTTATGAATATATAATATTTACGTGTGTAGTAACCGTATTTCATTACTAGCCCACTTTCTTTAATAAAAGAAATAAGATTGGTTTGTTCTCAGATTTATTTCCGTAAAACTTATATAATTAAAACGAAAGGGAACTGTAAAATGTCCCTATTGTTGTATCGAAACCGTAAAAAACTAGCTTTATCTATATTTTGTTCTTGAAAGGGACGTTACCCTATTTATATACAGATACAGATATACGTTACCCTATTTATTTTCATCATAGGACGAGCAGGCGCACGGCTCGGTACCACCCTTACCTCATTAGTATACCCTCTATTCGTACTAAACGTTTCAGTTCTACCTTTATAATGAGAACTGCTAAGGAGTGGAATACACAACCGTCGTCTGACTTTCCTGATAACTATAATCTGGGTCTCTTCAAGGCTAGAGTGAATAGGTGCCTTCTAGACCTTTGTGCTCCATCTTCGGCCGCATTGTCACTTACCAACAGGTGAGATCGTGGTCAAACAAAGGTATATCATTGTTAAAAAAAAAAAAATGTGGACAACATAGTACGACTACCAAAAACATGTGACGTGTTTAAAAACATTTATTGGTAAACATCGAATCCTGAATTTGTCAGTATGTAAGAATAGTAAGGGAGTACACATCAACAACATCGTTGGAAAAGTTACAAGTCAGTCTTGATCTTACTAACTATCGGACACATCAATCGGTGACGAAATATATGAGTTGTTTTCAAGCAAGGCACAATTATGGCAACTTATGGTTTATTCGTGGTTCTACATTGGAACAAGTCAATCAAATTTACTTTGAAATTCTGCATCTTGATCTTTTCCAATTTTCTGTAATATTCACAAATTTTCTTCTATAACATTAATATAAATATTCGCATACAAGACATCAATCCGAATAATTCGCCGCAGAATAGTTCACTACTATATATTCATCCATGTGTATGTAAATTTAATATTTTTTTTACAAAACTCCTGCGACTAAATGTTCATACGAATAGCTAATTCGTACATTTTAAACAGCTAATACGATATATAAAACATTTTACAAAATGATATTATATTATTGCTTTATGGTTGGAAGATTTTCAGTAAAAATACCTTTCTTTCAACTATTTATGATACGTTACTGTCTAGGTTTTATAGTAATTATCTTAGCTGACATTGGAATAACGTTTGTATTGGCTTGAAAGGCATGAAACTATCTTCGCACGAGGGGCTTTTTCTTGAATTTAATAATATCATGCTATAGCTTTTAGTTTTAAAGAGCCTTGAAGATTGTCTGATATTAATCAGACAATCTCGTATAGAAACTCTGCGCGTGCTCTGTAGAACAAGACCAAGTCATGTATGACTTGGACTCTTAGAAATCTGAAGAGAGGAAAATTGATATAGGACTGGCGCATGTCATCAGCGTTTGACCAAATTGTACACTCTTTTCACTCAGTCTAGTAATTATGACGTTAAATAATTAAATCACACACAGAATTTGATAATAAAATATCAAAGATACGTGGTGACTTTCCAGTTATTTCCCACTTCCTTTATTTAACGAGCAGCTTAGGACAGGAAAAAACACCTTGACGCCGCTTAATGCAGTGAAAACTTGAAAAAAACGAAGTCAAAAGATACAATTTACGACACACAGGATCACATACCACATGTAAGTAAATGAATTCAAGTGTTTAATGTGATGTATGACGATTATGTCATAGTTATGTATGTGTATGGAAGTGCGAAAAGAACTGCATCAAAAAACGCAACATTGATTTCAATACAAAACAAAAACCCCAGATAACTCTTCTCCTAACTTCAGTTTTCTAGACTTTATGCGTTATCAAAGTCATGCCAATTTATCAGATATTTTTAATGTCGATAATCAACAACACGTTGATTTATCTATCGTTCTATTCATCAAAGACGTCAATAGTACTCTGGGGGTCATTTGTTGCCAGCAAGCGCGTCATACATTATCGTCATCATCCAAAGGCTCTCAAGATGCTACTTTGCATTAATATATGAATAATTAATATAATATAAACGTGTAAATAAAGTACTATAGTTAAATCGAACTCACATCTACAATTATCTCCACGAGACGTCATTACGTTTACATTCATGAAACTCCAAATTTCGACAAGAGAATATCAAAAATAGTGAATCGACGGTTTTCTACAACTTCTGTCTAATATTTTGTAGTACAATGACTTCATTATAGGTCACATGATACATTTAAGTCAAATTCTCTTCACAAAGAACTATTGCAATCAATTTTGAATTTCTCGTAATCTCCAAGTCTTGATCAAATCTAACCGCCTTCCTGCATCGACACATCCAATCCGACTCTCCTGCCTATGCTATAAGAGTCAATTTGAAGTGCCGATAGCAGTATTCTTGTGTCCGTTTTACTCGGACTGCCTTTCTTCACTCCACGACAATTACATTCAAAAGGTGCAACGACTGATATGAACAACATTTTTAAGCAAATTTTTTTTACATTTTATTTTTTTAGATGTTTATTGGCAACCATTCGCCATTTTGCGTGCCTACGTTGTTTTAAATTTAGTACATCTCAATACCAGCCGTTTCACATTTTCGTAATTTCGTACCTTAGCGCAAACCATCATTCCAGACCAACATTTATTTTCCAAACCAATTTATTTTCGATAATACACCTACTTTTATATTTTATAGCTTGTAAATAAATTTAAAATACAACAGACATTTTACTCGATAGTATCCTGACTGATTTTATGGACTATTAATTTAACGAACTAGAATAACGCGAATGAAGCGTCTATATTTATTTTATACGCTTAGTCGGAAGCGATAGAGATCTTTTAAGAAATTCGCTAGTGTAAATATCTACAACGTAGTGAATTCACTAGTGTAAACATCCGCAACATAGTGAATTCACTAGTGTAAACATCTACAACGTAGTGAGTTCACTAGTGTTAACATCTACTGTACAACGTAGTAAATTCACTAGTGTAAACATCTACAACATAGTGAATTCACTAGTATAAACATCTACCACATAGTGAATTAACCTGGGCGGACAACTTACATCTATTTCATTAGTTATTAAGTTATTTAAGGCCATGTCTACGATTCTACGACTCATTAGGGTGCTGTTCATTGAAAGCTGATATACTAACATTAAACTTTTGAAACTATCATAGTTATGTACATAATTTTCACTAGGAACTGAATATTTACCATGATTTTTGAGCTTTGATTGTTCCCGATATTTCGGCACAGTTGCAAGCGCTATGATCACGGGAGAACTAACTAAAGTCATTGCGAGTAGATGTTATTGGCAGATATATCGATCTACCATCTTTATCACTCTTTTATTAGGAACGATTCATATTTTTATTACGATTTATTTTATAATATCCACTCGCAAAGACTTTAGTTAGTTCTCCCGTGATCATCGCGCATGCAACTGTGCCGAAATATCGGGAACAATCAAAGCTCAAAAATCATGGTAAATACTCAGTTTCTAGTGAAAAGTATATACATAACTATGATAGTTTCAAAAGGTTAAAGTTATGCATTTGTTACATACATAGTTATAATAAGGAGATATAAATAGTTTAAGTACAGTTATTTATGCGTTGTCCACCAAACTACATCGAATTGAGTTAACTAAAAATAAAACAGTGTTAATAATAATTTAAACAGTGTGTTACTTATGTTTATATTATTAAAAACACTATGTAATCGTTACCATTCAACATCTGCATGAAAGGTATTAAATAAAGCTCCACTGGGTTTCCATAGCGGGATGCTCAATACCCCTGACTAGTGAAGGATATAAGACAAAGAAATATATATTGTATATAGCCAACATTAGGCAAATTTTATCTGATGCACTTATCAATGTAATGACAATTTCTTGTTCAGTTTAACCTTAAATTACTCGCAACGAAAAATAAGGATCAGTCCGAACGCGATCCCGCTCACACTAGCTTCCCATTTCGCACCATAGATGGCATTTTTGTAGCAAAACTTACTGTTTCCATTAAATATTTATAAAGATTTTTTTAATCCTGTTTTTATTAGTTTTACCTTTTATTTATATTCATAACTCATTCATAAATTCGTGCGAGTATTTAAGATTTACCTGTCTGTAGAGAAGAGACAATAGTGTGCATGGACGTAGATGTCATTCAATCGCTAGTGTTAGGTATTTATTTCAAATTGAAACAAATGTTGCTATCTCCCCCCCATCCAGCATAGCTCTTGGATCAACACATACAAATACTCCGAATACAATCAACCTCATACTATTTTACGCACAACCTTCAAATGAGCTTGCTCTCTGTGTTAGTACAATGAATTCAACCGTCAATAATATCAAATGAAACAATGATAAAGTAATTACAGAACGCTAATAAATATTTACACTGAGATCTGCAGTCGTGACGTTGAGAACAAAAATACTTGTCAACGCCCTTCCAAGTATCTAATATTATGTATAGAGTAAACAATGTGAACTGTTCATGTTTCAGGAGTTAGCAACATTTCTTCGCGAACGAAATAATTCGCATTTTTCAATGAGATCGATACTCGAATCGAGCTAAACTATTACTAAGAGGTATTTACTAACTTTTCGGGAGAATTATGTTGGCAAATGATGAAAATGAAACATTCGTCAGTATAATAATTCAGGTCGGTAATCGCGACACGTGTCTTACCTACGCAAAGTGTACACAGTCGCATCGTACGTGTCGTGACGCACGAATGCAGCGGGTGCGCCGAACAAGTACTGAAACTACATGTAAGTAACACGAGTAAGTAATACAGTTTAGTTAGTGTGAGATGGTGTATAGCCCACGCCAGTTGTGTGACAGTTTGCGCGCGGAGTACCGCACCAGACAAACTATCGGCGACCGTCGTCATTTGCCGTTCGTCTGCAGCGCCGCGTTCAGCTGCGTCCAGAGGTCCTTCTTGCACGTCTTAGACCTAAAAACAGTTCTCTTATTGTCCATATGTGGGTGCTATAGCATTCGAGAGCACTTGACTGAAGAATGGATGTAGGTCTTTGTCTCTAAACAAAAGAGCACCTTTGAAAATTAAATTATCAAACGAATATTTACTTTCTACGACTCACTCAAATAGTTACAACAACAGCTGATTATTTGCATATCATACATAATATATCATCTTTGTTTTATTTGATAATTAAATTATTGAATGAATATTTACTTTCTACGACTCAACTACTTCAAAAACAACAGCTGATTATTTGCATATCATAATATCTTTGTTTTCAAACTGCGTAATTTCTAGTCATACTTTGAACTATAAAAACATCGATGAGCACATGAGTAAGCATTGTCAATCATTAGCTACAGGTCGAATAAAATTGCACCGTAAATATAAACAACTGCAAACTTGGTTAAGATGTCACTTACTTGCGCAGAGAAGCCAGCCACTCCTTGAACTGCGCGTTGCCCTCGGGGGTGAGCTGGAAGGCGGTGCGCGCAGACAGCACGATGCTGACGAACTCCTCGTACTCCACCGCGGTGATGTGGTACAGCTTCTGATGGATGCATTGGATGTACCTGCCGAATGAATGGTCAGTTAGTTTCAGGGACTTTTTCCCCGAAAAACTCCACGCACAGCTCGTGCAGCACGAAGGGATACACGACCGAATTGACGTCACATCGCGTGATAACAGTGACACTTACATCTGCTGGCATTTCTGCACGAGCGGGGCCAGGGTTCCTCACAGGTGCTGCATCACGAGCTGGTGCGGGCCGCCGCGCGCGAGCCAGTGTGCGAACTGCACGCATAGCTCGCACAGCACGAAGGGAGACACGACCGAGTTGACGTCACATCGCGTGATGACAGTGACACTTACATCTGTTGGCATTTCTGCACGAGCGGGGCCAGGGTTCCTCGCAGGTGCTGCATCACGAGCTGGTGAGGGCCGCCGCGCGCGAGCCAGTGTGCGGACTGCACGCACAGCTCGTACAGCACGAAGGGAGACACGATCGAGGTGATGTCACATCGCGTGATGACAGAGACACTTACATCTGCTGGCATTTCTGCACGAGCGGGGCCAGGGTTCCTCGCAGGTGCTGCATCACGAGCTGGTGCGGGCCGCCGCGCGCGAGCCAGTGTGCGGACTCCACGCATAGCTCGTAGAGCACGAAGGGAGACACGACCGAGTTGACTGCGCACACGCAGAACTGGTGCAGGTACTGCGCGCCGAGGCGCTTGCACACTCGTAGCAGCCACTTCACGTGCTCACCGTACGGAGGGTTCCTGTACGAACAGCAACGGACATGGAAAATATTTGATCCTTTCAAGGTATTGATTATTTAACCATAAACAGTATCAGGGCCCATCGCACTAATTTTGAACCTTATTACCATAATTCTATACGAAAAAAAAACGGACTTCATCAAAAGAATTTTCCAATTGTTTCAGAAATGACGGAGATCATCATTGTCTTGCCCTTTTCCCAATTTATTTGGGGTCGGCGCAGTACGTCTTTTTACAAGTCATACTGCAAAAGGGTTTTGGCTAGATTTTTACAGTCGGCCGCCTGCCTGACACCAACCCTCCTTGGGAATGCTTGTAGGTGGTTTACCCGCCACCGCACTGTGAACCCAAGGTGCGATAGTATGCACAGGTTTCCACACACCCTTAGTTGCCTTCTACAAGACCCACGGGATGAGGTGGGGTAGCCCTATTCGAGACCGGGAACGTTCTCATAAATGACGGAGATATGAGGTAACAAACATACAAAACCATACAGTCGAATTGAGAAGCTCCACCTTTTTTTTCAGTCAGTTATAAACCAAATCAGGACCAATCACCTATTAAAGAAAGGATCCCTCGATCAAGACATACAAAATAACATGAACGGTTCTGTTTTCCTTTTGGTACAGTACTACCCAAGTAATATGGCTTACCGATGTACCTGCGCAGAAGATGTTTTTTTAAAGCGCGGGAATTGCTATGTACCGCTATTGGTCGGTTTGGTCGGCAGCTGTTAGTCAGCCGCCATACTTCTGATTGAGGGGCGTGACTTGCGAGTGAGACGGAACTAACAGCTGCAGTGTATTATGAACCTTATAATAGTGAACTAAGGTTGATTGTAAGTGTTTGAGCATTCTTTCGTTAATCTTCGGAGCCATACTTTCTTTTCTGCGTGAACGAAGATTCACGACGCGCCATATCAGTTGGGTACTACTTGTAATAACGTTCGAAATTAGCGCTATTGTCTGGTTCGTTACTGACCTAAAGTTACATAAAAACAAGTCAACGTTTTCATAAAGGTGGGTTAAAGAAAGTCATCATCAGCCTGTAAATCATGGACTACAACTCACCTTCCGAACTTATTCTGCGGGCGGTCATCATGCACCCTCCTAGCTTGCGTCTCTAAGGCCAGCATGCCCACTCGATACGCGGCGAGCAGTCTTCTCAACTGTCCCGGGGGCAGGTTAGGGGGGGCGCTGCCGCCTAACCCGGTCACGCCCACGTTGCTGACAGCGCCGATGTTTACGTTCACTTGTTGAACATTATGCGGCGGCGGTAACGGAGGTGGAATTGGAGGCGGGTGCTGCGATATGTTCTGGAAAGTTGGAAAATTATTAGTTATGGAAGAAAAATGTATTCGGACGGGGATTCATCTAATTTACCTAGGTAATCCTAGATGTGACATGTTTTTTGTTTATTGTATACCTATTTGTTATTTTGATTTTTGTTTCAAGTACGATTTGTACTTTTGACTCATTTTGTGATAAATATTTGTTTGACGTGTACCTTTTGTATGATTAAATGGCTATCTGACTGTTCGATATACATCGATCACCTAGATAATTATAGCAGCCAACAGCAATCCTACCTAAGTGGGTGACTCGTGTACTTGCGCCCACTAGGTCAGTTCAGCAACGCAGTCAGCCAGTGTACCTATCGGATTCTACTTTATACAGCTAGGTTATGCTGCTAGGAAGTTCAGCCTAGTGAACTGAATTCATACATGACAAATAATGATGATAAACCAGTCATCAAGACACTTCTGGACGTACGTGTGTCTACGTACGGCTTAGTACGAGAATTTTATAGTATTTATTTATTACAAGGAAAACCAGCAGCACATACATACAAATAATATAAAAGAAGTTAAATCAGAAGGCTATTAAGAGGTTTTCACGATTAAAAATAATAATCTATATATATAAAACAAAGTCGTGTTAGTTACACCACTTATAACTTAAGAATGGGTGAACCGATTTGGCTGAAAATTGGTGGGAGGTAGCATAGAACCAGTAGATTGACATAGGAGGGAGGGGTAGGAGGGGGGGGGGGGGGGGGGGTTCACCGGGGGCTACCCGAGCGAAGCTGGGGCGAGTCGCTAGTAGTTACATAAAAAGTAAGACCAGGCTGAGTAGACTGAAAACTAAAAACCTACCTACAACTACTAAAACTACTAAAAACTATTCGAAACTATATGAAGTTTTGTTTCCTTCAATACATTTTCTGACAGCGTCCTTAGTTTTCTCCTCGTTTCCGCTAGGAGCGCTGCAATTAAATGTATGGAAGGATACGAGACTTCATATAGTTTCGAAAACTATCCAAACTCGTACTAAGCCCCCTAGTTTATTTAGACGACCTCAGTGGCGCGGCGGGCGAGTAGCCAGCTGACACGCATAAGGTTGCGGGTCCGATTCCCGCTTCGGAACAATTGTTTCCATAATCTGCAAATAGATCACCGAACTTGTAGTAGGGCTGGATGGAATAAACCAATATTTGTCCCGGGTCTCAGTGTTGTGGTACCAGGTAGGGGCGTGTTGTTCCAGATATCCAGGACACAGGGAACCCTAGAGTTTTTTTTTTTACATTGATAGACCTTTGTTTGACCACGATCTTACCTGTTGGTAAGTGACAATGTGGCCGAAGATGGAGCACAAAGGTCTAGAAGGCACCTATTAACTCTAGCCATGAAGAGACCCAGATCATAGTTTTCAGGAAAGACAGACGCCGGTAGTGTATTCCGCTCCTTAGCAGTTCGCATTATAAAGGTAGAACTGAAACGTTTTGTGCGAATAGAAGGTATACTAATGAGGTAAGGATGGTACTGAGCCGTACGCCTGCTCGTCCTATGATGAAAATGAGACGGGGTGTGGGTGTACTGTTCGTTGGGTGTTATTATTTATTTAGTTTATGAAGGATAAGGGCCGGCGCAGATCAGGCGAAGCAATACACTTTTTTCTGACCAGAGGCAGCAACACCCACTACTTATAAAAAATTGACAGTTAAACTGAACGGAAACAGTAACAGGGCATTTTTTAAGGCGCTATGTTAAAATTTTGGAGTTCTTGCGTTACATGCTCACTCAGTATCAGTAAAGGTTACAAACCTGATGTTAATACAGTAATTACTTGAGGATGTAATCTAAATAAATCATAGACTAGAAACACGATTGGTGAAACTTTTCTCAATAGCTTATTTTTTTTTAAATTGGCCCTCCTAGATCGCTTTTTAGGTCCCTCCTTCGTACTTCCAAGCGGCAGAAGTCTATACCTCATCTCTTCCCGGGTTCAAGTGAGATATAACGCTGTCACTGTCTTGCAGCTATTGTTTTCTTGATAGACTCCGCCCATTCGATATTTTAACATATCGTCCTAAGTTTAAAAATATCTCTTTTATAAGTAAGGGGTGTGTAGCTGTCTTGTAAATAATGCAAAAATTCGCAGTCTCCACCGGCCCTTAGTAAAGGTGTATGGTTACGTACCTACATAGCCAGTGTGCAACTCACGCGACCGCACGACGGTCGCGTACCAAAACATTGTGAGTGTATTAAATGGCAAAATAATAACGATTGTGTTTAACTACTAAAATTAACGTCACATAGTACGACCACCAAACTGGGATTGTATATTTGGTCCTTCGAGGTACCATTCGGTGGATTTTGTGGCCCTAAGTTGCGAAAGCGAATCGGTTACCTGGCTTCCCACAAGCGGGTCTCACCAGGCTAATTGAGAAGGCGTAATTACGTAGCGGCGGGTTGCATATGCACTGAGTGCAAAGGACTTTCAAGTGTCACCGAAGTTCTATCGTCAACTGCGAGGAGCGACGAAAAACATTTGAAGAAGAAGACAAGGAAACTACTGCCTGTCTTCGTGTCCTGAATCAACACCTTTGAACTTTTACACTCCACTCAGACTAACTCGGGTAACTAACTTTTTACTTGTGAACACTGCATCACTATCAACTAACTTGAACTCAAAAAAAAATGGAATTACTTACCAAACAAGTAAGGTGCTTCGAAAGTATAAAAACTTTATGCTCCAATTATAAAAAGGATTCCAAATCCAGAAAAACTATCGAATACTTAGACGCAAAGCTTTCAACCCTAGAGAAACAATGGGTAGAGTTTCATGAAAGAAATGAAAGCATTGTGCAAAATACTGAAGACAAGAGCGAAATCAGTTACTTCACTGATAATGTTTATGGAAAGACTAAACAACTATATGAATCAACTAAAGTGAATATGATGGACTTACTGATCTCTCACCGACAAGAGGAGACAGAGAAACCAGAATCTAGTGTTGATTTTGACCTCTCTGGAATATGGGAGGATGAACCTGATGATAACATCAAAATACTGCTGAACCAGCAGAAATGCAACTTCAAGGCTCTAGAAAGAGCCATGACAAAAATAAAGATCGAACTTATATCTGAAAAATGGGAACTAGAAGATCACCTCTCAACTTTAAAAGGGAAGTGGGACTCTATTGACAAACTACACTGGAAGCTGGAAAACGCAGTGATGGGTTCTAACTTGAACGCAGAATATTCAGGCAAATTCGAAAACATAGAAAATAAATACGACGACTTGCGGAAACAACTGAACAACAAGGTATGGTCTAACATACACTATCAAAAATCAACACCAAAAATTGAAATCCCAGAATTTTTTGGGGACTACGTTCAATGGATTGCGTTTAAAGATCTTTTTCTAGAAACGATTCATAAAAATCCTACTATATCAAACGCACAGAAAATGCAACATCTAAAAACAAAACTGAAGGGTGAAGCAGAACGCTTGGTGCAGCATCTTACTGTTAGTGCGAACAACTACGACTCCTGCTGGGAAATACTGTCCCATCGATATGATAATCGTCGCCTTCAATTCACATTGTTCATGAACGCGATGCAACAACTGCCTACTATCCAGCATCCTAACACCTATAATTTCAAGAAAATGCATGACGTCATCACAGAAAGCTTGAACGGGCTCACTAATATGGGGGTGGATGTGAGAAGCTGGGGCCCAATGATTGTACATAACATGTCACAGAAACTGGATGCCGTAACTCTCCACGAATACACAAGAGACATCCGGGATAAAAGAGAGCTGCCCAACTTAAAAGAATTTCAATCATTTTTGGAAAGCAAATTTATGGCCTTGGAAACTATAAAAAATCGACAAAAGGACGGAACTAACAACAATTCACAGAAACCAAGCGGAAACATGAGCTACAATAAGGCCGCTAACAGGTTTCATCATACCTACAATAATTACAAAACAAACTTCACCGAAAAGCAAAACAATGCAAAGAAATCAACCTTATACAAAGACAATAAAGATCATGCGAGTACATTCTATACCGCATTTGGAAAATGCCCATTATGTGATGGCGAACACGTACTAATGCAATGTACAAAATTTGTTGACATGGCCATACCGCAACGGAATAGTACCATTGCTAAATTGAAAGTCTGCAAAAACTGTTTATACAGCCATGGAAACAACAATTGTAACTCATCAAAGACTTGCAAAGAATGTAACTTGAAACACCACACACTGTTACACATTGCGAAAAGGACGTATGAAGCAACCACTAAACCTGAGAAAAAAACGCCGGACTCTCAACCATCAACTTCCACGCAACAAGGCTCTCATCACTTAACTACTAAGAACATGGAAGTACTGTTAACTACTGTCAAAATAAGGGTCAAAACCAATGATGGTACCTTTGTTACTCTTCGAGCTCTACTTGACCAGGGTTCACAAGTAAACTTGATAACTGAGAATGCTGCTCAACTGCTGCGGCTACCACGAGACAAACTCAGTGCGACTGTATCCGGCGTAGGATCCGTGTCAGGAGACTGCAAAGGACGTGTTCAACTTACTTGTCAGTCCATTCACAACGATTACACTATCACCACTAAAGCTTTCATACTGAAAAAGCTAACTAATAACTTGCCCAACTGTACTTTTGAAAAGGCTAACTGGCCACATCTTCAGAACTTGAAACTTGGAGACCCAGACTACAATGTAAGCGGCTCCATTGACTTGCTGTTCTCAGCGGACGTCTATGCAAGTATTTTAATGGACGGTGTGCTAAAAGGAGATCAGCATTCTCCAGTCGCCCAGCAAACTCAACTGGGCTGGATTTTGTGTGGGAAACTACAAACTTTTAACTGTCATGTCTCTATCGTTGATCTCAGTGATATATCAAAATACTGGGAGAGTGAGGACATCATTCAAGGAGATAAAGACATCAACCATGATGATCAGTGTGAAATGTACTACCAAAAAACTACTAAAAGAAACACTGATGGAAAATATATAGTCAAAATGCCAATGTTGAAAAACTTTGAAACTGAACTTGGAGAGTCGAGACCTACAGCGGTCTCACAATTTTTACAGCTAGAAAAACGATTAAGTAAAAATGAAAAACTATCTACTATGTACAAAGATTTTATAAGCGAATACACTGAACTACAACACATGAAGCTATCGTCTTCAAAATCATCGAGTAGTGAAGGCCAAGAATGCTTTTTGCCTCACCTTGGGGTCCTGCGAGAAAGTTCCACCACTACCAAACTAAGAGTGGTGTTCAATGCCTCCAATAAAACGTCAAGCGGGAAAAGTTTAAACAAACTGATGGAAAAGGGACCCAACCTGCAGAAAGACATTCAAACTCTAATTTTGAAGTGGAGGTCGTACAAGTATGCCTTTACGGCTGACATAGAGAAATTCTATCGATGTATCTGGATTTCTGAAGATCAACAGCAGCTTCAAAAAATAATATGGCGTCCCTCTACTACTGAGACACTGAAAGAATACACCTTATGTACCTTGACATATGGTACAAAATGTGCACCATGGCTGGCAATGCGAACACTTAAACAGCTGGCAGTCGACGATGGGCACAAGTACCCGGCCGCTGCGAAAATACTGCAAACTGAACTCTATTGCGATGACTTGATAAGCGGAAGTAACTCATTACAAGGTGCCAAGGAACTACAAAGTACATTGATCAAATTACTGAGCGGAGGAGGTATGAACCTACGAAAATGGTCAAGTAACTGTCCGGAACTACTAGAACACTTAACTGAAGAACGAATTTCAACTAACGACACTTTTGACTTTAAACATGAAGACTCTACGAAAACCCTCGGACTTGGATGGAATCCTAACTCGGACACATTCACGTTTAACTGGAGTTTGGAAAATAAATCAAAAATACCACTAACGAAAAGAACTCTACTTTCCGAGATATCTCAACTCTTTGACCCATTGGGGTGGCTCTCTCCAGTAACAGTAACTGCGAAACTTATTTTCCAACGAGTGTGGGAACTAAAACTTGAATGGGATGAACCATTACCAACTAAAACTCAAGAAGATTGGCTGAAGCTGAGAGAAAAACTCCCTGATCTAAAATCTATAAAAATAAAAAGATGGATCGGAGGCTGTGAGAAACACATTGAACTACTCGGATTCTGTGACGCGAGCGAAAAGGCCTACTCATGTGTCATTTACACGCGCGTCATCAACGAAGAGGGACAACCTGTACTGAACTTACTAGCAGCAAAAACTAGGGTTGCCCCACTCGCACAAAAAATAACACTACCACGGCTTGAACTTTGTGGTGCTCTACTGTTATCACAATTGATGGAAAAAACCGGAAAATCACTGAATGAAAGTAGCATCACTATGTGGGCCTGGAGTGACTCTCAGGTTGTGTTGGCATGGCTGCAGGGAGAAACAACGAAGTGGGAGAGATATGTAGAAAACAGAGTGAAAAAAATTACGCATGTGATTCCATCAAAACAATGGTCTTACATCGAATCAAAGAATAACCCTGCAGACTGTGCAACTAGAGGAGTGGACCCGAAAAAACTATTGAGCTTCGGTCTATGGTGGAATGGCCCAGCTATACTGAAAACGTTCACGGAAACCGACGAAAAAGAAAATATCAACTGCCTATTTACAACTGACATCGGTGAGAAGCAGAAAGAGACAACCCTACAGAAATATAATAATGATAACTTCATTACTGACTTGATACATAAATGCAGTTCACTAACACGTACTAAGCGCATTGTTGCGTGGATTATGCGCTTTATTACAAAGGCTCGTCGTAACTTATCAACAACGGCGAAACCAGACACCGCTCGTGCCGATAGAGCGTTATCTACCTACTACCTAACAACAAATGAACTACTTGCATCAAACAAATTGATTGTGAAGTTTATGCAAAGATGCGACTTTGAAGTCGAATATAATTTGCTAACACGAAAACATACTCTAAACAACAAAAGTTCCATCTACAAACTGAATCCTTACTTGGATGAAGATGGAATTATACGTGTTGGTGGCCGCCTGAATAAAACTAATTTACCCTTGGGCATGAAGAACCCCGTCATCTTATCAAGACAAGGAAAATTCACCCAGCTCGTAATTGAAGAGGCTCACGCTGCAACCCTTCACGGTGGGGCACGACTCACACTTGCCTATATACGCCAGCGCTATTGGATAGCAGGAGGCAACCGAGCAGTAAAGACTCAACTACGGCGCTGTGTGCGCTGCAACCGGTACAAACCAACGGAGAATCACCAGATCATGGCTGACCTGCCACCGCAAAGAGCTACCCCCTCTCGCCCTTTCACTCATACAGGAGTGGATTTTACTGGACATGTGGATGTCAAGTTGAACAAGGGGAGAGGGGTCAAAACTTCTAAAGGCTACATTGCCATTTTTGTGTGTATGGCTACCAAGGCAGTGCACATTGAACTTGTATCGGACCTAAGCACTGAAACTTTCATTGCCGCTCTCCAAAGATTGTGTGCCAGACGAGGAACGCCAAAACACATGTATTCGGACTGTGGCACTAACTTTATTGGAGCTTCAAAGGTTCTGAGAAACGAATACGAACTTTTCAAAACTGAACTATCACCTGAGTTTCACAAGGAGCTTGGAAAAATGGAAGTCGAGTGGCACTATAACGCACCAGCTTGGCCCCAAGCTGGGGGTCTTTGGGAGGCTGCTGTGCGGTCAATGAAGCACCATCTACGTCGAATATTGGGAGACCAAAAACTTACCTACGAGGAGTTTGCAACACTACTTGCAAAAATAGAAGCCTGCATGAACTCGAGGCCTCTATATCCCCTAACAGAAGACCCAGAAGAATTCTACACCTACTTAACTCCAGGTCATTTCCTAACTGGAAGCCCTACATTGACTCTTCCTCTGTCCAACTACGAAGATGAAAGGAACGTGGATTTACGCCAAAGATGGCAGTTAACTGAACACATGCTGCATCAATTCTGGAAATTGTGGTCCAGCGACTATTTAACTCAACTTCAAGCAAGAAGCAAATGGCAAAGACCTACTAAGAATCCTGAGAAAGGGGACATAGTCCTTGTAAAGGAAAACAATCTACCCCCGGGAAAGTGGGTCATGGGCAAAGTGATCGAAGTACACCCCGGAGAAGATGGTCATGTGAGGGTGACCACTGTCAAAACTCAAGCTGGTGTGGTCAAGAGGCCCGTCACAAAACTGTCAAAAATATTGCCAAATGAAACTGAAGACACACAAAATGAAACTGAAAACTCAACAAATCAAAAGAGCCATTATTCTAGGGCTGCTCGCTCAACACCTACCAAAAAGCGTAACCGAACTGGGAAGAAAAGTTTCATCACGATGTTCGTTTCTTTTCTTACAATGTTTGCATTCATAAATGAATCAAAATGTGATATATCTGACGTCACTGATGCGAACGTAGGTATGACAAAGAACGCTCAGATTACGAACCTTGGACACGAGCGCCCGATCTACTACGACACGATTGGAAAAATGCAGCTAATTCATGACGAATGGGTTTTACTTACCTACTATAACCTAACGACTTACTGGCAAGCTATTCAAGATATCGAAAACTACTTGGAAGATGTGAGAATCCTGTGTCAGAAGATGGACCCAAGATATTGTGAAAATACCGTACAACAACTCTTCCATGACATGGAACTAATGAAATATTACAACAACATACTACTGGCCCCGCACAAGCATTTATCTGATCGTAAAAAACGAGCTTTGATCGATGGTGTTGGCTATGTAGCAAATAGTTTGTTTGGAATCTTGGATCAGCACTTTGCAGAGAAATACCACCAAGATATTAAAGCTATACAGAATAACGAAAGATACCTACTAGAACTCGTGAAAAATCAAACTACAATCGTTGAACTTGAAAATGAAATAATGATGAAAAATGAGAAGAATATTCGGCAACAGTTCGTACTTATGAACAAGTTTATGAATGATACCAGCATTAGATTGACAGAACTTCAGTCTGGAATCGGAACTGTCATGGCCACTAACTACTTCAGCTCTGTATCGCTCACAGCACACTTGCTGCTAACTAACTTAAAGAATGTTCAAGAGATGCTTTTCAACGCCCTCGTGGATGTTTACAAAGGCCACATCGATGTGCATCTCCTCACACCAGTCAACTTAATCAAGCAGCTGAATGAGATCTCTGGAAGACTCCCGAAAACTTTAAACTTTCCTGTAGAAAATATTCAAGAAGAAATAAAGGATGTCTACAAACTACTCTACGTAAAGGCTCGCGTCACGGACAAGTACTTTATGTTTGAGATACACATTCCATTGACAAGCGATGAAGATTTCACTCTTTATAGAGTCATCCCTTTACCTCTGAGAATGAAACAAGAACAAGCCGAGATTACTAAATATGTATATGTTTCATCGAAATATATAGCTGTCAATTTTAGAAAGAACACCTACATCAGTTTGAATGAAGAGGGAATGAAACAATGCATTCAGCGAAGAACAGACAACTTTGTGTGCAGTCTTAACTTACCTATAAGAAACTTAGAAAGCACAGACGCACCATGTGAAGCCAAGCTATTGGGTCATCAAAAGACTTCGCCGTGCATTACAAAGAAAACTGAATGTGTAGCCACCTGGATCGAGTTACATTCATCGAATACATGGCTGGCGGTGTGTTGCGCCTCGTGCGTAGTGCGAACTGTCTGCGCTGGGGAAGTTGCATCTCACCAATTAAACACATCAGGACTCATAACTTTAAAACAAGGATGTGTGATGCAGAACAAGGACTTAAGTATCTACGCTCACAATCTTTTCCATAGTGATGCGAGAGTAAACTTATACCTAGCAAAACCACCGAAACTCGTGAAATCTATAAACCACATATTTAACTCGCAACGCACACCACAACTTCGACTAGTCTCAGAAGACGAAAACCTAGAAAAGGTAGCGAGACAACTAGAACAACAAAAAATAAACGAGCTTCAACTTCCAGCAACCATATCTACTCATGACATTCACCAATACACTATCTGCTACACGCTGTTGGCAGTAGTCGTAATCGCAGCGTTAGTATGGGTGATCAGGAAGCGAGGCCTTTGCAACACAAAGGCTACGTATGCCACAGCTGCAGAACATCCAGAACCAGAGGCAATCAAATTACAATCCAAAGCCCGCAGTCCGACACAGTGCGATACCACAACAAGTAACCAAACGCGCAAACTCGGACGGTCCTCGTCGCTAGTGGAGCGCCCACGCAAGGATGAGTCACGAGCTGCGGCGACGGCACAGCGCGAGCGAGCACAGCCTCGTCGGGAGCCCGTCCAGGACGTCGATTTTAATTTTAATTAGCTTTGTCGACTTACTTTTACGTTTACTTACTTTTTTTAGAATATCTTTAACAAAAACCTTTTATAAGATATTGTTACTTATAACTTTTATATTTGCTTACTTGTATTATTATTGCTTATTTGTAAAGACCTTCTGTCTCCCGCTTTAATCCCTTTTTTGGGGTTGGCAGTATGTATGGTTACGTACCTACATAGCCAGTGTGCAACTCACGCGACCGCACGACGGTCGCGTACCAAATCATTGTGAGTGTATTAAATACCAAAATAATAACGATTGTGTTTAACTACTAAAATTAACGTCACATAGTACGACCACCAAACTGGGATTGTACAAAAGGAGAGTTTCGCACAGTGATCAATGTTACCGCATTGTGCACGCTGACGTTGACCGGCATCGGAGGCGGCGGGTGGCTCACGCACGGCGGCACGTGCACCTGCGGCGCGTGCGCGTGCGTCACCTGCGCGTGCGCTACCTGCGCGTGCGTCACCTGCGCGTGCGCCACCTGCGCGTGCGCCACCTGCGCGTGCGTCACCTGCTGGTTGCACACTTGCTGGGGCTGCACGTGCCCCGGCGGTGCGACCAGGCCGCGCACGAAGTACTGGGGCAGTGCGAATTGGGGCGGTGGACCGCTCGGTCCGCCGTACTGAAACAGACATAGTGATATACGGTACACGTAGTAGGGTAAGGTTGGAGTAGTAGGGAAAGGGCTCGGCTTGTCGGCTTTAGTTATAGCTGGATTTGCACAGCTAAAAATATAACATACTTTGCTAGTAAACACTATTTTTTATTTAATTATTTTAGATTTTAGTCGGCCTTTGTTTTACCACTATCTCACCTGTTGATAAGTGACGATGTGGCCGAAGATGAAGCACAAAGATCTAGAAGGCACTTATTCACTCGAAGAGACCCGGATTATAGTTTTCAAGAAAGACAGACGACGGTAGTATATTCCACTTTTTAGCAGTTCGCATTATAAACATACATTGCGAGTTAAGGTGAATGCTCACGTTTAAGGCGCGAGATTCATTTTTTTTAGTGTTTTTTGCCCCTTACAGCTCATCAACACTTCTTCAGATAGCGAATGTTGTGTTCGCGAGATCTAGGAGACTTAACACACATGTTTTAATTGATAGTATCTCATAAATACCATCAGTTTAGCTACGAACAAAAAAAAACACTGTAAAAATGTGTTAGGGGTATCATAGCTAAACTGATGATATTTATGAGATACTATCAACATGTGTGTTAACTCTCCTAGTTCTCGCAAACTCAACGTTCGCTATCTGAAGAAGTGTTGATGAGCTGTAATGGGCAAAAAACACCAAAAAATTTGAATTACGCGCCGCAAGCGAGCGCATTAAATAAAAGCTTGTAAAATGTAATAAGCATGTAAAAGTAGTAGTTAGTAGTTACCTGCTGTACTTGTTGCACTTGCAGCTGGTAGATGGGCGGCGGGTACGCGTAGTAGGGGAAGGCGTGCGGCAGCGGGTACGGCAGCGGCACGGCACGCGGCGGCGCAAGCGCGGGCGCGGGCGGCGCGAGGGCCGGCTCGGCGGGCGGCGGCTCGCCCTCCTCGCTGGCCTGCCGCAGGTACAGCTCGTGCCAGTAGCGTGCCACCGTGTACAGCACCTCGGGGTACACGCCGCCGCCTGAGAACACGTGCAAGTCTGACACTTCACAATTATGAACTGAAACTAGTGCGGCAACGGCAGACTGGAAGTAGCCTTAATTATTTATTTAAAGAAACTAACAAGCTAACTAGCTTATGGCCCACCGGCAACACCGGGGGTATTGCCGATGCCTACCCTGAAGGAATTTATCAATCTTCTTGAGGTGACATATGTCGTAACCAAGCGGGAAAACCTCAGATGGAAGCTCATTCCATAGTTTGTAGGTATGGAGAAGAAATGATCTCGTGATGAGTTTTCGTCACGGCCGCCATCTACGATTTTTCAAACTGCCAGACTTTTCCCCGGGTCTGAATGAAAAACTAAACACATCCCTAAAACATGTCCCATCACTAAAACGACTCCTTCTGGGAGAACAACCATGCCAATCAGTGAGTCAGTCACCGTAACCCAGCTGTTAGATAAAATCCTATTCTCTTACAGTGTGAATCGGATTGAGGCTACCTTTATAGCGGCGGCCTCGACGGTGAGGCAGGCGCGCTCCAGCATGGCATCGCTCTGCTCCTTGCACTGCAGCACGGCGCGCTGGATCTCGTTGTACAGAGTGAGCCCGTGAATCGGATTGCGGTTACCTTTAGCGGCGGCCTCGACGGTGAGGCAGGCGCGCTCCAGCATGGCGTCGCTCTGCTCCTTGCACTGCAGCACGGCGCGCTGGATCTTGTTGTACAGAGTGAGCCCGTGAATCGGATGGAGGTTACCTTTAGCGGTGGCCTCTACGGTGAGGCAGGCGCGCTCCAGCATGGCGTCGCTCTGCTCCTTGCACTGCAGCACGGCGCGCTGGATCTCGTTGTACAGAGTGAGCCCGTGAATCGGATTGAGGTTACCTTTAGCGGCGGCCTCGACGCTGAGGCAGGCGCGCTCCAGCATGGCGTCGCTCTGCTCCTTGCACTGCAGCACGGCGCGCTGGATCTCGTTGTACAGAGTGAGCCCGTGAATCGGATTGAGGTTACCTTTAGCGGCGGCCTCGACGGTGAGGCAGGCGCGCTCCAGCATGGCGTCGCTCTGCTCCTTGCACTGCAGCACGGCGCGTTGGATCTCGTTGTAGTTGAGCGCATGCGAGTGCGGCAGCACCGAGAGGGCCAGCTCAGCCGCCGCACGGACGGTGTGCATGTCGCGCCCTGATGACGCCTGCAACAGAAACAACACTACCATAATCAGCAATACAACACATGCAGACTACGTTCATAGCTAAAATCTATAGGGTCTCGAACCCATCATCCACCTGATTGTTTATGGGTACATTGCTCGTTAACTACAAGTGCATTAATTTTAATTACGTTAGGATAATATTTATGTTTTATACCAATGTGAAACAATTTTCTAACGACTTGTTTACCCTTTGATTATAATACGACCTCTGTGGCGCGGCGGACGAAGATTCGCCTGCGACGCAGGAGGTTGCTGGTTCGATTAGATTTGATCCTAAACTAGCAACAACCATGTAAATTCTGATAATGTTCCTTAATAAATAATCACCATCACAATGGCAGTTCCACTGGCGGACAAATATAGGTACTAAATTTCACCCTTATGTATAATGCGCGTCAGTTCAGTTCAGTTTTTTATTTATAAGATAAACTTTTACGCGTTAATAAGGTTAAAAATAGATAGGGACTATATAGACCTACTAGCAGCGCCCCGCAGTTTCACCCGCGTAAGTCTCGATCCCGTGGGAATATCGGGATAAAAATGTACCTATGTGTTATTCCGGGAGTCCAGTTATCACCATTCCAAATTTCATGCAAATCTGTCCAGCCTTTTCAGCGTGAAGAAGTAACAAATACACTCACACACACACAAACTTTCGCATTTATAATATTCATGTAAAAAGAACGCTGGAACGCCTGAAGAAACTTGACCGCCAGCGTTCTTTTTACATGACGCGTGTTTTTAACCGCGGCGTATCCGTCCTAAGAATAGATAGAACAATCTCTTTCATCCCGTGTATCTCGTAAAAGCCGACTATGAGATACCTGAGTACTTAATACTAAGTGTAGCGCCCCACCTGCCGAAGGTACGACGCCGACACTTCGGCGACTGAAATATCCGTCGTAGTATTCAGTTAGCATGACACACCAAACGCACCGAACAGTCGGAATTACGCGACGTCTAGTTCGAACTTTCAGTCGCGTTACCCGTCGCATGATGTGTCGCTTGCTATGCAAAATAAATTGAATGCGTTTTGGCTTAAATCATCGCTCGAAGGGAAGTTCAGCTCTACGCTGAACGCGACGTAATTTCGGCTGATGTGTCATAGGGAACTCGAAAAACACTGCGAGCGTATTGAACCGAACGATCGGCGCCGTACGTTCCGCAGGTGTGGCGCGACACTAATACCGCGATCACCAATCTGCCTGACAGTCGTGGTGATTATGGCCCCTTCCATTGCATACTATGGAGTAGGCCTCGTCCAGTAGTGGACATCTACGACTGATGATGATCAGTCCAAGTCTGCGCGCGACTACCACTGTTATCGAGGTTATTCTTACCTTATCAGCGATACCAGCTGCTTCCGGAGGCGTCAAATGTCCCTCCCAAGCGTCTATCAGGAACAAAATAGCCGGTGCTCCAATATCCATCGCTTGACCTGAATACAAACAAAGTCATTTACATTTTGTTTTTACATACTATCACCAACGAAAACCCCTGACCAGTTGCAAAACATTGTCACTTGCAGCAATGACCGTAAAATAGATCCGCTCGTTATTTTTTTGTTTACCTATGAGACATGATATCCTTTGTATAAGAAAGTCCTTTGTTTTATTTAAGACATTTAAAAATTCTATTCCGTTACGACATCCACATTTAAAAACCATTTAGTTCGAACTTCAGTGTGGCGCTTGCGACACAGGCACAGGAGGGCAATTCTCGGATTGTAGAGATTATCTCTAAATTAGAGATAATGTCGAAGCATGAATGTCTACAAAAAATGTCACGAAAATGTCACAATAACCATCAAATCGTATTCGATTTGAATGATTTTGGTCGACTTTTGTCTATTTGTGACATCACGAGAATAGCTAATTAAGATTTTATTCGAAATTCGCCATCTTTTTTCGACATATGTCTAATTCGACTTAATCTCTAAAGCACGAGAATTGCTCTCCAGCGCCTAGTTCAGATTTTTATTATTGGTTTGGTCGCCGTTGTCCAAAAAAACTTTATGTTAGTGTCTCGATATACTAAGCTTCTAGTGGTGTTAAAAAGGCATTAGGGCGGCCTGTCGTCACCACGACTAGCCACTTTTCACACCAAATTCACCCTTAGCATGGTCAGGCAGAAACGTTAGTGACTGCACACACATAGACACACGCCTTTTCCCCCCAAAGGTAGAGAGCTTCAAAGGGCCTCTTTTCACAGTAGGTTGCACCTTCTTGGGAATATAGACGTACCAAGTGGTGAGCTCATCGCCGCCATTGCTTCCCACGGCTGACTCGGCTAACGCTTTCCTTAATAAGCAAGTAGCAAATCTTATACTATAGAATCTTATGAATATGTCTAGTAAAAGTAATTAATGTTGTAAATTAAAAAAACCCTCAACGCAATGAAACGGCTGTACCGATTTTGATGATCACATAGAACACTCCGGACAAAATCACATACCACACAACAAAATAAAATAAACGGTTCATCCGTTCGGGAGCTTCGATGCCATAGACAGACACAGAAACACACACACACACACACACACACACACAAACACACACACACACACACACACACACACACACACACACACACACACACACGTCAAACTTATAACACCCCGTCGGTTTTTGCGTCGGGGGTTACAAAAACCATATATCGTTCGTATTGGGTTCAACACGGCGTAGTGCGAGATCAGTCTTGGATCTTGAAGCGTGTGTTAAGACCACCTAATCAAACTAGTTCAGGTCTAATCAATTACTCTACGTGTGTTTGGGTGTGAGTGTGGGTGTATGTAGTAAGTATGAATGTAAGTATACCTGTGATCCAACTAACATGCGATGAGTAGGTCCGGCTCAGCCAATTAGCACTGACGCAGTTGTGCAGTCCCAATGCGTATAGACCGAGCTGAAACGCAGCCATGTGCAACCCTCTGAAAGATATATACATATAGATTAATATTTATATGTTTTAATAAGTTAATTGTGAAAAATATATTTTTCAATACAAGCTTTTATAAAATAAGTGATCGTAACCGTGTGCTGATCAAAACGAGCTTAAACACGGCCAGTCTACTATTATCGCTCGAGGAGTTTTGTTGTCCACCTTCCGTCTTCATCATCAAATCAGCTCGCTGTCACCATCATATTGCATTGTCATCGGAACTTGACAGGTATGCAAAATATCATCTCAATCGGTTGAGGATAACTGCTTTAAAATTCAGTTGCAAGATTCCACCCGGACATACATTGCAAGTTAATTAAAAGCTTGTAAAAATATATTTGATGCTAAGAGAAAACTCTTCCCCTTAAGGTCATAGCACATATATCAACTCGGAAGATGTTCATAACCGTATCGCCTTTCGCCTCGCCGCCAACCAGTCGTCAGCCTAACGTAAGCACGTAATCAAAGCGGATCAGCAGCCCCGGTACGTCGACTCGGCTACGGCTAGGCGACGCCGCGCTTACGGCTCGCCGACCGCGGGAGGGGTGTGAGGGGCAAGCGTGGACGGAGAGATGACTAGAGACTTGGTCTTAGAGAAGAGGTGACTATCTCACAGCTTAAAATGGTTTACTATGCTCTTGTTGAATCAAAAATAAGATATAGTGTGAAGTTTTGGGGAAGGAGTTATGAATATAATATGCACAAGGCGTTTGTTATGCAAAAAAGAGCCATTCGTACCATAGTGCGCATTCCTCAATGGGAAGCATGCAAAGAATATTTCCAGAATCTTAACATTTTGACCGATCCATGTCTGTACATTTTGGTACTTCTAATGGACATAGTAAAAAATCCCTTCAAATACGAAACGATAGAACAAAGGAAAAATAGGTTAATTACAAGACGTAAAGATCTTGAGGCACCTTTGCACCCGAGTTTGAATGTTGTAAAGCATGGCTCCCGGTATCAAGCTGTAAAACATTTTAACATACTTCCTAAAGAATTGAAAGTTATTGATAGTGTTAACTTATTTAAAGTAAGTCTTACAAAGCTACTGTTGAAAGGGTGTTTTTACACTGTTGATGAATTCTTGACATGTGATAATTTTAAACATATATTATATAATTTTATTTCAGGTGACATTATTAATTTTTTTAATTGTGTTTAATGTTCTTGTGTTTTTTTTAAATGATCCTAACTTCCAACACGATTTTTTAATTGTTTGTGAATAAATAAATGAAATGATGTAAGCGCATGGACGAAGAGCCGTAAGCGCGGGAACTGCAAGTTGAGCACGCACCGCACCGCGGTTCATGAGCTTGTCCCGACACGAGGCGATTACGTTACGATTCCGATTAGTGTGCGTTGCAGTAAGGAGTTTCATACAAAGAATACTGCACGGCTCGAGTTGATACGGTTACGATCCCTTTCTGAGTTGATATGTGTGCTATGACCTTTAATCGTACCTAGAAATCGTTAGGCTGACATTACAATGACAAAAGACATTAAGGTACGAGTGTGTAATGTTGGCGATTACCGCTGAGGCGCCATTGAGACTTGAGCCGTTAGGTGAGGGTCTTAAGAGAGCCGAGGACGGTAATCAACACGTGTATCAAACGACGTTTTTCAACACACTAGTGAAGAAAATAATAATAAAACAGAAATACACACTCTGCGTAAATGTTCAACTGTCTCTATAACTCACTTGTAGATAATAGCAATGAAAAAGTCAATTTGATTACAGATGTTAAACTGAAATACACAGTCCGTGTAAATGTTCAACTGTCTATATAACCCACTTGTGAATAATAGCTATAAAAAAGTCACAGTTTGATTACATTGTCATTATGTGCGTAATTGTGGTGAAATTAAATCACTTTATGAGCAAGTGTGTTGAAAAAAATATTTATACGCGATTTGAGCGAGAAACGAGTGGCGTGCCGCGCGGGCGCTCTTTCAGGCGTGCGGCCGTTACCATTAACGGTACAATAGGCCTTGAGGGAGTACCGGTGCCATGACTATGGGCTGATTACACTTTGACACACATGAAAATAATGTAGGTGTAACCTATGAGGTCCATGATGCTCCCTGGCGCAAGAAGTCTGAGTGAACAGACTGGTGCTGGAGGAGCCGCCCGCTTTAAACAGCACCGACTTGGCGAGCTCAAACATGAAGTAGGCAAGCACTTCAGAGGGCCGGTTGGGCACGGATGGGTACACGCGTTTGTAATAATGTACCTGTGAGGTCCATGATGCTCCCTGGCGCAAGAAGTCTGAGTGAACAGACTGGTGCTGGAGGAGCCGCCCGCTTTAAACAGCACCGACTTGGCGAGCTCGAACATGAAGTGGGCCAGCACTTCAGAGGGCCGGTTGGGCACGGATGGGTACACGCGTTTGTAATAATGTACCTGTGAGGTCCATGATGCTCCCTGGCGCAAGAAGTTTGAGTGAACAGACTGGTGCTGGAGGAGCCGCCCGCTTTAAACAGCACTGACTTGGCGAGCTCGAACATGAAGTGGGCCAGCGCTTCAGAGGGCTGGTTGGGCACGGATGGGTACACGCGTTTGTAATAATGTACAGTGGCGGAATGAAAAGGTTCGTCAATTTTCAAAGAAATCCCCTTAGCTTGTCGCGAGCACATATTACCTTTTCCAACTATACTACTGCGCAGACTGCTGTATGGAAAATCATAATTTAATTGTTTACTAACAAAGATCAAATTTGCAAACCTTTAATCAGTTGCTTGTTTATGTTTTGATACGAAACCTTTTTTTTTTTTTTTTTTTTTTTTTAAACATTGATAGACCTTTGTTTGACCACGATCTCACCTGTTGGTAAGTGACGATGTGGCCGAAGATGAAGCATTAAGGTCTAGAAGGCACCTATTCACTCTTGACTTGAAGATACCCAGATTATAGTTTTCAGGAAAGACATACGACGGTAGTGTATTCCACTCCTTAGCAGTTCGCATTATAAAGGTAGAACTGAAACGTTTTGTGCGAATAGAAGGTATACCAATGAGGTAAGGATGGTACTGAGCCGTACGCCTGCTCGTCCTATGATGAAAAGGAGATGGTGGGATCAGATCGTGCAGTTCCTGGGAACATTCACCGAAATGTAACCTATAGAAGATTGATTTTTTATTGAGTTGACCAGAAGTTTTGAAATTTAATTCCACAGAGAACTTTTTTAGTATTATTCATTGACAGTGTATGTCATTTGTCTCCATTGTTATTTTCAGTAATATCAAAATATTCTAGATAATTATTCTCATTCTCTATTTGTCGTAATGCCCAGAAGTTTAACAATAGAGCAAAGGGCAGAAATTATTGCTGAACATGAATCTGGCTACAATATTAGCAACATATCGGCTCGCCTTAATATTACTAGAGACAGTGTAAGGTTCTGGATCAGGAGACATGGCGAGGAGGGGGTTTTAACAGATCATCGTCATACCAATTCTGGACGCCGCCCGCTTCTTACCGGTGCACAAAAAGATTTTATGAGACAACAATATGAAGAAAACGGTTTCATATCAACAAATAGGTTTGCTCAAATGTTTTAGGTTTGTCCCAGAGTGATCAGAAATGCGTTACACTCTATGGGCCTTCATCACAGACGACACGTCCAAAAAGTTGCTCTGACGAGAGCTCATAAGGAGGCACGCTTAAGATTTGCTCAAACGTATTTAAACTTCGATTGGAGTACCACTATATTTACGGATGAAAAATGCTTTAAATCTAGCCAGCATGGAAGACTTAATTTGTGGAGATATAATGGCACAAGATATACGGAAGAACATGTAGTGCCCAATTTCAATTCTGAACGGATCTCTGCCAACATGTGGGGATGGATGTCATCACATGGTGTAGGCGAGCTCGTTCTTCTTCCATCGAGGGCAAACGCAGAAAATTATCTATCGGTTCTGGAAGAAAGTATGCTACCAACTGTCCGTAACGTATTTCCAGCAAACGAATTGCCGCAGTTCAATTATATCCACGACAATTCCCGCATACACACTGCTCGTATTGTGAATGAGTGGTTCAATCGACATCGGGAGGTTGAGGTTATTCCCTGGCCAGCAAGATCTGCAGATTTAAACCCCATAGAGAATCTATGGGGTTTAATGGTCCAGCGGTGGGTTAATAACAATGAAAGGACAAAAGAGGCCATAGAAAACCACTGCCAAACCATTTGGGAAGAGACAAGAGGAACGGACCTATGCTCTCGGCTTGTGGGTTCTATGCGGGAGCGATTGCAGAGTGTAATTAACGCTAACGGAGGTTATACCCGTTATTAAAAATATTATATACTTAGTTGTTTTTGTTATTATCTGATGAACAGACGGACAGTCAGACCGACCGACGACAGCGTAGGGTTAGCGATAGGGTCCCGTTGTTAGCACGATTTGGGTACGGAACCCTAAAAATCATTACAGTCTATCGACAACACAGAAAAATTGTTTGTTTGGTGGATTGCTGCTTATATCCGTTGCCATGGTAACTGAAGTTTATTTTCGTAATATTGACACATTGGCAGTTCCGATACAGTACTATGTCGGTAAAACAGTCCATATGAAATACTATGTCGGTAAAACAGTACCTATGCTTTTTGCATTGAACAATCAAAAATAGGCTCTAAGGTGACGAACATTTTCATACCACCACTGTACCTGTGAGGTCCATGATGCTCCCTGGCGCAAGAAGTCTGAGTGAATAGACTTGTGCTGGATGAGCCGCCCTCTTTGAACAGCACCGACTTGGCGAGCTCGAACATGAAGTGGGCCAGCGCTTCAGACGGCTGGTTGGGCACGGATGGGTACACGCGTTTGTAATAATGTACCTGTGAGGTCCATGATGCTCCCTGGCGCAAGAAGTCTGAGTGAATAGACTTGTGCTGGAGGAGCCGCCCGCTTTGAACAGCACCGACTTGGCGAGCTCGAACATGAAGTGGGCCAGCGCTTCAGACGGCTGGTTGGGCACGGATGGGTACACGCGTTTGCCTTTGAACCTGGAAAAAAGTAAGCAAAATGTATGTTGAAAAATATCTCTAACATACTTGACAACATACATAGACACACGCCCCCCTTCCGAAGGGGTAGGCAGAGCCCCAATGGGTTTCTCTCCACAGTGGGTTGCACCATCTTGGAATATAGACACGACAAGTGGTGAGCAAATCGCCACCATTGCTTCCCACAACGCTGACTCGGCTAACGCTTTCTTCCTGTAATAACACATTCCATAGTAATCTAGCAGCCAGGACAAATCTTATACCTATCAACGAATCTTACCAACAAGTCCGGATAATCCCTTAGTCGGCTTTTACGACATCCATGGGAGGAGACGGAGGGGTCTATTCTTACGCCGGAGACACCACAGCTCTAACAAACCAAGCTAAATTAATGATCGGTACCGTGAGTTTATCGAAATAAGCCCAAACACTACCATGCTACATCAATCAACAAGGAATTCATCTTCCGTCTCCATCGTCAGATCATCTCACTGTTACCATGATATTGTAATGTCGACGGAACTTGACAGGTATGCAAAACATTTGGGGACAAATCTTTTAGACAGCCAGACAGACCGGAAAGCAAAATAAAAGCTTACACAGATAAAAACAAAATAGCTCTTACAATTACAAATTAAAGTCGTAATGGGAAGCCCAAAACTTAAATACATCCGAGCTGGCAATTGACAATAATTGCGGGCTGGTATAATTGACAAATTATTAATAAATTGTTTATATCTGTTTATATCTGCTGGTATGGAGTACTGCTGCCATGTTTGGGATGGCTCGGCCAAACACCAGCTTGCTGCCTTGGACTAGATCGAACGCAGAGCTTTCAGGCTTATAGGTGAGCAACATATGGCGGAGACTAAGATCCAGAGTCTCGAGCACCGCCGTAAGGTTGCATGCCTTTCGATCTTCTATAGGTTACATTTCGGGGAATGCTCCCAGGAACTGCACGATATGATCCCACATCTCCTATTCATCATAGGACGAGCAGGCGTACGGCTCAGTACCTCATTAGTATACCGTCTATTCTCACAAAATGTTTCAGTTCTACCTTTATAATGCGAACTGCTAAGGAGTGAAACACACTATCGTCGTCTGTCTTTCCTGAAAACTATAATCTGGGTCTCTTCAAGGCTAGAGTGAATAGGTGCCTTCTACACCTTTGTGCTCCATCTTCGGCCACATCGTCACTCAGCAACGGGTGAGATGGTGGTCAAACAAAGCTCTATAAAGGTTTGAAAAAAAATAACATGTTTTTTTATTAATAGAAGTTATATTAATGTACCTCGAGTCCTTGGGTCGAGTGGACATGTGGTGCGTGGCGTGTGTCGAGTGCGTGTGCGCAGGCGGAGAAGGCCCTCCCTCGGAGACCATCAGACGCTCCATGTCGTTACTGAGCACACATCCTCCTCCCTACAAATTTATAAAGTTCACACTACTAGGAACGACTGACCATAGTAATATTCCCACCGAACGACAAAAGAGATTGAAGGTCCATGCAGGACATTCGGAAATAAACCATTTATTTGAACAGTAGCTATGTTAAGGTGGATGCGCTCGCTTGCGGCGCGAAATTCTAATTTTTTGGTGTTTTTTGCCCATTACAGCTCATTAACACTTGGGCAAAAAACACCAAAAAAAATGAATTTCGCGCCGCAAACGTGAGCATTCACCTTTCGCACATAATTAGTCATGAACACGAACGAACTAGAAGGCAAATTCTCCTAATTATTACAAAACAACACTGGATGTTGACCGAATCGAGACTGTATTGTGAATTGTCAAAAAATTCGTATCCTGCTCTCTCTGTACTCCACTTTCGATTCATGGCAATCGAATATCGCAATAGATTAAGAGTAGGACAGTGCTATATTTAATTTGAAAGAGTAAAAGAGCTAAAATTCTCAGATAAACTTTGAAACAGTCAAGTTTCTGCCAAATTTCCATGTCAGTTGAGTATAATACTATTGGTGACCATTATGACATCGATGTCATAATCGTCACCAACAAATCCGAGCATGACTTTATTATGTAAACTTTTTACTAGTAGTTCGCCCCGAACGTTTTTTTTTTTTTTTTTTATACTACTTGTATAACGGAACAAGCAAGAGGCCCACCTGATGTTAAGCGGTAACCTCTTGATGTATCTTTTATCGATAAGGTAGTAGCTTTCGCTTGTAGCGCGAAATCCAAATTTTTTCGTGTTTTTTGCTCATCACAGCTCATCAACACTTCTTCAGATAGCGAAAATAATGTTGCCGGTAATTATATGACCTAACACAAAAGTTTAAAGTTAAAGTGTGATTTTATAATAATTAAGAGAATTTGCCTTCTAGTTCGTTAAGGTGGTTGCTTTTTCATACAAACGTATTTGCACAAATATGGGCGAACAGATTATAATTTTGCGCGCGTGCGGCACGGGTCGGTCGTGTAGTACACTTACATGTTGCTGCAGAGAGGGCCCTGGATGCGCGTAGTTGGGGTCGAGCGAGTGCTGCGCGTGCGGCACGGGGCGGTACGCAGACAGTCGCGGGTTGGTCGTGTAGTACAGACTGACCATAGGACCTTTCGTCAACTGGTGGATATCGCGGTCCAGCAACTGAAACAGCAATGAGGAAGTTAAGAAATTTGTGGACTACCTTCTTTCACGGCGAAGTCAACGTTTGGTTTAGAGGTTTAGAAGCTATTATTAACAAAAATATTAAATTATTTCTACTGTACTGTACGGGCGTTTGTTTTGTGTTGAAATCCAAACAGCGCCTCAAGTGGATCGTATCAGAAACTCAATGTTTAGGATTGCATACCACAAAAGGTACTAACAGAACTATTATAGGATCACTCTCGTATCTGTCTGTCTGTCACAGCACATTTTTTTTGAAACACGTGTCAAAAAATGTTGGAATTTGGTACATAAACAGAGTGACCCGTAACGGACGTTGAAAAGACCCAGATTATAGTTTTCAGTAAAGACACGACGACGGTAGTGTAGTCCACTCCTTAGCAGTTCACATTATGAAGGGAGAACCAAAACGTTTAGTAAGAATAGAGGGTATATTAATGAGGTAAGGATGGTACTGAGCCGTGCGCCTGCTGTATTAAAGTAATCTTAGCTCACCATTTAGTAGCAGTACAGCTTTTTAACCCCCGACGCAAAAACGACGGGGTGTTATAAGTTTCACGTGTCTGTGTGTGTGTCTGTCTGTGGCATCGTAGCTCCCGAACGAATGAACCGATTTAGTTTTTTTTTTGTTTTTTTGTTTGAAAGGTGAATTTGTCAGGAGTGTTCTTAGCTATGTTTGATCAAAATCGGTTCAGCCGTTTCATTACGTTAAGGGTTTTTTGAATATTTACAAAATTAATTACTTGTAGTGGTTTTATATTCTATGTAAGTATTTCCTATTCTCCCGTAAAGCAGTAGTGCTCGCATTGCTGTGTTCCGGTTTGAATGGTTTGAGTGCCGGTGAAATTACAGGCACGTCAGACTTTTCATCATTATCTCAAGGTGGCGGGAGCAGTGCAATGGTGCCATGGTCTTAGGTGGACGTAACCTCTGTGGTAATGCATTCTTAAGGCGCAATAGCTTCACAGCATATCTATAATGAGCTCTAGAATTTTTAAGTTTTTGATAAGAGTTCTTACAGTTTTCAAGAAGCAAAAAATATATGGTATTCTTAAGCTTTTTATCTAGTGATATCATAAATTCAATACACTATTTGATTTACTTCGGTTGATAAAAAAATATATCAAAGATACTTTTCTAAAATTGAAATACCATTTTAGACTTTCTTCTTACACGTTTTAATTTTTGAAACATTTGGTATTTCAATTATTATTTGAGTTAGTGAAGTCATCAACAAAATTTAACAAACCCCTTAAGGGCATTTTTATATATTTTTTATACACAAAAACACGGAATCAGAGCGTGCGCTCGCCTTCTTCGCCTCATACACAAATGTTCGTTGAAACTGGTTGAACCTATAGCGCCTTAAAAGCAGAGGTTACCGCTTAACATCAGGCCCTTATTCGCTATGACCATAGAAGATTTCTTGCCAATAACGTGTGATGTCATAATGTTTTCTATACGATGATTCCACGCAGATATCATAACTAGCCCGCGTTATGTCACGTTTTGTCATAGCGAATAAGGGGCTGGTGGGCCATCTGCTTGTTCCGTCATAATGCTGCGTCCCCAGTAGACAAACTGTTCGGTTTAGTACGCCCTTCCATATATTTGAAACTAGCGACTCGCCCCGGCTTCGCACGGGTAGCCCCCGGTGACCCCCCCCCCCCCCCCCTATGTGCTTCTCCTGGTTCTAAGCTAGCTCCCCACCAATTTTCAGCCCAATTGGTTCACCCGTTCTTGAGTTATAAGTTTTGTTTATAAGTTTACGACTTTGTTTTAAATATATAGATGGAGTGTTCACAGTTTGCTAGTTTTGCGCTCACTCTACGCAGTTTGCAGCGTTATGCCAGCCACTCACGCTCAAGTTCACCGTCATGTTTGCAGCGGACTTGATGCGGCGTCCAATAAACTTGACGGTGTATGGCTATGGGTGTGCATGACAAGATAACTTGATTAGCCATACACCGTCAAGTTTACTGGACGCCGCATCAAGCCCGCTGCGAACTTGAATGTGAACTTGATCGTCTATTGCTTGCATTACGCGTGCGTACTGTCTCAGTGGGGCGGCCGGCGAACAGTTTGTTTGAACAGCCTAAATGTAGTTAAAAAAGCGGCCAAGTGCGAGTCGGACTCGCCCATGAAGAGTTCCGTAGCAGCAAGTAACATAATATAAAAGTTCTTGGATGGTTTACGATTTATGACGTATTAAAATAAACTCGTTCAAACCAATTTTCGTTGGAAGTTTACATGGTAACGTACATCATATATTTTGTTGAGTTTTATCATTCTCTTATTTTAGAAGTTACAGGGGGCGAGCCACACATTTTACCACTTTGGAAGTGTCTCTCGCGCAAACTATTCAGTTTAGAAAAAAATGATATTAGAAACCTCAATATCATTTTTGAAGACCTATCCATAGATAACCCACACGTACGAGTTCGTTTTTTTTTTTTTTTAGTTTCAGTTCAGTTATGGGGAACCCCAACAATTTCATGTTTTTTTTCTATTTTTGTGTGAAAATCTTAATTCGGTTCACAGATTACATCTACTTACCAAGTTTCAACAGCATAGCTCTTATAGTTTCGGAAAAAAGTGGCTGTGACATACACGGACAGACAGTCAGACAGACAGACATGACGAATCCATAAGGGTTCCTTATCTTTGACTACGGAACTCTAAAAATACCTTATTCATGATCCTTGCGAGTTTGACGGGGTCGTCCTTGTAGTAGGAGAGCAGCGTGAGCGCGGGCTCTCCGCGCTGGCGCCGCGTGCCCTCGCACAGCAGCGGGTGCTCCGCCTCGTATACATTCGCCTTGAGCCCAATACCTTATTCATGATCCTGGCGAGTTTGACGGGGTCATCCTTGTAGTAGGAGAGCAGCGTGATGGCGAGCTCTCCGCGCTGGCGCCGCGTGCTCTCGCACAGCAGCGGGTGCTCCGCCTCGTATACATTCGCCTTGAGCCCAATACCTTATTCATGATCCTGGGAGTTTGACGGGGTCGTCTTTGTAGTAGGTGAGCAGCGTGATGGCGAGCTCTCCGCGCTGGCGCCGCGTGCCCTCGCACAGCAGCGGGTGCTCCGCCTCGTATACATTCGCCTTGAGCCCAATACCTTATTCATGATCCTGGCGAGTTTGACGGGGTCGTCCTTGTAGTAGGAGAGCAACGTGAGCGCGAGCTCTCCGCGCTGGCGCCGTGTGCCCTCGCACAGCAGCGGGTGCTCCGCCTCGTATACATTCGCCTTGAGCCCAATACCTTATTCATGATCCTGGCGAGTTTGACGGGGTCATCCTTGTAGTAGGAGAGCAGCGTGATCGCGAGCTCTCCGCGCTGGCGCCGCGTGCCCTCGCACAGCAGTGGGTGCTCCGCCTCGGATACATTCGCCTTCAGCCCCAGCGACGCGACGGCCGATTCGAAGCCCAGCATTTCATCGTGCGGCATTCGCGCCTGCGAATTAAACATCAGTTACTTGAAGGCACAGGAACTAGATGATTACAAGTAACACATTTTTATTAAAATAAGTTTTTTTTTAGTTTTTTTTATTCTACTTGGAATGACGGATCAAGCTGATGGCCCACCTGACGTTAAGTGGTTAACCTCTGCCTATGAACAGTGCATTACCTTGTAGGTCATGTCCACCTAGGACGCGCCCTATGTGACATTGCACTGCGGCCGCTATCCTAAGACATAAAGATGAAAAGTCACATGTGCCTGTAATGTCACCGGCACCCATACCCTTCAAACCGGAACACAGCAATGCAAGCACTACTGCTTTGCGGCAGAAATAGGTATGGTGGTAGTACTTCCCCGGACGAACACTTTCACAAAAAAAGGCTCTACTACTAAAATTCAATACAAAATTCAAAATTATTTTTTCAATACAAGCTTTTATAAAATTTGTTATCGTAACCGTGTGCTGATCAAAATGAGCCTAAACACGGCCAGTCTAATATTATCCATCGAGGAGATCCGTTGTCTCCATCATCAGATCAGGTCGCTGTCACCATCATATTGTATTGTCATCGGAACTTGACAGGTATGCCAAATTTTAGCTCAATCCGTTGAGGATAGCTGCTTTAAAATTAAGTTGCAAGATTCGCCCGGATTCCACCCAGACAAACATACATTGCAAATTTAATAAAAGCCTGTAAAAACAACCGACTTCAAAGCATTTCAATATTGCCCAATAGCATGCGTGGCGCACTCCGCACTTTAGGTATGAACCTACAAGTACCCGGCGGGCTGGACTTGACGAGTCAATTGAGTCAGACAAGATAAGAGTTACGCGATAGAGAGGTAACTTCTAGGTGACTTTAGTAGGTAATTAGCGCTGTGCGACCTGAATTGCACTTTATTGTGTGAACGCAAGAGTCGCTATTGATTTAAATGATTTTGCGGAGTCAACCTTCTGTACCTGCAGATACTATTATGTATTATGTGCCCATAATCACATAGATAGTCCTGATCCCACAACAACATCCCCTTTGTCGTGGGTATCAGGAACTACGAGTACCGTATCATAACACCCAGACCCAGAACAAATATTTGCAGATCATGCAATTTATTCCGCAGCAGGAATCGAACCAGCACCTCCTCGCATCTCAGCCAGCTACAACACGCCACGCTGCGAAGGTCGTTTCTAAAAGTTCAACACTTACTATTACGTGGGTGTTGTCGTTCGCCGATAGAACAAGGACGTCGAACAGGAAACTCGCTAAGGCGATTGGTAGCAAGGCAGGACCTCGGTTCCTGAAAATATACACCCTTTTTTAAATGTTGGCTCATCACAGAGCGCTTATGAGTCAGTAAAAAGTCTTAAAAGCTTAAAAAACTTAAATAAACAAGAAGTTTCACTTAAAGTGTTGTAACTGTAAGTCAATTCTCCCATTACGATACGCACAGGCGGTTCAAGTATCCTGCAAGTCTTGGAGACTAGTCGCTGCCAAGTATCTCACATACATTTGAATGCAGGCTAGTGTGCGAGCCTGCATTCAAATGTATGACTTGCAAGATAACTTCAGGATACCTGAATCGCCTGTGCGTATCATAATGGGAGAAGGGCCTTACACCACCAAATATAGGCAAATAAAGGATAAAAACCTAAGAAATTCCAGCACGTAAACAATAAAACTGGCAAAGTGCGTGACGAAAACACAGTACAGACCGTTCACCGTAAGTTGGCAGCTGCCATGTAGTATTTACAGGTCCCATCTTACGATGAACGAGCTGTAGGATGTACGGTACAGTCTCAGAAGAAGAACCAAAGCATGGAAGTAAGGCTAAAAACAAACCGGTATCGATTATCGATTATACCAGTCTCATTCTTTTATATGAATGTATTCATGGGTTGGAATGAGACAAGCATATATCTATCTGTTCTTATTTGTGTAACTTGTACCGGGCCAAATGTCAAACTACTACTACATTCATGGTACCAATCTAGGAAGATGTATATGCATGGTACCAATATTCAGGGTACGGAACGGAAAAACAACTGTCGTGTGACAATATATTTGTTTCTCTCTAACATAGGATAGCAAGCTATCTTCTAGGATAGGAGTAAGAAGGAACACTATGCTATTTTAGCACTCTATCCATATACTACTTCATCTGTGGGTACAGTATTCAGCATGACAGATTCCAGTATTAAATCACTAGGGAAGTGACAATATTCAATCGAATTTTATCGATAGCAATTCTCAGAGTAAAAGACTCGATGATTTTATTTTAAAATATCATTAATACAAATCATTTTTAGTCCAATGGTGCAGGATATCGTATTTCAATGCAGGGCGCGTCCTAGGTGGACGTGGCCTGTGAGGTAACGTGTTATAGGCAGATGTTACTGGGCTGTTATTCGCTATGGCCATAGGAGATTACTTGATAATAACGTGTGACTGGCAACGTATTCTGAACGATGATTCCACGCAGATATCGTAACGAGCCCACGTTATGTCACGTTTGGTCATAGCGAATAGCTGCTTGGAAAACTGCTTGTTATTACATCCATTTACAAAACAAACTTAAAAATCTGTGTAGTTGCTTATTTATTATTTATTTATTTAAAACATTCACACAAAAGCAATAGTGCTAGGAGGACTTAATGCTAATAGCATTATCTGCCAGTCATCGCAATCCTGCAGATACTGTGAAGAGGCGGATGAAACACCTCTTCATCTGCTAGTTGAGTGTGGACCACTAATGCACAAACGCAGCATTCATCTGGGCAAACACATCCTCAGCCCGGGTGAATTGAAAAAATCACCCCTAAGAAAATCCTACAGTTCGTAGCAGCTGTTGGTCTAAAGCCTTTCTCCCATTACGATACGCACAGGCGATTCAAGTATCACCGCCAAGTATCTCACATACATTTGAATGCAGGCTAGTGTGCGAGCCTCTATTCAAATGTATGCGAGATACTTGGCGGCGACTAGTCTCCGAGACTTGCAGGATACCTTCAGGATACTTGAATCGCCTGTGCGTATCGTAATGGGAGAAGGGCCTTAGCGGTGAACTGTAAACGCCCTCTCCAGGGGGCGGTATGTAACAAGTGGCGATCACAATAGGCCCAATTGGTCACAGTGGTATAATAGCCACAATTAGATAACACAAATAAAAAAAACCTGCTAGTCGTCCTTGTCAGTTGCTTGTAACATTTCTAGACTAGGTCCTCAGAAAAGTAATTATATTTACCTCAGATTCCCATCTCTGATTTGCATAGCCTTTTCTCTCGCCAGCATCAACTGCTCATGTCCAGTTGGTAGCTTCTTCAAAAGCGCTACAAGCTCAGTTTCCTGGTTGTTCAGTTTGACCTCAAGCGCTTTAGTGCTGGCCGGGGTGCGGACCATCTCCAGAGCGTAGAGACCCACGCGGAAAGCTAGCTCGTGATGTTCGCTGAATTCTGCTAAAACCTGGAAATGATTAAGACAAATGTGAGAATTCAGTGTCATGGAATGTCCGGCCAATGAATAGATCCCTCCGTCTCCTCTCGTAGATATCGTAACAGCCGACTTGAGAGATTACACCAGTGATTATGGCAAATTTACCCATTGCATTTCATGGGGATGGTTTCGTCCAGCAGTGGACGTGATGATGAGTGGAAACAAGCTTTCGTGCATTTCGACTATGATATTAAAAATCGGAACCAGGAGCTGTAGTACTGCTGGTATCAGCTCGCTGTCACCATAATATTGTATAATTATCATGAGAACTTGATAGGTATCCAAAATTTAAACTCAATTACATAACAGGAACTGCATGGGTCAAAATCAACATGCAAGATTAAAACCACAAATCTCACAAACAAAATCTTATAAAATCGATATGTAACAATATGGATAAAAAACATAACATTCAACAGTCACATACATAGTCCTGATCCCACACTAGGATCCCGTGTACCAGGAACTACCATGGTACTTAACACCATACTCAGACAAAATAATTACAAAACATGCAAACATTTGTCCCAACAAAAACACACGAAGAAACATACAAAACTTAACCAAATAACAAAAAATAACAGAAATGCATAATGCGAGGTCTTATCGCTTATAGCAATTTCTCACAGTCAACCTTAGAATGGAGAGGACAGTGGTGTTATCACCTTGACAAATACACATATCATTAAATATAATACACTACCGTCGTCTGTCTTTCCTGAAAACTATAATCTGGGTCTCTTCAAGTCAAGAGTGAATAGGTGCCTTCTAGACCTTTGTGCTACATCTTCAGCCACATCGTCACTTACCAACAGGTGAGATCGTGGTCGAACAAAGGTCTATCAATGTTAAATATAATTTAAAAAAAAAATTAAAAAAAAAAATTTACAACCTCCTACATAATAATTTAATAATACATACCTACCTACAGGTCATACTAACGTGTTTAGCCCGCGTCCTCAGTGGCGTGCACGGTGACTATCAATGGTATGACAATGGATCGCCACCGTGCACGCCACCGCGGAAGCGGGCTGAACGCGTTGTTTTGGCCTTAGCTTTATAGCATTCATTCCTATACTACACTAAATACAAATATCTATAGGTCGCGCAACGAGTTATGAGCACTGACTTCAATGAGTAGTAGTAACTTTTTGGGTCCGTGTAGCGACTGCGGGAATGTACACATGAGCAATAGACCCCACAACTTTCACCGAGCGCTCATAACTAGTTGCGCGACCTGTACAGTACTACCCAACTGATATGACTTACCGATGGACCTGCACAGAAGATGAATTAGTAAAGCGTGGGAAATGCTTTATACCGCTATTGGTCGGCAGCTGTTAGTCAGCCGCCATACTTCTGATTGAGGGGCGTGACTTGCGAGTGAGGCGGAACTAACAGCTGCAGTGTATTATGAACCTTATAATAGTGATCTAAGGTTGATTGTAAGTTTTGAGCATTCTTTCGTTAATCTTCGGAGCCATACTTTCTTTTCTGCGCGAACGAAGATTCACAACGCGCCATATCAGTTTGGTACACCTCTACCTAGGTACTCATAAACTCATGTACTCACAGTGCAAAGGAACGCGCATTTAGCGAGCGTAGCGGACGCTAGGCAGGACAGCCTATGAGCCGCAGCGCACATTTTCGGGATCGGAATGTGCCGTTTCTTCATTCTCCTCTCGTGCGGCGAGAGTGCAGAGCCGGTGAGGGAGGGCGGACGGGCCAGCAGCTCCTTGGCCAACCGCGCGCCGAGGGCGCACGCCTCGCGCGCGTGCCCGTGTGCTTGCAAGCCCTCGGCGCGCGCGAATGACACTTCCCAGGTGCATTGCCAGTTCGTTGCGCCGTTCGATGGACCCGCCTGAGGAATTCATAAACAAAGTTATATAAGTTAGTATTTTGACGAACTCTGTGGCGCGGCGGGCGAAGGTTCTCCGCGACGCAGGAGGTTGCGGGTTCGATTCCCGCCTCGGAACAAATATTTGTACGATCTGCAGATATTTGTAAAGGGTGTTCTGGGTATTTTCTATGCATAATAAAAATATCTATCTATGTAATGTGGATTACTTCGATGAAATAACTACGTGGATTATTATGTATTAAGGTGGATGCTCACGCTTGCGGCGCGAAATTCATTTTTTTTTTGGTGTTTTTTGCTCATTACACAGCTCATCAAACATTTCTTCAGATAGCGAAAGTGGATTTCGCGAGAACTAGGACACTTAAAACACATGTTTTAATTGATAGTATCTCATAAATATTATCAGTTTAGCTACGATACCCCTTAAGAATTTTTTAACACTAAAAATATGTTTTCGCTATCAGAAGAAATGTTGATGAGATGTAATGGGCAAAAAAATACAAAAAAAAATTAAGTATGCACCACATGCGTGAGCATCCACCTTAAGTATATCAGTTATCGGGTGCGTTTCGAGTCACGATAAAATCGATGTGAGCGATCACAGTGCTATTTTGCGTTCCGATTCAGAAATCGCGCTTATGGCAGTTTGAGTGTTTACGTGACTCGGAACGCTTTATAAACGATATTATCAATAACCTCTGTAGTCTGTCACTTTGACAGTAGCGCTCACAGTAATATCGGTTTGGGGCATGGTCGGTGTAATCGCAAAATGGCGGATGTAATGACGTCATTCATGACGTCACACGCAATATCGTAGTCGCGCTCACAGCGTTTCGGAACGCTAATAATAGCGATCACATCGATTATAGCGTGACTCGGAACGCACCCTATAGTCTGTAAAATATAGCTTGATCTCTGCGACAGCTGTCAGTAAAATCACGCCTATGAAGTCCTGAATTTCATAATCGTACAGACAGTACCTGTCAATGTCATACTTTATGGGCATGCCGACCTAATTTTAATAGTGATGGGGTGATGGACGATGAACCATCGTGACCACTGACTATAAACTATCGATATTTTGCCATTCTCCTCAGTACTAAGGGCGGACGACTTGTATACGCTACGTGTTTTCCGTTCTCATTACTTTGTTTTTGTTACTATTGCTGTTAATTTGTTGAGTTTTGTTATCTTTTGTTAGTTTCTTGTTGGCATAATGGCAATAGTCCAGTCAAGTTAAACATGAAACGGGGGTCGTAGTTGCAAAAGATCGGGTCACGCTGATTTTTTATATGTCGTTAGGACCTTGACCAATATTAAAAAACTAATTGCAATTTTCCAAGTGCTGAGGGGTGAGTCTGAGTTTTGCAAACACCATCGTAACGGTGAACGTAACACGATCGTACGTGTATAACATAATAACTAGCTATTAATCTGTGCCAAAAACGTCACAGATTAATGGCTAGTTACTACGCAATACACGTACACCCGCCGTTACGATCATCGTTACAATGGTGTGTGTAAACTCGGACTTGCCCCTCTGTGCGTTCGGCGGTGTGCCCAAAAAAACTTTCGGTGTTTTTTCAGTTTTTGCACAATATCTTAGTGAAGGAAGGGTCTGACCGATATAGTCACTGCAAATACTTTTAATGTAGACTAAATTTACTATAATTTGACACTAGTTTGAGCTATATACAGCCCATATAGCTCAAACTTTCTCCCAGCGTCCATCACGGCCATCGAGACACTAGCTTCGTGCGAGCCCAAGCCCGGGTCATCTAAGATAGAAGATCCGTTTTTGAGAGGACCGCTGTATCAAATTAGGTACCAATTAGGTATCAAATGAAAGCTAAAATTAAATTTACTACAACTTCATTGTGAATAACATTTTACTTGGGATGCGTATTTAAGAAGATATTTCACAAAATATGGGAACATTTCGAAAAAAAAACACTTTTAGGAAAAAATTGCCTATATTTGAAGAACTGTATCTTGGGAACCAATGGCTGTAAAGAGCTCGCGCTAGTATCAAATTGTAGCAAAAATGGTCAACTTTAAAAGTATGCACAGTGACTATCACGGTCAGACCTTTTCTTCACTAAGATATTGTGCAAAAACGAAAAAAACACCGATAATTTCATGGTTTTTTGGGCACACCGCCGAACGCACAGCACTTGGAAAATTGCAAATCTGCTTTTTTAATATTGGGTCCTAACAACATATAAAAATATCAGCGTGACCCGAACTTTTGCAAGCACGGATGTACATCTTGACTGGACTACAAAGAGAACGAAGAAAACTGTTTTGAATAGTCAAAGTCGTGAGTTTGTGATTCGCTTACGTTAATATTTTGAGCCAATTATAACCACCAACCAATTATATGTTACATTAGCATCTATAATAGAAAGAAACATCGATAATTTCTATCGAATTTTTTTTATATCCTATGACAACCCTAAGAATGTGAGTTTGGCAGCTGTCGCAGAGATCAAGCTATCTTTTATGGAGTATAGTACCCATAACACAAGCTCTGCTTAGCTTGAAGCTAGATAATGTTGTGTGAACTGTCCAGCATTATTTATTAATTTAAACAGTTGTTACATTCGTAGTCGGACACGGACCGATAAAATCCATCGTATCACCACAGAACTATACACCTTACATCATTGAACATAAAGTTTAATTTTCTTACCCCACTAGAAGGTGGCGAGCTCTCATCACCGCTGCAAGCGTTCATTCGCCGCGCGGCCGCCGTGTCGTAGAAATACATGTTGCATTCGTCGTCGGAAACGGACTCGTCTTGTGAAATCCTCCTCGTCGCATCGTCGGAGGAAACTGGGGGGGAGCTCGACGAGTGGGAGTCGGTGTCTCCACTGCTCGCTTGGAGGATCTCCTCTTCATTCTCGCAGAAGCCTTTAAAAATAATTTAGATTTCAGTATCGATTCACAACCTTGAGCTTAATTCTGGAAATGGTTTAGGCTTGGAATGTCCCTTTCGCATTGAGTCCATTCGTCCAGTTCGTAAAAGGGCAATATTCTCAATTGAACCAGTTCGCATTGGGTCCATTACGCAAAAAGTACAGTTAGCAAACGGCCAAATTAGCAAATAGCTATTTTCAATCTGCCCAAGCTAAATTCCAAATAATCCCAATCCCAACCTACCTACTTAGCACGTACTAATACTTCACATTATCCCTGTCACTTTCACACACGTGACAAATCACACGTGCAAGAGAGGAACAGAGACAATGCTAAGCATTAGTACGTGGTAAGTAACGTCTATATATCTCAGCCAAATGTTGTAGTGTATCTTTTGCTATGACATACTTTTATTGTTTTTACACATAAGTTTTATGGGACAGATAGACTCGTTAAATTTAGACTTTAGTACATCAATATGCAATGAAATGAAAAGAAATGAAATTTATTTAAGTTACAACAGATATTAAAGATACAGTAAAAGTACAATCATAAAAGTAGTTCTTTTAAGATCGGCGAAAACTTCTAACCTCTTTTACTCTGTTCGGACTGAGTATAGAGGTATCCTGGCTTAACAAATATTGTTTGGTACACTGTCCACACGTTATATATCCGAGCCCGGACGCAGGCCGCCATGAAAAAAAAGACGCCAGCTTTCATACAAAAATTGGCATTGTCCTTTGGCATACCTGTCAAGTTCCTATGACAATACAATATGATGGTGACTGCGAGCTGATCTGATGATGGAGACGGAAGGTGGACAACGGAACTCCTCGATGGATAATAGTACTGTTTGTGTTTAGGCTCATTTTGATCAGCACATGGTTACAATCACTTTATAAAACCCTGAATTTAACAAGTAATTAATTTTGTAATAATTAAAATAACCCTCAACGCAATGAAACGGCTGAACCGATTTTGATCAAACATAGCTAAGAACAATCCCGAAAAATTCACAATCCAAAAAAAAAAAAAAAAACAGTTCATCCTTTCGGGAGCTACGATGCCACGGAGAGACACACACACAGACATGTCAAACTTATAAAACCCGGCCGTTTTTGCCTCGGGGGTTAAAAATATATTTTTCACAATAAACTTATTCATTGGATCACTGAAAATAGTGATGGGAAAATTTCATAAAATTAATTTGTTACTTTGAAATAGTGCTACAACTGCTTTTGAGCTGACCTTCAGAAGACACGCTGGAATGGTTGCCGTCATTTCCATCGGCGGGTGCTACGCCACCGGCTTCCAGAGCCTCGTTCGGCATCGGCACCAACATCTGAAACGAACCACCATCATCATCATCTTTTTTTTGTTAATGGTATGTCTCGACAAACTGGCTTACGGCCCGCCAGATGGTAAGCGGTTACCGTCGCCTATTGACATCTGCAACACCAGAGGTATTGCCTATGCGTTGCCTGCCCTGCAGGACTCTTTTTACTTTTTTTTTTAATCGGCTCACGTTGTAATTTAGCGGAAACACCTCAGGAGGGAGCCCATTCTACAACTTGCACGTAAGGGGGAGAAAAGATCTCGTAAAGCGAGCAGTACGAGCTACCCACGTGTGTATGAGTGGATGAGCTCCCTTGCGTTGTCGAGAAGTGCGATGATAGAACCTGGAAGCGGGTATAAGATTGAACAGCTCCTCAGTGCACTCCCCATCATAGAGCCGATAGAAAACACCGAGCGAGCCGATGTCTCGGTGCAGGCTCAGCGGCTCTAGTGAACTGGAGAGCTTGGGGTCGTTAACGATTTTAACGGCTCTTCTCTATAGGGAGTCAAAGCGAAAAATGCCTTATTACAACACTGTCGGACACAGCCCTCTCTCAATGCGCGCCATTTGGCCCGATTCTCGGCTCATAATATCCAAAGGACTATTCTATATGGGGTGAGAAGTGTTACCTTGTCGTAACATAGTTTTTTAACTAGCACGGAAGGCAAAGTTCTCTTATCTTATATACTTAAGAACATCTTTGAAATTAATGCAAATATTAATTATGACTTGTTGTACCTATTCTAAGCGAAATAAACTTATCTTTAAACTTTAAAAAATAACTTTAATACTTTTAATTCACGGCTCTTCCTTTACTTTCTACCAGCCACAGAGCATCAAACAATAAAATAGGTATATTAATATAGCTTAGCATTAGCAAGACATAAAACGAAAAGTCTCAGTTGCCTGTATTTTCTCCGGCAACCATACCCTACAAACCGGAACACAGCAATGCGAGCACTACTGCTTTGCGGCAGAAATAGGTATGGTGGCAGCCCAAGTAGCACACAAGTGTTGTACAGCAGCAGATTTACAGTCCATCGTGGAAACTTTAGCTGTATTAGCTTGCTGCATAACAGCTGTGAATGCGCATTTTCAGCTGGTATAACGCTCGTTTGGGCACAAAATATACAGCACCTAGTTCTCACCTGCCTGTTTAATTGCATTTTATTAGCATTCATAAGGGTAATAGTTGCCCCAAGAGCTGAACAGCGGCTGATTAACGAGGATGTGTGTTACCCATTATTCAGCACAAATGACCAATGCACCCTTTTTATACGCTTCCATACAGACGAAACTACGTTTTAGGCAAAATTGTGAAAGTTAATAACTTCATGTTAATATCCATCACGGTCGGTAACGACCTCTAATAGTTTTATTTTCTACGAAGTGAAAAGTGCAAACGACAAGAGGAGAATAAAATAATATTTTGGGTAAGTAAAACACGCAAATTTTTAGACATTTGTGTGAAATCTTATTGCAAATGCAAGTTTATTGTGAAATGCCGTCTATATATAGTTGAAAATTTTCATGCGCCCTAAAATAACGAGTATTTTACCAGAAAAACTTGATATGAAATGTGCCATAAATTAAAAAAAATTAGGTGATTCAGTTTAGTTTGGACTTATAATTGGATTAAAAACTGTTTTACACGTAAATAACTTAAAATTAAACCTTTTTTTAAATTTATTCTCTAAAATAAAGCAAAACAAAATTATTTAAGTTATATATAAATGAGGTTATCAAAAATTAAATGGTGGACAGGCAATGTGAACCGTATATATCACAAATAAATGCTATGGGCTGTACCAATATTCACTTGTGGTCCATTATTCAGGAACGAGCGGGAGAGAGTAGTTCGTGTGCTAACCAAATAAGTCATATGTCGGTGTTATGAGTAATAGTGGTTCACATTTACGCCAGAAGCCTACCAGTGATCTAAATAAAGTTCCTTATTCAATTCAAGCTTTAGGGACCCGCAGAAAACGTTTTTTTAACTAGTACCTATAGTCATTATAATTATGAACTTACCATAATAACTTACCTTAACTTAATAACTTAACTTACCTAAGTAATCAAACTGTGTAGTTCAAAGTTAATAGTAGGTAATTTGATATTCCACAGGCTCGGGATCCTCTTCTAAGAGAACACGTAAAGAAATAACAAGTGCAAGCCCCGAAGAACACATTGACGGTGAAAACATAAAGAACAATGATCCTGAAGCTGATTATAATTGCATGATGGAAATGAGAATCCCGCAGATACAAACTCATCGGATTGAGAGGACTCTATGCAGGGCTTTGGATTAAATAAATAAATAACTATTATAATGCAGTTTATTATTTCTTATACAGTATGTACTAAAATGGTATGAAGTAGCAGCAAATATTTTCTTCTCCATAGTTATGCATACGGAACCCTCTCCTTCAAAAAAATTACACGCTCTTACTAAGTTTTGAACATTGCTCGCCGAACTCGTAGGTTGTTAGTGGTTTTTATAAGTCTTAAGTATTCTGCTTCCACTTTTCTTCTTATTCCACCAGTTCTTGCTTAAGCTTTCCACGTTTTTAAACAAAAAACAAACGAAACCTATTTCACGTAAGAGCTGCAACTGTCAAATAGTTACTTAATATTACTCTTAAAGTTCACATAGCAATAGCTTAGGCATTGGAATACCCTAGTAAGGATCTTATTTAACTCTGTTAGTAGATTGAATGCATATGCGAGTTCTATTATTCAGCCCAAGTAAGGAATCAAGGGTTGCGTGTGAACTAATTTAAAGTAGTTTGCCGTTATTAATCTGCATAGAAGTTCACCTATAGTGTTCAAGTGGACTAAATAAGTGCCGTTATACGAGTGCTATGAGAACAGCTGATTAACACTATGAAAGTTCAACCTTATGCAGCATGAACCGTTAAAACAATTTTAATAAGATTCACTGAAAAACTGCTTACGTTATAGCAGTTCACATGTTCTCTCTTAAAACGCAAGCAATTGAGTGGAACACGCGTGGTCAGCAATTCAGCAATTAGCACAGTTCGACTCCGCAAAAATGCTTTCTTACAGCTAATGGTATTAAAAATTGCTAAAAGCTGAATAATACTAACCTCTACATACAATACTAACGCCAGTAACGTTACAGTGGCGTCTTCGTGGTGCTTATTATAGTCATTCGGCAGCTGATACTCTTACAGGCAGCTGTTGCAGTTCGACTGAACCTTATTAAGTCTTCATAATAGCTTAAATTTCCGATGTGATAGCTTATAATGCACTATTGTGTTACTTGGGAGTACTTCCTCGGACGAACTCTTTCACAAAAAGCTCTACTACTACTATCTAGTATCTATTCTAAAGTCTATGTTATGTTAGTATTGTTTTTCTTACATGTATATGGTGTCCGGAAGGCCCTGGCATGTCAACGTTGGTATGCCGGTTGCCCCTGCGCAAGCCGGCCCTGTGCGAGGGGTCAGGATTCGTCAGGCGGTAGCTGAGAGACATCTCATTGTTCAGTATCGCCTTCGATGAACTCACCTAAAAACATAGTATTGATACATACATATTGATGCATTAACAAAATGGATATGCTCGGCAACCTATGCCATAAGAAAAATCAGGGAGATAGGGGGAAATAAAAGCAGCACGTATGGTCTACTTTGCCTATTTCCATTCTGTTATGACCTACGGAATATTATTTTGGGGGAGGGCAGCTGATGCAAACAGAGTATTTTTATTACAAAAAACGTGCAATACGCTACGTACTAGGTTTAAGGTTTTTGGAATCATGTAGAGACAAATTAGGGAAGTACGACGATGGTTGTAGAATACATCTACCAGAATTTAATTTATATTAGTAAAACTTTACATAATTTCAAACTAGTAATAGATAATAGTAAAAGATAATAGTAGATGGACATGATTACAATACAAGTCATAAAAATAACTTGGTAGTCCCAAAAACGAGGTTATCAAAAATCTCAAAAAGTTTTATTTGTAATTCAATCAAATTATATAATATGTTACCTACTAATGTACTAATGTAATTTGACGCAGGAGGTTGCGGGTTCGATTCCCGCCTCGGAACAAATATTTGTGCGTTCTGCAGATATTTGTTCAGTGTGTTCTGGGTGTTTCCTATGTATAATAAAAAATATCTATCTATGTAATGTATTATATTAAGCATATCAGTTATCTTGAACCCATAACACAAGCTCTGGCTTAGCTTGGGGCTAGATAATGTTGTGTGAACTTGTCCAGCATTATTTATTTATTTATATATGCCTGTAGATTGCACAAAACCATGTCCGATACGGACAAATGCAACAAACTAGCATATTTAAGGCGATAAGTTAAAATACGGAATGGGCGGAGTCTAGCAAGAAAACAATAGCTGCATGACAGTGACAGCGCTATTGCTCATTTGAACCCGGGAAGAGGTGAGGTATATATTTCTTCAGCTCTGAAGTAAAAAGCGACAAGTTGTAAGTGACAAATGATAAAACTAAGATCTGCTTCTAAAGTAGCAAATATAAAAAATCTATAATTCATCTAAGTAACGTGATTACCTACCGAATGCTATAAAAAAAATAACGCTTAATATTTTCTCCAATCGAAGGGGTGGCCTAAAACGGGAGTTAGGAGGGCCAATTTCAAAAGATAAAGCTATCGAGAAAAGTTTTACCAATCGTGTTTCTTGTCTATGATTTATTTAGATTACATCCTCAAGTAATTACTGTATTAACATCAAGTTTGCAACCTTTACTGTTACTGAGGGAGCATGGGGCCGACTCCAAAATTATAACATATCGTCTTAATAAAATTCCGCTAGTAGCTTGTATGCTAGCTAATGCCTGTAGGTCGCACAAAAGCATGCCAGTTACTGGAAAGTGCGACCTACTAGCATTTGTAACGAGGTTCTGCTACTAGCTTGAATGCTAGTACATCGTGGGAGATCACAATCTGTTTGATTTTAAAGCGTAAATTGATTGGAAGGAATTAGGGATTTTGTGGTATTCAACTGTCACTTGTGAGCCTTTCTAGAAACTGGCATGCCAGCTAAAAACATGTAATTATGCGAATCCGCTGGCATGTCAGCGCTGGCAAGCAGTAGAGTGGCAAGAGAATAAGTTTTTTGTGAAAAATATTTTTTCCAATACTAGCTTTTATAAAATTAGTGATCGTAACCGTGTGCTGATCAAACTGGGCCTAAACACGGCCAGTCCACTATTATCCATCGAGGAGTTCCGTTGTCCACCTTCCGCCTCCATCATCAGGTCACATTATATTGTCATCGGAACTTGACAGGTATGCCAAATTTCAGCTCAATCGGTTGAGGATAACTGCTTTAAAATTTAGTTGCGATTCCACCCGGACTTACATACTTTGCAAGTTAAGGTGGGGTATAAGTTAAACCCTAATCTAAGATTGAAATGAAATTAATTTAAATATAAGATTTTTAACTGACTAAATCAAGTACAATATTCAAATTAAAAATATGAAGGGATACTTACATTATAATACGGAGGGATCACCCAGTCAGAAACACGATAGGATAGGATAACATTTTCTCGATAAAAAAAAACCACAAAGTTACCTCTAACTTTTGGCTAGATTCGATTGTTTGTCAATATGGTACAGATTATTGGGTCAAAAATTAGATTAATAAGATCAATACAATAAAACAGAGGGTTCATCCACGGGATTTTTTAAAAGTATCTATATTTCACGAGATATTCATTAAAACCCGCTTTTTCAAGCGGCGCGTGGCGTTTTTTTGTATGAAGATGTCTGCCTGGCGGTGGCGCAGTCTTAAATAAAAGCTTGTAAAAATACTAACTTGATGAACATCACAGGCGCTCTTATCCGCGTGTCTGAAGATAGTGAACGGACTGTGGTATAGCGGGTTCAACTCCTTAGCGTACGTCACACCGGGGATTTGATAGTCGTCCCACTCTAAGAAGCAGGCCTCCATAGCGGGGTGGAACCCAGGGAATACTTCCGTCTCGCTTATCCCGTTGATGTAGGGCGGGTGCGAGTGAGACGACCGACTCGAGTGCCGGGAGTGGGACGATGACGTCCCGCTGGTTATGTGAGTGTTGTTACGGTTCTTTGCCACCTGAAAAGCAATTTTTGATTTTTAATCGCGTGTATTTATTTCTACTCTCTCTGAGCTTGTTACTCATGGTTACGTCTTGCCCCGTCACGTCACGTCCCTATAAAATCTTTGCATCATTCCACCGAACAACCTGTAGAATGAGACGATATCCATCGCGCGGCGGGCGAGTAGCCGGCTGAGATGCGAGAGGTTGCGGGTTCGATACCCGCTGTAGATCATACAAACATTTCTCCCGCAGCAGGGATCGAACCCGCAACCTTTCGCGTCTCAGCCGGCTACTAGCCCGACGCGCTACAGAGGTCGTCAAAAGAGGTCGACTATGTATGTGATGTGTACGTATATAAGATCCTGATCTAGTACATCAGGACTATGTACATAAAATAAGAATAAACTAAAACATAAAATAACTTTGCAGCGGACGTTTTGTAATAATTGTAGGTGTATATTACCTTATCAAGGACCTTCATGTGCCACTGAGCGAATTGTTCGTGCAGCGTGTCTCGCTCGTGCGGCGCCAGACCCGGGTTCAGAGAGGCCAGGCGCCACAGCACCACCACCTGTATTCAATTAATAACTGGAATTATAAGGCTGTCAGCACTTTGGACACGAATTAGTATCGTACGTAAACGTACGCTCGTGGACGTACGAATTGAGTGCACACCCTTCATATGTTTTTCTCCGTTAAATAGGTACAGATATCGCATTCGTGAAGTAAAGCCATCTAGGTTGGAGCACAATGAATAATCTAAATCTGTATCTTCAAGATAATTCTGTTATAACTCGAATGGGTTATCTTATATTCTGTTTTGTTATCGAATGGGTCCGTGAAATATATTTAAATAGACACAATTTCGTTGAATTTCATCATATTATTACGCACGAACGTGTTTTAAAATCCCAACAAGTCCGTATTGTATCCAGACGTCGGATGTACACGTACGTATACGTACGACTAACTCGCACCCAGTGCATGTGCAGTTCGCATGTACTTGGAAAGTCGGGATCGTTCGTATGTGTTCGTACGTGTTCGCACGAGTAAAATACGTACGAAAACTTATCCAATCTGCTCACGGCCTAATAGTGCATGGCATGACTAGCTGGGATCGAATGCCAAGCAGGAGCGGGAATTAAACAACTTCCACATGCGTCTTCGTCGCATTTCATATATCACATGGAACGATCGGGGTACAAACGAAAAGGTGCTCAGTACCAGACAGCAGCAAATAAATTGATAAAAAAAGTTAAAAAAAATATTTTACATATAAATTGATTATTCCTGATTATTCCAAGCATTGCCTTACACGGTTAAGATGGTTAGGACGGTTTCGAGTTCAAACAACACTCAGATTATGGCCTCAGAATATGTGTATTGTCAATACATTGTTTACTCATGGCATTCTACAGTTTAAATAGAAAGTTTTACTGCGTGAATACAAGCAGATGGCTCACCTGATGTTAAGCGGTAGCCTCTGCCTATAACAATGCATTACCTCATAGGGCACATCTACCTATGACGCGCCCTATGTGGCATTGCACTGCGCCCGCCACCTTGAGACATAGAGATGAAAAGTCTCATGTGCCTGTAATTTCACCTTCAAACCGGAATACAGCAAAGCGAGCACTACTGCTTTGCGGCAGAAATAGGTATGGAGGTAGTAGTACATCCCCGGACAAACTCTTTCCAAAAAAAAAGCTCTACTACTGAACTACTCTTCTTCTAAGTTCTACTTCTTGCTGCGGATGTGTTGCGTGTCATGACGATGATGGGCATGTGGGTTACCTCATCACAGAGTGAAGAGCACGCGTGCTGTGCTGATGAGTTTCCGCCTGTGCCGTTGTGCTTGCCGACCGTGCCGCCGCCCCACGCCACCAGCGCCGCTTTAGTGCTGTACCACCACACTATTATCTGCAAAATATACATTTGTTTGGTTACGTACCTACGTTCTTGTTCTAATGGTTAGTCGCGCGGACAGAGTGATAATCATAACACCATAAGGTGGATGCTCACGCTTGTAGCGCGAAATTATTATTTTTTAATGTTTTTTGCTCATTACAGCTCATGAACACTTCTCCAGATAGCGAAAGTTGATTTCACGAGAACTAGGAGACTTAACACACATGTTTTAATTGATAGTATTTCATAAATGTCATCAGTTTAACTACGATACCCCTCTAAACACATTTTTAGTGTTTTTTTTTGTACTGAACTCCTGCGTCACAGGCGAACATTCGCCCGCCACGCCACAGAGGAGTAATAAGTAGTAAGTTGTAAGAAGCGTCCAAACGTAGGCGAGTGAGTAGTCATAAGTTGCCAAAAAAAAGTAACACGTGTCTGCGGCCGCATTCTACTAATTTATGGACTGTACTAAACTCGCCCGTCTTCGTGCCGGCCAGTTGAGTTGGCGGGGTGCGGAAGACGCGAGAGAGGGGGCTACTTAGCGCTGGACTCGCCAAAAATAGGATCGCGATCTATTCAACTCAACTTAATCAACTACTTACTACTTAAATTTAAATGTAACCCAAAAATTTCGTTCCAGCGGGACTCGAACCAGCAACCTCGCCTGTGATCGGCGATGCCTTTACCAATTCGGCCATAGAACGAGCTATGACGCTGAAGACAACATTTGTGGGCACTATCAACTCGGCTATAGCGCCGATGTGAACGTTTTTGGGTATTTGGGTTACATTTCAATTTAATGTAATCCATATAGTGTGGTTTACACTTGAAAAATAATAAACTTACTAGCGATAACGATAAAGATAGCGCCGATGACGCAAGGTAACTCGCTACTGTACTTAAAGAAGTGTAAAGCAGGCTTTAGTATCGTTTGTTGGACCATACTACTACTACTACTACTTGGTACTACTGTTGATTTGTTCAACTGTAGTATACCGAGGTTGAGGCGTTTGTTGAGCTCTGAGTTCCTTGGTTAACATAATATAGTATTATTTTATCTATGGTTAAGATCGGTGTCTAGGTAATGTGTGTCGGTCATTAGTTTAACTGTTCCTTTTTCTTTCTGTGTGTATTTTTTTTTTTTTATTAATCTATAAATTATTTCATTATTTTCTTTTTTGTTAACTTCGTTTTGTTTGTTTAACTTGTGCTTATAACTTGATCTGTTACTATGTTTTTTAAGAGTGAAGACTTGTCATTAGCCTTTTGATTCTAAATCCTACTAATATTATAAACGCGAAAGTTTGTAAGGATGGATGTTTGTTACTCTTTCACGTAAAAACTACTGGATGGATTTGGATGAAATTTGGAATGGAGATAACTGGACTCCCGGAATAACACATAGGCACATTTTTATCCCGATATTCCCACGGGATCGAGACTTACCCGGGTGAAACCGCGGGGCGCTGCTTCTTTGTTTATATTTATGATGTTTTTTGTGCTGTTAGTCTTCCTAAAATAAAATAAATTAATAATTACCTGCTCGCAAGCCATGACCTCTTCGGTTATAATCTCTAGCAGCGGTATGGAGTTCCTATCGCTCCGCTTGAACATCTCGCGCACTATGGACAGCAGGTTCCACATGCCCTCTGGCTCTCTCCCACGCAATGGTCGCAGTAACGATGACCATTCCGCCGCGGCGGGCGGCGCGCTTGTGCTGAGGTAGTTGACGTCACTGGAAGTTAACACTAGGTTAAGACTAGGGCAGTCAGTAGCAGTAGTTTTTTTTTTTTATACTGGTTGAATGACGGAACAAGCAGATGGTTGCAACAAAGGTTAGCTGGAAGAAAATGCTAATTAGCATTAAGTTCGCCTATGTACTGCTTTTTGCCTTGTGCAATAAAGAATTTTCTATCTATCTATCTATGGCCCACCTGATGTTAAGCTGTACCCTCTGCCTATGAACAGTGCATTACCTCATAGGTCACGTCCACCTAGGACGCACCCTATGTGGCATTGCACTGCGCCCGCCACCCTGAGACACAGATGAAAAGTCTCATTGTGCCTGTAATTTAGTGCTAGTAGAGCATTTTTGTGAAAGAGTTCGTCCGGGGAAGTACTACCGCCATATCTATTTCTGCCGCAAAGCAGTAGTGCTCGCATTGCTGTGTTCCGGTTTGAAGGGTAAGGGTGCCGGTGAAATTACAGGCACATGAGACTTTTCATGTTTATGTCTCAGGGTGGCGGGCGCAGTGCAAAGCTACATAGGGCGCGTCCTAGGTGGACGTGACCTATGTGAGAATGCACTGTTCATAGGCAGAGGTTACCGCTTATCATCAGGTGGGCCATCTGCTTGTTCCGTTATTCTAAGAAGTATACAAAAAAGGCAATGTCATTGAAAGTTTGTACTGTTTAAGACTAGGGCAGTCAATGTCGCCGTAAGGTTGCATGCCTTTCGATCTTCTATAGGTTACATTTCGGGGAATGCTCCCAGGAACTGGACGATCTGATCCCACCATCTCCTTTTCATCATAGGACGAGCAGGCGTACGGCTCAGTACCATCCTTACCTCATTAGTATACCTTCTATTCGCACAAAACGTTTCAGTTCTACCTTTATAATGCGAACTGCTAAGGAGTGGAATACAATACCGTCGTCTGACTATCCTGAAAACTATAATCTGGGTATCTTCAAGGCTAGAGTGAATAGGTGCCTTCTAGACCTTTGTGCTCCATCTTCGGCCACATCGTCACTTACCATCAGGTGAGATGGTGGTCAAAAAAAGGTCTATCAAAGTTAAAAAAAAAAAAAAAAAAAAGTACATACGAGTTAGATGAAAAGTTATTTTTTTCGTGTACTTATTACTTTGACGCTTACATGGTATGATCTATACCATGTAAGATCAATAAGGCGCAGATTCCAAAATTACAAAAAAAATGTGTGTAATATTTATCCTCTTTTTCCAGACAATTCTCGCCATGTAATCAAATCACACTTATCTAGCAGGCACCGAAAGTACCGAAAATACCGGGAATGCAGGTTCTTTTGGCACAAAGTACCGAAAATCCCGGTTCTTTAAGACAGAACCGATTCTGCATTCCTTAGTTATCATGGATAGTCTATTAGAAAAGGAACGCGGAACGGAAGAGTTCAGCTATGCTGCACAGAATCAACTGCACTCTAAAAACCGGCCAAGTGCGAGTCGGACTCGCACACGAAGGGTTCCGTACCATTATAAAACGGCAAAAAATCACGTTTGTTTTTGAGCCCCGTTAAATATTTATTGTATTCTGTTTTTTTAGGGTTTGCTGTTATAGCGGCAACAGAAATACATCATCTGTGAAAAATTTAACTGTCTAACTATCACGGTTCATGATATACAGCCTGGTGACAGACGGACAGACGGACAGCGGAGTCTTAGTAATAGGGTCCCGTTTTTAACCTTTGGGTACGGAACCCTAAAAATATAAGATTATATAGTTTATTACCTGAACACAATAGGAGCTGGAACACAAAACTTCACCAATATCTTATTAATGTTATTGTGCAATGTCTTCTCGTCTAGGAACCATGATGTGTACTCATAGGCCGAAGCGCCCGCGGTGGGATCGGGAGCACCGGAGGTCTTATTAATCAGGGTCGGCTGCGCTGACAGTAGCTCGTCCAGTATACGCTGAGCCGTGGGCAACACTTGACGAGGCAACTCCGCTATAAGGTATTGCGCGAACTTCTGTAGTTGATCCCTTCGTAATCTATGCAAAGATTCTGAAACTGGTGCTCTGAGGCATACTTGTGTTGGCTGGAATACAAAGAAATAAGTAAGTAAGTAAAACTTTTATTTTGGCAAAAAACTATACAAAACACATAAGAAAGTACAAGTAATTAATTTTGTAAAAATTTAAAAAACCCCAACGCTGAACGGCAGAACCGATTTTGATCAAACAAAGCTTACAAAACTCCAGACACCTTTCAAACAAAACAAAAAAAACTAAATCGGTTCATCCGTTCGGGAGCTACGATGGGACAGACAGAGACAGAGACACACACACACACAAACACACACAGACACGTCAAACTTATAACACCCCTTCGTTTTTCGTCGGGGGTTAAAAACAGATAATATGTTATCTGTTTTACTTTCTTATGTTTTTTTTTCTTTTTTTTGTGTTTTTTAAAGTTGGCTTTGCGTTTGTGCTATGTATGTATAGTGCCGTCAAAAAAGGTCCGTGCTCAGCATAATGCTGCAGTAAACTGCAGCGCTAATTTTCAGCACAGACCTCGGTTGACGCACGGACTAAGCACGAAACAACAGAAAATACATAATGCATGAAATAAATAAATCAAACGTTGAATACCATGGTATGTTAATAAATAATAATACATATTAGTCATTATAACATTGATAAAGCCGGTAAACATCCTATTTATTCCCAGAATTTCTAAGTTTGAATGAATCATACATAAGCTTAGGTATATCATTATGTAGAACAAATCATTCAAAACAGACTGAACAGCGTTAAGCCCAGGCGGATGCGTAAGACGCTTACAGCGAAAAAAGTAAGAGAAAGTGATAGCGTTTGTCTATCGCATAAATCATGTTAATACTTATAATGTGACGACCTCTGTGGCGCGGCGGGCGAAGGTTCGCTTGCGACCCAGGAGGTTGCAGGTTCAATTTCCGCCTCGGAACAAATATTTATGCGATCTGCAGATATTTGTTCAGGGTGTTCTGGGTATTTTCTATGTATAACAAAAAATATCTATCTATGTAATCTACATATTGTATTAAGTATATCAGTTTATCTAGTACCCATAACACAAGCTCTGCTTAGCTGCTTCTGTTTGGGGCTAGGTAATGTTGTGTGAACTGTCCAGCATTGTTTATTAACTTTCGTTATTGTTGCGCCCTTTCGTAACGCTTGCACACGTCGTCTAGGCACAGATCAAGCTGATATTCCCACTTACCAAATGTATTCTGTAAAGGCACACCGCCACTATATGCGAACACCAGTGAGCAGTTGAGGAACACGTGCAGTTACAAGACACTATCCTTTGTCTTCGTAACGCTTGGACACTTCGTCTAGGCACAGATCAAGCTGAGACTTCCACTTACCAAATGTATTCTGTAAAGGCACACCGCCACTATATGCGAACACCAGTGAGCAGTTGAGGAGCAGGTACAGTTGCAAGACACTATCCTTTGTCTTCGTAACGCTTGGACACTTCGTCTAGGCACAGATCAAGCTGAGACTTCCACTTACCAAATGTATTCTGTAAAGGCACACCGCCACTATATGCGAACACCAGTGAGCAGTTGAGGAACACGTGCAGATACAAGACACTATCCTTTGTCTTCGTAACGCTTGGACACTTCGTCTAGGCACAGATCAAGCTGAGACTTCCACTTACCAAATGTATTCTGTAAAGGCACACCGCCACTATATGCGAACACCAGTGAGCAGTTGAGGAACACGTGCAGATACAAGACACTATCCTTTGTCTTCGTAACGCTTGGACACTTCGTCTAGGCACAGATCAAGCTGAGACTTCCACTTACCAAATGTATTCTGTAAAGGCACACCGCCACTATATGCGAACACCAGTGAGCAGTTGAGGAACACGTGCAGTTACAAGACACTATCCATTGTCTTCGTAACGCTTGGACACTTCGTCTAGGCACAGATCAAGCTGAGACTTCCACTTACCAAATGTATTCTGTAAAGGCACACCGCCACTATATGCGAACACGAGTGAGCAGTTGAGGAGCAGGTACAGTTGCAAGACACTATCCTTTGTCTTCGTAACGCTTGGACACTTCGTCTAGGCACAGATCAAGCTGAGACTTCCACTTACCAAATGTATTCTGTAAAGGCACACCGCCACTATATGCGAACACCAGTGAGCAGTTGAGGAGCAGGTACAGTTACAAGACACTATCCTTTGTCTATCGAAAGTGACGGCGACATTGAACTGTGCCCGAGGCATGCTGAGTGATACCGTTGCTGATAGATGGAAACCTGGAAATATAATGGTTATTTTGAGCTCTACAGTTTACGGCTTCGATCAAGAATACAAGATTTCGGGTCACGTACAAAATCAAAGATAAATACCGTCCGCGTGGGTATATTTACTTATACAGCTATATTTATTTACTAGCAGATAAAATAATACTATGCGTAAAACACAGATTAAATTAGAAGTAACGGAGCAGGCTAAGGCTCCTATAAAAGTTTTTAGACAAAACAACTTGATATTCATGTAAATATTGCCAATTTAATAAATCAACGTTTCGTGATATTATAGGCAATCAACATTTTAAGGTAAGGTGATAAACCTTTTTAGTTCATTTAATAATGGAGGTGTAGAGTGCGTGAGCAGGTACCTAAGTAAATCCTTGAGAAACTTGGTGCCTAGGGACAGAACATACTAAAAGTCTTGAAGTCTAGGAGGAGAGAGGAGAGGGGGGAGACACAAAGAAGGTCCCACTCTCGGGTTTATCCTACTAATATTATAAATGCGAAAGTTTGTGAGTTTGCGAGTGTGTGAGTGTGTGCGTGTGTTTGTTACTTCTTCACGCTGAAACGGTGAATCAATGTTAAAAAAAAAATAGGATGAAATTTAAAAAGGAGATGACTCCCGGAATAACACATAGGCACATTTTAATGCTGATAGTCTTGTCTAAAAGTGTTTTTTATATGTTAGTTTTTAAAGCAGGCGTACGGCTCAGTACCATCCTTACCTCATTGGTATACCTTCTATTCGCACAAAACGTTTTGGTTCTACCTTTATAATGCGAACTGCTAAGGAGTGGAATACACTACCGTCGTCTGTCTTTCCTGATAACTATAATCTGGGTCTCTTCAAGTCTAGAGTGAATAGGTGCCTTCTAGACCTTTGTGCTTCATCTTCGGCCACATCGTCACTTACCAACAGGTGAGATCGTGGTCAAACAAAGGACTACCAAAGTAAAAAAAAAAGAAAAAAAAAGTATTCATGTTGCTTATTGTTTAGGTTTTTGTACATTTTCCAATAAGCCTGAAATAAAGATATTTGATATAACTTTTGAAACTATCATGGTTATGTACATAATTTTCACTAGAAACGGGATATTTACCATGATTAAAAAGATGATGAAAACTCAAAAATCATGGTAAATATCCCGTTTCTAGTGAAAATTAAAGACATTAGATTTGATTTTGATTTGTTTTGATTCCCACGGGATCGAGACCTATGCGGGTAACACCGCGGGGAGCTGCTAGTCACATATATTTCGAGAACTTCGTAACACGTAATACGTATAATTACCTACGTATAGTATACGCGTCATGTAAAAAGAACGCTGGAACGTATGAAGAATTATGACCGCCAGCGTTCTTTTTACATGACGCGCATTATAGCTTAGCTACCATAAAGGCTGATGATGAGCTAAAGTAGTAAGTAGATAAGTTTTAGTAGTAGTAGAGCTTTTTTGTGAAAGAGTTCATCCGGGGAAGTACTACCACCATACCTATTTCTGCCGCAAAGCAGTAGTGCTCGCATTGCTGTGTTCCGGTTTGAAGGGTAAGGGTGCCGGTGAAATAACAGGCACATGAGACTTTTCATCTTTATGTCTCAGGGTGGCGGGTGCAGTGCAATGCCACATAGGTTGCGTATTACACTGTAATGTAATGCACTGTTCATAGGCAGAGGTTACCGCTTAACATCAGGTGGGCCTCTTGCTTGATCCGTCTTCCAAGTAGTATAAAAAGAAAAAAAAAAAACTTACCTATTTGCAAGACATCCTTGACAGCTCTATCTCTGCAGAGATGTTCACCTCGCTGGAACTCATCAGCCGATCCATTCGCCAAGCACGAATACAATCTGATGTCATCTTCACTGTCCGGGAAACTCCAGAATGCGATCTGAAGCTGCAGCTGTTCCGGCACGGGCGGGTAGACGTGTTCTACCAGCTCAAATGGTATATGGCTCGCTACACACTTTGCGGACAGCTCGCTCAGTGTCTGTACCGTGTTTTCTGTAAGAGTTATTAATATTCAAGTCTCAGTCTGAAGCCCAATTCTCTTATTTATTTTATAACCACACTGCAAGTTGACCGAAACGAGATTGTATTGTAAATTGACTGAGAAATTGGTATTCTGCTCCCTCATAACAACAATATAATCTACTTTCGGTTCTTGCGACCATATATTAGAGTAGGATAGTGCTATATAGTAATTGTAAAGAGTGAAAGAGAGAATTCTCAGAACTTTGAAACATTCAAGTTACAGTCACATTTCGATATAATCACATTCCGCGTTGTATTGTCAGGTAAGCAGAATACCATTTTTGACGTTTGTGACATCGACACTAGATCGTAACATGATCCGAACTTTAATTTGACTATTTTTTATTACGAGAATTGGGCTTCTGTTGTTAAGGTGGTTGCTTTCGCTTGTGGCGCGAAATTCTTTTTTTTTTCGTGTTTCTTGCTCATCACAGCTCATCAACACTTCTTTAGATAGCGAAAACTATGTTGCCGGTAATTATACGACCTAACACACAAGTTTTAATTTAAACTTCTAAAGTATCACATAAATATCATTAGTTTGGCTACGATTGTGCTTCAATGGTGTTTACAGTGTTTTTTTTGTTTCAAGCACAATCGTAGCCAAACTAATGATATTTATTTGATACTTTATATTAAAACTTGTGTGTTAGGTCATATAATTACCAGCAACATAGTTTTCGCTATCTGAAGAAGTGTTGATGAGATGTGATGAGCAAAAAACACGAAAAATTTGAATTTCGCGCCACAAGCGAAAGCAACCACCTTAAGACTATTATGACATGACAATCTATTATATATCCTAGAGCAGTTTGTTGCGTACAGTATTTTTATTTAAATCTTTGTTGTCTTTGTGGTTTTTCCTTTTAAATATACAAAGCAGCTGATGATACATACATACATAGTCACACACCTTTTTCCCCGAAGGGGTAGACAGAGCCTCAATGGGTCTCTTTTCACAGTGGGTTGCACCATCGTGGAATATAGACGTGACAAGTGGTGAGCTCATCGACGCCATTGCTTCCCACGACTGATTAGACTAAATGAGGATTAACATCAAAGTAATGAGTAAGCTACATGCTCCTAATTGAAGATATTCATTCATTTCAGACAATTGACTTTCACTGACAGATGTACAGTGGTGTATTTTTCATTTGGCGTTCTATAATGTTTGCCGCAACCTACGGCCGGGACCATGGCTGCTGTGACCCTAGGGTAAATACGCCACTGCGGACTTAGGACTCCCCATTGAATGCAACGATGAATGAGGCTTGAGCTGCTTCTATCAGTCTAACCTATCAGATGATGATCTGGATTCACGGCTGGCATTATCCAACGGTAGTTGGTTCTGCAAGTTATGAAAATAACTCAATCATAACAATTTTGGTCATTATTGATTCTTCAAGGTTTGGTTGCATTTGAACAGGAGTTACCTAGTTTAAGATCATTAAAAAAAACGATGTTCTTTTGAATTTTAAATAGCACCGTAAGTTTAAAAAGTAAAAATTAAAAAAACCCTCATCGCAATGAAACGGCTGAACCGATTTTGATCAAACATAGCTAAGAACACTCCCAACTAATACACCTTTCAATCAAACAAAAAAAAAAGGTTCATCCGTTCGGGAGCTACGATGCCACAGACAGACACACACACAGACAGACACGTCAAACTTATAACACCCCGTCGTTTTAGCGTCGGGGGTTAAAAATATTCAAAGTCTACATCATATGAAATAAGATCACCATTTAGCAACTAAAACGCACATGCAATCCAATATTTTATCTGGCTCAAACAGGTTACATAATGTGGAAAGCATGCAGCCAAAAATAGCATTGCAACTATGGCCTTGCATAACATGACATGTTCATACTAACGACTTCAAAGTTCAGAAATATGCTTCCAAACTAGTATTTGGAGCTAGATAGAGCCATTTCAATAGGTATTTAAAAACCATGAGTACATTGTTAAATACCTAAATAAAGTTAATTCGGGGAATATTTTTGGGTCTTCAAATGGAATGCTTGAATGAAAGCATTGGTTCTAAACTTGTTATAATAACATAATGTTAGTAGATTATCAAATATTTTGTGAAATATCAGTTATTTTTAAGGTTTAGGTAGGTAGGTACTACTGTGATACAGTATGTAGGTAAACTAGGTAGATACTTAATATCATTGATATTACTAATTCTAATCAGGTACCTCCCTAGTAACTTACAGTATTGAAAGCTCTACAAGTTAGGTATGTCATTACTTTCATATCTGTATGTGTGTATGTCACTGAACTCCTCCTAAATGGCAGACCCAATTTTGATGTTTTTTTTGTGTATTTTGAGTGGGTCTCTTCATGGTTATATTCACATCTGAACCTGCTAGGTTGCGCTGCTGTCGGGTCTACCGGAACAAAGTTGCGAGCGGGCCATATATATATATATATATTATTATATATCAGGAGTTGTTTCAGTGATTAGTGATGTAATATAGAATCAAATTCACTAATGAGAGCACAAGCAAGCAATTTATGCATGAGCTTTTAAAGTTAAAAACACTGCAGTTTAATCAATTGTATTGTAAACTAAACCAATTACCTAGAAGGTGCAAGCTATAGGTACCTTAATTTAAAAAGTTTTTATATTAAAATAGAAATGTGTGAAATAAGAGCAGCACACTTTTACAGCATGCTTATTGATATTGTTAACAAAAACAGTGAAAGTTGTGAAAGCATTACAGAATCAAAAACTTTCCATTTTATAAAACAAGCAAAGCCACTCACTATGCAAACCTGAACACAAAGAAAAGGTTCAAGTATGTTACATGTATGGCAGAGATTTGAAACCAAAGGGTTTATTACCATTCAGTCCACTCAGGGGTAAATGACTCTACAACACCTGTTCTGTTCTTTGTACATAACTACGCGCACATGTATATAGGTAGGTATGTAACTACAGATCAACACTTTCAACAAAAACAGATGCCCTGAATGTAGCATCACGAAATTGTGACACAAAATCCACTTATTTGAGTGTGAAAAGCATTAGAACAATAAAAATATAGCAAAAGTAATTGAAGTACTTTCGGAAACAAAGGATCTAAGCAATGCATACCTTGAACGGACTTTTTTGAAGCCCTTGGGACGAAAGGATTTTGAGGGTTGGGTCTTTTCCATCCTCGCCAGTTGTTGCACAAGCTCTCCGGTTCAGAACTCCAACTGCACAAGGAGTCTTCTTCGAAACGTTCAGAGTCCTCAAAGCTGAAGTGGTCTCCCTCCTCCCAATCGAGCAAAGGAGACCCCACGTCGACCGGGGCAGGAGCAGGTCTTCCCCCTTTTCCATTACTGCTAGATGCCCCCGCCACCTTAGTGAAATTTTTCTAAAAGCTCACAAAAGAATTCGCTGTATAGCTTCAGCGAATTATCGGAGTATTCACAGTCAATGAATATGCATAACGTCTTTCCGTACGACTCGTTTACGTCACAAGATAAAATCGAAGACAAATAGAATGCAAGGAAATAAAATACATCACAAATATTTAAAACTTCCTAGATGAAACGATATAAATAAATCCAATTCAGCACAATAACAAATATGGCCGAACAACGACGACCCGTCGACCATCCGTCTGTTTGACAAAAAATATATATACATATATAAATAAGGCAAAAAGTGACTACAAAAATAGTAACTTCAGACAATTTATGCTCTTATTTTGAACAGGGCTAGGACCATTATTTAAAAGTTGCTATGGTTAGTAAGTTTAAATATTAAATGGTTCGACACATTTTGAAGAGCGAAATCTAATGATAATATTTTAAATTAGCTTTTTAATGTTACTTTATTAATGAAACTTACAACTTACTATAAAAAAATCGTGATAGTAAAGTAAAAAGTTGTTATGAACCTGAACTGATTTATTTATTAACACAACTTGTCGCTAGATGGCAGAAGCCAGCAGGTAACTAGTGTGTTCTCAGTTACATCTTGTAGCTACAGGCCGTTCACCGTAAATTGGCACCTGCAATGGAGTATTTACAGGTGCCATCTTACGGTGAACGTGTTTTAACTCCATAGTGTGGAAGAAGCAGCATTTGGCACATATTTTGCATGATATTTTGTTTTCCTGACGCATTCAGATCTCCACCATCAGATCAAATTTTGTTTAAAAAATTTACTTAAATTATGTTGGCATAGCTTATATATAAACTAAAGAAACTTGCCCGAATACGTCAGCGGGTTATTAGGAGGCAGTTGGAGTATGAAAGCCACCCGGTAACTCTTTTTCGTACTGCAGCTATGGACCTATAGCTGGCGCTATTTACACTATGCTTTTTTGATGGCTTCTTCTTTTGATTTCGGTTACAGGATATTTCCCAGATACAGTATTCCCTTCGTGAAGTTAGTACGTCGAATGTATGACCACGCTGAAAACATTTAAAACCAATACAATATCTCAGCAAAACCACAATGACGAAACAAGTGACTGCTTCCAGAGGCTTGGGTTAATTCTGCAAGCCAGATGCCCTTACCCACAGCTCTGAGGAGCTTCTTCTCTTCATATAATAATGGCTTCTGAGGAGTGCTCCAAACAAATGGAGGAATGGTATTGATTGTTTGACAGCGACAGCGAGACTGTCACAGACAGATTGTCAATTTGACAATAATGTCACTGTCTGTCAGCAGCAAGAAAATGTTGAAGATTGTTCTCGATTTTTGAAAATGCATTTTTTATTAATTTTATTCGAAGTCGGAGATAAATTATAGCTGTGAAACTTTTATCACCTAATTACTTTTTCAAACTCTCATCTACCTACGCTTTAACAGACTGATCTGGGCTGCATGTATAGGTTATCACATAATATAGGTTTTAAACTGGATGTAATTTGTATGTTTATTTAAAATGTTTTGCTGGGGCAATGCAACTCATCATGAACTGTGTATTGAAGGGCCTGAGACTATTGATTTGGTAAGAATACCTAAGTCAGATCTCTCTTCAAACAATTCTGTAATTGGTTTCCAATTCACCCCCTATAAACCCCTTACAATCTCCTTCTTGTTTTGGTACAAAGTGCAGAAAACTTTAATTAAGTACTGTTTCCACAACACAGGTGATAAAACCAACTTTAGCGAAATGGAAAGAAAGCAATCACATAAAGTCTGTTGCTGCTGGAGAGTTCCATAGCCTGTACCTAACAAATGCTGGACATCTTTATTCATGTGGCAACAACGATGTGGGGCAACTGGGTCGCCAAACGGAAAACCAAGAGGGAAAGAGTCCCGGTATGTTAAAAGCAGAGTTCAAATATAATTACCTACACAATGTGATGCAATGAGGTCTTATTACACACAAAAAACAATTCAGACTATGTTGAAAATACTGCATTGACTACACCTGTTAACCTGACCATGAGTTAAATTCTCTTAAGTGTAAGGGATTACCTGGACTTGTTTGTAAGATTCATTGGCTTATTTAAGGAATGTATTATTACTAGAAGAAATCGTTAGCAGAGTCAGCTGTGGGAAGCAATGACGGCGATGAGCTCACAACTTGTCATGTCCCACCCCATGTTGAAACGAGGCCCATTTAAGGCTCTGGCTACCCTTTCGGGGAAAAAAGTGTGTCTTCGAGGCACACTTAAATCTTTCCATCACACTGGTTCTTTCACTATAGTTCTTATTGAAGCACTAGAAAAATGGGTTTAATATTAACTTAAATTTAACATTTTCACTATCCTTTCAAAATAAATTTATTTATTTATTTATAATACACAGGCAGCTCTCAGAGCTGATCATTCAGTGCACTTTAAATGTTGGTCAAGTCTATTTTTGAAAGAATTCACTGAGGGGGCACTGATCACTGAGTCTGGTAGTTTGTTCCAAGTGCGCACAACGCGATTAGGCAATATGTGCATCCTCAGATTGCTGGTACTTGGCCCGCATTGCAGCTTCAGCGAGTGTCCTCTGTGTTCTGTATTATTAATATCCTATATTGTTGTAAATACTATAAATTAACACCAATCTTTTGCTATTTGCAGCATCAGTAGAAACATTCAAAGAATGCACAATAGCAGCAATAGCATGTGGCATTCAACACTCGCTTGCTGTTGACGAATGGGGGCAGTCGTTCAGCTGGGGCTCGGACAGCATGGGCCAGCTCGGCAGTAACCTGGGGGCGCTTGCGCAAGATAAACCCAAATTCGTCCGAGGACTAGCTACTAAAAATATTATCCAGGTTGCGTGTGGTGCATATCATAGTATAGCATTGTCAAATAGTAAGTGAAAATAATAATTATTGACTTATTAATTTATTTCCATGGCGTGCAGGTACCTCGTGGGCGAAGGTTCGCCTGCGACGCAGGAGGTTGCGGGTTTGATTCCCGCTTCAGAACAAATATTTGTACGATCTGCAGTTATTTATTCAGGGTGTTCTGGGTATTTTCTATGCATAATAAAAAATATCTATCTATGTAATGTATTGTATTAAGTATATCAGCTATCTAGTACCCATAACACAAGTTCTGCTTAGCTTGGGGTTAGATAATGTTGTGTTGATTGTCCAGCATTATTTATTTATTTTTATCCAGGCCACCATCTGAAAGGGTGACCAAAAACATACCATATGTTTGTTAAGTTGCCTAAAAGATCCTAGCTCCCAGGCACTGAATATGTGGGCTTCACCAGACAGAAATAAAGGCCTTTGGTTAATTAAGAACTACATTGCAAGAACAATACATTACTAACTGATCCTAAACTGCTTCCACCAACCAACTTTTTGAAACCTTCAAATTACAATGTAGGTATTTATAAGATTTGTGACATCTAATATTATGATGCCTTATTATTATTCAATATTATTTTACCTTGTTTCGTTGCCATTATTATTGAATTATATTGTAAAAATAAACACTATTAAACTGTTGGCTAGAGACAAACTTTAAAATTGCATGCATGGCGAAATATGGTGGTACTTCTTTTTTTTTTTTTTTTTTATACTACTTGGATGACGGAACAAGCAAGAGGCCCACCTAATGTTAAGCAGTAACCTCTGCCTATGAACAGTGCATTAGGACGCACCCAATGTGGCATTGCACTGCGCCCGCCACCCTGAGACATAGATGAAAAGTCTCATGTGCCTGTAATTTCACCGGCACCCTTACCCTTCAAACCGGAACACAGCAATGCGAGCATTACTGCTTTGCGGCAGAAAAAGGTATGGAGGTAGTACTTCCCCGGACAAACTCTTTCACAAAAAAGCTCTACTACTACTTAATCGATTATTGAATCTTATTTTTTTCATCCTGTCGTACCATATTTCATGCAATAAATTATTATTTCATTATTTCATTTCATTTCATTTCATTGAAGGGTGGGTCCTATGTGGATGTGACCTATGAGATATTGCAGTAATAGGCAAGGGTTATCGCCCTACCTTTCTGTTTGATCAGTTTCTCCAACAAAAATTATCATAATGATGTTACTATTTCCAGATGGTGAATTATATGCGTGGGGTGCAAATAGTTTTGGTCAATGTGGCCTGGGAACCATGTCCAGCAAAGAAATGATCCCTCAGCCCATATCTTCACTTCTGGGAGTTCCCATTGCATTAGTAGCTTGCGGCAGCAACCATACTTTTGTATTGTCAAAGTAAGTAAAACTAGCGACTCGTCCCGGCTTCGCACGGGTAGTTTCAGGATGAAAAACAGCCCCCCCCCCCCCCTCCTATCCCCCCCTAGTAGCCTATGTCACTCAGGGTGAATGTAGCTTTCCAATGGTGAAAGAATTTTTGAAATCGGCACAGTAGTTTTTGATTTTATTCATTACAAACATACACACACACAAAATTCAAATATTTCCTCTTTATAATATATTATTAGTGTAGATAAACACTCATAAGAGATAGTCTCGAGTCACGATTCATGGTTGAGTATGGGCTTTTGCCACCAACTTAGCTTTGGGCTTTAGCTTTAACTTAGCACCCAAAATCTACTAAATTTTTATTATAGTAAAATACCCAAAGGGTGCCAATTACTAGGCCTACACTGTCCATTTATCCGTCTGTCCGTCTGTCCTTATTCTGTCAAAGGGCTATATCTCAGCAGCCGTAAGTAGTACCTAGTTTAAATTTCTAAACTTATTATTCTTATGCAAATATAAAATTGCATAAAAGGAAGCAGTTTTTCAACCAATTAATAAACCCGACAACACGTTCTAATGTTCTACTGGCGACATCTAGTCAAGAATTAAGTAAATTTTTAGAATAGAATAAAAAATCTTTATTGTACACCTTATTCAATAAAAAAATAAACAAAACTTAACTACATAATTAAAAGTTCAATGAGCGGTCATATCGCTTAGAAGCGATTTCTTCCAGACAAGCTTCGGATGGAGATAAATTTATAAGTTTTTTATTTATTTATTAGTTTTACTACTTTTCCCGTTTGATAAGTGACTTCGGAACCCTACCCTACGTAGTAACTATTAAGTAATCTGTGACCCTACGTGGTTCGAGAGGAAACATGTCTGGTTCATTATATCGATCCTTCCTCAAAATCATTACTATGCACAAAGCATATAATTTGATAGACTATGCAGCCTTGAAACACAAAAACCTGGTAATCACTGCAATATTCTAGAATGACCTACATATTTCCGCAATTTCAATAACAATATTATTATATTTGTTTACAGTAATGCTTGTCATGAAACCATATCAATTTATGTGGTTTGATAAGCTACTTCGTACATCATAACTATTTTTGAAACTGATAAAGTGATACGTGACGTCCTCTGTGGCGCGGCGGGCGAAGGTGCGCCTGCGACGCAGGAGATTGCGGGTTCGATTCGAACAAACATTTGTACGGTCTGCAGATATTTGTTCAGGGTGTTCTGGGTATTTACTATGCATAATAAAAAATATCTATCTATGTAATGTATTGTATTATTAAGTACAAGCAGCGCCCCGCGGTTTCACCCGCGTAATAGAATAGAATAGAATAGAATAGAAATAATTTATTTTGAACAGCAGCATACACACAGTCAAAAAAATAAAATATTTGTTGCTGTGTGTATAGTGCGGCCAAAAAAGGAAGTAAGGTAAGTCTCGAACCCGTGAGAATATCGGGAAAAAAATGTGCATATGTGTAATTCCGGGAGTCCAGTTATCTCCATTCCAAATTTCATCCAAATCCATCCAGTAGTTTTTACGTGAAAGAGTAACAAACATCCATCCATCCAAACAAACTTTCGCGTTTATAATATTAGTAGGAAAGGAATAGGAATATCAGTTATCTAGTACTCATAACACAAGCTCTGCTTAGCTTGGGGCTAGATAATTTTCTGTGAACTGTCCAGCATTATTTATTTATTTATTTACTGTTTTTAGGTCTGGTGCTGTTTTTGGCTGGGGTAAAAACTCACGTGGACAGTTGGGTTTGCAAGACAGAGAAAATAAATGCTATCCAACGCATTTGAAAACACTGCGAAATGTTAAGGTACTGTGTTTTTTGGTAGTAGGAGAGCTTTTTTGTGAAAGAGTTCGTCCGGGGAAGTAACCACCCCTTGTGCGGTTTTGTTGATGTAACAGACGATCATGCTAAGCAATGTGAGGTAGTAGAGACTCTTAAGCGGGCCGGAGAAAAACGGCTCCAGAAAGAACCAGTCAGATATCTGCCTCTTGGCGTAGCCAAATGACACATTTTGCAAATATACCGCGGTGAAGAGATAAATGTGTTGTGTCCGGCCTAAGAATAGACCCCTCCGTCTCCTCCCGTGGATGTCGTGAAAGCCGACTAAGGGATTACCCGGACTTTATGACAAGATTCGCTGGTATAAGATTTGTCCTGGCTGTTAGCTTATTATGGAATGTGTTATTACTGGAAGAAAGCGTTAGCCGAGTCAGTCGTGGGAGGCAATGGCGGCGATGAGCTCAACACTTGTCACGTCTATATACCACAATGGTGCAACCCACTGTGAAAAGAGGCACATTAAGGCTCTGCCTATTCTTTCGGGGAAAAAGGCGTGTGTCTATGTATGTATGAAGAGATAATAAGGTAATAAGCAATGGGCAGAGACAGCTTTCTGCCTGATGTCTTATCGTATCTTACACACAGCTGTTCTGCCGCGCAGCAGTAGTGCTCTCATTTCTGTGTTCTGGTTTGAAGGGTATGGGAGCTGGGGAAATTAAAGGCACATAAGACTTTTCATCTTTATGTTTTAGGGTGGCGGGCGCATTGCAATGCCGTTTAGGGCGCGTCCTAGGACGTGACCTATGGAAAATACCCGTATTGCATTTTGGAGGAGGCCTCGTCTAGTAGTGGACTTAGAAAAGCGTCAGTTACCTATTATTAATGATGATGATGACTTTTTGATGATGATTTTTGGAAATGTATTTTTAACCCCCGACGTAAAAACGACGGGGTGTTATTAGTTTGACGTGTCTCTGTGGGTGTGTGTGTGTGTGTGTGTGTGTGTGTGTGTCTCTGGCTGTGGCATCTTAGCTGCCGAACGGATGAACCGATTTAGTTTTTTTGTTTGTTTGAAAGGTGAATTCGTCGGGAGTGTTCTTAACTATGTTTGATCAAAATTTGTTCAGCCGTTTCATTGCGTTGAGTTTTTTTTTTTTACAAAATTAATTACTTGTGTGCTACTTGTGTCTTATTACAGATATGTCACATAGCCTGTGGGGAAGATTTCACGGTGTTTTTGACGCTAGATGGCGGCGTGTTCACGTGCGGGACTAGCGAGTATGGGCAAACTGGACATGGGTCCACTAAGGATGAAATTGTACCGAGAAAGGTAAGCCATGGGTACGTCAAACTATCAATAGGGTCCGTTTCACGAAAGAAGTGTTGTGGCTGGGGCGCTAGTATCTACGCGCAATCATATCTGCTAAAAGTTAGTTCCTAAAATTTAGGTCGTGAAATAGACTACAATAATTGAGCAACGGCCTCTTGAGAAGGTGTGTAGACTAGACACCGTAATGCCGCGGTGTGTCCGGTCTAAGAATAGACCCCTCCGTCTCCTCCCGTGGAGGTCGTAAAAGCAGACTAAGGGATTACCCGGACTTGTTTGTGGGATTCGTTGGTATAAGATTCGTGCTGGAAATGAAGAAAGCGTTAGTTGAGTCAGTCGTGGGAAGCAATGGCGGCGATGAGCTCACCACTTGTCATGTCTACATTCCCACGATGTTGCAACCCACGGTGAAAAGAGGCCCATTAAGGCTCTGCCTACCCTTTCGGGGAAAATACGTGTGTCTATGTGTATGTAGTAGTAGAGCTTTTTTGTTAGTAGTGGTAGAGCTTTTTTGTGAAAGAGTTCGTCCGGGGAAGTACTACCACCATACTTATTTCTGCCGCAAAGCAGTAGTGCTCGCATTGCTGTGTTCCGGTTTGAAGGGTAAGGGTGCCGGTGAAATTACAGGCACATGAGACTTTTCATCTTTATGTCTCAGGGTGGCGGGCGCAGTGCAATGCCACATAGGGTGCGTCCTAGGTGGACGTGATCTATGAGGTAATGCACTTCATAGGCAGAGGTTACCGCTTAACATCAGGTGGGCCTCTTGCTTGACCCGTCATCCAAGTAGTATAAAAAAAAAAAAAAAGTTGTGTATGTGTAGACACAATTGTGCTAGCACACGCGCTGAGAACTCACATTTAATGGTTATACAACATTAGTAGTAGTAGCGCTTTTTTGTGAAAGAGTTCATCCGGGGAAGTACTACCACCGTACCTATTTCTGCCGCAAAGCAGTAGTGCTCGCATTGCTGTGTTCCGGTTTGAAGGGTAAGGGTGCCGGTGAGATTACAGGCACATGAGTCTTTTCATCTTTATGTCTCAGGGTGGCGGGCGCAGTGCAATGCTACATAGGGCGCGTCCTAGGTGGACGTGACCTATGAGGTTATGCACTGTTCATAGGCAGAGGTTACCGCTTAACATCTGGTGGGCCATCAGCTTGTTCCGTCATTCAAGTAGTATAAAAAAAAAAAAGGATTTCGAAAAATCCTATCGAGAAATGCTGTGCGCGAATGTACACATGCGCAATCAACCCCACCAGTTTCGCCAAACGCTCATTACTCGTTGCGCGACACCTGTATTAATGAACTAAAAGTAAAGTCTGTTTGCGTTTTTTTTTTTAAACTACTAGAATGACGGAACAAGCAAATAGTCCACCTGATGTTAAGCGGTAACCCCTGCCTATGAACAGTACATTACCTCATAGGTCACGTCCACCTTGGACGCGCCCTTATGAGACATTGCACTGCGCCCGCCACCTTGAAACTTAGAGATGAAAAGTCTCATGTGCCTGTGTGTGTGTTTCAGGTAATGGAGCTAATGGGAAGCACAGTGAGCCAGGTGGCGTGCGGGCGCAGGCACATGCTGTGCCGCGTGGGGGAGCGCGTCCTGGCGTGCGGGTACGGCGCGAGGGGCCAGCTCGGCTGCCCCCACATGGCCTTCGCGCTGGTCCCCACGCCGGTGTCATTCACGCCAAACGACGACTCACCTGTAAGTTCTACTCAATTACTTCCTCTCTGAAGTTGGCCAAGTTTACTGAGGGTGATAAATCTATATATATAAAACAAAGTCGTATTAGTTACACCGCTTATAAGTCAAGATCGGTTGGACCGATGTTAGTTATCTCTTTTTTGGTGGATTCATCTCCGCTCTGAATAGCAGAATAAGTAATAAAATATGGGGGGGGGGGGCTGTTTTTCACCGGGGACTACCTGTGCGAAGCCGGGGCGAGTAGCTAGTAAATAATAAATAAATAATACTGGACAGTTCACACAACATAGCCCAAAGCTAAGCAGAGCTTGTATTATGGGTACAAGATAACTGATATACTTAAAACAATACATTACATAGATAGGTATTTTTTTATCATACATAGAAAATCCCCAGAACACCATGAACAAATATCTGCAGATCGCACAAATATTTGTTCCGAGGCGGGAATCGAACCCGCAACCTCCTGTGTCGCAGGCGAACCTCCGCCCGCAGCGCCACAGAGGTCGTGATGTATTCAACACATTTATTTCATGTTTAGATTTACTTAAATGCCTTCCTTACTAAAGTTGGCCAACTTTTAAGTAGGTAATGTACTCAACGCGTGTGTTTCATGTTCCGACTTATCTGTAAGTTTTATTTTTCATACTAATTTATTTTTCCATATATCGGCGAAGAGAGTATAATTTTACACTGAAATTACTGTTGTTGGCTTTTATATTGGTCTTTATTTGCGGTAAATCATATTTCGTTGAAGAAAACAGTGGATTAATAGCGACAACATTTTAGTTCGTATTCGTACTTGTAATTTTGATGTTATTTTTGCTATTAATCCACTGTTTTCTTCAACCAGCTGGTCGCTAGTTGAATACAATATGATTATTATTTCTATAATAATATATAACTGGACAAAGAGCGATGGTAGCCTAACGGTTCAATAGTGCAACTCAGAATCCAACGATACCGGGTTCGATCCTAGGCTCCGCACCAATTACTTTTCTAAGTTATGTGTGGATTTCCATCGCTCTGTGCTTCGGAGGGCACGTTAAGCTGTCGGTCCCGGCTGTTATTGATTAATAGCAGTCGATAAGCCATGTCAGAGGCCCTCGGGCGGCTTGACAAACTCTGACACCAGAGGCCAGCACTACCTCATACGAAACGACGACGACTGGACAAAGTTATTAGTATAAAGATGGACTTTACTTAAAGTATTGTGACATCACTGTAGTAGAGTTAGTTGTGATTTACCACTATCTGAATTGTAGGTGGCGCTAGTTTGGTTGACATTTGGCCGCTGTTAGGCCCTTCTCCCATTACGATACGCACAGGCGATTCAAGTATCCTGAAGGTATCCTGCAAGTCTCGGAGACTAGTCGCCGCCAAGTATCTCACATACATTTGAATACAGGCTCGCACACTAGTCTGCATTCAAATGTATGTGAGATACTTGGCGGTGACTAGTCTCCGAGACTTGCAGGATACTTGAATCGCCTGTGCGTATCGTAATGGGAGAAGGGCTTTAGTCTTTGATTGTCTGCGCATTATTTTATAAATTACGCGAGGTAATAGTTTTTTTTAAATTGAACCATTGAATGGTTGTACAGCTTCAGAGGTTTGAAGTATATCTCTATCGATATTATACTAGTGACACACGCGACTTCGTCCGAGTGGTAATTTTTCCATACAAACGTCAACATCCGCTTAGGGATTGAATTTCGGAAATTCCTTTAGTGCTCCTCTAGTCTTCACAAGGGATATATATACCGACCAAATTTTGGGGCTCTTAAACTTACGTTTAGGCCAGGGGTTCCCAAAGTGGGCGATAACGCCTTCTTGTGGGCGCTGCAGGCCCAAAGGGGGGCGGTAAGAGACCCAGAAAAAAAAGGGCGTCAAATTTCGCATTTTAATAGTTATTAGTATTCCTAGATAGGTCGTTTTCGTATATAGTAGACCGCGGGCAATCATGTTTTAACAAGTTTTTGTTACATTACCCGATTTGTGCATGTTTAATTTGAAGTCATAGTAGTTTTTAAGTAGGTGAAAAAATGGGGGCGCTAAAAAATAATTTATTCTCAAAGTAGGCAGCAGACAAAATAAGCTTGGGAAACCCTGGTTTAGACTATGCGTTCACGTCACGCCGCTATTTTATAAATGTATTAATCGTTGAGTGGTTTTTTTTTTAAACTACTTGAATGATGGTACAAGCATATGGCCCACCTGATGTTAAGCGGTAACCTCTGCCTTTAACAACGCATTACCACACAGGTCACGTCCACCTAGGACGCTCCCTATGACTTGACTGACTCACTGGCTATCAACACAGTCTAAACTGTAAGTAATAGAGATCTGACATTTTTCAGGTTACATTCCATATGTGGTCTAGGCGTGCACTGAGAAAGAAAGTTCCGAAATTATCCCCCTAAGTTTTGACGACCTCTGTGGCGTGGCGGGCGAAGCTTGGCCTGCGACGCAGGAGGTTGCGGGTTCTATTCCCGCCTCGGAACAATTATTTGTGCGATCGCAGATATTTGTTCAGGGTTTTCTGGGTATTTTCCATGCATAATAAAAAATATCTATCTATGTAATATATTGTATTAAGTATATCAGTTTTCTAGTACCCATAACACAAGCTCTGCTCAGCTTGGGGCTAGATAATGTTGTTTGAACTGGCCAGCAATATTTATTTATTTTAAGGTGCCGAAGTTTGTATGATAAAAATTCCACGAGGACGAAGTCGCGGGCACTCCACTAACTATCAATATTTATCATAATTTTTAGCGCATATATGTCCCCTACCTCACTAGCGCTGCCTCGAGCATTGTATTAACAAACCCAGTTAATTCTACTTGAGGAGCGCGCTCAAAATACCTCCCTTTAACGAAAGCTCAATTTCTATGCTTAAGATAGTTGCTTTCGCTTGAGGAGCGAAATTCATTTTTTTTCTTATTTTTTTGCTCATCACAGCTCATCAACGCTTCTTAAGATAGCGAAAACTATGTTGTCGGTAATTATATGACCTAACACACAAGTTTTAATTTATAGTATATAATCAGTTTCAATTAAAACTTGTGTGTTAGGTCATATAATTACCGGCACACTTACACACTTTTCGCTATCTTAAGAAGTGTTGATGAGCTGTGATGAGCAAAAAAACATGAAAAAAAATGAATTTCGCGCCACAAGCGAAAGCAACCACCTTAATCTACGTACGTCAGTGATAATTTAATTATGTCCAGTCCACAGACCTATATCAAGATAGACACCGCAAGTGCAGCTACTTTGCACGTCACTTTGCCTGTCCGAAAGCTTGCGGAATATACCTATTAAACTCAAATCAGTTCGCTCTCGGTTGTCTTCGCGATAGTACAAAAATGCCTAATTGCGACATAGTGAATTGTAAAAATTCTTCGAAATCAGCTAGCCGTGCGAATGGAGATATTTCGTAGCAAAGTATGCGCAAAATAAAACGGTATGCTTGGTTTCATATGGTTCATATGGTTTCATGGTTTTGGTTTCAGGTTTTTTTATACTACTTTAATGACGGAACAAGCAGATAGCCCACCTGATGTTAAGCAGTAACCTCTCCCTATGAACAGTGCATTCTCACATAGGTCACGTACGTGGTAGGTACGTGTTTGTGGTGTCTATTTTTTTATAGGTCTGTGGTCCAGTCTCAAATTGATTTCACGGGTGTTGTACCTAATTAACCTACAGTTCGACAAATTTTTATACTTCAAACAATTCTCCGGAAACACTCTCAGTTGTTCTATGATCCATATCTAAATCTCTCTAAACGTAGATCTGATAAAGTTTGTAAAATTAAATCACGCCGTACGGCGGCTGCGAGTCGAAGCTTCTATCATATAGGTTCTATGTTATATAACGATATTAATAAAAAACTTAACATTTTTCCTGTCCCACACTATAAATGTAAAATGATATGTCTTGGGTGGCTTCTTTCTTTAACATATCAAGACACTGAAGACCTCCTAAAGATTGCTAAATAGTTAATAATCTTTACTCCTTCATTACGTAGGTACGACACACACTTTCAAATACACACCCCACACATACACACCACACACATCTACACACACACACACGCGCACACACACACACACACACGCACACACACACACATATATATATAAACACACACACAACATACACACACATAACACATCCATGCACACAAACTCAACACACAAACACTCGGAGTACTCCTGAGATACCCAGACTCTCTAGAGACTGGCTGTATCAGGAGTACCTTACACTCACATACACACCCACTTATACTCACTAGTGATAGTTTTTTACATTCTCATGTTAGTTGAGTGCGGTTCTTTATTTTTATAATTTTATTTTTTATGTTTAATTTCTAAATAAGTACATACTTTTATTTATATCTGGAACTGTCATCTCTCGAAGGAGGAGGGCGTTGGTGCCTGCGACACAGTTTTTATACTTCTGCAGGCTTCATCGTTTCCCATTGTGTTGTAAATATGTGTTTTAGTTCCAAATAAATACATTTTGATTTTGATTTGAATTTCTGCCTCAGACAGTCTGGCTAGATGCATTCTATCAAATTATTTGGACATATCTACATTAATTGCTGACCTGACTACCATTATGTAGTGCTGTGAATTTTAGGGGTCCATGAATTGTCTGAAAAACCTTTGTCTTGTTATATTGGTTATGGTTATGGTTATGGTTTTATCTTAATCAATAATACTAAAGAAAATTATGTTGTTTTCCATTTACTAAAAATGAAGATGTTCTTGGAAATTTAAATTTGTAACTAAAATCATGCTTTTATAGTCATAGTCATATCATTTATTCACCATAGGAACACTGGGAGCACTTGGTTTTGTTTAGGTACATACATATAAGCGGACCGAACATAGGCCTTGTCAGATTTAATTTATTTAATTCTAAGCAGGTATACCTAGCTAAAAATCATACTATGTGATAATGCTATCATTTACTTTACTTGTTAACAGCAGTCTTGAACATACATACATACATACGTAGACACACGCCTTTTCCCCGAAAGGGTTGGGAGAGCTTCAAATGGGCCTCTTTTTACCGTGGGTTGCTACTTGTAAATAATCTTGTATCCATGTATTAAATTGTTCAACAGTCGCTCAGAAGGCTATAGAATCGAGTATGAGTGGGTTTTAGTCCCGAGTTAACACTACTTTTCACTTTGATAGCGAGAAAATAAAATACAGTAACTTTTTTTTTTTTTTTTAACAAACGCACTTCCGGCACTTCACATACTTCCGGCGATCGCTAAGAAATGCTATAGTGCAGCAGTGTAAATCGCTTTCAGTTCCAGATTCAATAAGAAATTAAAATAAATACTATTTTTAACCCCCGACGCAAAAACGAAGGGGAGTTATAAGTTTGACGTGTCTGTGTGTGTGTGTGTGTGTGTGTGTGTCTGTCTGTCTGTGGCATCGTAGCTCCCGAACGGATGAACCGTTTTTTCTTGTTTTTTTTTTGTAAGCTGAATTTGTCAGGAGTGTTCTTAGCTATGTTTGATCAAAATCGGTTCAGCCGTTTCATTGCGTTGGGGGCTTTTTTAATTTTTACAAAATTATTTACTTTTATTATTTGTTTCTGATAATGTTGGATGTAACGAAACTTAGTTAAACTAAACCTTGTTTTTTATACAGAGCGATACCGCAAGCCAAAACAAGGTGAATCGTATGTAGTAGCCATTTGTGTAGTTACCATAGATATCCTTTAGTACTAGAATGCATGTTGTTATTATATAAAGTAGTTATAGTTAGTTGCTTATATTTATTGACTCTATCTATAGTTAAGGTAAAACCTTAGTAACTGGGTATACAAACTAAGTTTGACATGTGACAATAAAGTGCATTTGCTTTCCATAATGATTTTGTTATCTCATGGAAAATCCTACAGTGCAGTGAATTGATTTGGACGATAACGACACGACACGATATCGTGACGATACCCGGCGCGACACGACACACCATACCACACACACGACTGGCAACACTTCGGGTGATTAGACCAAAGTGCGGCGCACTGATGTTTGTGTCCGTAGCTCTAAGACAACACTGATGAGCAAAAGTTTATTTAAGGTGAAAGCTCACGCTTGTGGCGCGAGATTCATATTTTTAAGTGTTTTATGCCCATTACAGCTCATCAACACTTCTTCAGATAGCGCAAGTTGAGTTCGCGAGAACTAGGAGACTTAACACACATGTTTTAATTGACAATATCTCATAAAAATCATCAGTTCAGCTACGATACCCCTAAACAAAACAAAAACACAAAAAATGTGTTTAGAGATATCATTGCTAAACTGATGACATGTTTGAGATACTATCAATTAAAACATGTGTGTTAAGTCTCCTAGTTCACGCGAACTCAACTTTCGCTATCTGAAGAAGTGTTCATGAGCTGTAATGGGCAAAAAACACCAAAAAAATTGAATTTCGCGCCGCAAGCGTGAGCATCCACCTTAATAAGGCTCCATTAATTTACAACAAAATACCTGTATCACTGAGAGATTTGCCAACTTCAATGTTTCAGAGAAAGCTGAGAGCCATTTTATCTGATAAATATTATTATAGGGTAAATTAATTTCTGATAGATAATTTTCTTGACAAGTGATGATTTTTCTTATAATTTTATTTTATTTTTTGTAATTTTTATGACATGTTTAATTAATTTAATTTTCTGTGTTGTTTTAGGTATTCATATTTCTACTATTATTTTGAATACAAATTATTGTAAATAAAATTGACATTGCACGCCCTTAAAGGGTAGATTACATTGAATCCAACATTTTATCTATAATATCTTTTTGACATGTAATTCAGCAATAAATATACTTTGTCTTTGACTTGACAGGCATATATATTGCTGTGGTGCGGCGGGTCACCCCGCGCGCTACTTTCTTCATGCACCGTCTCGTCTCGATATCGTTGTCGTCGACGATATCGTTGACAGTGTAAAAGCGTTCAGTAGTAAATGTATGTGATTACCTGTCGATACCGTGTACGATATCGTGTCGTGTCGTAATCGTCCATTGGGAAAGCGCCCAAGAACTAATGGTGTTACTTATTTCACGGATTTAGTATCTTGAGCCTTGTTACGAACTTACCCACTTGCGCCTACGAGTTATGAAATATCAAGATAATAAAATGGAAAAAGATCAGAGTTTACTTTATATAGTTGTTCAATTAATTTTGCGAATTTTGTATAACTGTTTTACTAAGGTTCCACCGCAAATAACATAACTAATATTGAAATATGGTATCCCCCCAGCCGAAGAAGAAAGTGAAACTCGAAGGTTCATCGATCGTCAAATTTGGAAGCGCGGGCGCATCCAAACTAAATGTTGAGTCATTCCTGTCTATTCTCAGAAATCTAATTAATTTCAATCTTAGTGTCTATTTTCAGTAATTTAGCAGCACAATATACGTAGCTTATTTTTATCAAATTTATTTGCATGCATCTCGTAATTGTAAAATTGTTATTGCACGCATTAATGTATTTATTTGTAAAGTGAACAGCTTTGTCAGTCTGCTAGCTCAAAATGTTACCCAGTAGAGTATTTAGACTTCTAAAATTACTATAAAACTCTTGACTCAAAACTTCTATTAGGAAATACACACTGTCCGAACTTGTAATGGTAAGTTATCTCACAACTTGGGGGTCATCCCTAATTACGTCACACGAATTTCATGATTTTTGGAGCCCCTTCCCGTCCTTGTCTCATTTTTGTTACACCTCTACCTCCTTCCCTGGTGTAACTTAACAAATTTGGTAATTTTAAATTTAGAAATTTTTTGGGCTGTTCTTCGACTATATACTGATATAATTTAAAAAATTTATTTTTATAATCGATCAAAATGTAATCGTCCTTTGTCCAAGGACTATGTACCCTTCGTTTATATTATTTGAGTTAAAATTTAGGCTGGTTTTACTTCTCGAACGACGGTGAGCGCGTACCAACGCTGATCGTACGCGCGTAGCTCGGTCAGCGTCGCACTAAACGCGCGTATATATCGCAATAGCGCGTCAGTCGACCGAAGCGCTTGACTGACGGTTCTCGTCAGCGCGACGTAGCAACTCAGGTGGGCGCTCGTAGGTTTTCTTTGATATTGCTTCGTTCTACTGACGGTGAGCGCTGACGTCGGTCGAACACTAAGCAGAATCTGTTAGACATAACTTAACATACCCAACAGTCGCATACATAGTACTGATCCCACACTAGAATTCCCTGTGACGTGTATCAGGGACCACGAGCTCCATGGTACCACAACACCCAGACCCGGAACATTTTTTTTGCATATAATACAAACATTTGTCCAACCTCTAGCATTTCAGCTCGTCATGAAGCTTATGAATCGTCCCCCCCTCCTCTTAACGTATAACTTAGCTCCTTGGCTTCCTAACTGAATTACTAGTATTATTCCGACCATAGAATCTACTTGACAATATGGTATTTTTGCATGCACACTTCAGCACAAAAGACCTGACAAAGTTGTTCACTTCTTTCGTAGATTGTGAACCTTATTAACCCTTTCAACTAGAGTATGTTCCTTTCAGTTTTCACACGAGGTCTTTAAAGGTCCTATAAAGGTGTTCGCTGGCGGCGACCACAGCTTCCTAGTGCTCAATGGCCAGAAATCCGGTCCAGTGGACTTCAGGTTGTCGGACCATACGAAGCAAATACTCACGTTGACGCTGCCTAAACTTGCCGCTTGTGAAGTTTTCAAAGACTCTGATGTTGTGAATCAGGTTGGTCGATTGTTTACTTTTTCATCGCCACTAGCATAAGTATAACATTTATTTGTGTCAACAAACGCAGATACAAAACGACACACACAGAAACAAAGATTAACAAAGAAATACAAATACAAATGTTTTTATTCACTAATAAAAGATACTTAATTTTAAACTATAGTTGAAAACACCTGAGATAAACTAATTTGTGCCTCTCAGTTACCAGTCACGCATCACTGACACAAATTGGCGTCCAGCTCAGCGTTTGTTGTGTTGTAGCAACACAACGCTGTCTTTTTTTTTAAAACTGTTTGGACGACGGAACTAGCAGATGGCCCACCTGATGTTAAGTGGTAACCTCTGCCTTTAACAATACAATACCTTATAGGTCACGTCCACCTAGGACGCACACTATGTGGCATTACACTGCGCCCGCCACCCTGAGACATAAAGATAAGAAGTTTCATGTGCCTGTAATTTCACCAATTTCAATTGTTACATTCGTTTGGACCGTGTTGGAGTAAATCCAGTCCTAACCTTGACAGCATTGTGATCAATTTATGCTTGGCGGCAGAATCGATATCGATCGCAGCCATCTTTAAAGCAGGCTAGACTAACCTATATCCATCTCTTTCCTTCTTTCCAGGATCTTATGGCATATCTCGAGACGGTATTCGGTTCCCTCGCCTGTGTAAACGCGTCGTTCCTATTAGCAAATAACGCACATTTCGGATGTAACACTAAAGTGTCGGGTGTGGATTTGGCAAAAGCAGAGGAAGCTTTCACATTAGTTAGCAGATTTGAAAATTCTTCAATAAAAGAACTTGTAAGTGATGTTTTTAGATAAATTTTCAAAGAAATTATAATATTGATCCTACGACCAAACCTACTCTCGACTAAAGAGCGCTCTCTTTAGTGTATATTATTATTTTATCTGTGCTTTAGTCGGGAGCGAGACACAGATAAAATAATACTATACTAGTAGTCGAGAGTAGGTTATGGTTGTAGTATCGATATTATCATTTCTTCAAATAAATGTTCTTCAATTAGATGTTATTAAGGTGGATGCTCACGCTTTAGGCGCGAAATGCATTTTTTTTGGTGTTTTTTGCTCGTTACTGCTCATTTAACACTTCTTCAGATAGCAAAAGAACAGAAATAGTCGCGAGAAATAGGAGACTTAACGCACATGTTTTATCATCAGTTTAGGCTACATACACATTTTTACATATCGTAGCTTAACTGATGATAAAACATGTGCGTTAAGTCTCCCATTTCTCGCGAAATCAACTTTCGCTATCTGAAGAAGTGTTAATAAGATGTAATGGGAAATAAAAAACAAAAAATAATAATTTCGCTCCTCAATCGTGAGCATCCACCTCAAGGTCGACTAATGCGGTTGGTGGATGACTTATATATGGAAAAGCCGGTTCCTTACGATGTATCTTCAGCTCCGTAAATTATACTAATATTATAAATACGAAAGTTTGTATTTTTGTTTGTTACTCAATCACACCGGACGACGCAGAAGAGGAAGGCCTCAATGGACTAACTACATTATAAAGGTTGAAGAAAGTCGATGGATGGAGGAGTCTCAAGAACGTTTGTCGTGGAATTCAATGGGGGAGGCCTATGTCCAACAGTGGACTTCAGTAGGCTGATGATGATGATGACTCTATCACGCCGTAACGGCTGAACCGATTTCGATGAAACTTGACACAGATAGATTATCTCCTAGATTGACTTTATTAGTTATCCTAGTACGTGAGCCAAGCCGCAGGCGGACACTAGACTGATATTTTTACAAGCTTTTATTTAACTTGCAATGTTTATATGTATGTTCGGGTTAAACCTTGCAACTAAATTTTAAAACAGTTATCCTCAACTGATTAAGATTAAATTTTGCATACCCGTCAATTTCTGATGACAATCCAATATTATGGTGACAGCGAGCTGATCTGATGATGGAGATGGAAGGTGGACAACCGAACTCCTCGATGGATAATAGTAGAATGGCCGTGGTTGGGCTAATTTCGATCAGCACACGGTTCCGATCACTAATTTTATAAATGCTTGTATTGAAAAAAATATTTATCACAAAAAACTTTTTTAAATTCTTATACGTACCTAGCTCGGCTTTCCGTTTCAAATCCTGTAGTTTTTTTTTAAAATTTACGTAATTGTAATATGTTTTAGATATTCAGCCACCTCACAGATAATATAATAAAGAAGATGAAAGTATCACCGCCGGACGCAGAAGCACTGAGAATGTTCCTCATACTGCCTCTGTACCACGAAATGAGGAATCCGAGGAGACATCCGGAACTACAGGTTTGCTTATCATCCTCTGAGTAATGGGTTTGCTGAATGGCTAAGCAAAGATTGAAAACTGACCAGAAACAGGACTGATTTTGAAAGTTTTTTTAACGATTCCCTTCCGCAAAATAAACTGTGGCCATGCGTCTCCTCTCGAACCACGCATAGTATGGTTCCGAAGCCAAGACACAGTCTCTCCATAATTCGAAAAGTATTAGTCAGAGTGGGATAATTTTTGATGAAAATCATTTAATTTTAACAAAGGAAGTTCCTCAACCGACGACGAAGTTTGACGACCTCCGTGGCGCGGCGGGCGAAGCTTGGCCTGCGACGCAGGAGGTTGCGGGTTCAATTCCCGCCTCGGAACAAATATTTGTGCGATCGCAGATATTTGTTCAGTGTGTTCTGGGTATTTTCTATGTATAATAAAAATATCTGTCTATGTAATATATGGTATTAAGTATATCAGTTATCTAGTACCCATAACACAAGCTCTGCTTAGCTTGGGGCTAGATAATGTTGTGTGTTCTGTCCAGCATTATTTATTTATTTATTTATTTAATTATTATTCAATCAAAACAATAATTAAATTCAAAGACAAGTAAATATCAAAAATATTTTGTTCATTGAAATTACAAGGATAGTTTAGAATCGTCTTATAAACTAAATTTATTCCTGTTCCAACGTGACCAAACCTAGAAGAATTAGGCAACAAACACGGCTTGGCTTTATTTGATGGTCCTTCTTACTACTAGGTGGGAAGCGCCTGTTTGGTACCGGTAGAACAAGGAAAAACTTATTCAAACAAAAAAGAGAACCAACTTAAAAACCAAGAAGGTAGCCAAAAGTAATATGTTAAGAGCATCAGCCAAAGTTCATAAGATAGCACACGCTACGCTTGATATACTTAATAACAACCTGATAATATGTAGAAACATATTGCAAATTGCCATGTTAGCTGTCGAGGGGCAGAGCGAAATATGCATAATATAGAGTAATATGCTTTCTTAATTAGATTATTCTTTTCAACACACTTGCTCATAAAGTTGCTCTAATTTCACCGCAATTAGGCACATAATGACACCTGTAATAAAACTGTGACTTTTTAATTGCAAGTGAGTTATGGAGACAGTTGAACATTTACATGGAATGTGTATTTCTGTTTTATTATTATTTTTCAAGTGTGTTGAAAAACGTCGTATGATACACGTGTGTATTGATGATTACCGTCCTCGGCTCTTTCAAGACCCTCAACAAACGGCTCGGGTCTCAATGGCGCCGCAGCAGTAGTCACCAACATTACACACTAGTACCATAATGTACTATTATGTAGGATTTAAACCTTCAAATGGGAAGTTTAGATGCACTTTCAGGAAGTTTCTTAGTCTTTGACAGTAGTGAAATCATAGTGAATCATCACCATCATCAACAGCCTTTAGACATCCACTGCTGGACGAGGCCACCTCCATATAAATACTATGGAGGCATGTGCCATAAGCACCTTGCTTGGCAGGCGGATTGATGATCGCAGTATTTATGAGTACTTGGATAATGCTGCTCATCCTTTGGTGTAATACCGTAGAACGGATTTTACGACATCTACGGGAGAAGACGGACCTCACCACGTCACGGGCGTATGGATATGACATTCAAATTAATTTATTTCAAGCTTATAGCTCATAAAAGTAGTCACATTAAAACATTTTCAATAGAGTAGGTACATTAATAATACATCTGAGACATAAAGATGGAAAGTCTCATGTGCCTGTAATTTCACCGGCACCCATACTCTTCAAACCGGAATACAGTAATGCGAGCACTACTGCTTTGCGGCAGAAATAGGTAGGGTGGTAGAACTTCAAAAAAGCTCTACTACTACTAAAGAGAGTGCCAGTCTATCTGCCAAAGTGTTTAGAATGGCGTCGGAGGAATGATTGACAATGTAAATGGATTGACCTTTTGATTTCAGGGTCCATTTGCAGAAGCGTTCAACAACCTCTCGGCTCACCCGCAGAAGATAGTGACGCTGTGGTGGGAGGCGCAGACCACGGAGTACTTTGAGATGCTGGTGGATATCTTCAAGAGTGTGATTGTGTATGAGCTGATGCAGCCTGCGGTACGAGCTAACAAGGTGATTATAGAGTGAGATAGTGACGCTGTGGTGCGAGGCGCAGACCACGGAGTACTTTGAGATGCTGGTGGATATCTTCAAGAGTGTGATTGTGTATGAGCTGATGCAGCCTGCGGTATTAGCTAACAAGGTGATTATAGAGTGAGATAGTGACGCTGTGGTGCGAGGCGCAGACCACGGAGTACTTTGAGATGCTGGTGGATATCTTCAAGAGTGTGATTGTGTATGAGCTGATGCAGCCTGCGGTACGAGCTAACAAGGTGATTATAGCGTGAGATAGTAACGCTGTGGTGCGAGGCGCAAACCACGGAGTACTTTGAGATGCTGGTGGATATCTTCAAGAGTGTGATTGTGTATGAGCTGATGCAGCCTGCGGTACGAGCTAACAAGGTGATTATAGCGTGAGATAGTGACGCTGTGGTGGGAGGCGCAGACCACGGAGTACTTTGAGATGCTGGTGGATATCTTCAAAAGTGTGATTGTGTACGAGCTGATGCAGCCTGCGGTACGAGCTAACAAGGTGATTATAGCGTGAGATAGTGACGCTGTGGTGGGAGGCGCAGACCACGGAGTACTTTGAGATGCTGGTGGATATCTTCAAGAGTGTGATTGTGTACGAGCTGATGCAGCCTGCGGTACGAGCTAACAAGGTGATTATAGCGTGAGATAGTGACGCTGTGGTGGGAGGCGCAGACCACGGAGTACTTTGAGATGCTGGTGGATATCTTCAAAAGTGTGATTGTGTACGAGCTGATGCAGCCTGCGGTACGAGCTAACAAGGTGATTATAGCGTGAGATAGTGACTCTGTGGTGGGAGGCGCAGACCACGGAGTACTTTGAGATGCTGGTGGATATCTTCAAGAGTGTGATTGTGTACGAGCTGATGCAGCCTGCGGTACGAGCTAACAAGGTGATTATAGCGTGAGATAGTGACGCTGTGGTGGGAGGCGCAGACCACGGAGTACTTTGAGATGCTGGTGGATATCTTCAAGAGTGTGATTGTGTACGAGCTGATGCAGCCTGCGGTACGAGCTAACAAGGTGATTATAGCGTGAGATAGTGACGCTGTGGTGGGAGGCGCAGACCACGGAGTACTTTGAGATGCTGGTGGATATCTTCAAGAGTGTGATTGTGTATGAGCTGATGCAGCCTGCGGTACGAGCTAACAAGGTGATTATAGCGTGAGATAGTAACGCTGTGGTGGGAGGTGCAGACCACGGAGTACTTTGAGATGCTGGTGGATATCTTCAAGAGTGTGATTGTGTACGAGCTGATGCAGCCTGCGGTACGAGCTAACAAGGTGATTATAGCGTGAGATAGTGACGCTGTGGTGGGAGGCGCAGACCACGGAGTACTTTGAGATGCTGGTGGATATCTTCAAGAGTGTGATTGTGTATGAGCTGATGCAGCCTGCGGTACGAGCTAACAAGGTGATTATAGCGTGAAAATGAATGATAGAATGAAAATACTTTATTGCATACCTTACAAACTAGTTAAAATAAACACACATCAATTAAACAAAAACTAAATGTACAATGGGTGGTTTTATCGTCTTGGGAGATCTCTACTAATTAATATTTATTACCACATGATGTTAAGCGGTAACCTCTGCATTTACCAATGCATTACCTCATAGGTCACGTCGACCCAGTTCGAAATTCATCCCCTAAAGGGGTGCAACAGGGTGTTGAAGTTTGTATGGAAAAACACCACGCGAGCGAAGCCGCTGGCGGACACTAGTAATATTATAAATTGTTATTATTTTATTATTTTGTTCTTATATATATATATTTTCATCCTCTTGTAGTACCATATTTCATGCAATAAATTATTATTTCATTTATTTATTTCATTATTATTTTTATTTTTGACGACCTCTGTGACGCGGCGCGGCGGGCGAAGGTTCGCCTGCGGCGCAGCAGGTTGCGGGTTCGATTCCCGCCTCGGAATAAATATTAGTACGATCTGCAGATATTTTTTCAGGGTGTTCTGGGTATTTTCTATGTATAGTAAAAAATATCTATTTGTGCAATGTATTGTATTAAGTATATCAGTTATCTTGTACCCATAACACAAGCTCTGCTTAGCTTGGGACTGGATAATGTTGTGTGAACTGTCCAGCATTATTTATTTAATTTATTATTTCCAGAAAGTATACTTTACTCATAGTATTGTACAAATACTCAATACGTTAGCAGCCATCAATAAAATAAACTTCACGAATCCAAAGAACCCCAAGATTTCAGCCGAGTGCTTCTACATAGAAGACCTGTGTACATACGTAGATATCGCATCGGATTACATCAACTGGCTCTCCGACCAAACTGTAAGTATGCTTCATACAATATATATGTTGCTTTACTCAAAATATACTGATAAAATTATCAGAACGAACCTGTTTTTGGTCTTCCATTCCAAGCGAAAATTGGAAGACACTTGCATTGAGCAGGTATTGGTTCTCCATCAGCCGCAAGGGCGACCTTTCGCTCGCTGCAAGCGCGTTCACAATTCTCCTCGTTGTAAAAACGTTCGCAATCAGCTAGTGTGGTAACACCCTGAGATTGTCTATTGATAAAGTCAATCAGAATAAGTTTGTTGAAAAATATATTTTTCAATCCAAGCTTTTATAAAATTAGTGATCGAAACCGTGTGCTGATCAAAATGAAGCTAAATACTGCCATGACTGGCTTGACAGTCGAGGAGTTCCGTTGTGAACTTTTCATCTCCATCATCAGATCAGCTCGCTATGTATTTTCATCGGAAATTGTCAGGTATGAAAAATTTCAACTCAATCGGATGTCGAGAAGTGGTTCTAATTCAGCTTGCAAGATTTGACCTGAACAAACGTACATTGCAGTTAAATAAAAAATTGGAAAAACTGAAGCTATGGAGTTGACTCAAGTTTTATTGATCGAGCACGTTAACCATAGCCTGATTTCAATTTAAATGTTACCCAAAAATTTCGTCTCCAGCGGGAGTTTTTTTTTTTTTTTTTTTAATTCTACCAAGGTAGCAAACAAGCTTACGGCCCACCTGTTGGTAAGCGGTTACCGTAGCCTATGAACGCCTGCAATACCAGAGGTATCAGACGCGCGTTGCCGACCCTTTAAAAATTTCCAAACACCCCTTTTGAAGAACCCCATACTGTAGTCGCTCGGGAAAACCTCAGCAGGGAGATCATTCCACAACCTGAGCGTTCGCGGGAGGAAGTTTCTCTGAAACCGCACAGTCCGGGACCACCCTGGCTCTAAGGTGTGCGAATGAATCCTCTGCCGATGGCAACCGGTGCGGTGAAAAAAGGTTGCTGTAGGCATCATGGCAAACAATTCCTCGGAACAAAACCCATTATACAAACGGTAGAACACGCAGAGAGAGGCAAAGTCTCTCCTCAAACTTAAGGGCTCAATACCGTTCGTGAGCTTGGGATTCTCGACAATTCTCATTGCACGCCTTTGAACCGAGTCAAAAGGATGAAATTGAAGAAAAAATTGAAGATGAAATTTGTGGGCACTATCAACTCGGCTATAGCGCCGATGGGAGCCACCTACAAGTGTTTCATTGGAAACCTTCTGTTCAATGTCCGAAATTAGTTCGAACCATTGACAAGAGATGACACCACTGCTATTTCATCAAGTTTATTATTTTTCAATTTAAATTTAACCCTAAAATTCCGTCCAAATTTTTGGGTTACATTTAGATTTAATGTTATCCATAACGTGTGGTTTACACTTGAAAAATAATAAACTTTGATAGCCTGATTTATTTATTTCAGTCCTCACAAACCCACATGTGCAACTACGCCTTCCTATTCGACGTCCAATGCAAATCCCTTCTGCTCAAAATCGACCAACAACTCCAAATGCAGATTGCGATCACCCGAGCCGCCACGCAGATGTTCACGAGATTGTTCACAGACCCGACCTTCGAGTACGGAAGGGACTCGTTTCTGCACCTGACCGTGTCTAGAGACCACGTGGTGAGAGACACGATGTCGCAGATCAGCAGTCACGACAGCTCACATCTGAAAAAACCGCTCAAAGTAAGTATTTCTTTATAAAATACGCATAGTTTACGAGGCTGTTCATAGATCCGACTCTGACCGTGTCTAGAGACCACGTGGTGAGAGACACGATGTGGTAGATCAGCAGTCACGACGCTCGCATCTGAAGAAAAGTTCCGCCATTTTTAACCACCGACGCAAAAACGCCATAAGTTTGACGTGTCTGTCTGTGTGTGCGTGTGTGTGTGTCTATCTGCCGCATCATAGCTCCCGAACGGATGAACCGTATTTTTTTTTTTCGGGATTGTTCTTAGGTCCGTTTGTTCAAAATCGGTTCCGCCATTTCATTGGGTCGAGGTTTTTTTTAATTTTTACTATATTAATTACTTTTAACAGTAATATTGTGATGTTCTAGGTAGAATTTGTCGGGGAAGAAGCAGAGGACGCAGGCGGCGTGAAGAAGGAGTTCTTCTGGCTATTGCTGAAGGAAATATTCGACCCGGTGTACGGCATGTTCAAGCAGTCTGAGGACACAAACATGATCTGGTTCTCCAATAACCCCTTCGAAGACGACATCATGTACTATTTGATTGGTAAGGACTCATCATAATCATTATCTGCCTGTAGATTTCCACTACTATCATTTTTCATCATAGGACGAGCAGGCGTACGGCTCAGTACCATCCTTACCTCAGTAGAATACCTTCTATTGGCACAAAACGTTTCAGTTCTACCTTTATAATGCGAACTGTTAAGGAGTGGAATACACTACCGTCGTCTGTCTTTCCTGAAAACTATAATCTGGGTCTCTTCAAGTCTAGAGTGAATAGGTGCCTTCTAGACCTTTGTGCTCCATCTTCGGCCACATCGTCACTTACCAACAGGTGAGATATCGGGGACAAACAAAGGTCAATAACGTAAAAAAAAAAAAAAAAAAAAAAACTCATCAAAGGCCTACCCGTGAGCTACATCGTAGTTATCACCTCCTTGATCCTCCTCCAGCCACCGACTTAATTCGACGTATAAAATGTCTTCGGTCCATCGACTACTACTATTTGATTGGTAAGGACGTATCATTATAATCATCACAAATCACAATCATCATCATTATCGGCCTGTAGAAGTCCACTACTGGAAAAAAGCCTACCCAGGACTATCACGATGAGTGGTCTTGTGCCTCCTCCATCTACCGACTTTGGTATACGCATAGATTATGACATAGATTGAGCTACTTTTTATCCCGGTAAAACGCGAGCGAAGCCGCGGGAGGACACTAGTATATTATCAAAATAAATAAAAGTCGTATTTTGAAAGTCACATTAAAATAACATGGACGTACTTACATACAACATCCCCGAAGGCAGAGCCTCAATGGGCCTCTTTTAAAGTCACAGTCAAAGTATTTTATTCATTGAAATCACATGGATCTTTATGAATAGTCTTAAAAAATAAATTTACTCCTTTTTTCACAGTTGTTATAGATTGTGGAATATAGATGTTTTTTGTTTTTTACATTGATAGACCTTTGTTTGATTACGATCTCACCTGTTGGTAAGTGACGATGTGGCCGAAGATGGAGCACAAAGGTCTAGAAGGCACCTATTCACTCTAGACTTGAAGAGTCCCAGATTATAGTTTTCAGGAAGGACGGGCGACGGCAGATGTGACAAGTCGTGAGCTCATTGCCGCCATTGGTTCCACGACTGACTGCTAAAGCTTTCTTCCAGTTATAACATATTCCATAGCAGCGAGGACAAATCTTATACCAACGAATCTTATCAAGTCCCGGTAACATTTAAATAAATAAATAAATAATGCTGGACAAGTTCACACAACATTATCTAGCCCCAAGCTAAGCCAGAGCTTGTGTTATGGGTACTAGTTAACTGATATACTTAATACAATACATTACATAGATAGATATTATTATTATACATAGAAAACACCCAGAACACCCTGAACAAATATCTTCAGGTCACACAAATATTTGTTCCGAGGCGGGAATCGAACCCGCAACCTCCGCATTCGCATGAAGAATGTGATGAGAGTGAATGAATCAAAAGAGGTGTGTCAGGATCGTAGCAAGTGGAAATCCGTGGTCTCTGCCTACCCGTCCGGGAAACAGGCGTGAGTTTATGTATGTATGTATGCAAAATAAAATGTTTTTTTTTGTTTTTGTTAATTTGTCTCTGCCTACCCCTCCGGGAAACAGGCGTGAGTTTGTGTATGTATGTATGTAATATAAAATGTAATGTTTATACGTTACAGGTGCGATATTCGGCCTAGCGATATACAATTCCATAATAATCTACGTTCCGTTCCCGCTGGTTCTGTACAAGAAGATATTGGGAGAGTCAGTGATGCTAGATGATCTATCTGATCTATGTCCGGTACTGGCCAACAGTCTCAAAAGTTTGCTGGAGTATCCCAATGAAGATGTTGAAGACGTAAGTTCAGCCATATACTTCGTTGTACTCATCATCACATCTTTTTTATTTTTTATTTTTATTCTACTTGAATGACGGAACAAGCAGATGGCCCACCTGATGTTAAGCGGTAACCTCTGCCTATGAACAGTGCATTACCTCATAGAACACGTCCACCTAGGACGCACCTTATATGGCATTGCACTGCGCCCGCCACCCTGAGACATAAAGATGAAAAGTCTCATGTGCCTGTAATTTCACCGGTATCCTTACCCTTCAACCCGGACCACAGCAATGAGAGCACTACTGCTTTGCGGCGGAAATAGGTATGGTGGTAGTACTTCCCCGGACGAACTCTTTCCCAAAAAAGCTCTACTACTTCTAGGTTACTAGGTAAGTTTTAGGTTTGAGGTCAATGACAGTTTCAAAAGAGGAAGACGCACACGCCTTTTTCCCCGAAAGGGTAGGCAGAGCCACAATTGGGTCTCTTTTCACCGGAATAATTCACTGGGAATAATTCGTATTCCCAGTATGTTTTGCCCAGTATGACCAGTTCGATTCCCAGACGAAGCAAGTAATTTTTAGAAAATCTTTGAATGCAGTATTACTAACTAATAAAAATAAAATAAAGTCTCCGAACAGCAAAATATTCTATCCACAATATATAAGGTACTTTCCCTTCATGTAGCCTTGGGACGCCCTGTATATGTCTTGGCGGAAATGGCAATTGCACGGTGTTGACTGCAGCGCCATCTCTGCATCAACAATCAAACCACGAAGACAAATCCATGTCCACCTGACTACACAAGCAAATGGTACCGATGATCGCCGTAGTGGGGCGCTATTTTTGTACCTATATAAGCTAAGCATCGCACTGTTGCGACCTCTTTTTACGATATTGCGGTCATTTGTGACGCACCGCTATTTAATTATATTCTTTTATTCCAAAGCTTGCTGTTTCCTCTGGCTCCCAATTTTACACACGGCCTTTGCAATAATGTACTATTAATCTACGTGGTATATTTTGCTGGCTCTCTGTCTAACAGCCTTAATTGTTGCAGGTGTTCAGCTTATACTTCGCGGTGAACACAGAAGTGTTCGACCAGGTGCAGACGCACGCTCTGAAGCCGGACGGCGAGAACACGCCGGTGACGCACCAGAACAAACACGAGTACGTTGAGCTCTACGTGGATTTCTTGCTCAATAAGTCTGTGGAGAATCAGTTCAAGGCGTTTAACCAGGGCTTTCAGAAGGTAACTGCCACATTCAGCACTCTACTCTTACTTTAGAACACAGAAGTGTTCGACCAGGTGCAGACGCACGCTCTGAAGCCGGACGGCGAGAACACGCCGGTGACGCACCAGTACAAACACGAGTACGTTGAGCTCTACGTGGATTTCTTGCTCAATAAGTCTGTGGAGAATCAGTTCAAGGCGTTTAACCAGGGCTTTCAGAAGGTAACGACCACTTTCAGCACTCTACCCTTACTTTTTAGAACCCTTCTTAAGGTGGTTGCTTTCGCTAGTGGCGCGAAATTAAAAAAAAAACGCTTATCACAGCTCATCAACTCTTCTTAAGATAGCGAAAACTATGTTGCCGGTAATTACATGACCTAACACACAAGTTTTAATTAATAGTATCACATAAATATCATTAGTTTGGCTATGAATGTGCTTGAAACAAAAAAACACGATAAAAACCATTGAAGCACAATCGTAGCTAAACTAATCATATTTATGTGATACTATAAATTAAAACTTGTGTCATATAATTACCGGCAACATAGTTTTCGCTATCTTAAGAAGTGTTGATGAGCTGTGATGAGCAAAAAACTCGAAAAAAATTGAATTTCGCGCCACAAGCAAAAGCAACCACCTTAAGAGGCACTCTTAGAAAGAATAGGGACGCTTAAGACTTAGGGGGGACTTTTGACAAGTCAAATAGGCTTTTATGGACGTATTGTTAGTAAAATCTGTACAGTTTAAGACTGTTTTTTGTTTGAAAAGTGAATTTTCTGGAGTGTTCTTAACTATGTTTGATCAAAATCGGTTCAGCTGTTTCATTGCGTTGAGGATTTTTAAAAAATTTACAAAATTTATTTCTTGTTTCCTGAGGGCGTCAAATGGGCCTCTTTTTACTACTGTTTTTTTTTTATACTTCTTGAATGACGGAACAAGCAGATGGCCCACCTGATTTTAAGCGGTAACCTCTGCCTATGAACAGTCTCATGTGCCTCTAATTTCACTGGCAACCTTACCCTTCAAACCGGAACACAGCAATGCGAGCACTACTGCTTTGCGGCAGAAATAGGTATGGTGGCAGTACTTCCCCGGACGAACTCTTTCACAAAAAAGCCCTACTACTACTGGTTTGCACCATCGTGGGAAATAGACGCGTCATCTTAATTCAAGCGTCAAAATACATGAATGTTTTCAGGTGTGTGGCGGTAGAATAATTAAATTATTCAGGTCGCATGAACTGATGTCGGTCGTGATCGGCAACGAGGAGTACGACTGGGACGTGTTCGAGACTAACTGCGAGTATAAGAATGGATACACCTCTTCAGATCCACAGATCAGGTAATCTATTCTGCCGCAAAGCAGTAGTGCTTGCGTTGCTGTGTTCCGGTTCGAAGGGTATGGGTGCCGGTGAAATTACAGGCACATGAGACTTTTCATCTTTATGTCTCAGGGTGGTGGGTGCAGTGCAATGTCACATAGGGCGCGTCTTAGGTGGACGTGACCTATGTGAGAATGCACTGTTCATAGGCAGAGGGTACCGCTTAACATCAGGTGAGCCATCTGCTTGTTCCATCATTCAAGTAGTATAAAAAAAAAACTATCTTGCGACCTTGGAGGAGTTATAAAGTTACTACGACCACTGACGCGAGGCGGGCGAAGGTTCGCCTGCGACGCAGGAGGTTGCTGGTTCGATTCCCGCCTTGAAACGAATATTTGTGCGATCTGCAGATATTTTGTTCAGGGTGTTCTGGGTATTTTTCTATGTATAATAAAAAATATTGATCTATGTAATGTATTGTATTAAGTATATCAGTTATCTAGTACCCATAACACAAGCTCTGCTTAGCTTGGGACTAGATAATGTTGTGTGAACTGTCCAGCATTATTTATTATTTATTTATGTATTTACTACACGAAACAATTGTATCTCTTTTGGACTATACCCCACGTACATTATTATTCAGCAGGTGAATAGTAAATTACGTGGTGTATAGTCGTAATTTTTCTAAAATGGTACCAAGCCACGGTAATTTCAATTCTAAAATATACATCTGACTGATGATGATGATGATGCGTGACTGGCTGACTGACTATCAACGCACAGCCTAAACCGTAAGTCCCTAGACACCTACAATTTGTAGGGTACATTCCTTTTGTGGTCTAGGGATGCACTAAGACAATAACACCACTTATATTAGGCGCCATGCTACCTGGCGCGGCTGCTAACACAACTTATACCCTGGTTCAGAATTCGAGATATTTTTTGTAAACAAACAAACGTCACCGTCAAAGAGACAAGCCAGTGGTAAAATCATTTTTTTGCGTGGATCATGTTTTACTATTACTGACCCGCGGCTTTTCCTACGGTATTAATTTTTTGTAATATCCGCCAGCGGGTTCGCTCGCGCGGTATGTACCTTCAATTTGCGGCAAATAACCACAAAACCGCTACCTACCTAAGTTTATCTGACGAGTCAATGTGTAAACGGCAAAATGTTATATATAACTCTTACCTATTGATACAGTATGACCATTCCATTGTAAAACTGTGCGAAAAGCACATTCGTATTCGGCAAATGATGAGAAACGAATGAAATTAACAAAATGAGGACCGGCTTTCAAAACAAAGCCCATTGCTTAGAATCACTGCAGTGTTCCAAGTAACATGAAATATTTTCTACTAACAAATATATTTTTGCTTGATAACTTTGTTAATAACCGAAATAACTCAAAAACATATACGACAAAATATTGATTACTTTATAGTTTATCAGATCTGAGTTAGAATAACATGCCCGAGCCTGTTTATTGGCCTAATTTAATAAGCAACTACTTTGTTTACAAAAAATATCTCGAATTCCGAACCAGGGTATATCATAGCACTACCTAGTAACTTACAAAAATATTTTTATTATCTGTTTTATTATAAGGGACAAGCAGCGCCCCGCGGTTTCACCCGCGTAAGTCACACGGGATCGAGCCGTGGGAATATCGGGATAAAAATGTGCCTATGCGTTATTCCGGGAGTCCAGTTATCTTCATTCCAAATTTCATCCAAATCCATCCCGTAGTTTTTACGTGAAAGAGTAACAAACATCCATCCATCCATACTTACAAACTTTCGCGTTTATAATATTACTAGGAGTAGGAAGTAGGATAGGATAGGATTCCTCGGATTTCTTAGTAAGGTTCGTTGGTATAAGATTTATCCTGGCTGCTGGCTAGCTTATTAAGGAATGTGTTACAAAATGAAAGTATTAGCCGAGTCAGTCGTGGGAAGCAATGGCGGCGATGAGCTCACGACTTGTCACGTCTGTTTTTTTCGTCTTCGACTTCGAAGGTCACGTCCACCTAGGATGCACCCTATGTGGCGTTGCACTGCGCCCGCCACCCTGAGACATAAAAATGCAAAAGTCACATGTGACTGTAATTTCACCGGTAACCATACACTTCGAACTGGAACACAGCAATGTTACCACGATGATGATGATGATTCACCCCCGGTGAAATGAGGCCCATTGAGGCTCTGCCTTCCCTTTCGGGGAAAAAGGCGTCTATGTATGTATGTTTTTTTTTTTACATTGGTAGACCTTTGTTTGACCACGATCTCGCCTGTTGGTAAGTGACGAGGTGGCCAAGATCGAGCACAAAGTTCTAGAAGGCACCTATTCACTCTAGACTTGAAGAGACCCAGATTATAGTTTACAGGAAAGACAGACGACGGCAGTGTGTTCCACTCCTTAGCAGTTCGCATTATAAAGGTAGAACTGAAACGTTTTGTGCGAATAGAAGGTATACTAATGAGGTAAGGATGGTACTGAGCCGTACGCCTGCTCGTCCTGTGATGAATAGGAGATGTGGGATCAGATCGTGCAGTTCCTGGGAGCATTCCCCGAAATATAACCTATAGAAGATCGAAAGGCATGCAACCTTACGACGGTGCTCGAGACTCTGGATCTTAGTCTCCGCCATATGTTGCTCACCTATAAGCCTGAAAGCTCTAAGCTCTCTCTCTCTCTCTCTCTTTTACTGTAGTTTTTTTTAAATATTTACTTTATACTTTTCAGATGGTTCTGGGAAACGTTCCATGAACTGGCCATTGAAGATAAGAAAAAATTCCTGCTGTTCCTGACAGGCAGCGACCGAGTGCCGATACAGGGAATGAGAGATATCAAGGTTAGCTGACCACTAGAGCTTGTATCTTAAGCCGGCTGTACACATTGGGCCAAGGTGTTGGGCCAACATGTCGGGCCAAAATGATGCATCTCCAAGGTTGCTGTTTACACATTGGTTTACTGATCATTCTGCATTGGCGCTTCGATGAAAGATGGACGTAGAAGTTCTTGCAGCCGCGGCTATCTATAATATATAATTTATTTATACAGTGCGTTTAATTATTACGTACATGTGCACCAAAGTAGAGAGACTAAAAAGAAATGGCGCAAAAGAGTAACAACGCATTGAACAAGTCGCCAGCGTGTGAACGCTGTTTGCGGAGCGCGCCAAGATCCTTTGATGTGTGCACAAAAACCGACACTATTCGGTTGGCCTACCAATGTTGGCGCCAACTAGACCAATTAGCGTAGCATACTGCCAAGTAGCTCTCTACACATTGGCCCAACACGTTGGCCCAATGTGTACAGCCGGCTGTAGATTTAAATATGAAAATACGGTCCGACAACAGACAAACTATTTACAACAAATTCAAATTCAAAATCAAAATCTTTATTTCTGGCTTACTGAGAAATGCACTAAACCTAAACAGTAAGCCCATATCAACATAAATACCTTAGAAACTAACATACACATAAAAAAAAACACTTTATTTATTACCTAATCTAACACACGTGTGATCGCCGACGCATCGCGGCCCGGGGGATCACGTGACAGGCGTCCCTTGAACCGCCGGAACTTCACCCCTTTCGGCCAGAAGTCAGGGCTCAAGTAAGTCATCACATTTTCCGTAGGGACCCTCACCATAAATGAGCTAAAGCTCACATTATGACGAGAGTCCAACTTCATGACCCTCAAACCCACTCCGGCTTTCTTCCTGATGTATTCCACCACCTCTACGGCCTTCACGTCGAAGTAGACGCGGGACACGTAGATCTGCGTAGTGGGTACCTCCGCTCGGAAGTGCTGCTCACTGGGTACATGAGTACCACACTGGTTCCGGCTAGAGGGCTTCCGTTTGTTCCTTATCACCTCGATAAAGCCCTCTGCATCACAGGGCTCCTTCCTTGGAGCCCTAGCGGTTGCAGCGCTATGAACTGGCTGCTGGCTGCCAACGCTGCGTAGCCAGTTTTAGAAACGACAGATCGTTCGACAATTGTCTTACACATAATTATGATACTAACAATTGTATTAAAGAACATGGGCAACTGTTTGGGGTGCATTGTTTGACCCAACTTTTTTGACGAACGTAACGTACAGTTGAGATACTTTTGGTTATTGACAAGTAATTAATTTTGTAAAAATTAAAAAAACCCTCCACGCAATGAAACGGCTGAACCGATTTTGATCAAACGTAGCCAAGAAAGTATGGTTTACACTTGAAAAATAATAAGCAATTCTGTGTTTATTGACAACCTATGTATATGCTGTGCATATTCGGCTATCAAGTGACCATCCTGATCACTTGAATAAACAAATAAATAAATAATGCTGGACAGCTAACACAACATTATCTAGCCCCAAGCTAAGCAGAGTTTGTGTTATGGGTACTATAACTGATATACTTAATACAATATATTACATAGATAGATATTTTTATTATACATATAAAATACCCAGAACACCCTGAACAAATATCTGCGATCGCACAAATGTTGGTTCCGAGGCGGGAATCGAACCCGCAACCTCCTGCGTTGCAGGCCAAGCTTTTTTCATCAAAAAGTTGCGACCGTTCAATGATTTTCGTTTTGTGTCTTTGCAGATCAGAATCCAACCGGTGGCAGATGAGAGATACTTCCCCGTAGCCCACACCTGCTTCAACCTGCTTGACCTGCCGCGGTACAAAACTAAAGAACGACTCAAATACTACCTCCTGCAGGCCATTCAACAAACTCAGGGCTTCTCGCTCGTCTGACACGAACTCTATAGGAACCATGTATCAAATTGTTGCAAGGGGCCGCCACTCGCGGCTCAACCACGCCTCCAGGCTATACAGCCAACAAGGCTTCCCTTAACTGACACAAACTATAGGCAGAACTGGGAAAAATTAATGCTTTGCTTTAATTAAAATACAAATTACAAAATACTATCTCGCATGTATTAAAAATACGAAATACACAATATTTTTGAGTCGTGTATTTGAAATATAAAATACAAAATACAGGATTTTAACTATTTTTATTTAAATTACAAAATACAGACTTGTAGTTTCGTAAAAATAACCGACAATTGACTAGATACTTGACAATTCGACGTACACTACAAGTTGCCATTTCGCTTAAGAAATCTATCAAACGCTATTTTCTGCAGAACGCACCGATGAATAAGATCGCTAAATGTGTTTATGTTCAAATTTATTTTGAAGTCATAAGTATTTGAAATACTAACTACAAAATCCCTAGGCATTTCAAATACCAATTAAAAATTTAATTTTTAAGAAGCAATTGAATTACAAATACCAAATATGCATTTTAATTACCAGTAATTCAAATGCTACCCTACCCTGTCTATAGGGACCATATTTCAAATTGTTGCTGCGGGTTGCCACTTGCGTCTCAAATTCGTCTCCTCCAGGCTATACAGCCAACTCAAGGCTTCTCACCACTCAAGTCTTTAATACGCCTGTGGTTATAAACAATACCCAACTCAGGGCTTCTCCAAACTGACACGAACTCTTTAGGAACATTGTTTCAAATTGTTGCTATGTGTTGCCACTCGCGTCTCAAATACGACTCCTCCAGGCTATACAAACAACTCAGGGCTTCTCACTTTTCTGGCATGAACTCTATAAGAACCATGTTTCAAACTGTTGGGAGGGGTCACCACTCACGTCTTTAGTACGTCTCCTCTGGTTATACAGCCAACTCAGGGCTTTTAACTGATACGAACTCTATATAGACCATGTTTCAAATTGTTGCTATGTGTTGCCACTCGCGTCTCAAATACGTCTCTTCCAGGCTATACAGACAACTCAGGGCTTCTCACTTTTCTGACATGAACTCTACAAGAACCATGTTTCAAACTGTTGGGAGGGGTCACCACTCACGTCTTTAGTACGCCTCCTCTGGTTATACAGCCAACTCAGGGCTTTTAACTGATACGAACTCTATATAGACCATGTTTCAAATTAATGCTATGTGTTGCTACTCACGTCTTAAATACGTCTCTTCCAGGCTATACAGACAACTCAGGGCTTCTCACTTGTCCGACATGAACTCTATAAGAACCATGTTTCAAACTGTTGGGAGGGGGTCACCACTCACGTCTTTAGTACGCCTTCTCTGGTTACACAGTCAACTCAGGGCTTCTAAATGATACCATGGTCTCTAAAGAGACCATGTTTCAAATTGTTGCTATGTGTTGCCACTCGCGTCTCAAATACGTCTCTTCCAGGCTATACAGACAACTCAGGGCTTCCCACTTTTCTGACATGAACTCTATAAGAACAATGTTTCAAACTGTTGGGACAGGTCACCACTCAAGTCTTTAATACGCCTGTGGTTATAAAGCCAACTCAGGGCTTCTATCTGATACGAACTCTACAGGAACCATGTTGCAAATTGTTGCTGTGTTGCCACTCGCGTCTCAAATACGTCTTCTCCAGGCTATACAGCCAACGCAGTGCTTCTCACTTGTCTGACCATCTTTCTAACTGTTGGGTGGGGTCACTACTCACGTCTTTAGTACGCCTCCTCTGGTTATACAGTCAACTCAGGGCTTCTAACTGATACGAACTCTATAGAGACCATGTTTCAAATTGTTGCTATGTGTTGCCGCTCGCGTCTCAAATACGTCTCTTCCAGGCTATACAGACAACTCAGGGCTTCCCACTTTTCTGACATGAACTATAAGGACCATATTTAAAACTGTTGCGAGGGGTCACCACTCACGATAGAAAAGATAGTTCGCCTCCTCTGGTTATACAGCCAACTCAGGGCTTCTAACTGATACGAACTCTATAGAGACCATGGTTCAAATTGTTGATATGTGTTGCCACTCGCGTCTCGCGTTTTCCTTCAGGCTATATAGCCAAATTTTTTCTTACGATGGCTTTCCTCATGGGACTCTACGATGAACGTTCTAGTGCCGTTTCCATCTCGCGACGGTTCCTACTCTGCGTCGTCCGGTTCGAGGTCGCTGCTAGGGAATGTTTATTCCCCAACGGTTGTCGGTACATTGTTTTTCATACTATTTGACCATTTGTCCGAGTTCTTTTAATTTTCTAGAGAGTAGAAACTTCTCGATATAGGCAATGACAACGCTGCGTCTTTATTTTTAATGGTGTGCGCATGGCTAAGGGTTTTATAAGTCACGTCATACTTGGTTTCTGCAATTTATTATATTGTTATAAGTAGATATTTAAATTCCAAAATTTTTAACTTAGAGTGAAACTACGCTCATGTAATGAGAATTTAATAATTTTGGAATTTCTTATTCCTGATGTTTTGAATGTTTGTGTTGATATAATAGGTAGGTATATGTATATCTATGATATCGTTCACTAGATTTTATGAATGAACGAGTTTAGCATTTACAAATTCAAGTTATACGTAATTTCAAACCGCGAGTGAAAAGCAGTTATTGACCAAAAGTAAAAAGTAAAGTATTATGATTGCGCTGATGAAAACAATATTAGGTATCGGTTTTCATACATTTACATGCATACATAGATACACGCCTTTTTCCCCTAAGGGGGGATCGGAAGAGCCTCAATGGGCCTCTTTTTTCCATATATTTTTGTTTCTATATCCCTACCCCTGTTGACTATCTCTATGATGGTATGCTCCAAGTTCAAAGACCGCTTTTCGCTCTCAATTTGAAAGGTATAGTTAAATTTGGGACACATTTAAATTTAATAGGTACCTCATACATTTATTTACATGTTTTATTTATAAATAAAATTGTATACTTATTTGTTTTTTAATACATTTATTTGACAAAGTTATTTTGAGTTCAGAGGCTTCGAACTAGGTAATACTGTGTTTCACTTACCCCAGTTAAATTTATATGTGGCCCCCCAAATTTGTATATCCAGCAAAAAATCCGATCCAGTGGGAGTAGAATCTTCGTCTCTTGGCGATGTCTTGACCAACTCGATCATGTTTAATGTAAGGGCGCGTTCACATAAAACGTCCAAAGTACGTCGGATCCAGTAATCGATCTGGAATACTGTATTCTGTGTGAACTCTCTCATACAACTACATACGCTAATAACATTACGTTTAAACGGACCTGTCAAACGGACGTTCTACGTGAACGCGCCGTAAGTGTGGCTTGAAGTTTATCTATATTATACTAATATTATAAAGAGGAAAGATTTGTACCTATTTTTGTATGTTTGTATGTTTGTAATGAATAGGCTCAAAAAGTACTGGGCCGATTTAAAAAATTCTTTCACCATTGGAAAGCTACGTTCACCCTGAGTGACATAGGCTACCAGAGGGGGGGGGGGGGGATACGAGGGGGGGGGGGATACGAGGGGGGGGGCTGTTTTTCATCTGAAACTACCCGTGCGAAGCCGGGACGAGTCGCTAGTAACAAATGTATAGGGTGTGTGATTTCCCACAATCTCATATTCTGGAACTTAGGCGTGGCTCCTGCCAGTTTGTTTAACCGCATAGTTCGAACCATAGGATTATGAGAACTTGTTTTTTTTTTTATTTGGTTTGATATGTGTGTTATTATGTAACATTTATGAGACCACGGAGGAGACTTCTCCTTCGTGGATCGAAGAGAATATCTTAGAGGATCGTTCCTCTTAATAAAAAAGTCAGCGATACTATGTAGATACATATTATTAGTTTTTTTTACTAAAGGCCAATATTTGTGCAAAATATTGTATTCATTTATATCAAACAGTTTGTTCAGCGCAAAGCAGCAATCAACAAATGTTTCTTCGACTTTATTTTAAGATATGGTTATTTCGTACTAAAATCTATATTTTTGGTGATAAATATTGCTTACAATTGTTTGGGAATAGTGTAGCTTTATGTCGGTATAAGGATTTTCAAAATGGGATCAGTAGTTTCAGAGATTACCTCTTACAAACATACATACAAACTTTACCGCTTTATAATAACAGCCTAGATTAAAAATTCCATTACAATAATCAAGAGAGAGTCAAGCTATAATGACTACATATTGCTAACGATACATAAATTGTAATCGAGCACTACATCATTTATCTCCCACGCGTAATCTCTAATCGCCATCGACTCATCTGTTGTATATTTTTATTCTTCACATTTTTTATGTTTAAGTTCTGCAAAATGCATCCCCATGTAGGATATCCTCAGACCTCAGGAATTCTCTGAGCAGATCGGAGTAGGGGGTAGTCAGGGCAAGTCCAAATTGTTGTGCTCAATTTTTGTTTAGAGGTTAGCATTCCTTACGTGGCAGGTTGCAAACCCATCGACGCGCATTGGAATGCTAACTGTAAACTTATCTGTCTAGCTTAACCCATTTCAAACGAAATAAGTAGTCAAAAGCCCAATTATCGTCATAAAAAATACTCAAAATAAAGTTCGGATCATGCCCCGATCTAGTGTCGATATCATAAATGTCACAAATAGTATTCTCTTCGACTGAAAATACAAGACGGAAATATAAATTTATTGAAGTGTGATCGAAACTTAAACTAAGCTAAATCGGCATAAAGATAAATTTATCACACCGTTCAAAAAAAATCCGGGAATTTTGATAAAAATTTAGTTTATTAGATGCGTCACTCTTCTCTCTTTCCAATGATTATAACTCTATCCTACATTAAGGTGAATGCTCACGCTAGAGCCGCGATTTTTTTTTTGGTGTTTTTTGCCCATTACAGCGCATCAACACTTTTCAGATAGCTAAAGTTGATTTCGCTAGAACTAGGATACTTAACACACATGTTTTAATTGATAGACACACATGTTTTAATTGATAGTATCTCATAAATATCATGAGTTTAGCTACGATACAAGACGGACGATATTTACAGTGTTTTTTTGTTTAGGGGTATCGTAGCTATTATACTATGAAATTTATGATAGGATATGTAATTTATGATACGTATGATATTTATGAAATACTATCAATTAAAACATGTGTGTTATGTCTCCGACTTCTCTCGAAATCAACTTTCGCTATATGAAGAAGTGTTGATGAGCTGTAATGGGCAAAAAACACCAAAATATTTTTGAATTTCGCGGCTCTAGCGTGAGCATTCACCTTAATCAAGGGTCCCCATGAATTTAGCGCCATTCAAAATTGTGTTTGAGAGTTGATCTAAAGTAGACTAAATTGTTATTATGATGGAACAGAATACCAATTTTTAGTTAATTCACAATTCAGTCTCGATTCAGTCAACTTTCAAGGCCAAGAATCAAGGTCCAGGTTCAAGGTCTTTAAATCTATCGGATCTAAATTATTATTTTTTCCAATATCTAAACTAAAATGTATTACGTTGCTATCAAACTGAAGAAGCAAATTTCCTTTTTTTTGCGATTATTTACGAAATTAGGTCCTAAGCATTTTGTCATTCCATATATTATCTATATATATATTAAAAACGTAATGTTTCAGTTTGAAGCCCAATTCTAATAAAAAAATAGTCAAAGTATAGTTTGGATCATGCTCCGGTCTAATGTTGATGTCATAAATGTCACAAATGATATTCTACTCAACTGACAATACTATAACGACATGTGACCAAAACGGTACGCATCAAAGTTTATATGAGAATTTTAGCTTAATAGACGCGCCTCTCTTTCACTCTTTACAATTATAGCACTATCCTACTCTAATCTATGGTCGCGTTGAATCGAAAGTGGACTAAATTGTTGTTAGAGGGAGCAGAATACAAATTTTCAGTCAGTTCACAATAGGCCTCGATTCAGGCTACTTTAAGTGTGGTTTAAAGGCGATATGTTAAAATTTTGAGGTCACTGCTTTACGTGCTCACTCAGAAACGGAAAAAGTTAAAAAATTGATGTGAATGCAGTAAATATTTGAGGGAGTAATCTAAATAAATCAAAAACAGAAACACGATTGGTGAAACTTTTCCCGATAGATTTATTTTTTGAATTAGCCCTCATATAACCCATTTTAGGTCCTTCCTTCGAATAGAAAAAATATTAACTGTTAAATATTATACTCTACTATAGGTAATACTTAGAGTACTTCGATTAATAGGAAAGGAATTCTTTTTATATTTGATACTTTTGAAGCAAAACTATGTTTTATCATTTGTCGCTTACGTCAGTTACTTCTGAGCGAGTATTAGCGCTGAAGTTATTGTTTTCTTGCTAGACTCCGATATTTTAACATATCGCCAATAGCCTTAGAATTGGCCTTCTGTAATTTTGCTGGCTAAAGCTTAAACCAATTAAAATCAATGTATGCTGCTTGGTGCCTTCCCATATACAAAATTACTGTTGAATCGAAGTATGTTTATTACTCTTCATAATTACGGAATGTTTTGGCGTTTAATTGTGAATTTATCATAACAATATCGTGCCTGGCTTAAGGTCATAGCACACATATCAGCTCAGAAAAGGATCGTAACCGTATCAACTCGAGCCGTTCAGTATTCTTTTGTATGAAACTCCCTACTGCAACGCACACTAATCGGAATCGTAACGTAATCGCCTCGTCTCGGGAAGCCGGAACAAGCGAGCGGTCGGCGAGCCGTAAGCGCGGCGTCGCCTAGTCATAGCCGAGTGAACGTACCGGAGCTGCTGATCCGCTTTGATTACGTGCTTACAGTTTCACCCAAAATATAAGTCCGATCGACTGTTTTCGTTTGCGCAGAAAAGCGCAGACTGATAGCCGACAGTAGCCGAACGTATAGTATAGCTCTGTCCCACTCACATCTAAGAGTCGACTGGATGAATTAGATGCAGTGATTTTGCCGCGAAATCGACTAACCAATAACAGCGCAAGATTGCTATTGGTAGAAAGAAGGTTCCCGCGCTATAGAAATTGGTCTACGGCGCAGGTACATCGGGGCGACTTATATTTTGGGTAATACTGTACGTTAGGTTGACGGCGAGGCGAAAGGCGATACGGTTACGATCCCTTTCCGAGTTGATATGTGTGCTATGACCTTTAATCTGCTTTAAATTATCTGATGTTGTGAAGTGCAGCCATCTTGTTTATGGTTGCCTCTGTGATATTAAGGGTATGCCATCCACTAGTTTGAAGTAATGCTTTTTATAATTGTTAAATGGTTTTGTTGAGAACCTGTACATGATAAATGTACGTAGATGGCTAGTGATGTTGTTTCGACACGTTTATTAGTGCACCTCAACTAAGCTTGTTGGAGTGTTTTGTACACGGTGTATGACTTTAATATAATATAATATAATATTTTCTTACAATAAGCTTGTTTTATTTAATGGTGTAAAGATGAGGGATCCCAATGAAATACTTGCACGCAATTTATATAATTTTATTTAAAATATAAATTACATTGTAGTACCAAATAAAGTAATTTTAACATTTTATATACAAAATATTTCCATAATCTCTTCATGACTAGTAATAAGCTTAGCCAATATTGTTACGAATGTTATTAAGTTCGGCGCAAGCGCATAATTCAATTTCATAGATAATGTATTGTTACAAATTTGCATAAAGCTAAAATATTAAGGGTTCTGTACCTTTTTGAAATAGTAATTGAGCATTATATACATTTTTAGAAAGCGTTTTTGCGTATTCTTAATTTTAAAGCCGCACGTTTATCGAAATTATATGTTTCCAAAACAAATAGTCGTAGGTAAATGAGTTCTAATCAACGAGAATGCATACTAGATGTGCGTGATATTGTTATTAATATTAATTTACAACTAAATAATGGTTAAAATAAATTAAAACTACAACTAAGTACCGATTGTCAACCAATCTTGTACATGCGCCAAGACTTTAATACCTAAAGTCAATACAAGTACTTACGCTTCCTTACAGCTCCTGAATAATGAAATGATTGTATGGACTTCTATTGACATCACCAAACTTAACCCCCTTTCAATAAAATCTAGACACTACATTAATGATATCAATAAAAGAATCATGATTGAAGGTGTTATCCACACTTTCTTATTTATAGATGCTAGCGATTTTCGATCTTAGATTTGAAGCTTTACGGTTCCAAATCCAATTTCTTCTAGGAAAGTCATAGTGTGGATATTGAGTGATAAGTTAGTAGCTAAATAACTATAATTTAGTAGGAAGATCGGCCCGAGAGTTCTTCGTAGTGCTGCGTGCCGGGCGGCGCGCGGTATCCAGGGTAGTTCTGGTTCAGGGCGTTCTGTGCGAAGAAGGAAGAGTAGTCCTTTTTGACCTGGAGCATAGAGTTCAAATTGGTAAGACATATTTATTGGTTAAAAATGTAGTTGCCTTACAAGATTGCTTTTTAAAACAATTCAATAAGCCGATAAATCTGTAAGGCATAATGGATATCAAAGTTTTTTATTCGTTTCAAACGCTAATTGAATGTTTTCTGTGTATTGAACAATAGAATCGTGTTTGGTAATTCGAAAATTACTTTGAAAATTTAAAAGTGTCATTATTTTCTTAACCCCCCTTATTCAAACAACTCGCTCTGATGTAAAATGACATAAGTACGTCAAGTCAAAAGAAGACAAAAGCCATTTTAGCTATAAAAGGTTTAACAATTGATTATGAATAAGGGGGTTAGATTTTTACGATTTGGTTTGATGTTTTTGATTGATTTGTACATGCAATCCACCAATTTAGTTACAAAACTGTTTACTACGCTTATATAAGCCTATATAGAGATAGATCATGTGTTTATGAAGAAGGTATGTAGTTTGTAGTATTACATGATTCTATGACGTTACAGGGTGTCAACTTTGAGCGGCTTGAACCATAATGAATTAAAGTTGGGAGATCAGCGCGAGTAATACCTATGGCAAAATAAGTTCTAGATTAGACGGACTAGGAACGTCGAAAACAGACGAATTGATGAGTTATCTTTATTATTACGCAAGAGAATCTTTGATCGATCGTAGGATTTACATTTTAAAGGTTTTGGGAAGTCGGTGGATGGAGACTGCTCAAGACCATTCATGGTGGCATTCTATGGGGAGGCCTATGTTCAGCAGCGGACTTCTACATGCTGATGATGCTGAATACCTTTGATATAAGATGTTATTTAGTTACCTAATTGATTACAGGGAGGGCTCTGCCGTCTATATGTGAATACTCACTTCTGTTTAGTTCTATTCGAATGAGAGTTTGTAGCTAACATTCCAGTGATATTTTCCTACATGTTTCTAGCTTTAGCTAACATTCGAGTGATAGCTCACTGTTTTTTTTCTAGCTTCTAGCCTTGATCTACTTGCTTGCATAAGCCGGCCTTTCATCATTATGGACAGTCTACCGTCAAAGTTGTTCACCTAAAGAAGTGTAGCAAAGCGCTATAGTGATTCCAATCCTAATCTAAACTACGCAGCCCTCCAAGTGCCGAAGTTAGAAGGCAACACAGATCCAGAACTTACAATTAGGTTATGTCCGATGGACGCACCAAGCTTACACCTCGTTCATTGCTATTAGATCAGCGAGCGCATACTGGCGCAGCTAAAACAGACAATTGGGTTCAAAATATTCCAAATCCATACATGGATTGGTTTGGAACAGTTTCCAGTATTTTTTTTAATCCAAGAGACAACCTTGGGAAAAATTAAGAAGTGACTTTATCGTATAGATTTTAAATTTGCTATATATGATTTTAAGAAAAACTATTTTATTAGTTGAGTCTGATGAGATATTTACAATATTATTATTTACACCATGCCATTTGGTAATTATATATTTACAACAATCCGTGCTGAATTGTGGATCAAATAAAAATCAACCATGCTTGTTGAAAATATCAAGAATTATATTCTATTCTGTTCTATTTGGTAAAAGCCAAATATCTTTGCGGGCTACGTGCTCGTCACCAGGTTATACCTGATAGTGGTTCCTATTTGTTTATTATGTGGCATTCGCTGCAAACACCTGCCACGCACATCCCGTTACGCATATAATAGGCATGACGACAGTAGCAAAAAAACAGTGAAAATAATGATTTTAAAATGAAAATAGGAACAGACGATATACCAGCTATTCCCTATGTTACGCGAAACGCCAATCAGAGCCCATTTACAGGCGTGACGTAATAATCACGTCTCTGAAGCTCAAGAAAGTACCAAATGTGAACCAGAACTACAGATTAAAAAAATTGTTATTACACCGGCTTTACTTTGATTACAAAATGGTGACGTCACAAGCAGACGCCATGACACCTGCGAGCGTTTTGAAGTAAAATTCAATGTTGGTTTAAAAAAATACAGTAGACCGTATGTAGGTACATTATAGAATTATTTCAAAATCAGCCATGCCTATTGTCGCTGCGTTGCCTTCTGGCCTATAGTCCCAATAGACCCCGCCGTAAGGCTGTGTTTCCAGCAAAGATGTGCGAGGGAGATAGTCGGTGCTAGGATGCGTAGCGAGGCTGTGGAACGATGTTAGTGTTTCCACCAGAGATGTGCTAGGCAGCTGAGCGGTGCGAAGATGCGTAGCGACGCTGTGAAACGGTGCGAGGATGTGTAGCGGGCTCTTTTCAGATGCAGCGAAACTCCAAACGCGAAAGCTCGCGTCCATCCTTTTGCACACACATAACTCGCACACATCCCTCGCTTTTTTTATACGTATATAAACCTCGCTCTGCTAAGCCGTTTCCACCAGAGCTGCGCTGAGCGAGGCCTAGGTAAATAAAGTGATTCTATTGGTTCTTAACAAACACATCCCGCCGCGTTACGCATCCTCGCTCATCTCTGGTGGAAACGCAGCCTAAAATGAATGTAATTTATAGCACGTTGGGTTACCTTGCGCGGTCTGCAAGCGGGGCCCTTGGCGAGCTGGCGCCGGGCATCGTTCTCAGCTGCCACTGCCTCCTTCACCTCCTGCGGCGGCCACTTCTGGTCTCCGCGCATGTTGATGCCTCCTAAACAAGAAAACAGTCATACAGTTACACTAGTATGTAGTTATATCGCCAAAGGGGTTAGCCATGGAACTTCCATGGGCTACTTTACGCTCTCCTTAGAAAATAGGCGTGACAGGTAGCGAACCTTGGCGTCGCCAATGCTTTCCACGATGACGAGGGGCCTCGGCCGTCTATGACACTCTTTTTTATAAAAAAATAAAAACCCCCGATTAGTTTTAGTGTTCCAACATCAGTTTTCATACAAATAAAACCGCATCGAAATCGGAGCCCCCGTTCCTAGATTATATTTCAAGTTTGGCGGCAATAACAAACTTGATCAATCCAGACGCAGTAAAGTTCGTACGTTAGTTAGAACGTTTAGATTTAGCGCGATTGGGCAGCTGATCGGTTTTTTAACTCCCGCGACATCAACATAGCGTCATAACATATTTCGAA